>CM060973.1:4872500-5472500 GCA_030765045.1 Tenodera sinensis | reverse complement strand
CAATGCCTAACACGGCAACATCCTCCTCCACACTAGCGACTATTTCGCAAAGAGACCTGGAGGAATTTAGCTCTTTATCCTCATGGTTTGGGGATTTAATAAACAAGGCGTTACCTGCTCTGAGAAACTGTAAGATGCAGTTGAACAACCCCAACCTGACCCCCATGCAGAAGCATTCCATCTTGCTTCAGACACTGGAACAGCTCTACCCCAACTCCGCTCAATAATGGCTGGAAGACATGCCCGGAGACCATTTAGAGCTGCGATTTGGAACGCAAACGGACTACGGAGTCATTACCCAAATATTTCTAATTTTGTACAGTACTTCGGAATCGACATTCTGATGGTCTGTGAAACTCATTTGGATGCTGCCACCAACTTCTCCCTCCCTAATTACGTCACCCATCGGTCTGATAGGGTTGGCCGACAAGGGGGAGGTACAGCCATCTTTGTTAAGAACCATATTACACATAAGCCTTTCTCTCTTCCACCACTTCAGCATGTAGAAGCCTGTGCTATTAGGCTATCTTTAGGTGGTCTAGATACATTGCTGATAGTGGCATATGACCCCCCTGATCACCGCTTCTATGAAGCAGATTATACGGCTTTATTAAACCTCAACCCTGTGGTCTGCATTGCAGGTGACCTAAATGCAAAACATGCCAACTGGCATAGTCGTGCCACCAATGCGAAGGGGCGAGGACTATTCCGCCTTATAAGCGGTAACCCAAGCCTCATAGCTCATGGACCGAGAGAGCCCACTTTTCATCCTGCCCGAGGGAGACCGGACGTGCTGGATATTATGGTCACTAAAAACTTTAGATTCCACATAGACCTGACGACAGTCAATGAACTGGATTTGGACCACGATCCTGTTTTAATCGACACCAATGTTAACATGTCAGCATTGGTAACTCCTGATTGGTCGTACGAGGTAGACTGGGATGCAGCCGTCCTTGAACTGAACCAATCAGTGGATCCCAGACCGCACATAAATTCTATCGAGTCGTTAGAATTAGCGGCGAATGCATTCTCCCGACAAATATCAAATGTGATACGAGGGCACACTTACCGCATTCCTTGCAATACTCCTAACCCCACAACCATCCCAAATGAACTCCGACTGTTGCTAAGAGCTAAGTCAACAGTTCGGAAGCTTTGGCAGCGTTTCCGCCATCCCAGATTGCAGGCAATTTATCTGCGATTTAAGACCCTGGCTAGACGCCTCTTACGTGCACATCGCAAAGAGGCCTGGGAAAACACCATGAGGAACGTAAACCTCTCTGAAAAGAAGCCCTGGCGGATAATTAAATCCCTGAGAAGGGACAAAACGCTATATCAGCATCCTATACATGGCACTCGCGGGATATTATCTTTCGAACCGCAAGAGAAAGCCACTGATTTCGCGGACTATTTAGAGTCCCAATTTGAGCCCCGAGAGGACATAGAAGACGAGGACTTTTCAGAACTAGTTGAGGCAACGGTGGATTACCTCTATGAGGATCCTCCACCACCTCACGAGGCGACTCGCATACCAATTGTCACACCAAGGCAAGTTTCCTCGCAAATTAGGTGTCTCAAACCCAACAAATCCCCTGGATATGATGGTGTTACGACACATATGTTACAACACCTGCCTCGCAAAGCCATTATCCACTTGACGAGAATATACAATGCTTGCCTGTATCTCCGACACTTCCCTACTGCTTGGAAGGAAGCGAGGATGATTTGCATATTGAAACCAGGCAAGGATCCCAAGTTTCCATCAAGTTACCGTTCTATTAGTCTACTCCCAATAATTTCGAAAATTTTTGAAAAACTTCTACTATCCCGTCTAACTCCTCTATTTGAGGAAAGGAGGCTCATTCCGGATCATCAGTTCGGATTCCGTCAAGGCCATTCCACTACCTTACAGCTCCTGCGTCTTGTTGAGAGGGCTGCCCTGGGTTTCCAGGAAAACTTCAAAACTGTCGCAGTACTTCTGGATGTGGATAAGGCCTTTGCAACAACATGGCACCAGGGCCTACTGTACAAACTTAGAGATGCAAATCTCCCCTCCCCCTACCTGACCCTCATAGCCAGTTTCCTTCGTGACCGCACTTTCAGGGTGCGAGTGGAGGGCAGGTTATCAACTATCAGACCAATAGCGGCCGGAGTACCGGAAGGTAGTGTTCTATCGCCACTGCTCTTTGCCGCATACATGTCTGACTTCCCCGTTGAACCCAGCACTGTTACGTGCCAATATGCCGATGACGTCCTCATACTGGCCCGTAACAAAAATCTACGTTACTGCCTTCCCCCATTGCAAAGACACCTAGATGCCATTGAGAGTTGGAGTGAAAAGTGAAGAATGGGAATCAGTCCACAGAAAAGCTCTGCTTTTGTGTTAGGCAAAATTCATTCCTGGAGACCAGAAAGGGACCTGACACTTGGTCAGAGGAGAATCCCTTGGGTCAACACAGCCAAGTACCTTGGTGTACAACTAGACCGAGGACTTACCTTCACCAAACATGTCACAGCTAAAGCTGCCCAAGGTCACGGAGCTCTGGGAAAGCTCTATCCCATCTTTAGGTCTACTATGCCTACACGACTTAAATTACGCATTTATCGTGCGATCATCCCTCCCCTGATCCTGTATGGATGCGAGGCATGGGGATTCGTGGCTCAAACCACCATCCGCAGACTGCAAGTCGTGCAGAACAGGGCCCTTAGGATGATCTACGATACTGACCGTAGATTTTCTTCCCATATTCTCCATACTCATTCTGGCATTCCATATATTGTGGATGTTGTGCGAGATAGAGCCCGCTCTATGTATGCGAAACTTACGCCACACCCTAACCAGCTGGTAAATACCCTGGGACAATATGATCACCATCTTCCCAGGAGGCGCAAAAGCTATCGTTTACCCAAGGATGTCTTGGGCTAATTAGCTTCGCTGCTTCCTCATTTCACCAAACATTCCAATGCATTCGGTTTCTCGCTAATTTGACACTGCTTGACTTGCTGGTTAGACAAGCTGATCTTTGCTAAGTGAGCAGAGGGGCATGGGTGCCCCAGGATGGGTAGACATTCTAACTGGCACTCATATCCCTAGTCTATAGCAAGAGAGAGTAACCAATCATCACCATTGGCTGACACTGACAAAAATAGCTTGTATAATGACTACATCTTTCATACCTCACGGGTAAATCCATACCAAATGGATAGGTACCGTGGGCATATATCCCGCTCGGGTAAACCCGAGCGACCTGATTTGGCTCTCTTGGCTCTCTCATGTCGGTGGACAAGACGAGACTTTGCCGCTGAAATGCCATGTCCTGCCCCCTTGCGGTAGCATTTCGAACAAGCTCTATAGACAGCTTTACGACTTTTACTTTACAAAGGAATAATCCTGCCTAACAATGGAGCTTACAATTTGGCTGGCGTCAGTTTGTCGCTCTTTCAAGCAGAACTAATTCGGGTCAAAGACTTCATGTAGTGTCTCTGAAGCGAAATCTTTTACCTATAAACTGCATTATACGTGGGTTATTTCTTATTATTTTAAATATATACACTAACATTTATGATTATTTACATGTACACGTTTACACAATAACTTATACTAATCCTGACACTTGCCCTATGAGTGGTTCTAAAATAAAAGAATGCTGGAACTTATCATGTGTTATAGCGTTGATTTATGTTTATCTGGGGCACGGTATAATTACCGTCTCAATGAAAAGGATAGCTTACGGCCTGGTTTCTATCCTTTTTATCTTCGTGCGCATCTTTTAGCGATGGTGAACTTAATATTAAGTTTGGTATTCGTGGGATTTTGGATTATACTGGTCAGACACACGTATACAAACACACACGGGCACAAACGCACACGCCTTTACTACGATGATTTTCTAAGATACACAGTGCCTCGAGACATGTATTTTACTGTGAAAACTTGACGTTAGATTTTTGGGTTGAGTGCAATATATCCTTTACCATCTGTACATAAAGACGTAGGTAAAAGGTAGCCCTTACTGGAACGCGGTTGATTATGTTATAGTGACAGTATAGCTCCTACCTCTGGTAGTGTGAGCTTCTCTATTCCTCGAGCATACTCTCTGCAATCGTCTGAGACGAGAATGATCATAGTGTAAACAATCAGGCGGAGCAACACATCTCACCACGTGTTTGACGTACATCTGAGCAGATAAGTATTGCAACACTAGCTATAATAGCACTAACTTGTTGACAATAAATTGAGTAAGACATTGACAATAACTTATGAAACCTATGTGCTAAAGAATTAATGTTGCCATATAGTGGCTTGGTGGTTAAGATTAAAGATTTATTTTTTAAACATCGCATAACAAGGGTGAGGTGAATAACAAGTAGCCTTTACCCTTAAGTGTCAAGTTTTAGCACTAGCTTTAGTTTTCAGCATTGAGTTATAGCTGTAACTTTGACTTAAAAGTGTGTGAATGCAACTTACGTGATTCTTCCAAGTTTAGGCTGGACAATGTTAGCTTTAGAGAATAGGCAAGCATCCCTTCGCACTCCAGACGTCATGTATTCTGTGGCACACCTACTTGAAAGTATTAACCAATGTCAAAACATAGTATTCTTAGTAAATAAAATTATAAGTCCACAAAGTAAACAAATATTGATGTAATACCCTTCACTACCCTGTCCTCACTTACCTGTACAAATATATATTGTGCATAAACCTAATAGTCTGTATATACACTCCAATACACGGAGTATTGGAACACTGAATATTGGCCACCCTTAAAGAAAACATTGCTGAATTCAAAGAGCTGAGTCATTGGTATTGCAGTGGAAGCAGGCAGAGCTCTGTTACGTCAATAATGTTCCCTCATTTTGTGTTTAAAGCCTGAAAAGTGTAAACGTTCTTGGATGTGCAATGGGGATTCAAAAAGAGCATTTTTTTACGATGACCTGTACGATTTTAAATATGGTTTCTATGAAATTTAGTCACTTTATGCCACTATGTTCTGCTAGGTTGGAATATTTCGTTCTCTTACAGATGAAAAGTGGCAGACCAGCAACAGTAGTAACTGAGAAAAACGTCACCTTTCTGGAAACAATGATTTGGGAAGACAAACGTACAAGTACATTGAGGTGGCATTAAGAATTAATTTGTCGAGTATTTTAATTATATGTAATAAACACCTTCGTGTAAAAGACTTTCTTCAAAATGAGTGCTTCATAATAATTTGTGTTAAGGAAAGGAAATCCATAGGGTAGAGAGATGTTAGGAATTGCCACAACGATTTAACTGTGGAACATCTTACCGTGTTTCAGATATGACGCTAGATAGATACGTCAATTTGACCCTGAAACAAAATACCAATCCTCAGTTTGGGTGTTCCCAACCACCCGTTAAAGTCAAGAGATCAAGGAGCCGGGAAGAAAATTGTTGCCTTTTTCTTCTCCACAAGTTTATGCTTGGTTATATTTGGTGATATTCCATCCGTTAGGTTGCATTAGTGCCGCCAAGCGATCGTAACATATAACCATGGTAAAGCTACGGTTATAGCTGGTGTTATTGCGTCTGTTATGTTGCCACAGGAATCCTTGTTTATGAACGCTGTGCAGAGAGGCCAACCGAAAGATTTTAAAACAAGATTCTGTTTAGACGTCGTATTACTTAATTAATTAACCCGTGGGCTTACTTGTGTTTGCGTGGTTTTGTCTTGAACCCTTTTAGAGCAGTATATGCAGTTGTAGTTACTGTTGTTATTTTTGTGTTCGCTACACATAGTGCATTAAATATATATTACAATAGTTAGCGCTTTGAAGTGATTTAATGTAAAAGTTTTAGTTGCAGAACAAGATTTGCCGAAGGTGAGTACGTTCTTTGTTGTGTGATAACGATGTTCAGACACTATTATAATTTGAAAGCGTGATATGATATTTGAAGTTAGAAATGTCTTTATTATTATGTACGTTGGCAGGATGCTTTTTGGGATACTTTCCTCCACCTTTCGTCTTCTGTTTAGTGTAATGCCGGCCATGTTGAACTATTGGGAACTGCCGATAAACTGTGTCCACTATAGTCATATGAATTTGTTTTACGAGGGATTGAAAGGTTCAGGTTGAGTTGTTGTGTGTTGTAATTTTTTTGAGTCAGGCAGCTTAAACCACCGGCATCTATTTGCCCAGCTAAATACCACGATGTGAAACAGAAAATTCCATTTTTATAGCACAGCCACGGATCCAATTATTTCGTTCATAAATTAAGGCTTGCATACTTTACATAACGATTTGCCTTTACAGATCGGTTGTAGGAAATATTCAAGTAGTCTTTACGTTAACATTTTGCTCTAAGGGAGACTTGAGAAGTTTATTTCCTGAAGAAAACTCTAACACCACAAACTTATAACCAGGCCCGAATTTTGATGACCTAAAATATTTTTCAAATAAGCTATAAAACGACTGCAAAAACACAATGCAGTGACACAAAAGCTAGAAAAAATCATTGAAAAAGTTGCTTGAAAGTACAAGTTTGCCAAATTTGTGCTTGTTCTACATATATGCTGTTGAACAATTATAGGTTTGGAATTACATACAATTAAATTCAAACACCATCTTTCTATATTCAAATTCAAACAAGACTGAGACAATTTATAGATGAATTATTGTTAACTCCACTCCTTTGATTTATACAGTGTATGTCGAATAATTCTTGCAACATAATAAGAAGGGAAAACCTGGAAGCAGAAAGCTACTATTAGATAACTGAATACTTTATCAGATGGAAAATAATAATGTAAAATTATGTCCTATTTCCGTATTACGATTTACAAGCTTAATTCTGTATTAAATTAGGTGACAGAGACCATACTCGAAGGAAAACGAACGTCGATTGTCCGTCAGTATACTCTTGTACATTGAAAAAGTCGTTTCAACATATATAGATGCGATAGGAGCATATTTAAAATGCACAAAATCACTAGATGTAAGTTCCTCTTCGGTGCCAGATACACCAAAATCTTCCCTTATCAAGACCCGAGAGATGGAGCATAAAACATTATAGCCAGAGTGTTTATTGACAACGCGTTTCAACTTGTGTGATACCGATATCCCATTATTACCATGAACATTTTTTAAAATATATGCACTTTACATCAATAATACTTTTCAGTGCCACACCGTTTTATTGAAGACATGGAATGACTTTAGACAACGAGCCAAAGTTTGCGTTAATATATGCGAATTCCCCCATTATTTAAATCTTTGATAACACTTCTTGAGTAGTTTGAACAGCCTTGTCTTCTTGTGTTTTGAAGGAATCGACTACATGCTTCATTGTTTGGCAGTGGTCATACTAGTACACACAGGAATCGTCCATGTACCCCACCAGGTAATCACGGGCTGCGGTGTCAGGAGCTTGGGATTTGAGAAGGCAAACTGTTAAAGCAGTGATGGAGCTTTAACAAACACCAGTTTGTCAAATTTGAATAAAATGCCTTGACTGCATTGGCAGCTATTAATATGTAAAACGCTGCGCCGATCACGAAGAGCAAAACATCATTGTATCATACGCCCTCTGGCCACAGAGGCGTTAATTTTCAAGGAGGCAACACATTGTCGAGTGGTTTAAAAATTCCAAGACTTCTGTGCCGAGTAAGAATATTTCGTAGGTTTATCAATGTCCAGTGTACCCAAAATTACCTTGGCAATGTAACAGCCCCCCACATCATTGGTTTCATCGATGGAGACGAACATTTTCTTTTCACAGACTCGTTCTTGTATTCTTTTTAGTGTGTTATAGCAGTGTGTTATACAGCTGTTCCTACGAGTAGACTAATATGGAATATCACGGCCTGTTTACTTTTCCAAGAAATCTCTCATTTTAGGATTGGTCAGCTTCTACACAGGAATATTTGTAGAAACTAGACCTTCGCACAAATCTAGACAAAATATCGCGGATTTGTCTTTCCCTTCACTTGTTGATGCTTTTTCTATGAACAGCAGTTGGTATGCTTTTCCTTCTTACTATGTATGTATTTTGAACTGCGCGTACATGCTTTCAGGGTCGATATGTTGTTCTATGATATATCTTTTACTTGCTGTCACCTTCACCTCTCACATTTTGAGAAAAGAATTTCACCATCAGTAGAAAAACATCGGCATTAAACTCAGAAACAATTTGTTTAAGATGAACAAGTTTAGATGGCTTTAAGTTAGGTTTCCTAGATACACTCAAGACGAAAATTACGTACATAGAATCTCCAATGACCGTTCGCCTACCACCTAGGCCACCTGGGTTCCATTCCAGGGACCCGCATGTGGTATTTGTGATGGACGAAGCGGGTCAGGACGGGTCTTTTCCGGGTTATACGGTTTTCCCCGCTACTTATTCCACCAATTGCTCCATTACCACCTTTCCAATCACCGATTTTGCTTGCATTTCATATCATCCTCTTCCTCAGTATCATACCTGGTGTTTGGCTTCTAGGTCTTCACTCTGTCCGGTCCATAGGTTGCTGTGCTCCCCGAGAGGCGTCTGACCCTAGACACTGGCTTGTAAGTCCTAGGGGGTGTAAGTCCTACATAAGGGGAGGGTAATCAGGTAAAGAAGAAGAATCATCAATATACGAGAACACAAATTTATGTACGAGGACTGTTTTGTTCAAGGTCCGATCGGTCGCGGTGTCTCTAGTATGCCCGCTAATCAAGTCACATTGCACCTATCGCTTCTGAGCGCGCAGTAAGAACTTAAATGTGCCCAAAACAGTAGTCTCCCGCCATATTGAAGTGCGTCCTGTAATTTTATTTCCTTATGTGGATGGATACAATGCAGCCAGAATTCATCGACGGATGAGTAATGTATACTGTGACACTTTCATATGTGACAGTAAAGCTTGGCAATGGCACAGGAACTTTGAAGCAGGAGGTACAGATGTTCATGATGCAAGTGGTAAGGGAAGAAAGCGAATGTCAACGATGATCTTGTTCACCGAGTGGATCAGGCGCTTCGAGAAAATCGTCGGTTCACAATTTCTGTGTTGAATGATTCGTTTCCCAAAAGTTCGAAGTCAGTTCTGTGTACCACAATGACCGAAATGGCTGAAAACATAGGCGGCTACCTACTATGACGAGGGGATTGTAAAGTGGTACCACACTATGAGAAATGTCTACTCGGCGCGGCAACTATGCACAAAAGTAACATGTAAGTGTAGCTAAATGTTGCAATTTAAATATTTGTGGTTTTCGCTGTGGTTTTGGTTTCGCACCCAATTAGATCTTGGAAAAAAGTAGCCTCGTATGTTCTTAACTAATGAACTGACCAGACTGGCACAGAAACTTCTAATTTGTAACTTGCGGTCTACCATTCGGCTGGTGAGTGAGACCATTAGTGTGAATAAATCAGTTCAATTCTATGAAAGCGGGCTAAAAATAAAACTGCATTTTTATCAATATTGAGTCACTGATAATAAACAGTGAGAGGAGTAGACTTTCTCGCTTCATTAGGGCAGATAATAAAGGTTTTTACGCTGCATCGTAAAAGTATATCTGCTTCACTGGCAATTACGACCTTTGCATTTATTCTAGAATATGATTAACAATGCTCAACTGGGTGTGCGAAAGCAGTTAAGTCAAAAAATATCGAAAATAAGTTGTTCATAGCCTTTGATATTATTTTGTGTGCTCTACCTATTAGTCTAATCGGTTAAGTCGTATCACATATTGTGGCATAGTTATATGAGTGTGCAATAGGCATGAAGCCATCAGTTGTATGTGTGCAAAGACATTAAGTCTCTCACTTTTGACTTAACTTATTGTACACCAGCAGTGCAATATTGGTTAAGAGAGCTGACAACTTGCTATCCAGTACAAATTTAAATTACTTCTCCAGCTTGGTCATCTATCTTGTGACCGAGTGTTTATTTTCAATGCACTAATAGTGAACATTGAGTTATGCAAAACAACTAACTCTGGAACTCTATAAATTATTTCAGTAAAACACAGATTTACTACCTCAGGTCACTTATCTAGTTATACTGAGAATATTTAGTTGCCGTTCCTTTGTGACATGTTAGAGGATCTACGAAATTATCTTTCAAGACCTTTAACTACAAAAAAGTGGACACGTACCAGACATGTGATAGATTTAAGCTGTAGATAGAAATTGTGAAGGTGAAAAGAGAGAAAGTAATGTGTCAAGAAAAGATTGAGTTGCAAGTCACTCAAGGAATGCTCCGGTGGTGAGTAACTCCATTACCTGAGCTATAACTCAACGCCTACTACTATGATGACTTGCAAGCGTGCTGTTTCATGTAGCACAAAAAGCAAGCATTCAGAGGGACTAATTAATATGATCTTTAGCTTTACAGTTAATTTAAACAACTTCATCTAGATGTAAAAAGTAGCTTATGTATTCTCATTCCTATCCAGGATAAAACAAAAGCAGTCACAATGCCATAATGTGTATGGTTGGAACACCCAATACCCCAATCTATTGACCACTAGTTCTAACACTAGGTCTAACACACGGAGAGGATGGCAACAATGCCATCATACAACAAATAGAAGAATGGTGTGCCTGGATGCAACTTTAGCAGGAAAGAACAAGCTATGGATGGTCAGTTAATTTTAAAAATTATTTTGTTGTTTAACGATGCTGTCAATTGCCAGAATCACTTCCACGGTGTGCCGGATTTCGTGCCGTAGGAACTCTTTTGGATGCCAATAAATCTACTGACATGGAGCTGTCGTTTTTAAGTACACTTAAAAACCATAGGTGTGGGTCGGATTTGAACCCGCGACCTTGGGGTCAGTAGGCCAGTATTTAACCAACTGAGCCACCCGTACCAACATTTTTGTGGTCAGTGGAATGCCTAAAGAGGATCTTTATGATTTTTCAGATTGTTGGGTAAAAAACTCATGCTAAGAAAGGTTGACATAACTGGATAAGAGATCGTTTGGAGAGACATGGTGACTCCGTTTTCAAAAAGTGTCCTGCGGGCAACCATCTTTCAGGTGCAAGTTAAAACAAAGATGATTTCAGATTTGCCACTTTTCTCAGAAGAGGAAATAAATCTGCGGATATCAAATCTTTAAGAATTATTCTGATCTAAGTGCAGTAAAACTAGTAAAAAGGAACTTACTGGATCTACTTCCATTTACCTCGGCCACATTCTGGGAATTCTAGAGGGTTGAAAATACCTACAAATGCCTTTAGTACATTTCCAAATACTGATACCGATGACAATGTTGAGTGAACAATGTGTTTTTTTGTTCACTAT
The DNA here is from genome assembly GCA_030765045.1 of Tenodera sinensis. Lineage (NCBI taxonomy): Eukaryota > Metazoa > Arthropoda > Insecta > Mantodea > Mantidae > Tenodera > Tenodera sinensis. Next base: position 5,461,245 of record CM060973.1, on the reverse strand, counting down.
CTTATGCATGGTGAAAACAATTTCATAGAAATTTAAAGGAAAAAGTAAGTATGTGACATTAAAGCCATAATAATAAAATATCTTGTTTCTTTACTGAGTGTTATGTTTTACGAAGTTCATTAAATGTGACAACCTTTTACAAGAGGCTACAAAATATATTTACCATACGGCTATCAAGTATTATTTTTAAGCACTACAGTGATATCAGTGATAGCATGAGACCTGGCTTCGACTCCCAGTACTAGCGGCGACTTTCCTTGCTGAGAGACCTGGTCCGGGGTGCACTCAGTCTCGTTACGTCCCTGAGGGGCAAATTGGGTAACTACTTGATTAAAAGGCAGCAGCCCTTGTGAGGTTGTGTAGACCGCATAACCGGCCGAGAGCGATCGGGGCGCTGACCACGTATCACCCTGCAGTACTGCACCCCCACTCATGACACCTGTGGTGAGCAGAGGTGAGAGACGCAGCAGCCTGGCTGTTGCCGAAAAGGGCTGTTGCATCTTGGGTTGTTGTTATTGTTCTTCTTCTTCTCCTTCTTCATATTATTATTATTATTATTATTATTATTATTATTATTATTATTATTATTATTATTATTATTATTATTATTATTATTATTATTATTATTATTATTATTATTATTATTATTATTATTATTATTATTATTATGATCTTCATCATCATCATCATCATCATCATCATCATCATTATTATTAGTACTACTAGTACCACTATTACAGTGATATGCCTTTGTACTATTTGTATGTTATTCCATTTTTTAAGTTCTGTAAAATGCTAATGCTATATAAATGTAGTGGTATTTTATCCCCATGGGAACTACAAGAATTGGTTACATGTTTAAAAATTTAATTTAATTGTATATTCTAGTGCATAGATGGGGCGAACTGACTCAATGAGCCACTTCCCCTGCATCGTCGTTTTAGCCCCTTCCACTGCCTCAGCATTTAGCTACCAGGCCACGCCTCCCGTTCTCTGTCTACCTCAGAGAACCGGCCAGTCCGTCAAATCGTGTCAGTAAGTGGAAAGGGTAAATACTCGATTGCACTGCTGTCGTCCCTCTTCCCCAAGCCTGGTTTGAAGTCAAAAAATAAATCTTCTGCTGATAAGTAATATTGATATAATATTTGTGTGAAAGTAGATGTGTTAAAACGTGGTGTGAAAAGTCAAGTAAGTCACCCCCAACCCTTCAGATGATCCTTATATAAAGGATGAAGTTTTACAGGAATTAAAGCAGCCTGATGTGCATGTTAATAGAACTAACCAACGATTTTCTTTTCAAAATTTGTCGAGTTTTGGCATAAAAGGGATTTGGAAATATAATTTTAATCTTTAATTTTTCTCACTGTGAGGTTTTTTTGACTTAACTGCTTTTGCACACGCAGTCGAGTGGGTAAGGGATGGGCAAAGTTACTGTGCTAGACTTCTCAGTGAGCCTGTGAATTTGTGAGCAACGTGTTGATTTTATGTATTTATACCTGATTAGAGTTCCGACAATATTCTACGTAAGTAAAGCAGAAATACTGTCCCACGCCAAGATTTTGAAGCAAATCTCCACAGCCCGCCTACACTTTACACGAAATATTTTTGAAACCTTCCATTTTCGTAAAATGTCTCTAACAGTTTTGATTAAAATACAATGTGCGTAACATATTCTAACGACAAATGAAATATATATATTTTGAATTTTCTAGGAATAGCCTCTGAAGTCCTCTTATTCTTGATTACTTTCGCATGATTATGCAAACCGTAAGAGATGGACAAAATCGTACGGCTTAAAATATGTACATCTCGTTAAAACACACAATTTATGTCAAATCATTTTTTTTGTGGAGTGAACCATTTTCGAGCTATTCTTTGTTATTTGTTATAATTTTCATACTTTTTTCAAGTAGGAAGTCATTCGTGTTTTTATGCCCTGTAAATGAAACAGAATGGAGCGTCGAAGCCAAAATATAGTGACCAGCTGTTAAGATTCAGCTATCGCTTAAGTCTTCTTATCATTGTGCATACAAGGAAATGGGTAATAAAACCGTTTCTGTAGGTGTCTATCTTGGTGAGTATGAAGTAGATAAAAGAACAGTTTGTACAAGAATAGTAAAGAAGGTCATGTGCGGGAACACATAAGATTTTAAATACTTCCTACACGTTTAAACATGTTTCCACCAACTTAGGACTATTATGAAAACCATTGGCCGTTCAATTTGCAGAATAAACCCTATAATACAGCTAGATATTCCTAGCAATATACCAATTAGAAAAATCAGTGATATCTGGGCAGAATCAGTCAATCTAATGAGAACCCACGCCTGATGCGTGTATGATTTACCAAAATTTAGAGTTTTATATGACAATTGATTCGAAATCTTCCAGTACTAAGATATTTTTTCAAAAGTAGTATATTCTCTGTGAGCTAAGATCTCATAAGTGCTTGTCCAGTAACTAATGTTATACGAAGAGACGCATGAGCTGAATCGATCCCACCAAAGCTAGAAGACCTGTCTCACTTCCTTCTACAGTGTGTAGATCACGAAGAACTGCAAGAGTATTTAGAGTTCCTATCGAGAGTCAAGTTGAAGTGAACTGGCGAGCAGAGTTGTGCCATAACATTAACGTTTAACTGAAGAAATATGCTGCAGAGGCTTTTGATATGATCCGTTAGGGTTAGGAAGTCTTGTTCAGAACGCGTGTATTTGAGCGTCACGACAAACTAAAAAGTGATTGGGAAGAGTAGAAGGCGAACAACATGGTGGAACTCTGATATCGAAGTGAACGATGAAAACGTGGCCTGGAGTCCACTCCATACCTGAATCCTCCATCACGACAGTGCGCCCAGTCACAAGTCGCTAATTGGCACAACATGGCAATGCTGCCATGGCCAATCCAAATATGCTGCCCACGACTTCTGTGTTGTTCCCTTGGATTAAAAGGACATCATTTTACGTAAGACGTAAGAGGCAGTTTTGGCGATTTCGATACAATGTTTGCAGTTGCCGCGTTTTAGGGAGCATACGAGGACCTGAAAAAGCCCTGGCAGCGGTGTATTATTACAGGATGGTCATATTGTGTAGAACATTAACTTCCTGTGCACATATCTTTAGTAAACGCATTCTTATGATTTCAATCCCGATAACGATTGGACAAACTGTATAATTCAATGCACTGTACTTTTTACATCATCTGTAATCTGAATTACTCTAAAGCAGTCTCATCGTATTAAGATGATTTTTCACGAGTGTATGACCTGTGAAAGAAAGAAGAATTGTTGTCAGTTGAAATTTGTTGCATTTGAGAAGGTTTTTGATGTATATTTTCTAATAAATGGTTTACCATATTTATTTCCTGGAGGTTTAGCCTAGGTTTCATTATGCTTTGCTGTAAACATGTTGCTAATAACCTCTTTTATCAAAATCCATGGAGTTCTTAGAGTCAAATTTAATCCAAAAAATTGGGAGTCATCCTCTTATCGGGCTAATTCATTAGCTTTTTCATTTCCCTCAATGTCATTGTAGCGTGGCATTCAGAAGAGTTGAACGTCAATTTGGTCTCTTTTACTGTCAGGTTTGTGAGCATATTTAGAATTTATAATTAGATGCTGCCTTCAGACATACTTAAAGGATTTGTTTGAATTGCAAATTAATCCAAAGTTGGGTTCCCTATTCGCAACTACGGCGCTGCGCTATGCACCCTGGAGCGGCTGTGCGTAACACAGCCAATGCCTGACATTACCCTAATGTCGGTGTGATCGTAACCTGCAGTGCTCTTGTAGGACCGGAAAGGATATTGACATGCTTCGCCCTGCATATGAGTATTTAGAGCTTTAAGTGCGGCCTGATTATCTGAAAAAATAACTGTAGGCTTAATTTTCATGTATGCATTGAATAGTAATGTAGTTTCTATTTCAAACTAATTCATAGTTATCCAAGGAATAAGGTGGTTATTTGTCTACCAGGCATCAAAAACCGGTGTTGTAGGACGTTAGGACATCTGCCAAACCACACTGTAGGAACTTATTCTCAAAGCGTGTTCGCTCAACACACTTCCAGTAACGTCAGAATTACCACGAGTACTAGGGCTAACAGCACTCGCAACTCCAAACTCTCCCCTACGAGGACATGCCCGGATCATGTAAATCTAAATAACCTCAGTGTAGATACATTCCTAACCTGATCCATTGACAGCCCTTCAACGGAATGTTTATACTCCTGTAATATGTTTAATTCAATGATCAGTGTGACAAGGCCGACTGAACCAAAGGAAAGTCGGAAACCAGTCACGCGGAACAAAATATAAATATTAATGATGTAACATAATTCAGCGACATGCCCATAAACTAACAATGCAACTGCACTGGGTAGTACCGACATAGATCATTGATTTTTTTTTTTTTTAAATCAACGTCCTCCAACGTCGTGTCATACCGGACGGAGTCTGAATGAAATGGGTGAAGTGAGACTCAAATGAGCCCGAGGTCCATAGGTATTTAAGCTACCCGACATTCATCTTCTCGGGATAAGGAAAAACCTCGGAAGAAACCTCATGCGGATAACTCACCTTAAGCGAGATTCGAACTCACGACCTCTTGCATGTGAGGCAGCCAAGCTACCACCAAGCTACTGAGGCGGGGATAGATAGTTGAGGTGGTTAGAGTGGTTGTTCTGGGGTTCAAATTCTGCCAGGACCGTTTTCCCTCACTGAGGATTTTACCCATATTTTCCTAAGTCCTCATAACTGGCAAGTTACATAACTCAGACACAACTTGTAGCGTTCCCTTGTCAAATTATCTTTCATTTGCGTATCATCAGCGGCCACCTGTGGTGAGGTGTATAGTGACAACACTATACAGAAATTCAGGCTGAAGGATACAAACCGGATGCACTTTGCATCTCGTGTTTCGGCATGCAGTGTTGCAGCATTGTGGCGGGCTTTACGAACACTTTTCACATTATAACGCTCTGGAGACGTCGCTTCCATTTTCTCTAATAATACAGCACACTAATGTAAATTAATAATCATCAGTTAACACGCTTTGTCACAGTTAAACCTCCAATTATTCGGTTCTGAACAAGACCAACACGAGACAGGACATAATAGAGATGTGGCAACCATGTGCTCCGTATGCAGTTGCCACGTTGTGCTTTAGCAGACGAAAACCAATTGAAAGTTCCAATTTAAAAAAAAAAAAAAAAAAAAAAAAAAAGGCGATGTATTTTTTCCAGTGTTACATATAGAACTGCTTGTAAACTTAGTCATTTCGTTTTGATAATATATGTGTTGGGAAAAAAAAAGCTGAAATATTAACTTTCATGGCTAAACCTGACAATGACGTGCCTGTTTCCTTCACACCCGCACCATCCCCTTACCCTACCTGCTGCTTCCGCATTGTACCGCTCGTACTCTCAACTTCTGTATATTAAGCACCGTTTCCTTAATTTGTGTGTAAGATACAGTGTGGAATCCCCTCCGTTAAAAAATAAATAAATAAATTTTCGGTGTATTTGTTTCTTTTAAGTCGATAATTGTTATATTTTAACTTTTCTTCGATTTACGTAATTGTTATATAATCACCTTTTATAAACCAACGTTAAGTGCTGCTTCAAGCATGAGTAGGAGAGTGATGATGATGATGATGGTGATGATGATGATTTTGATGATGATGATTAAAAATTTTTTTTAAATCATTTTGTTCTTTAACGACGCTGTCAATTGCCAGGATCACATCAGCGTCGCCGATGTGCCGGAATTTTGTCCCGCAGGAGTTCTTTTACATGTCAGTAAATCTACTGACATGGAGCTATCGTTTTTAAGCACACTTAAAAACCATCGGCCTGGGCCGGATTTGAACCCGCGACCTTGGGAACAGTAGGCCAGCGTCTAACCAACTGAGCCACCCAGACCGACTGATGATGATGATTGATGATGATGATGATGGTGATGATGATGATGATGATGATGATGATGATGATGATGATGATGATGATGATGATGATGATGATGATGATGATGATGATGATGATGATGATGATGATGATGATGTATATTTGACATTTAACCAGCGCCAGTACGAGCGTACATTGTAGATTTTATGTTAACTGTCAAGTAGGTAATCATGGCGGTTACCCTCCACTGGCATGCGAGCGCTAGGAATTGTCACGATGTAGGCTAAGCGACCTCGACCCCTGCTGCTGCTGCTGCTGTGAGTTCTTTAATCAACGCGCGGTGCGGCGCCTTGGCCTTTTGGAGGGAGACGCATCGTCATGTTTAGAGGGCGGTGCTGCATGCCGCTTCCGCAACGATAAAACAGGCGGCGAGTTTCCGCGACGCACACATGTGGCATAGCTGTGTCACTCGTCGCATTCCGGTCATGTTACTCGGTTAGTGCACTCCGAGGATTCACCGACAACTAGGTAAGGTGATGCGTCGCTGTTTTTAACAACTGCTACTTTGTTTCCAACTATGGGCAACAAACAAGTGCTTCAGAACATCATTAATGTTATTACCAGAGACCGGAACTTAGGCAGAATGCCTTTTTAAATGTGTCAAATCTAGCTTCAATTTGAAAATGAATCTGTATGAATTATAACTTTGTAATTGAAATGCCACATTTTTATATTGCCTTTTTCTTCTTTTTTAAATACAAATCCTATTTTACGAAAGAAATGCTCTTTGTTGCCTTTATTTCATTATATATCTATTATATATTAATTATTAAATGTTTCCTTCAGGTACATTTTATTTCAATAAACGTTCGTCCGTGACAATGAAACTTACTTCGCCGAATGTATGTTATCGTGTTTAAGTTGTAGACAACATAGGCGTTCTTCATTCAGTGCATTATTTTCTTTGCAACAATGAGTGCTGTCGCACAAATAAATATATAAATAGATAACAGAAAACGTTTGAATTACACTTGTGTTTATTTTAAAAGGCAATGATGATTGCGGGTTTAACTTTGTTTTTCTATCAGTTTTCATTGCGACGTTGTTGTAGCTAACAGCAAGATGCCGAAATTCAGTGTTCCTTTTCGCAGTAAATTACAAAGTTACGTTAACACTTTTGGATCCGACGCATTTCGTACCGACGGTAAAGTACTCATATGTAAAATATGGGAGCAGTCAGTGAACTATGAAAAAAATATTTTATATCAGAACATATCGGCACAATCAAACACAAAAACTGCACTACTGGGCAGATTTCTTTGCTTACAACAGTAATTGCAACATCGAGTCGAAAATCCGAGTTTGCATTCGACTTACATATGTAAAGCTTTCCTCAGCGCCGGAATCCCTTTGAGGAAATTACAGAAACCTACAGTATCACAGTTTTTGGAGATGTATACTAACCAATCTGTGCCTAGGGAGTCAAGTTTGTGAAAATGTTACTTAACCGAATGTTACCACACAATGAAAATCATTAAAGACAAAATGAAAAATATCTGTTTTAGCATTTAGAATGCCTTTTTTCCTGCCTATTTTACCTATTTATAATTCTTTTTCGTCTGCCTATTTTACCTATTTATAATGCCGTTTTGCCTGCCACTTTTAGTGATTTATAATGCCTAAATTTCCGGTCTCTGGTTATTATTTATTTTTATTTAATACTAGATGACTCGGTGAACTTCGTACCACCTAAAACTGATTTAATTGTAACTCTTCGTAAGTGATTATCAATCCTAATGGCCTTCCAACTCCAATTCATTGAGATCAATAACATTATACGCATTGTGTGTGGTTTAGTGTTGTTTGGTTATTAAATGTAACTCCTTTGTAATTCAAATAAATTTAATGTCTTTTATTTATGAAAGATAAATGGCAATTTTAAATGTAATAGATGCAGCTGTCAAACGATAGGTTCGCCAGAAACGCCATACAACTATTGAAATTAGTGTTTCAGCTCGTCCTCTCCCTGGCATTGTTTTTTTTTTATTAAACGTCCTTCAACATTGTGTCATATCAGACGAATGAAATGAAATGGGTGAAATGATGTTCAAATGAGCCCGACATTCGTCTTCTCAGGTTAGGAAAAAAACCTTACCCGGATAACTTACCCTAAGCGAGATTCGAACTCGCGACCTCTTGAACGTGAGGCAGACACGCTAACCATCACGCTACAGAGGCGGGCTCTGGCATTGTAATGAACACTGTAAAATGACACGGAATTGTATTCACAGCCACTCAAATTTGTTGAACTTACCTTGAGAACTTCACAATATTGAAATCCTCAAACTAATCCAGGGCCGTAATGACCTAGTTGTCGACGAGCCCTTAAGCACCACCACTCATTCAAACTAATCTCTCGTTTTGCTAAAACACCTTTCGTGGTTATGTCTAAGCCTGCTCTAATTTCTCCAATCTCGCTGAAAAAAAAATTGAATGCAGTTTTTGTTTATTTCTAAGCCTGCAAAGTTAATTTACCTTAATAAAATGGCTGATTAAAGTGAAGATTTCCAAAACGTAATTAAATAAGATTTAGCCAAGTTTATTCTTAAAATCCACTACCGTTTCTTGTTTACGAGAAAACGTAACGTTTTAATGGTAGGTCTGCCACAAACGCCACATATTGAAAGTAATCCGAAGTGGTAATTCCCATACAAAATTATAAATTTCGAATTTTTCGATTTTTCGGCTGTTCCTTTGGGTATTTCCTAATATTTCTTTTTCTAAACCATACCAGTATTGATGCAAACAAAACAAAAAAGGAATTATTCAAATCTGTTAAGGATATCTATGGTTGAAATTTCATGAAAATTGCATAAAATAATTGAGACATTCGTAAATAGAAAAATACATAATTTGCCCAATGTCATTTTTGATGCCCTACTGCATGTTTAAATGTCACGTGGGTTTTAATGTGAGCTACGAGTCAAATCTTGTATCACTGATTTCTAGATATTGTTATTTTCGGCCCTTTTTTCTGGAAAATACTCCTTTGAGAGAAGTTTTTGTATTTCACTAGTGAAATTTTACAATACACGCTCACGAAGAATAAAAGTTACGCTAGATTTTAATTTTTAAGTATATCTTTTTAGTTTTCAAACACAAAAATTGTAATTTTTGGGCTAACAACATATTTGTAAGTTTATAATTTTTATGAGCCTAACCCGATGGGGAGACAGAAAACCCTAGAAAATTTTAAAAATTGGATGTACTTTGAACCTAGTGTTGAAATATTAGATAAAAATTTAAAAATTTTTAAAATTTTTAAAATGTGGCGAGACTTTTTAGTTATTTAGTAAGCAATAAATTTAACAACACTTTCTAAACTATTATAGCAAAATGAATGAAATTTGGACTGTATCATGTGTGCATTACATTATACCTATGGTGTACTTTTAAAACAGCTAGCGTTATTAATTCGGAATTTAAAACTTTTAGTCACATATATGCTTAAGGAGTAGGTACATTTGTAATTGGATACAGCAAACATGCATTTTGGAGGAGGAATTATTTAAGTATCTGCATTAGTTTCAGAGTAATGATTTAAAAAGTTAAATGCTGGATCATATTGCAGATAGCTAGAAAGGTACCCAAACTTTCATATAAAAGTTTTAAAGCTAAATTCTCAAAAAGCACATTCTTCTAAACTTTATCCTTAACAATTCAAAAACTGAAGGGATTTAAATGAACTTTTTGTGCAAGTTACTGAACACATGACATAGGGAATGACTCAGACAGTAGTACCTGTGGCTCGCATTCGGAAAGGTCGTGGATTCGGTTCCCATGGGCAACCTTTCTGCCACAAGTGTTTTTTCGGAGGTTTCCACGATTTTCAAGGAGAATGCTGGAAAGAATAATTGCATCCCCGAATTTCCTGTCCCTCCATTTCACTTCAATTCTCATTTCAGTTCATCTTTCATCTTGGTTGGCTGTCTCAGGGTTCTAAGTGTCGGTGTGAGTTTCGGCGTGCATGGTGGAGAATTTACTCAGTGTAAATCCTCGTCCTCCGGATATGGGGAGGTCTCTGAGACCGATTGCACGAGCCGCCACTGCAGTTGTTATGTAGGGAACCTGCCCTCTGCTGTCGTGTTTCCTCCGTCGGACCATTGTTTCACCTCTCACCTTGCTCCCAGCGGGAGCCCGGTTGGGGTGTAGGCACAAAAGGTGTCATTGGTTGAAGTGCTAAATTCCCTTGTCAGTGACATGCCAGATAAGGTATACTTAGTTTATTCCTTATATTTGTGCTGTTTGTTCAATGGTAATTTGGCATTCCTGGATATTTATTCCAGCTCATCAGAGAAAGAAGCATGATTGTACCAGTGCTATGCAAGACAGGCAGCTTCTACCTAGAAAGATTGGCAACTTGTTTTGTTTGTGAATGCGCAGGTCTTCATCAGGACAAACAAACCCATTAGTTATCAATACCTACCTATATTTTCCTTACAACGGAAGCGACGGTGACTGTAAAATAACCTTGCCTTAAGATCAATTCTGTGTGCCAGAAACATCAACCTGATCCTTGAGTTCTTATTATAGTCATAACTTCAATTTGAGTGCTCATATACTTACATTATCACTGTCGTCGCCTCCACTCTATAAACGATAATTGCATTCTTTGCATTCGTCAAAGTCATGACAGAGATTCTGTGCAGTGCTGCTATATTAACGAATAAAAGTGCTACAAAGTACATAATCCTGATAATTTTGGCGCAGTAGATGTTTGTGAGACTAACTTTTCGTTCGTGGGGGAATTTTCAGCACAGTCATATTAAGTTTAACCACAATTGTATACAATATACAACCACGGTGTTATAAATTGTAGCAAATTAACTTTTAAAAAATTCGACATCCATAGTTGATATACGTGCGATGTCTTCATATGTTCATAAATGAGATATTACCTGCCTTCCTCCATTTTATTTGTTATTACCATGCACGTTTCGGTACCTGCCTCTTCAAGTTTAGTGCACACGGACAGAGCCCAGAAATACTGGGAAGCGACAACGTAAACAAAGCTGTCTCTTATGCGTACTTCATCAAACTACGTACAGTCACGTACAAAGTAAACGTGTATCTGTAGATGAGCAGATGATTTGAAATTATATGCAGGTTTACAGAGCACGCAATAAACTGCACATTGAGCTCCGTAAAAGGAACAATACAATAACATATTGAATTATATGTGACATTGAATTTTTTATACTATTAATAAATTTATGCATAAATATTGTTTTGTAACCTGTTGCACAGTATGGCCATATATGTTTCCAGTGTCTCAGAAACAGAACATATATAACATACCTTACCTACATGTAATGTTTTCTCCAACTGTGAAGAAGTATATTGAATCTCCTTCACAATTGTGTAAATTAAATTATAATTATGCTTCTGCATGTAAAATATTCTTAAATATTTATTTAAAATGCAAATTAATGAAGAGTTAGGTTCCTTATTCGCAACTACTGCACTATACCGTACTATGCATCCTGGAGCGTCTGTGCGTAACACAGTCAGTACCTGACCTTGTTCTAATGTCCGTGTGATCATAACCGGCAGTGCTCTTGTAGGACCAGAAAGATACTGAGATGCCTCGACCTGGTTATTACTTCACGAGTTGAACGGATAAGTTAGACATGAACTACCATCCAGGGAGAGAAGTGAGGTGCTACGGACTGTGATGTAGCCTATTATTAGCACATCACGTTAAGTAATAATAAAGATCTTAATTATTCTATATTGAATAATGTACGGAGATATTTGTCCCTTCGTTGCTCAGAGAAACACATATCACAAAATGATTTCATCTTCTCTTTATAAGTCACCACAGTTTGGAATACCGGTAAATCGTGCAGGAACAACTGTTCTTGAGGCTGAGATTGCGAGTATGAATCTAGTTTCATATTTTATATATACCTAATTAAACATATGATTATGTAACCTTCTAAACAATAATAAACTTTACGTTATAACTACATCATATTACTTTGTTTACTACGATTTCATCGTAAATATAGTTTTTGGGACAGCATTTTAGCAATAGGTGTGTGTGTGTATGTGTGTGTGTGTGTGTGTGTACACACTAACTACCCTTTACTAGCAAACCGTAAGATGAGAGACAAAAGCATACTGCAAAAAACAGTGTATATCACATTAAAACACAGAATTTATGGCAATACAATTATTTGTGGAGCAAAACCAATTCCAAAATATTCCGTCTAAGTTCTTTGAGTTTTCCAATAATTACAATTTTCTAAAATAGTAATAAGGGATTCCATTTTTTCTTTAATATTTCTCAAATATTTAACATAAATAGTAAGTTTGGCAATTCACTTTTAATTTAAGCTGTTCACACACAGATACACCTTCAAAAATGCTTTTTACTTTTTCTACTACGAATAGTAAGTAAAGAAAGTAAATCTCGATGTCGAGATTTCACTAGAAGTATATGTTTTGAGGTCCCCTGAACCAAAAAAGAAAACATTTAAAAGTGTTTTAGTTGAGCATTTTCCAACGATGCGACACAAAGGTTTTGGAGAAACTCCCCCACCCTAAACTAATCTTAACACGAAACTATTTTAAAAATTTTAAATTTAAATCCCATTTTTAAAGATATTTTCATGACAAATAAAGTGCATATCTTGAATTTCCTTGAAGTAGCTTCTGAATTTTCCTTCACTAGTAAAATTAAGAGATAAACAAATTCTTACTGCACAAAAGTGCAAATCTCGTTAAAGAACACAATTTATGTCAAATACATTTTTTTGGGGAGGGGGATAAACCATTTTGGGGTATATTATTTCTTTTAATTTCCCAATACTTATACTTTTCTCAAATAGGAATATCTATTGCCCAAGCAATGAGGGTCGAATTTCAAAGCCGTCACATAGCGATCAGCTTTAAACTATTTGCATATGGCTTAACGCCTATTGTATCATATTGCCCCTGTAAAGAAGAAAATTACCAATAGAATAATTTGTGGGAATGTTTATTTCCATTAATATTAAGCAGATAGAGGAATAAAAGTTTGTAACAATACTTTGTCCAGGAGTAGATAAAGGAGTGCAACACATTTTTTTTTTTTTTTTTTTTTTTTTTTGTGGATTAGGGGTCTAGATGTGTATTAAGTAGATAGAGGAATAAAAGGTTGTAACATTACTTTATCCAGGAGTAGATAAAGGAGTGCAACACATTTTTTTTGTGGATTAGGGGTCTAGATGTGTATTAAGTAGATAGAGGAATAAAAGTTTGTAACAATACTTTATCCAGGAGTAGATAAAGGAGTGCAACACATTTTTTTGTGGATTAGGGGTCTAGATGTGTATTAAGTAGATAGAGGAATAAAAGTTTGTAACAATACTTTATCCAGGAGTAGATAAAGGAGTGCAAACATTTTTTTTTTGTGGATTAGGGGTCTAGATGTGTATTAAGTAGATAGAGGAATAAAAGGTTGTAACAATACTTTATCCAGGAGTAGATAAAGGAGTGCAACACATTTTTTTTTGTGAATTAGGGGTCTAGATGTGTATTAAGTAGATAGAGGAATAAAAGGTTGTAACAATACTTTATCCAGGAGTAGATAAAGGAGTGCAACACATTTTTTTTGTGGATTAGGGGTCTAGATGTGTATTAAGTAGATAGAGGAATAAAAGTTTGTAACATTACTTTATCCAGGAGTAGATAAAGGAGTGCAACACATTTTTTTTTGTGGATTAGGGGTCTAGATGTGTATTAAGTAGATAGAGGAATAAAAGGTTGTAACAATACTTTATCCAGGAGTAGATAAAGGAGTGCAACACATTTTTTTTGTGGATTAGGGGTCTAGATGTGTATTAAGTAGATAGAGGAATAAAAGTTTGTAACATTACTTTATCCAGGAGTAGATAAAGGAGTGCAACACATTTTTTTTTGTGGATTAGGGGTCTAGATGTGTATTAAGTATATAGAGGAATAAAAGTTTGTAACAATACTTTATCCAGGAGTAGATAAAGGAGTGCAACACATTTTTTTTGTGGATTAGGGGTCTAGATGTGTATTAAGTAGATAGAGGAATAAAAGTTTGTAACATTACTTTATCCAGGAGTAGATAAAGGAGTGCAACACATTTTTTTTGTGGATTAGGGGTCTAGATGTGTATTAAGTAGATAGAGGAATAAAAGTTTGTAACAATACTTTATCCAGGAGTAGATAAAGGAGTGCAACACATTTTTTTTTTTGTGGATTAGGGGTCTAGATGTGTATTAAGTAGATAGAGGAATAAAAGGTTGTAACAATACTTTATCCAGGAGTAGATAAAGGAGTGCAACACATTTTTTTTGTGGATTAGGGGTCTAGATGTGTATTAAGTAGATAGAGGAATAAAAGTTTGTAACATTACTTTATCCAGGAGTAGATAAAGGAGTGCAACACATTTTTTTTTGTGGATTAGGGGTCTAGATGTGTATTAAGTAGATAGAGGAATAAAAGGTTGTAACAATACTTTATCCAGGAGTAGATAAAGGAGTGCAACACATTTTTTTTGTGGATTAGGGGTCTAGATGTGTATTAAGTAGATAGAGGAATAAAAGTTTGTAACATTACTTTATCCAGGAGTAGATAAAGGAGTGCAACACATTTTTTTTGTGGATTAGGGGTCTAGATGTGTATTAAGTAGATAGAGGAATAAAAGTTTGTAACATTACTTTATCCAGGAGTAGATAAAGGAGTGCAACACATTTTTTTTGTGGATTAGGGGTCTAGATGTGTATTAAGTAGATAGAGGAATAAAAGGTTGTAACAATACTTTATCCAGGAGTAGATAAAGGAGTGCAACACATTTTTTTTGTGGATTAGGGGTCTAGATGTGTATTAAGTAGATAGAGGAATAAAAGTTTGTAACAATACTTCATCCAGGAGTAGATAAAGGAGTGCAACACATTTTTTTTTTTTTTGGATTAGGGGTCTAGACATGTACTTGCAGTAAAATCCGGGCATCGAGTTTTTTGGTGGCACTCAACATTTGTTGCACTTTTATTACGTAGTATCCATAAAAAGTAAAAACCGCTGTCGAAGCAGTTGATGAGCTGAAGCTGAACTGGACATTGCGCGTGACAAAAAACTTGCCTTGAATCACGTGTTGCTGATGTTTCTCTTACATTTCCTGTTCTTGAACTTTTAACCATGCGTGCACTTACATGACTACATTTATAATTAGTTGCATGTTTCAACGAGTGTGAACAGAAAGTGGAACATACCGTATTTATATCTGCAGATCACATAATATGTTAGGTAATCAAGTAATAAGATTGAAATACTAACTGTGAAAAAAGTGTTACAAAGCGTAAACCATCAAGCTGATGATCTTCTATAAATAAAACAACTGCAGAGAAAAGAAATTAAAACATTCTGACGTGTTGCACTCACATGACTTTCTCTACTCTTGTGCGAACCATTCTTGCAATCTCTTATTCCTATATCTTCTTCGTGTTAGTTGAGATAAACATTTGCAGAAATTACCTGATTGCTTGTTTCCTTGTGCAAGGGAATGCAGTAGTCTTTGCACGATAGATAAATCCTTTAAAGCTTTGAGATTCGTTCTGTTTGCTCGGTTAAGATATAAAAAAATTAATATCAATCTTCCATTTAAAGAAAGTTTAATTATTCCAAAGCTCGCACAAATAACAAGGTATATTTCCGAAATGATTCAGTTTATAAAAAAATATTGTGTATTTTGGCAAGTGTTTTTTGTACAGTAAGATTTGGTCTATCCCTTACGGTTTACGCTATTCAAAAGTCATCCAGAGTAAACAGGACTAAATAGGCTATAGGCAGAAGATTCTATCATAAAAATATCTTAAACATGTAATTTTAATAAAAAATGTTGGAGCCAATTTCGAGAAAATTAAAATGTTCCATGTAAAGGTTAGTTTAGGGTGGAGGAATTTTCTTCAAAATCTTCGTGTAACATCCTTACAAGATATCAAGCTTCGGTTTTTAATCGACTTTTCGTTTTTGAGCTATGCTGCCCACACACAAATAGAGACAGACACGCACACATCTAAAAATTCTATTTTTTAGATAAAGGGGGCCTTAAAACATATATTTACGTGGTATCTCGACCCGAATTTTTGGATGGAATACATTACTTCCCCTACTTACTATAGGTAGTAGAGAAAGTAAAAATAGGATTTGTTACATTTACATGAATTTCTCTACCCTTTCTTCAACAATGCATTCTTACAATAGCTTACCCTTATATCTATTTCATGTTACGATACACGTTTATATTAGTGGTTTTATTACATACCCCCTTGTAGGTGCAAAGAGTGCCAAAGAAAATCTTCGGGGATTTTGTGTCTTTTGTGGTGTCTTTTGAGGCGTCAGTTTCACCGCTCATTATTTCCCCTTAGATGTTAACCCCTTGAAAGTCGTGTCCTGTACTAGCGATAAGGAATGGCTACCAATAATGATAAGAGGTGTGTATGACAAACTGAATACACTCGCTGTATATCTTTATCTTCCAGACAGTATGATCGAGAGGATAAACATATATTTCATTTGCCATTTTGTAACCTTTGTGGTGGTTATTGGTGTAACTATTTACCAGAGGGAGAGGTGCACGTTTGCGGGGTGGTCTATAGCAACCAATGAAATGGACGCGCTTTATACAGTGATACATAATGTGACATAGATGTGAGGTAGGGCGAGAAT
Source organism: Tenodera sinensis (assembly GCA_030765045.1). Lineage (NCBI taxonomy): Eukaryota > Metazoa > Arthropoda > Insecta > Mantodea > Mantidae > Tenodera > Tenodera sinensis. Next base: position 5,444,605 of record CM060973.1, on the reverse strand, counting down.
TCTTTGGAACTCTTTGTACAACGGGAATGGGAGTAGACTTTAGGTGATAGTAAAGTGTTTTAAGAGCTTGTAGCTATATGATAGCTTTGAAATTCCATTCTCTTTGCACAATCTGGACATAAAAAGCGAATGAGAACTTCCTGTTTGAGAAAATATAACTGTGTCTGAAAATTGTAATAAGGAATACTATCTCCAATTATTTTTAATTTGTAAAAATTTAATGATTTAAGATTTACATAATTTTTGTAATAAGATTTTGTCTATTTCTTACGATTTACCAGTTATGCATTTAGAATAAAGAGAAGTTCACAGTCTATTTCCAGAATATTCAAGATATATGTACATTTCATTTGGTATGAAAATATCGTCAGGTATCTTAAAATCATTGAAGCCATTTTGACAAGATCAAAAGTTTCGAAAGATATTCTATGTAAAAGATAGTTTGGGGTTGGGAGATTTTCTTGAAGGTCTTTCTGTCACATCCTTGAAAGATGCTCAACTTAAATACATTTAACCGATATTATTTTAGATTTGGTGTTATGCTGTTCACACACCTACAGAGGGCTTCAAAATGTGTATTTCCGGTGACATCACAATATTACATTTTTGGGTGGAATGCAATAGTTTCTCTAGTTAAGACTATAGTAGGCTCAATACGTCACTTTCGATTACTTCTTCGTGATAGTGCTCGGCAAACTGACCTCTAATTACAGTTGTTTGATATCCAGTTGGACGTGACATTTTCCTTCATGAAAGTAGTTGCCTTAGAGCAGCACAGAAACATAAATTAATGTGCAAGTGAAACTAGCACTTTTCAAGGTTTTAAAAGACATGAAGCAACGTAAAGTTCATATCACAAACACCAAGCAATGGAGTCAACATTGCATCAGCAGCTAAGGGGGATCTAAATGCTGTACTCCTCCAATATTAAATTCGTTATTTTATGACCCACTATCTGAGAGTCTATTTAACATATCAGACTAAGACCCGGTTGCATAAAAATTAATCTGAGTTCAATCACCTGAAATTGATCTTCAGTCAAGCTGAACTTAGAATTTTGGTTGCATAAACCTTGATCTAAATTCATGTCATCTTCATCTAAGATCAAAACTGATGATGACTATACTCCTGTGAACTTTATTGAACTTCCATAAGCAGAACTGCAGAAGGAAGAATTAAATAGTACAAATTTAAAGAAAATCATAAAATGGCAATTTTTGCAGTTGTTTCAATAATGGAAGCATTGTTTCAATTTGTAGTATGTCCAAAGGAAAAACTTTTACTGGTGAAGAAAAATTGATTACTCCTAATCTAGAACCTTCTTTTACAAATGGTAAGTTGTGAAGTTATTTTGTTGAGGCTGACTTCTAGAAGATGCATGGGGAAGAGGGGTGACAGGAATGCAATGGAGTATTTACCCTCTCCACTTACCCCATCACCAAATGCAGGCCACCTCTCTTTTCCGGTTGTTTATTTACGTACACACGTCTTTACAAACAAGGTAAGTTTCAAGGCGTGCAGTGGTGGAACCGAATAGAAAAATGATCTATTGGTTTTGTGATTACGCAATTACGCTACGAGCATTTTTTGGCATAGTAAACACAATGTTTTAATTTCATTAGGAACACAAAAATACTTTCTCCCATTCGGCTTTGAAACGTTTTTTTAACTTGTTATGCAACATGATTCCACCACTGACACAATGTGAGGAACTGACCGGTTTTCTGAGGTAGGTAAGCAACAGCGTTGTCTACATTGTATCACTTTTCCCTATCTATGTTCTAGAAACGTGAAAAAATCAAACCAATTTGCAACCATGTTCTTCATATTTAAGGAAAATATGTTTTGATCTCTGACCCAAAACAGGCCAGCCTGGCCTATCTTGGTGTAGATGATGATAATGTTGGACTTAAATATACTTTGGTCCAATAATTAGTAAACTGTACAAATAGAATCATTAACAACGTGAATACATAATCAACCAATTATTTTGAGTGCATTTGTTAACCTCGAATTAAAATCACCAGTGTCTTCCTTCCATGCAGTTTCATTTTGAGAAACTGAATTCCAGTGTGTTTATTATTTTCAATCATAGAATACATCAATGTATTCTTTTCTTCGAGTGTTAAATATGATGATGCCTCTTGTTTCTTGTTTTCCGCCATTTTTCTATCGTATTGTGCCCTGTCAAATGCGTTCGAAGTTGAAAAACAAGTGATTGCTGCTGCCTAGAGGAAGCAGCGATTTTCAACTGTTTTACGACGGTGCCAGAGGTTATATTATGAACTAAGATCAAAGTAAAACTGGGTCTTGATCTTAGATTAGTGATGTACAATATGATTCTACACTGATTTTGTTTCATATTCTGGCCATAGATTAAATTTGATCTCCAGTCAGGAATGATTATGCAACTGGGCCAAAAGAACTACTCGTATTTTTGGAGCGAATGAAAGTTGAAATCTCCAGAAGCTTGACGCTAAAAGTACTACAAATATTTAAAGGGGGTGCTTTTTCATAGGGATGGTCGACAATTGTATTTCCAACTTATATAAACCAGATGGCTTGCACTCATATGACCTTCTCTTCTCATTCTTCTTCAAACTATTTTTACAAAATCTTATTTTTCTACTTCTTGTTAACTAGGATAAGCCTATTATACATTTCGTGGTATAGTACGGAAGCAAGCCTACATTTTCTCTTTAAATGCGATTATAATTGTTTATATCTGCTTCCAAGTCCCTACATGTTGTGTAATGTTTTAGTTCCTCAACCACTAAACGAATAGTAGAGGAATTATTGCATTCCGCCCAATAATTCGATATCAAGATTAAAGCAGAAATACACCTTCTGAGCCTTTCTGAAGAGAGAGAGAGCCTTAGGTGTGCGTGCCTGTATGTATGTATGTAAGTGTGAACATCAAAACCCAAGCAGTCACTTTTAAAAACCAAATTTCGTATTGAAGTTCAGTAACCTCCAAGAGTGAAACTTTATGGAAACCCTCTATCCAAAACTAACTTTTACATGGATAAACATACTCAGGGGTCTCCGTCTAGGGGATATGTGAATGGCGACCACAAGGTACCCAAGCTGAGCAGAACATTACTTCCACTTACTGGTGTTTTGCTCCTCACTGTAACTTTTCTATCTGACCTTACCTTGGTCAACTCTTGTTCTCTTCCGACCCCAATGCTATTAGGGTTCCCGAGGGCTAGGGAGTCTTTATTTCTCCAACCTCTCCATTTCTCTATAAAATCTTAACCCCTAACATGCTGACCTGTCATGGCATGTAATACGTCCTGTGATTGGTGATCAGAGGATATGGTCGGTGAATTTATTTTGATAACTCTCCCGATCAGGTCGGTGAGACCCGTAAACCAACGACAGGTGTGGTCCTCCAGACATTCTGGGGGTTGTGAGAGAGCGATGTGACCGCCAAAACGTAAACATATGGTGCTCTCTAAAAAACGGTTACCATTACTGCTATTGCTCTCTTCAATATCATCAGTGAAAAATATTGGAGAGCAAGAGGATTAATGACTTCATTGTCAGAAATCCAGCATTAGCTAACAACAACATTTCGTGGTAGGTAAAGATGAAATACAATAAACTGACATTATATAACATTAAGTACATATACGTAGAAATTTGTAGTTGAGAAAAGTTAAGATTTGAAAATACTCGTACTACCATAACAAATAATATCTCGGAAATGGTTAACTCCTAAAGTATTTTTATTTAGCATAAACTGGGTGCTTTAGCCAGATATACAGCTTTTGTGTGATAAGAGTGGGTCTATCCCAAATTTTCTAAAACTATTAAGACATTCGTGACTGTGAAAAATGCATACTTTGCCTCCAGGCACCATTTTAAATGCCCTATTCCATGTTTAAATGTCACAGGGATTTTAATGTGTGCAGTTTTCTCACTTTTGACATTTTCGGCATTTTTGTTCCTGTAAAATGTTTTTTTGCGGGGCAGTTTTTGTATTAGACTAATGAAATTAGTTACACATGTTCACAGAGATATAACAAATAAAAATTGTCCTAAGTTTCATTGTCAGATTTATCTAAGCATACATTTTTAATTTTCAAACACTAAACGTTAGGTAAAAAACGTTTTTGTAAGTTTAAAAAATTCTGGAGCATAAATTAAAGTAGACACGGAGAAATCGAGGGCAATTTTAGAAAGTAGGTGTTAGAACATTAGATCGGAATTTAATGTTTTTGTTGCGAGAGACTTTTTTTACTGAAGTAACAAAACATTTACCTATCTCATCATAATTTTTAAGCTATTAGGGAAAAATTGATGAAATTTAGGCTGTAAGATGCTGCATCACATTACGTGTATGGTAATATAAATACCATTATTAGTATAGAATTTCAAATTTTTAGTCATACATAACCTTCACTAATAATACAAAAGTCATACAAAATAAAGATGGCTTTAGAGCCTATTGCCACACACACGCACGCACACACACACACACACACACACACACACACACTTGAACCTGTTTCAAAAAATTGTTTCTTTGTAGGTTCAGGGCCCTCAAAAGATGTATTTCTGATAAAATCTCGACATTGAATATTTGGATGGAATACAATAATACGCTCTCTATGTATAGGCATCATGTACATGTCAGAGAAAGCGAGTAACGACTTCCCATTTAAGAACAGCCTCGGTATTTGAAAATTCAAACCAAAAACAATGAATATTTATGAAAGATTAACGAGATCTGTGTTTTTGTGTAGCACTAATTTGCCGATCTGTTGAGATTTTCCATTAATGCCAAAGTCATACACATTGGGGAGGATTCAGAGTTATTAAAAAGTATTCAAGATACACATTTCATTTGTCATGAAAAATATCTTAAATACATGTATGGCGCGCGCGCGCGCGGGTGTGTGTGTGTTCGAAAACATTTCAATATAAACGAACGCTTGGCTGAAGGGATTTTTCTTGGAAATCTTGGTGTCACCAATTTGGAAGAGTCTGAACTGATATAATATGTTTCGTATTTAACGGACTTTTCGTTTTTCAATTATGCTGTGTACAGACACAGGTATCTTTCCAAAAATTGTATTTTGGGTATTCTTGAGACTTGAGACAATTTCTCTTTTTAAGCCCTCATAAGGATGTACTCGTATTATTATAATAGATCAAGTGTTATCTTTATTCATAATGTAATATAAAAGCTTTTCCAGCACCAACGACTGCAGAAAGATGTCATGAACGAGAATAGGTTGAGTTAGTGCTGGGAACATACAAGAAGGTAACAGAAGCAAGATACTAATAAACATACATCTTAATACAAAACCTACACCAATAATAATTACTCTCTCAAAATGAATTAACACAAATAACATAGAATCGTAGTTGCAGCGCTCAGCTAGTATGAAAGCCCATGTTTATTTTTGTAATCTCTTTATTTTTTGAAAATTAATAAAATCTAAATAGAAATTACAATTTGAAATGTTGGATTTTGGATCAATTTATGATTAGCAAATACAACTTGGACACAAAAAGATTATTTATATTTTAGAAATGACAGGTCAAAAGTTGTTTACGGATGATATTCAAGATTTTCTTCAGTATTTCACTTTGCACTTCGGTATTTTATCCCTCTTGCTTCAGTGGATGTTAAAGCTGTGAGGCGGTCGCTGACCCCATGTCTAATTTCCCTGCAAATTAGATAATTAGAAATATTGGTCCAATTAGCGGAAGTACATACCAATTGAGCTAGAATGTGGAATGTTAATTTGGTAAGGGCAGCGTCCCATCAGACAGCTCAGCAATATTAGGATTCCAGACGGTCTGAAAAACTACAAATTGTGTCATTTAATTCATGCATATGGTTAAGTAGAGCCAAAACTCATCGTAATTTGTGCTGGAAACATTCCTTCCTAATTAGGATCATTCATTTTAAAACTAGTTGAGAGAGTAATGTAGTTCAAGATTATCCTATTCTCTCCCATGACAAATATAGTCATACATTGCGACCACAAGTAAATTTGAACCTGGGGAAACGCAAAGAGCAAATACTTCACAAATATCAGATTAAAGCATGTTGAGGAAAAATACATTTCTCCTGCAATAGATTTATGCCCATCTGTTGGTTTTTGTGCTGTGCATTTTCCTGCATTCGAAATAATAAAGGAATTTCTTTGGAAACGAAATTCTAGATATACAACTCGTACCTACATAGTTTAATCAACATCTTTAAACTCATTTTTGAGATAATACAAAATTAGAGATGTGTTTTTCAAAGCAAAGGAATCACTGGAGCAGGGGAAACTCCGCTGGAGGTCTTTAGTATGATGTTGCTAAAGATAGGCGATTTAGACGATGCTGGGGTTTATATTATTACTTTTTTACGTTTCTGAGCTACATTTTCCTCTCTGTTTCTTTCTTTCTTGGTTCAAATGACTTCATTGTCGACGGGCCCTTAAACCTCTCACATCACCTACTCATTCAGTCACTCTCTCACACACCACCCACCCACTCACTCACACGCTCACCTACCCACACACTTACACACTCACTCACTCGCACACTCACTCACCCACTCATTCACGAACTCAACCACCCACTAACTGGCTTCTTTCTTTTTTCTTTCTTTCTCAAACACACAGGCAAACACTTTCTAATGTTAGTTTTTTTATTAACGTACTCCAAAGTAATGCCATATCGGACGGTGAACGAATAAAATGGGTGAAAGTATGCTCAAATGAGCCCGAGGTTCATAGAGTTTTGAGTTACTTGACATTCGTCTTCTAAGGATAAGGGAAAACCTCGGAAAAAACCCTATCCGGCTAACTCACCCTAAGAGAGAGCTCGCTACCTCTTGGACGTGCGGCAGACACGCTACCATCACGCTACAGAGGCGGGCTTGCATGTTAATGATAGCTACAAGATGGCCCGAGTCAAATTTCCCTGATATTTTCCTAAATCCGTTTTATTGGGCGAATTCTTTGTTCTTTGGACTCCGGGCTCATTTAACATCACTTCATTTGTAGTCTTCATAGGACTGGTATATTTATGTGACGTGAAACACGCACACATACATACACACAATCGCTCTCCTTTTTCTTTCTAAATGGTTATAGATGGCGCATAAACATCTTCTTATACGTAAGTAAATATATCGAATTACCCAAGGGTAGAAACAGCTATAGATATGAGTAAAAAACTAATAAAGCCCCGGCACTACAGCCCAAAAAGAGCCAAGCTTTACCGCGCAGCGTCCCCCACCTCGGCACACTACAGGCGTGGTGGTTGTAGTGTTTAACGCCCGCTTTTACTACTACGGCACCGCAGGCGATGACACTGATGATACATGGAATGAAGATGGAGCACTGGTGGAATGAGATGGCGGGGGAAACCGGAGCACCCGGAGAAAACCCGCCCTGACGCCGCTTCGTCCACCACGAATACCACATGCGGGTCCCTGGGATCGAACCCGGGCCGCCTAGGTGATAGGCGAGCGCGCTAACCGCTCGACCACGGCGCCGCCACTACAGGCGTCATTGGTGGGGTGCAGTATTGGAGGTTGGTGCGTGGTAAGCGCCCCGAGTCCTCCCGCCAGTTATGCGGTCTTCACGACCTGGGGCCGCTACTTTTCTATCAAGTAGCTCCTCAGTTGGTCTCCCGGGATCTAACGAGGCTTAGTGCACCCCGTGCCTCTCAGAGGGGATAAAATCCCCATGCTGGTACCGGGGATCGAGCCCGGGTCCTCCGCGCCAGGGGAAAGCGCGCTACCAACTGCGCTACGGAGGCGGTCATAGATATGAGTAACAAATAGGATTGTCAGAGAAGTGTTCTTTTCGGAGAAGAACATATTACATTACTATATAATCATGCTTGTTTCCAAAAATATACATTTTCGCTCCCTTGTATTTGTCCGGATTGGAACAGAGCACATACTTCGGGTTAAGGATGAAGTATGATTCCTAAGTAATGGAACCTTACTAAGTAATACTATTAACAAACTAAGTTGTTATAAATTGCTTTACATAAAAACGCCATGTTTATGAAGCTAAGCTTTGTGGAACCGGTTCCTATAAAACAGCTGTGCAGTGACTGGTCATAAATCTTTTACCTTGTTTCTTAGTGTAGTTAGCACCTAGCTTACTTGTCGTAATTGAAGACTCGGTTCGATGACTTAAACTGTCAAGTTTTCATCTTTATATTGCTTTAATACCGGTTATGTGGGAAGTTAATTTAAACTAGTAATAGATCTCGGTATTTGGAACACATTTTGTATCTTACGTTTTTGTCTCTGACCATTTCCTACGGAGATATTTTAGTTTTGTCGATAACAAGCTGGCAACACTGCAGATTGTGTGAGTCTCACTTTCACCAGGTCAGTACACAAACACCGCAGTAGCGTGTGTCGTGAGCGTAAACAAATACCATGTGTTTACTGTGCGAGTGTAGGGCAATCAGAATCGTTATCTCCCAAAACATTACACCACCCTGCAAGCGATCGACATGTTTACATCCAGAAACCGATGTGACCAACCTCAACGCAACGTTGCCGGGTTATTTCACATCTGAAAAAGCTACTCGTAATATTCTTTTAGTTCTTTTAAGTGATTGATTATTTCAAAATCCTGTGTGATGTCCCATAACTACTATGTCAGAAATACATTACTTTACGCATCTGACAAGTATCAAACCATTATCTTCATACATTCTTGTGGAATTACGCATCCAATTTGGAACAAAAAACATCTTTCTTTTTCGAAATCGGCTGGCCAAAGAATAAAATGCCATTAAACGTTTTTGTTTGTAATACTTCTATGAAGCACATATTAGAAGGAATGTATTAAGTTTCCTTCCATCCTGTATAATAAGAACAATCTTGTCTTTTAACAATAAATGTGTCGTAATAAAACAACTTTAATTTTACACAACAGTGAAGATATTTATACTATTTTATACAGTTATCAGGGTAAGGGTGACACACACAATTGACATTTATTGCCAAAGTATGCAAAACTGAGAACAGCGATTCTTTTTCTAAAACCACGCACATTATGAAGACTGCCTTAAAATTAACACATAGTGCTACAAAGAAAATGAAACGGAGGGGAAAGCAGTAAAAGTATACGATTTTATACACAACGATATGCATAAGAAAAATGTTAAGGAATTCTCTTGGGCTCCAAACCGAACAGTATGGAGGTCGTGGGTTCGATTCCCATGACCTATCTTCATGCCCTTGGGGTTTTCTCGAGGGTTTCCCTGGGTCACCAGGTGAATACTGGGAAAGATAAGTACATACTCTCCAGAATTTCAAGCCCTTCCATTTCGCATCATTATTCATTTCATTCATAGTTAATCCCGTTGGTCATTTAAGGGTTGCAAGCATCAGCGAAAGCGCACCTTGGCGGGGATAATATACACACAGGAGCTCTTTCCATCCCTCGTTGTCCATGGAATCCGGGTAGAAGAGGGGCGGCATCGGGGGACTTTGGACCTCGAGCCGAAGTTCCCTAACATGACCCCGGAGGACCTAAGAGTTCGAGGTGTCCTCAAACTAGGGAAACATTAGGGACCTTTGCCAATGTCTGTACTAGTAGTCTGGATCTGACCGCCCGATGTCTCCTCTCATCTCATCCTTCCTCCCGGGGGTACCTCCTTGTGAGCATAGGTACAATAAGCCTGGCTTCAGTGTCGAACTCCTCTGTACCTCTCCTATTCCTATTTTTAGGCTCCAAAAATCAGAGCATAAAAATTTAGAACAAAATTATTTACTAAGATCTACTGTGTATTTATATAAAAATTACACATTTCGACAGTTCAGTTGAAATTTTCGTAAATATGTCGGTCGAATAGTGGGAAACATACATATTAAATTAGACGTTTTTCTTTTGCAGTGAAATGTTGACACTGTTGTTGATCCTGAGGAAGTTGTCAACTATCCTGTTCAATTCTTGTATTCACAGGATTTACCTGAATGGGGCCACATAACTTGCGATTGAAAATCGGTTCACCAATAATTTTGCTTCGAAATTTGAATGCAACAAAGCTATGCAATGGCACGCGATTGGTCATAAAATATCATGGGGAATGTTCTTGAAGCTACCATTTTAAAGGGCAAATTTGCAGGATCCCAATGATCCCTTCAGACTCGCCCATTCTATTCAAACGTTAGCAATTACTAATTCGCTTGGCATTCGCAGTAACTATTAATAACTCACAAGGCCAAACAATGCCAATTTGTAGGTTGGATCTAAAAAATCCGTGCTTTTCGCACGACCAATTTTGCGCGTATTGTGCATCTTGCGCATTCAGTGGTTGGCAAACCATCAAACCATCATTTATACTCCTCAAAGATAAACTCAAAATATTTTTCATAAAATAGCATTAAGATTAAAAAAATTGTTCCAGTTAATAAAGCAAAACCTGTCTTCAGCGGAATCTAAAGGAACCCTCGAACGTTTCCGTTAAAGACAGACCTAGGCTATTAAGAAAATTAAATCATACATATATGGACAGTATGAGGTAAAAAATGTACGTAAATTGTTCTATTGTGTGTATTTAGATATTTCTGCTGCAATACATGTAATACACACAAAGGCATAATGAATGAAAAATAGCTGTATACGTGATTCATTTATTTTTTCCAGTAGTTAAGGAGAGCTATCAGGGCACATTCTTGCTTAGCTCCTCAACTTCCACAAACACTTTGGCTTGAGAAATCACACCAAACATATCCGAGTCATTTGGCCATAGGGCAAATTGTTGCAGCTTCTTTAAATATCCCGATAAGTTTTTAGCCTACACTCTTCTTCCAACTAAGGGACATATTCCTCTTCATCTTCCTCCGCCTTCTCTTCTATCCAACTTTACATAGTCTCAATTAAGACATCTATATCGACTGTATTTGTTTCAGTTTACTCATCACTGTGTGGACATATTCCACGTCACTGCAATTGAAAGCTGGACTTGTGCTTCTGATTGCACGTAACGTAAGCACGTGTCCAGCTTCATATATCGCTATGTACCTAGAATTATTTACTGGTAAAATTAGAAAATGTTTGATTTTCTCAAAAACAGTTTAACATGTCAGATGTGCCAGGTATTTTGTACTTAGCTTTATTAAAATAAATCCTTAGTAACACGGAGGGTTGAGCTTAGAAGCCAAACGGACAGTAGGCTAAAGATGCCTAATTCCATGGTACCCCTAATACTGTGATACTAAGTTCATGGTTTTATTCTGCAATAGTTAGTAGTTGTGAAGTATCCAATAAGATAGCTGAACCGCACTACTTCCCTTTCTCAGCACTTTCTATGGCTATGGAATATGTTGTTTAATGAATCTGATTAAACGATCGAGATTTTGTGAGCACTGAGCTCACTGCCGAAAAAAAATTTCAATTAATTTCAAACATTTAATTGGAAGTGAATATAAAGGCAAAATCTTAATAACGGTTTGTATTGTAATGTAGATGAAGGTTAAGAGAATGAATGCACGTACGTCGTCATTGTTTTTGATATCAGAGAATTAGGATTAGTGTACCACTATCACGGATTTAGGAATCCTATCATGCATTTAGGAGTTATCGTCACAAAATTTATTTCTACAGTTTTTTTTTAGTACATTTATACAACTTTTCAGTTCTCAATGTTCTAGAACATTATAATTGTGTTCTTGGATCGCTATTTAAATGTCTTTTTTCCCATTTATGACCATTACTAAACACATTATTTACAACTATCACGGAATTACGCTATCTTACCTTATATTGGGTTCGTTATGAAACCGAAAACAAAATATGTACCATTTGTAGTTTGTGTTTAAAAGACAAAGAAACGGCGAAACACCTCTTATTAAAATGCGTAGCCACGGAACGGAGAAGTTACCAGATTCTCGGAGCCACTGCAGAATTAGCGAACGGTTCTAGTCTAGTGAGACAAATATTACAGCTATCTATGTAGATATAGATCCCTAAATTAGGACACAGGAAACGCGCAAGAAAGTTTCTTTAGCCTGAGATGCAAAAGGGAAACCTGCTTCCAAACGTAGTCATTGTCATGGACAAGGTAACACGGAGAGAGATGGTTCCATGACAACGTGTAAGGCTCGCATTTGGTAGACCGTGTGTTCAATTCCCGTGGCCGAACTTCATGACCCATAGATTTTTCGGAGGTTTCCCGGTTGCTAGGCGAATGTTGGAAAGGATAATTATATCTTCCGAATTCCCACTCCTTCCATTTCACCTCACTTCTTATTTCATCTCGTTGGTTGTTTCAAGGTTCTAAGTGTCGGCGGGAGATTCCGAGCATATAGCAGGGGCTTGCTTTCTGTAAATCCTCGTCCTCCGGATCGGGGAGGACCCTCTGGGACCTAGGGCTGGTAAGGGAAGAGAGAGCCGCCACTGTAGTTGTTAAACGACCTCTGGTGTCGTTTCTCCTCTGACCACTCTTCATATCCTCTCACCCTTTCCTCCCGGGGGCATAAGCACAGAAGATCTTCCACAGGTCTAGGTGCTAACTGCCTCCTTTGATCTTTGTCTATCCTATCTAGATATCTTGATAAGATAAAAATGTGAAAACGAAAAATATGCAGGAAGGATCGCGTTTCGTTTTAGGCAGGCTTTGCTGAACTAGTCAGTTTTAACTTCTTGAGTATCCTGATATCCACCAGCTGATGGATGGGAACCAGTCCGCGGCTCGGTATGCTGAATTCTCTCATTAACCACAAGCACTGAGCGTGTTTCAAGGATAACAGTGTGGTTAATATTACATATGCTTCTGGATTTGTAAATGAACTCTGGGGACATAAAACCTGTTCTGAAACATAATATCGCGTAGTCCTTGGTGAGCTATCCATGTGTATATGCACTACGAACTCTTGAACTGTAAGTGAGCGAAACATAATGCTTATTTTTGTCCGGTCGGAGCAGTGACGTCACCCAAACTGCAAATGCGAGGAAGACTGCGAATTCAACTGATCATTGCGGCGACTACTATAACATATAAAGTAAAAGTCTGAAAGCTTTATTTATCAAATACAAAAGAAAAAATCGAAATAATGGTACAGGTAATAATTAAGAGGTGGAACAGGAATGAAAAATTCAAGGCCATAGCCGGGATTTGAACCACCGATCTTCCACTTATAGGGCGGCTGCTCTAACTACTGAGCTATCATTGCCAACTTGCAAGCTTGACATTAAATTCCCCAACTGATTCGTAAATAATTATTAGATATTCAAATATTATTATTAAAATTATTATTAAAATATCATTAAATCTTAATTAACAGGTATGTTTAGCTGTAATTATTAAACGTTTAGCTATACTAGTAATTAGCTATAATCCACCCCTTGCCTTTCATGGATTAGGGAAGAGGCCCGCAAAATAGGAACTGAGTGACGTCATTAGGAACACTGCCCCACACAACAGCAGTCGGGTCGAAAGTGAGAGTAAGTAGGAGTAGCTTTGAAATACAGTGCAGCACTGTAAATATTTACAGTGAAATGAGTGGGCTATGGTGTGTGAATTTATTTTACTAAACTAGCAAGATCTACAAAAATATCACAGATAGCTTTTTAATTGCGAAGAAAACTGTTCATCAGAAATGTTGGTTTGATTTAGTTTGCAAAAAAATGTACACACATCTATATATGTTGATTGGTAGTAAAAGATCTGAGGCGTGCATGTTCTGAAATTAGTAAATTTTTAAAAATTTCTACGGTAATTAATCCTCGGCACTATTATTGGCCCTATATTTTATTATTATTATTATTATTATTATTATTATTATTATTATTATTATTATTATTATTATTATTATTATTATTATTATTATTATTATTATTATTATTATTATTATTATTATTATTATTATTATTGAAATAATTATTATTTGCATCACATTTATAAACTACTGACCTTGAGTTCTGAGTGACCCCTATGACACATTGTGCAATAACGTTTTATATTGCTCTTCAAGGTCCCTAGTAAAATTTTGAACAAAGAAGCATATCAAAAATTTCCTTTTCCCATTCTTCCTTGTAGCAGGTACTATCGTTATACTCTTTTCTGTAGTAATGCACAGTCCGTGTTTGACTCGCATGTAGTGAGGGAGGGGGTAGTTTTATGACGTTACTATGTCGACCTTCTTCCCCTGAACTTGAAGACCTGGCAATCGCGAGTGCCATTTTGCGGATGACTAGTTTAGGAGCAAGTAGCCAGCCCAGAGGTGCCCAACTTGACTGCGCGAAGGGAAGGTGGATTTACCGCCACCCACTTTTCGCGCAGCAATGACGTAATGTCTTTACTCATAGCAGTTGCAATCCTCCCTACGTTGCTTTGAACAGTGGCGGCGACTTCAGTTAATTTTAGTATCATTTATGATGGAAATATAAATAAAAATACCTCTTAAACACCTTTTTTATTACTGACATTTTTTGGCACTGTTTACTTAAAGCTTGCCTTCAAGGATCAACAATAGTCTTAAAAGATGGAACAATGGTGAGTTATTCTACTCCGATACTGCTTTTTATTTGATTCATTTTCAAGAACATATGCTCTCAAATACATAAATGGATTCTGTATAAGCAAATATTGACATTAACTTTGCACCAACCATCCTCATAACTGCCTATTGTAGCCAGTCATAGCAGTGCCTATTAATTACAAGAAGCAGGAATTGAGATTAGACACTGTTGGACAGGAAGAAGATAATGAAAAGAAGGTACAGTTGCAAAAAAGCTGTTAAATGAAACAAAGAGGCTAAAAACGACATTTAAACAAAACATACCAAAGAAGGCAGAAATAGACATAACATATAAGTCGCCATTGGGGCAATTGTCTCTGATGTGAGATTGCCTTTGTGGTTTACCGGGAGAAATAGGAATCTGTTGGAGAATTCAATGTCATTCTGCCAGATTGTCACAGTAGCTTAATGGTTAGAGCTCCCGCCTGGTAAGCGGGGGATCTGTGGTTCAAATCCCCATTGAATTTTACTGTTCGATTCTACGACTCTAATTTCTGCAAATGTTAATGTCGACTAACATGAGGAAGAGAGGAATGAGAGTTTGTAAGAACACGGTGGAAAAAGTCATGTGAATGCAGGACATCAAATTTTTTCGTGTGTGTAAATCCTTAGTAAGGCTTCTTACAGAAGGTGGTCCCGTGTCATTTACGACACATAAAATAACCTCAAGCCAGACAGAAGCCTCTGTGCAAAATTAAATGGTCTTTCACGCCTAATATAGAAAGGATTCTGTTGACCACACAGTTAAAGAGCGTCCATAAGCAAAGCTCAATTTTATTTTATAACCTACCACAGCATTCAATTAGACTCCGGAAAACCACGCATAACCCAAGGTGAGGACGACTGGTTCAACGGAGTTCGAACCGGGCATACCACAAACAAGTCTCGGATCTACTGCCTGAGCCATTGCACTTACGAGACGAAAGTATTAGTAAGCTGGTTTCCAACAAATTTAACTATCCTTGATCTATATACCAAAATTGTATTCATGTATGCAGACAGAGTTGAACCCCGAGGTTTTTATTAGTACATAGGCTGCCAACAACTTTAAACGATGTTAGACGTATCTACACCATATTTTATTTGGAATGACGTTTTTTGACCCTCATTAAGTTTCGTTAGGAACCGAGCCTACAGTTGGAATTTCCGATGGTTCAGTAAATTGGACTTCCAAGAAATAGGCGGGGTGAGGAATAAGAACCAAAATGCTCTTGGCCATATACATGCTTGTATAGAGGCGACTGCCTTAACAACTATATATAACTATCGGTTTCTTAAAGCGAGCTATAGAATAATCGAATCTATAAACTTATAAATAAATAGATTTAGCTGTCGTTGAACATCAATATCCGTATTATACTTCTTCAGTATAAAAAATCTGATGTGCTGCACTCACATGACTTTCTCTACTCTTGTACTAACCACTCTTACAAACTCTTATTCCTATATCTTCTTCGTGTTAGTTGAAATAAACATTTGTACAAATTATCTTATTGCTTATTTCCTTGTAGGTGCAAGGACAATATTAGAACACAGAAGGCTTTGAGCTATAGTCAAATCTTTTAAAGCATTTGTACCTTAACATATAAATAAATCTACATAATGTTTTTTAGAGTGAACCATTTCGGAGATACTCCTTGTTACTAGTGGCAGTTCCGGAAAGCTTAACTTTTCGTGAAATGCAACATTGTTGTTCATTTTTTTATATGCAAAGTGTGCAAACAGAACGGGATTTCAAAGCTTTAAAAGATTTGACTATCGCTCAAAGTCTATTCCCATGTTCCCCTTGCACCTGCGAGGAAATAAAGAATAAGATCATTTCTGTAAATGTTTGTCTCAACTAACCTGAAGATATAAGAATAAGAGTTTGTAAGAATGGTTAGTATAAGAGCAGAGAAAGTCATGTGAGAGCAACACATCAGATTTTTTTTCGGAGTTTCCCCTGAGAGGTAGGCGAATGCCCGGAAGGTTCAAATATATCCCCCAGATGTCCTCTTCTTCCGTATCACCTCCATTCTCATCTTACTTCACCCTACCTCTGCTTGGTCCTTTCAGGGTTGAGAGGTGTCTTGGACTCTGCATAGCGGGAAACTTGTTCCCCGGCGGTGCGGTCTCCAGTTTCAAGCCTCACGGAGGAGCAAGTTGCTTTTTTAATAAGTCTCAGAAATCTGATCAAAGCTTATCCTGAGATTGAGGTTTTAAATAATTGTATATCAAAGTTATTACAGGAAGTTATTGATTTATCTAAACATATGTTTAGTATATTGAAACTCTTTTTACTTTCCCTACTATGTACTTGAACCAGTCTGTAGTGCAGTGGTAGCGTCATGCTTCTGGCGCGGGGGACCCGCGTTCGGTCCACATTACCGGCGAGGGGACTCTTCCCCAATGGGAGGTCTGGTCCGGGGTGCAGTCAGCTTCGTGGTGCCAATTGAGTATCTATGCAGATAGAAAGGCAGCGCCTCTGAAGCACAGAATAGACAGTATACAGAAAGGAAAGCTTGAGTCGGCTCCTTTGATCTGCATGTACCCGTTGCGTTGCGCGCTTCGTCATATTGAAACCATGTAAACGAAGCGATTGCTACTGCCTACCAGGGCTCGAAACAAGCAGTTTTACGAAACGGAACTCTAAATCTAGCCGGTTAAATGAAAACTTTTACGAAAAGAAACGCTAATGAAACCGAACATATGATTAACTCAGACTAATACAATCTATTTTTCCCTCCAATAAAGAAGTTTACTCACTAAAATGAGCCGGAATTATACATAATAATTCATATTGGGAACTGAAGACATTCATACGTTTACATACTTACACAAAATTTCAGGGCAATTAAAATTTGAAAGAAACAATAACGCACGAAAGCAGAATGAAACTAACAACATTTTGTATTCTACTTACCTATATGTATTAACAAAGGAAGCCCTAGTAATATGAAATGAGTGGAAAATAGGTAGCAGTAATTAATAAGTAAGTGGCTCATTAGCTGCTTCTATTCACCACAAGAATAAAAATGCACAAAATCTTGAATCAGATTTTGCATACAATGAATCATAAAGTCTTGTCATGCATAGCAAAAGAAATAAATAAAACGCAAATGTAGAGCATGGTGCAGTAACATAAATCACGCAGTAACTTTACATACACTGTATGGCAAAAGTTAGGATTATTTTATATTAAGGGCTGAGGAGATCTAGGAATGGTCTTTTTATATCATGTCTATTTGCACAACATAAAATACTTACAATAAAGCGTACAATTGCATTTATTTTATTTCACCTTTTTACAATAAAACAATCTGTGTACATTCACATGACCTTCTCTGCCAACATTACACTCTATTGCAGCATTAAAGAAAAATAGTGTTCAAGTGTGTCATTGTACTTTTGTCTTGCTTGTTTAATCTGCTTTTATGAAGCAACTACAGAGCAAATCATATTATTCATAGATGTGTCACTTTTATTAATTTGTAATCTTTTCACTTTTATTTTTATTTTTCAAATCTATGTTCAAAACTTTAAGAAATAAAAACTTCTCATGCTGACAAACAGCCTTATTAAATAAAGTATGCGGAAATCCTTGCATGGGTGGCTGAATTGCACATTCTCCATTAAATTAATTAATGCGTTTCCAACATTATTTGTTGTCATTAGTCTGAGAATATTGCCAGTGAAAATGCTCTCCAGCATTACAATGTAGCTTATAAAGGTTGAACTTGGACATTTTAGATTTCCCAAGGTATCCATATTCTTGTTCTCGTATGTTTTGAAATGAGAATACAGATTTGTATAGTTAAAATTATTTGCTTCTTCTTGTGAATATGCTACACATATATCACATTCATGGTTGGTTAAGCACTTTTTAATTAAGTACCCACAATTATACTGGAGTGCATTTGTACCGGGTAAATTTTCCCTGTAATCTATACAGTTCACAATAATGCTTTTTGAAACTAAATTCTTTGTTACACACAATTTAAATGAACTACTGTTATTGCAATTTGAAAGCAGAGTGTCAAAATCTTCAGCACAGTTTGAAGAGTTTGAATGCTGAAAGTAACTGAGACAAACTAACTTTTTGAATGCCCTTTTAAATTGTATTGGAGTACGATTGCATGAGTTGCCTCCTTGTTGACGTATACTATCAAAAAATATTTCAAGGCAGTCCTGATTTAATCATCGAGTGAGGACAAAAGAAAAGATATGTGTCTTTTAGTAAGACCAGAACTGCAGAAATGCATTTACTGTAATTGCAAACCCCTGAATACATTTGCATGTGAATTATTTCTGCAGTTTGGTGCCGAACACCATCGGCCGCCTTTTCTCTTACTGCTGCTCATTATAATCACGTCGAAGCTTAAAATACATTAACACATATTTATACCGTTTGCAGTAGGCATATAAAACAATTCATAAGTTATAGATATGCCCAGCAGCTAATATGCTCGAGGTAAAATAAACACAACGTATCCATTCGCTTTGGCTTCAACAACACAGCTGTTTACTCAGTTTACTCACTTTCAACATGGCAGACTTCGCGCATGCGGACTAAATTTTGGCGCACGGAATTCTGCCGAGTTTCCTTTCTGTATATTCTCTATTCTGTGTCTGAAGAGTCCCCATCCGTGGTCTTGGTTGCGGCTGCAGGACGCAGCGGGTGGGCGATAAGAGTTGTTTCGGTAATGGGGTGCGCTCTAAGGATTATTAATAATACAATAATACAAACATTAACTCGAAAGAGCATTACAGATTGTCTATTAATCATTTATGAGTTCATTTAGGATCTGTGTCTTTTTATTACACTTGTTGAAGTGATACTGTTCGCATTTATTTCCGCATATTTTGCACACGCATTGCTCTTTGGCGATGTGGTATTTCTCATTGGTACATATTTTATGGTGAAATCCGTGAACTGTGACTCCTACAATTATTATTACTACGTATTTAAAGTAAGTGGAGGAAATAAGTACCATGTTCCACCTAAATATTCGCTATGGAAATTTCACCGGAAAAATAAATTTTGAAACTCCCTTAATTCAAAAACGTTTTAGGGAAAGATGAGGGAGTGACAGAGAAGAGAGAGAAAGAGATAGAGAGTCTGTGTGTGTGTGTGTGCGTGTGCGTGCGTGCGTGTGTTTATGTCTTAAACACCAAACTTGCTCAGCGGCTTCCAAAGATACCAAACAGCGATTTTCTAGAATTTTCTAATTTTTCTAATTATTTTTGATTTTTCAGAAATGGTTATAACGTGTTTCATTAAATTACTATGCGTTTAACATAATTTTCTTTTTCTAAGTTTCAGCACTTTGTATAGTTGTATATTTGCAACTCTGCAGTTTCTGAAGCTATTGGGTTTCAGGTAGTGGAAAACTTAGCTAATATATTTCTTATTGGACTACTTTCATAGGAACATCTAATTGCCTTAGATATTCTGAGTTAACTAATTATTTCTTTTTCATCAACTCATAACATTCCTTGATAATGAGCTCTTATCCTAACAAAGTTGCAAGTCTTGTTTGTTACATTATGCATTGATTTTAAAAAATATAAATATTTAGCCCCTATCATTTCTTCATGAAAAATATTGTGACGCCGGCCAGCAGCTACCTCATAGACGCTCAAGGTCAAGCTACTTCACACCACTGCTTGTTAATACGTGGTCCGACGTCAATGTCGCCTATATTAGCGAATGCGGGGGCAGTGAGAGATAGGGAGAGAGCAGTTCATTGGACTCATTAAGTGTCGAACGAGACAGCTGTTATCAAATAGTTGTAATTGTGCATGTGTGTACAGTGGTTGTTGTAAACACACATTCATCGCGTCAGAGTTGATTGTTGTGTGAAGCAATTTTAGTCAGTGTGATAGTCGAGACCAGTAGTCGAGAGAGAGAGAGTAGTAGTAGTAGTGGTAGTAGTAGAACGAAAGACAGCGAAGTTTCTGTCTAGGTTACGAGGGAATTATTATTATTATTATTTTGTTGTTTAACGACGCTGCCAATTGCCAGGATCACATCAGCGTCGCCGGTGTGCCGGAATTTCGTCGTGCAGGAGTTCTTTTACATGGAGCTGTCGTTTTTAAGCACACTTAAAAACCATCGGCCTGGGCCGGGTTTGAACCCGCGACCTTGGGATCAGTAGACCAGCGTCTAACCAACTGAGCCACCCAGACCGACGTTACGACAGAATAGCTGTCAGTTGTAAGCTCACGACATACCTATTGTATACTGTGTTAACGATGAAAAAAGAGGACTATGTGATTCAATTTGAAGGGAAACAAAGTATATTTTGCAATATTTATATATTTATTTAAAAAAAAACAAGCAACTAAAAGTATCATTTGTCACAGCCTTGATCTCAACAGCGAATAACTTCGATATCAAGCAGCATGCCATACTGTTCACTAAATAATAAAGTTCACGTGGTGCCATGGGATTTCTGTTACTCCAGTATCGAAAATTGTACTTGTTGACGAAGCCATATCAGTGAAAATATGCTTCTTATGATGTAAAACGTTATACAACACATCATTTTCTTGAAACATAGCACTAAATTCTCGTGCAAAATAAAGTCGATGACTCCATCTTGTGGTTTTAAATTATTAGCAACCTGAAACTTGTAGAGATGAAATTTTAGATCCGTGTGCAAAATACGACGAAACATCCTATCAAATATGCCCAAGGCCGTAAAGTAGATCTTATTGCTCTTCATCCCACGTCAATCTCATTCCTTTTGGAAATTTATTGCATACGCTCATAGAATGAAGGTTTTAAACTGCCTATAAAACCAACTCATAATTAACACGCTTTTATTACCTTCCCTTATCTATCAATGTAATGGAATCTTTTGGGGTTATTTTCACCAACTTAAAGTCGTCTGATTTATTTGAAAATTTGCGCACTTGTCAAGGGCCGACGACAATACAATAATTTTGTGACTGTCCTAATGTCAAGACTAGGATCATTAGGATACAAAAATGACAAAGCTAAATTTATAGAAAATGGTACCTACAATTATGGCATCATAGTTGTCGCTAAGGCAATGACATGGACGCCCAGAGAGAGGGCCTGAGAGGAACAGAGACCCGGGGGAAAGATCGCGGACTGGAGTTCACCCAAGGCCAAGACACCCACAACAGTTGGTGCTTCAGAAATCGACGCTAGTTACACTGGACAAAGGAATTAAATCGCTTGAAAATATTGAAAGACGGAGATGCCCGGAGAGAGGGCCTGGGGGAATACGAGATATCGAGCGAAGGATTACCCAGGGCCAGGAAATCCACTAAAGCCAATTTGTAATACGTTTAGAATAAAAAAGATATAGGAACAAAAAATAAATTTTATTGTAAAAAAGCGAGGCGTACCAGGCATCAAATTTTATATACAGTTGATTTATAAAAGTAAAGATATAAAAAAAATCTGATGTGTTGCACTCACATGACTTTCTCTACTCTTGCACTAACCATTCTAACAAACTCTTATTCCTATGTCTCCATGTTAGTTAAGATAAACATTCGTACAAATTATCTTATTGCTAATTTCCTTGTAGGTGCAAGGGGAATATTAGAATACAGCAGGCTTTGTGCGACAGTCAAATCTTTTTGACCTTTGAGATTCCGTTCTCTTTGCATGATTAACATATAAAACAATGAACAACGTTGTTGCATTTCGCTAAAGTTGTTTTCCGAAACTCCCACACATAACAAGGAATATCTCCGAAATGGTTCATCCTACAAGAAATTTTATTGAGACATAAATTGTGTATTTTAGCACGATCTACAGTTTTAGTACAGGAAGATTTTGTCTATCTCTAACGGTTTACCAGTTATGCAAAATTCGTCCAGAGTAAATACGACTACATGAGCTATAGCCAGAAAATTCAAGATATACATTTCATTTGTCATAAAAATATCTCAAACATGTGACATTTTAATCAAAATCGTTAGAGCCATTTTCAAGAAAATCAAAATTTTCCAAAAAATTTCCATGTAAAGCGTAGTTTAGGGTGGGGCTATTTTCTTCAAAATCTTCGTGTCGCATCCTTGAAAGACACTAAACTTAAATACCAACTTTGGTTTCTAACCGACTTTTCGTTTTTGAGTTATGCTGCCCACAGACTGACAGACTGACAGACACACAGACACACAGACACACACACGGACCTTTTTCAATAAATGCTTTTTTTGGATTCAGGAGGCCTCAAAACATGTATTTCCGGTGAAATATCGACATCGAATTTTTGGGTGGAATACAATACTTCCCCTACTTACCAGTAGAGAAAGTAATATTGTGAAGAGCACCATACGCTTTTTACAATAAAATTCGTTATTTTTTTAATATAACCTTTTTATTTTAAGGTAATTACGCTTTTTAATTATAATGAACCAGTGAATTTCACTATCGCTCTTTACATACATAAACATTACGTTCTAATTTTTAGTTCGATTTGTTGTTAAAGCGTGTTTTTTTTTTTTTTTTTCTTAATCTATTATCTGTTCTTCGAAAGAATCCTACCGAGTCTCTGAACATTAAACTCAGGGTGAAACAGATGAATGCCTAAACGACAAATATGTGTACGCAACTGGCCAAAAATCCTTGATTATGGTTAATATGCTAGCCTCTGGGTTTTGAGATCATGGGTTCAAAGCGAATGAATTTTTTTGGTGTAAAAATCCTTAGCATGACTCCTTTAGGAAGGGAAGTAAAGCTGGTAGTCCCATGTGGTGGTTTTATGGGACGTAAAAGAACCTCGAGCCTGATATTAAGCGGTCTTTCAAGTCCAATCTAGAATTTAACGTGAAAATCACAGCAATTCAACAGCATCCGTAAATAAAAACTCAATGTAATTTACGCGTCTATGATTAATAAACTTTGAAACTTTGTGTTGCCTCTATATTTGATTACCGTTACTGTCTGTCATTACATTTTGCAGCTCTATCAAGGTAATTAGAACCAAATGCCGGAACCTACACAAAGTTGTATATAATTCCATCCAAATCAAGTAGACTTCAAAAGCTATTTCCAAAACATTCAAGATATTCGTCTTAGTATTATGTAAATGTCTGAAATATACAGTATTTTAGTTCAAAATCAGCGTAGTTATTCTTGAGAAAATAAAAAATATCAAAAAATGTGTCATGTAAAGGGGAACATTGAACATTTTTGGGTCTCATCTTTCGAAAATACTCAACATAAATATAAAGTTCAGTATGTATTCGACTTCATTTTAATTATGCTAAACTCACAGACAGAAACACATGGACGGACGTTCAGCTATGGAAAAATATAAGTGATTGAACGCATTAGGAGAGAAGAATAGTTTTAAGTTTCACGTCGTGCTGCAGCGCGGTTTACACTAGTCGATATTTCAACATGCAGTTGAGTTTATTGGTAGCCTCTGTTCTATATGTTATCGTGTCGGACACACAAATAGCCCGTGGCTTGAATTATCACCACTCGCAAATACAAATGCGAGTCCTGATATAACACACAGCTTAACTGGCTATCCAATATACGATACCATTTAGAGCAGGAGACTATCAATAAACTCAGCTGCATTTTGGAATATCAGCTGGTTACATTCTCTACTAGTAAGCAGAGGAAGTATTGTATTCTACCCAAAAATTCGATGTTGAAATTTCACCGGAGATATATTTTTTGAGACCCACTGAATTCAAAGAAAAGCATTTTTAAAAAAAGATCCGCCGCGCGCGCTTATGTGTGTGTGTGCGTGTGCGTGTGTTTGTGTGTGTGTGTGTGTGTGTGTGTGTGTGTGTGTGTGTGTGTGTTTGTGTGTCAGCCTGTGGACAGCATAATTCAAAAATGAAAAGTCGGTTAAACACCAAGTTTAATGTCTTTCAAGGATGCGACACGAAAATTGCGAAGAAAATAGCCCCACCCTAAACTACCCTTTACATGGAAAATTTTTCGAAAACTTTTATTTCCTTGAAAATGGCTTTAATGATTTTGACTAACATGCCATATATTTAAGATATTTGTATGACAAATGAAATGTATATTTTGAATTTTCTGGCTATGGCCTGTGTAGTCCTGTTTACTCTGGATGCCTTTTAAGTAAAGATGGGAACGAAAAATACTGAGGAAGATTTATAGACCAATAAAAGAAAACGATGGTTGAAGAGTAAAACAGATAATGAAATAGAAATTGTTTAAATTACCTAATATTGTAACACACATAAAATCTGAAAGAATAGAATGGGCTGGACATGTGATTAGAATGGAGGGTGATAGAACGATTAAAACGATTTTTGAAGAAAAGCGGGAGGGAGAAGATATAGAGGAAGGTTGTGGTGGTTGGACACCCTGGAGCAGGACCTACGAAGGATGTGCGTTAGAAGATGGAGGAAGAAGCAGAAAATAGGGAAGAATGGGCCGGAATAGGGAGGAATAATTTGTAATTATTCTTCTAGTCACTTGGGAGCAGGAAATAGGTTTGTAAACGAATGAAGCTCTAGTGCAGGGGTGTCAAACAGCACTCACCAGGCGTGAAAAATTTTCCCCTATTTTCCCTCCCTCCGTGATGATCAAATCGGAAAACGGGAAAAACAAAGCGAAAACCGGTTCTACGAGCGCGTGCTACTGCAGTTAAGAAGGGGTAGACCCCTCTCTTCACACCCTGGGAGTGAGGTTTGACATGCCTGCTCTAGTGTACCGTAGAGGGCAAAGTCCACCTACAAGAGGGGTTGCCCCTGTGAGTGGAGACTGGGGACTGTGCATAATAGTTCTTGCACACTTGGATTTCACTAATAGTTCTTCACATTGACCTAAGTTAAATGTGCTTTTTGTTTTCATGGACTGTTATTTCTTGCTAGTTGTCTTTCATAGTCTTTCGAAACAGTGCTGTACTTGCAGTACTGGAACAGTGTGGTCCCACAAGTTGTATGAAGTGATTTGCCCATGTTGTTCTTGGTGTTTCTTGGTTTCTGTTTCCAATGTATATGTCCCACACGGTGGTCAACCATGTGTCTTGTGATGTGACCCAACCACTTCCATCTCATTCCTGTAGTCTGCTCTGCAGCATTCCAGGAGGACATGCTTTATTAAAGTTTTTTATTCGTAACTCTATCACGCAGTGAAATACCTAGAATGTTTGCTTTAATCACACGACATGCGTAGCTAAAGAATAAACAAAGGTATTTAAATTATTATAAATGTCTATAAATCTAACACTAATTGACTACATGGTGACCGATAAATAAAGTTCCCAAATAAGGCATAGCTAAATTGAAGGGCTTGATGAAAGAACTAAGTGACTCCATTTTACCTCATTTTGAAATAATCAAAGAACACTAAATGGAAAGTTATGTTTGCAGTACTCTTAAATTTGAAATATTGATATAACTGTGGTGAATAAGTTATTCGGCATTGAAATTAATAATCTGATGTGTTGCATTCACATGACTTTCTCTACTCTTGTACTAACTATTCTTACAAATACTTATTTCTCTATCTTCTTCGTGTTAGTCGAAATAAACATTTGCAGAAATCTTATTAGTCACTTTCTTGTAGGTGCAAGGAGAATATGGGAGTATAGTAGGCTTTGAGCGATAGACATTTATTTTAAAACTGGTCGCTAAATGAAGGCTTTGAGATTCCGTTCTCTTTACACGGCCAAGAGATAAAACATTGAATAACGACCTACCATTTGAGAAAATTAAGTATTGTAAAACTGACACAAATAACAAGGAATATCTCCGAAATGGTTCACTACACAAAAAATGTATTTGGACATAAATTATGTGTTTTAACTGGATCTACATTTTTTATATAGAAAGATTTGTTCTTTTACGGTTTACCAAAATTCATCAACAGTAAACAGGGCTGCATGGACTATAGTGAGAAAATTCAAAATATACATTTCATTTGGTATCAAATATCTCAAACATATACCATTTTAATCAAAATCGTTTGAGCTATTTTTCAGAAAATCACAATTTTCGAAACATTTTCCATTTAAACGGTAGTTTAGATTGGAGGAAGTTTCTTAAAAATCTTCAAACCGGATCCTTGAAAAAGGTATTAAACTTAAGTAGGTACCAATTTTGGTTTTCAGCCGACTTTTCGTTTTTGTGTGATACTGTTCACAGATAGAAAGACACACACACACACACACACACACACACACACACACACACACACACACACACACACACACACAAATACATACACCACACACACGGACCTTTTTCTAAAAATGCTGTTTTGGATTCAGAGGGCCTCAAAACATCTTTCGGTGAAATTTCGACATCGAAATTTTGGGTGGAATACAATTCTTCCGCTACTTAATATACGTAGTAGAAAATGTAAGAAGCGTATTTCAATTCTAAATATGTCCTAATTAAAGAAATGGGTAAGATATAAGAAGAATCAACTAGGTAATCATAAAAAAGTATATAACTTCTAAAATCATTAGATCTTTATAAAATGAAGCTCAACATTATTGTAATAAGCACGGAAGTGTAACTTGCGCAGATCCCGATACTATTTACTCATCATTCGAATCGGGCAAGGTACTGGCAAGTATTGTAATACCAGTAGTTGGACGAAGGAATAAGTTGCATTGCTAACTTAATCACGTCACGAAACTTTACTCTCGTGCTTCTTTGTGCCTGATGAGGACACTCCTTTTGAACAAGTGTTTGAAGAGTCCCGCAAAATCTTTGCAGTTTCTTTCACTCTCCAGCAGTGTGGCTGTTCTATGGAACCATCGCGTTCTTACATCGAATGAAAGAGGATTTTTTTCTGCCAAGATTATAGCTCATTTTGGCTCAAAGGTGGAGCTATCTGGCTCATTCACCAAGCCCTTCAATTCCACTCTTTAAATACTTGTTTGATTTACTTTCTGTTACCCAGAGTAGTTTTGTGTATAATCTGAGGCGTATTAATAGACTGTCATCTGGTTTTCTTGCGTTTTTCATACGTTCTGGAATTTTGTTTCTACTTCATTTTTCTCCCAAAGCATAGAGTACTTGGTCCTCTTGGTATGCAAATATCTTTAGAGAAAAAAATTAATATAGTAAATTTATGATGCGTAAGGTGAATGTTTTAAGGTCCGCAGAATCCAAGAGAAACAGTTTAAGAAAAAGGTCAGTGTGTGTGTGTGTGTGTGTGTGTGTGTGTGTGTGTGTGTGTGTGTGTGTGTGTGTGTGTGTGTGTGTGTGTGTGTGTAAGATTTTATAGAAAATTCCTCCACCTTAAATTACCCTTTACATGCAAAATTTTGAGTTTCTCAAAAATGTCTCTAACGATTTTGGTTAAAATGCCATATGTTATGAATATGTTCATGACAAGTAAAATCTATATTTTGAATTTTCTGGTTATATTCCATGCAGTCCTGTTTATTCTTGATGACAACTGCTTAACTGGTAAACCGTAAGAGATAGACCAAATCTTACTATACACAAATGTAGATCTCTTTATTTCAAGTGATCTTTTTTTTTTTTTTTTTTTTTTTTTTTAAGTGAACGACTTCGGAAACATATCTTGTTATTTGTCAGAATTTTGCAATACTTATAGACAGTTCTTAAATGGGTGGTCCTTATTCATTCTTAATCTCCTGGTCTAGCTAAGAGAAGGGAATTTCACAGTCATCATATAGCGACCACCCTTAAAACATTTGACTATCACTCATACTGTATTCCCCTTGCACCTACAAGAAAATTAGCAATACGATATTTTCTGCAAACGCCTATCTGGATTAACATGAAGCGTGCAGATAAATAAACATTTGTAAACATAATTTGTGCAAGAATAAAGTTATATGAGAGTAATACATAAGATTTTTTTATTGTTTTTCATCTTCTCAAAAATAACTAATTAGTTCAATCACATCTATCTTATGTTTAAGATAATTACACGACAAATATAATGTATGTCTTAAATTTTATGGGAACAGTCTTTAAAGCCTTCTTCATTCGGAATTAGTTTTGTATCCTGATGCAAATTGAGTAACTTCTTAGAATCCCACACGTTGGCTCTTGGAACCCTTTTGTGCCTCCTGTACTTGGGCATTTAACCAAACCTGATGGTCCTGACGAAATTGACCGCATCCTTGATATTTGCCCTTCTTACATCCTCAAGTTCCTAAATGAAGTTGAAGAATACATGTCTATGCATGGCAAACCTTCTCATTTGCATAGTATATGCTGGAAGGTTTTCTGCTAAATTTCCTGTTTAATGGTCTTGGGTAACTCTCATTATGTATGCGCAAAGTGTTTACTCATGTAATATAGCCAACGGGCTTAGATCTAACTATATTTTGAAGAATTTCCGCTGTTTACCGCCTGGCACCTAAATAAAATAATTGGCTTGCCTGATTGTAATTTGTTTGCTAATACTTTTGTATAAATGGAAACCATAACCGATAAACCAAAATTACAGCCCAGTAAATTTAGTTCAAACAATTTGTTGCTTCAGCTTGGAGACATTTACTACTATTGGTTTGACTTCTAGGATGAATACAATTTTTAAAAGTAACAATATTTGCAAAAAGATGACCCAAAATTTAGATTTCGTAAGCTTATCAAAATCATTGTGCAAACGTTATAAATTAATTTACACACACACACACACACACACACACACACACACACACACACACACACACACACACACACACACACACACACACACACACACATATATATATATTATACAAGTAAAAAAAATCTTATGTGTGTACAAAATATTCTTAAAAACGCTTATTCTTCAATCTGTTTAATGTTAATTCAGATATAAATGGTCTTATATATAATACAGGGTTCCTCATTTAAAACCTAACGGGCGCAGGGCATTTCGCCCGAGCGCGTTTGACTGTGCCACAGCCGGGTTTGTTGGTACATGAACTCCGCGAGCAAAGCATGTATAACCTCTGACCTTATAGAAGATGCTGGAAATGTCCACCCTCAAGTATTATATCGGGAGAACACATACTGATTCTACGATAAGTGTGTGTGTGTGTGTGTGTGTGTGTGTGTGTGTGTGTGTGTGTGTGTGTGTGTGTGTGTGTGTGTGTGTGTGTGTGTGTGTGTGTGTGTGTGAAGTTCATGAGACTGGCTGTCGCTACTATAACTTTAATTACAGCAGTTTTTCAAATTTTCCATCTGTGTTTGTTGCCAATCCGGAACACGGCAGGTGCATAGATGGTGGATGATGCAACAATCTTAAATATTGAGTTAGCACCAAAGCTCCCCAAAGCCAACACTGACAAAAACTTAACATAACAAAGAAAACCTACGTTTATCACAAATACGATTGTGACTGGTTTTCATTTGATTAAGGTATAGCCTTATCTTGTCTTGTTCAACACACATTTCCATCATTTGCTCTGAACCGGTTTCAGAATTGGGCTTGTGCTACTGTATCGTGTTAAAGTTAATTCATCATACCTTCATCCTTTACCATGGAATACGGGGTGCATGATTTTGTGCAAGTTGATTTTATGCCACCTGTTATGTTTTTAAGGACAAAGTTAGGTTGGTAACAGATCTAGGAACATGATTTTACGCCACAATGAACACGCCCTCTGTCATCACACCTCTGTTTATTTTAGTAAGCGAATATTAACACAATTCTTTAGTGTTGGTTGTATCAGTTTGACTATGGAAGTTGTTAGTGAGGGTGCAAACCGAGGGAAGGACTTGCTGATAGTGGACAGCTTTAAAAATATAGATATGCCTATATTTATTCAGATGGGCGTATAAGATGGCGATGCACAACACACTTATGTTGCGCAAAAGTTATAACAAACTAAGGAGTTATATCAAAAGGAGATAACCACCACCATGAACTAAGTGAGAGATCCTTACTCGGACAAAAAGTTAGGGCTCCTTGTAAACGCAAAGGTGTTAAGGACATTTGCGAGAAACCAAATGCAGTTATTTCCGAAGTAATTAGTGAGAATGCATGTAATGCAGCTACTTTATTACAATTCTGGGACAAAAAACGACTACGAGAAGCAGTTTATAATGTACGCCGAAAATTTCTTCCGCTCTTTCCAACATCCAGAGTCGCAAGAAAATGTTAGGAAGCTTCAATTAAAAACCTCAAAAGGTGAACAGTTTGTGTGTTGCCAGACAAAAGAGAGGAGACATACACTTCTGTTTTCAGGAGCATACTTAAGAAATATGCAGATCTGGGTTTGTCATTTAAACCTAAAAAAGTTATAGTGGATTATGAGGTGGCAATTAGATCTATATGGGGTGTAACAGTGGGAATAGACGGATGCAGATTCCACCTTTCTCAAGCTTGGTGTCGTAAATTACAAAGTATTGGCTTAGTAAACACATACAAAGACAAAACATCTGTAGAAGGTCAATGGTTTACTCACATTTTTGGCCTTCCTTATCTAGCTCCTGAGGAAGTTAGTGACTTGTGTTTGATCTATATGACGAGAAACCAGAAAACTGTAAATTACCTAACGGAATTCTGTGATTATCTTGTTGACAAGTATATATCGAATGAAGCACGTTTTCCTCCAGTAATTTGGGCGGCACAGTCATCAGCTACCACAAACTCAATCAACGCCTGCGAATCATTTCACAGAAAGCTCAATGCCCTGTTTTATTCTCCGTACCCAGACATGTTTACCAATTTATTAAACTCACTACAGACTGAAACTTATATGAAAAGCAATGGTATAGAAGAACCACCAAAGAAAAAGAATAAGACACTTGACAAGGCTAGTAGAATTGACTCATTTATCCGAGAACACTGTTCTGGAATGACTGCATAAGACACAAAGACTGCATAAGAAAAATTTCTTATTTAAACTAACCTTGG
The DNA here is from genome assembly GCA_030765045.1 of Tenodera sinensis. Lineage (NCBI taxonomy): Eukaryota > Metazoa > Arthropoda > Insecta > Mantodea > Mantidae > Tenodera > Tenodera sinensis. The sequence continues at coordinate 5,413,301 of CM060973.1, read as the reverse complement.
TTGTAATGTTCTGTGTACAAATCTGAAAAGAGGCTAATATTTTAACAATTAAAAGCTTTTATTATATTTCTAACCACACCAAGTGTGTGCCTGCCAGTCTGGATAAAGTGGGAAGGAAGATATGGTTTGTAGGTGCCAACCTATGAAAATAAAATAAAAGTACGAGACACTAGGCATTTGATTTTCCGCCAGTATTTGTGGTGCAAAATCAGGTCCCCGTGGAATACAATCTCATAGTTTCAAATTCCGGTTCTAAGAACATTTCCCCCAAAACGCTACATCTCCTCTAAGTTAAGGCCTTGCAGGAGCATAAAATGTGCTGGAGGTTTCAGTTTCTTTCTTGCACAGTGTGCAATCTACCTAGGTTTCCTGAAACGCTCCCATTGAAGGTCTATAGTAGCATGAGATGTTATCTTATAATGTGTTCTATTTTAAGAAACACAAGCAAGAGGCAACGAGAGCTGCCGAAAACCCATTTCTCGCGTTAAGTATATAACAGGCAGCGAGAACGAGCAATAATGAGGTACCTACCAGAAGTATAAGTGCAGATATGTTTATTGATAATTGAGTGCAGTGTAAAGAATAATATTACCTCAACACTTCCCTCATTTGCAAAGTGCGCGGTAATATCCCAAGTAATAAAGCAGACAGTGAAAATATAATGATTTAAAAGTAGGAAAAAGGTTTAAAATAAATATCAGACTGATCGTTCAGGTTGATAGTACTTCGAAGCAGGCGTGTCACAGAAGCCATGACGCCGAGTGAGCCGGTCTGGTGATAACGAATAGTTAACCGGAACCGAGTACCAATGCTTCCTGCAAGACTGTTGACTTTCGATATCTAGGTCAGTAGGTCAGGCATTGTAGTGTGAAGCAAAATGGATAGTCTATACAGCACGCGTTATTCATTTCCCGGTGCAGTTACAACATGCAACAAACACATCTATTTGATTGGTTTGTGGTATAACTGCTAGCTGAAGAGAAAAGATGATTAACATATACAGCTCGATTTTGGGGGTATAAATTCAAATAGTTTTATAATTAGCACATTAATAGATCATTTGAAACCTTGGAAACAACTCTATGGCTTTTATTGGAAATCTCCGGCCTGAGTGATAGTACCTCCAAGTAGGCGTAGCACAAAAGGCATGACGCAGGGTGGACCAGTCTTAAGATAACGAATGGTGTACAGGAATCGAGCTCCAATAGTTTCTTCAAGGCAAATGGCTCTTTTAGAACATTGTCCCTAAAAACACAAAGTACAACTTTGGAAGCGAAAATTTGCCACATTTAAGTGAATTTCCATAAAAGTTGCTAGGTTTACAGCTCCATTTAATTCAAACATGATATTCACTCAAAATTACCTATTAAATTTAAAAGCAATGAACACTAGAGGTGCAGAAGTGCACCCTATTGGACAGCCGTCGACAAGCTATATGCTTCATCCTGTCCAGCACTGCAACTTAATTAAAAACCTTATCCTAATATATCCCAAACCAGGCGAAATGACACGGTGGTAAGGTAAACGACTCGCATTCCAGGGCTCGTAGATTCGATCCTTTACATCCTCCGAATTTACTGTTCCACCATTTCACTTCACTTCTCATTTCACTTCATGTTCACCCTGAATGCGTGTATCAGGGTTGTCAGTCTCGGCGTTGCATGGCAGGGAATATGTTCTCTGTAAACCTTTGTCCTCCAGATCGGAAGCGGTTTCGGCCACCCAAAGGATATGTAAGCTATCAGGAGGGGAGGGTAGGCGATTGTGCGAGCTACTACTATGAAATTTAAATGACTCTTTATTTATGGACACTCTTTAACTCATATGATTCAGCACCCCATTCCATATTGTGCCTAAAATACCCCTTAATTTTGCTCAGAGGCCTCCTTATCAGGGTTGAGATTCTTCTCGTGCCGTAAATCTTCGACACGAGACCAATAGCTTTACTTTCCTTCCGAACGAAGCCATGCTAAGGCTTTGTAGGCTCAAAAAATTCCATCGCCCTCCACCGGATTTGAACTCGCGACTTCGGGTACCAGGGGCTAGCATGTTACAGCTAGACTACGGAGGACGACCGCTGCCACTGGGGAGTTTATATCTCAAAACTGTAGGGAACCTGCTCTCTGCTGACATGTCTCCTAGGTCCGGCCACCCTCTGTCTCCTCTCACATCATCCCTCCCTCTCGGAGGGCGCAACTTCATGGGCCTAGGTACAAAAGATCTTCCATAGGTCGAGGAGCTAAGTCCCCATTTCGAACCTTTTTATTTCTAATATCTCAGAGTACTCCAATCAATCCAACCATTAGTCGGTCTTTGTGGCTTAGTTCGTTAGGTTCCCAGGGCGGCGGGCTCAAATACAATGATTTTTAAGTGCGCTTAAGAGTGACAGGCCCGTGTCACTAGATTTAGTGGCCCGTAAAAGAACAACTGAAGGAGTTCTGGCATTCCGGCGTCGCTTATATGGCAATTAGCAAGATCGTTAACAACTAAAATTACCAAAGCAAAACAAAACAGAGATGGAAATAATAAAAATACCTGCATTAAGCCTTGATGACACTGGCATGCAGCAAAATGACTCAGCCTGCGAGTTGCGCATACCCTCACAATCCAGGAAAGTGAATATCCTTGAAACATATTTCACTCATCTTAATAGCAGAGTATGCAGTTAAAGTTACCAAACCGGAAAGAGAAGTTTATAATTAATTTAATCCGCAAGAAAACACTCTTTCGCATTGCTTCAGCTATTTCCATAGGCTAGCTATCAGTGTAAATGTGCTGCAGTGTTATTGCGTTACATTTTTTATGCTTTTTTCTCCAGCTTACACACCACCAGCACAGCACCACCAGCACCACCACCGCCACCACCACTACCACCATCACCACCACCAGCACCATCACCACTACCACCACCACCACTACCACCACCACCACCATCATCACCACCACCATCACCACTACCACCACCATCACCACCGCCGCCACCACCACCACCGCCGCCACCACCACCACCATCACCATCACCACCACCACCACTACCACCACCATCATTACCACCGCCACCACCACCACCACCATCACCATCACCACCACCATCACCACTACCACCACCATCACCACCGCCGCCACCACCACCACCGCCGCCGCCACCACCACCTCCACCATCACCACCACTACCACCATCACGGCCACCACTACCACTACCCCACCGCCGCTGCCACCACCACCACCATCACCACCACACACGCCACCATCACCAACACCACCATCACCACCACACACGCCACCACCTTCACCACCAACACCACCACCATCACCACCACCACTATCACCACCATCACCACCACCAACACCAACACCAACACCGCCACCAACTTCACTACCACCATCAACACCACTACCATCACCACCACCACTATCACCACCACCAACACCACCACCAACACCACCAACACCACCACCAACACCGCCACCAACTTCACTACCACCACCATCAACACCACTACCATCACTACCATCACCATCACCACCATCACCGCCCGCCTCTGTAGCGTGATGGTTAGCGTGTCTGCCTCACGTTCAAGAGGTCGCGAGTTCGAGTCTCGCTTAGGGTAAGTTATCCGGGTAAGGTTTTTTTCCAAGGTTTTCCCTACCCTGAGAAGACGAATGTCGGGTAACTTAAAGCTCCATGGATCTCGGGCTCATTTGAGCATCATTTCACCCATTTCATTTCATTCATTCGTCCGATATGACACAATGTTGGAGGACGTTAATTTAAAAAAAAAAAAAAACCACCATCACCTCCACCACCACCATCGCCGCCGCCACCATCACCACCACTATTATTATTATTATTATTATTATTATTATTATTATTATTATTATTATTATTATTATTATTATTATTATTATTATTATTATTATTATTATTATTATTATTATTATTATTATTATTATTATTATTATTATTATTATTATTATTATTATTATTACTATTACTATTATTATTATTATTATTATTATTATTATTATTATTATTACATTATTATTGTTGTTGTTGTTGACCACCTCCGTGGCGCAGAGGTAGCGCGCCTGTCTCTGGCGTGGAAGACTCGGATTCAATCCCCAGTACCAATGTGGGGTTTGCCCCCTCCCCCCACCCCCCTGGGAAGTTCGGTACGAGGTGCACTTATCCTTGTTAGGTCCCTGAGAGACCAATTGAGTAGCTATCCTGATAGGAAGGTACCGTCCCTAAGAGGCCAAGTCGTCGCCTTATGGTCGGGGTTCGGCGCGCTGACACTCACGTACAGCTCTCTTACATTCACTGACAACACCTTCTCATATCTGCAATTGCAATTGACTCCTGTTCTTTGGCTCGCTTGCTTTTATAGAGCGGATAACGGCACACAGACCTTTCAAGAAGCTCTCCACACGCACCGAGATTACTAAGCTAGAGGTCTCGAGAAGACTCTAGAAAAGCTTCTTTTATTTCTGCTGCATCCATTGTTGCAGTCAAGTATACTCAAACAATTGTGCGAGGCAACCTGACCTTCAACGTTCCTTTTTTTTTTTTCCTCCCCGGCCCGGCATGTGGCGTGAAGTAGCCCGAACCCCATCTGTTCTTTGTTGTGCGCGAGCCCTATGTCACATTTCTGGGAATATCCTCAGAAGCCCCATTAAGAAACAAAAAAGGAAAAGGGGAAACCAAAAAGGTTAAATAAGATTCGAACTATTAATTTTATGCCGTGATTGTTAATTAACATACCTTAACCAGTTCCGCAACAGTGAACACGAAACTGCCACTGATTAAACTTAGTCTGTAAGCCTAGCACCCAACACGGTTCTAGTCCATAACTTAATAGAAACACAATAAGAACCTGTTTTCTGCAGGCTCACTGAAGTTGGATGCGCAATGTTTGCGCGTTAATGTAGAAGATTGCAGAAATATTGCTTTTCAAAATCGGGAGGTTAGCCAATGGCTGCTATGTCCTCTGAACAGCAATAAAAACGTATGACTAATTTAATTTTCATACCATCTATGCAAATACCCTGAGCACTAGGTGACACTTCGTGAAAGTCTCACTCAGGTTGGGTATTTACTTTTGCGAAATACGGTACATAATTTGGAAGTTCAGTTAAACCATCCAAAAGTTTATGGCCTTATGATTAAGCTAAACCGTATTGATGTATCTGAAGGCTGAGAAATTGCTAGTCACGTTCTTCTGACACCGCAGTTGAATGCTGTTAGTAGACCTGCCAGCGTAGAAGAAAGTTAATGTGAAACAATTGCCATTTAGGATGAAAATGAAGAACAACAGCTTGACCTTAAACTAACGCGACAAACCAACACTCACAGCAAAAGATAGTGATGTTTTCAGTAAAAGAACTTGTAGTAATTCAGGTAAATTCAGCAATTTGTTTGGCATTTTTTCGTATTGAAAGAAAATATGATGTAGGCTCACTTCATTCTACTTAATACAACTTATTTTTAAACACACATTAGAAATTGTTCGTCAAAACTCGTTTTCTGCCTAGTTCAAGTTAATCATAACCAAAATGGAACATATTTTCGTAGAGGACAGGCTAAAGGTAGTCGATTTTTATAGAAGTAACGTGATGTATATAATCGCATTACGACATACCAAGTGCTTATGCTTAATTTTAAAGAATGTGTTGTTGTTTTAATAATAAAGTACATATAGGTATGGTTTCACACTATCTGGTTTCAAATTTGACGTAGTGAGTTTAAGACTGTCGGCTTCGTAAGTCTGGATCTGTTTAAAAATCTATGGCCATTCCACAGTTCAAACTAATCCGATCTGTTTTAGAAAGCCCTGGTTCTTCAATAACTTTGTTAATCAGCAATTTGTATATGTGTTCCGATATCCATATGCATAGCTAGGACCATCTTATTATAACGTTAAATGTAATAAAACGGAAGGCGAGTTCCAGTAAAGCTAAACTGAAATTCAATTGATAAGTAATGAAGCAAAACTTAAAACTATAGTTTAAACTTAACCGGTGATTTAACTCTCCTTAATAATATCGAGTCTTAATATTACTGTGCCATACTTGGTAAAAATGGATCTCCTCCACCTCCTTTTTTTTCTTTTTCTTCTTAGTCCTCGCAAGGTTTAGGCCTATAGACCCGTTCCGAAGCTAACTGAAGTGACTCCACCTCTTTCGTTGTCGTCCAACACTTCTTCCTCAGCTTTATAAAATAAAGCTTGCTGTGGGTATTATGGTAAAGGACATAATGCATTTCATAATTTAACGTTTCGATTCCTGAATGGTGGAAAGGCTGAAATTGTTTTAAAGTTCCCAAACCCACAATGTATTACGCCAATCTTAGTCTCTAAGATGCTGATGGTATTTCAATTTAGGGATTAGAGTGATGAAGTTGTCCATTGGTTATAATCCTCTCGCTCGTCATCTTGGTGTGCTTGATTACAAACATAACGTAACAGCAAGATAGCAGCTAAGATAGCACAGTACTATAAAAATGATGATTATCTGTCATTTCCCAGTAATCGGTTGATAAGATACAGAATTCCTGCTTCTGGAAAAGGTGCGGTTTGTAATTGTACTGGGTGTATTTTATTTATTTACGAGTACTAGCAATGTAGAAAATATGTAGGTCAAGGTTGCGAAAATTGGCGTAATTTCAGTGAAACAATCTGTTGTTACAGGGACAGGCAAAACACAAGATGGAGGATGTTGCAGTTCCCAAGAAAAGAAGATTTTTCAGTCGCTCAATTCTTATACAGGTAAGGACAAATAGTGATCTGTATTATTCGTTTAATAAGTATACATATAGCAGTTTAATGTAATATTAGTTTATACAATGCAAGTTTTTAGTTTAAAATTAGAAATCACTATATTTGCGGTGGTTTAGCTTGTCTCGAGGACTGCAAAAGTGGGAGGTCACTTCTACCACGCACATTAGCGGCAGAAAATATATTTTGCGGGCTGAAATGCCGGAAGTTTATTCGTATTTGTCTTTTCAGTCAAGTACTGACTGAAGTATTTAACAAAAAGTCAGTTTAATATCAAACTTTCAAGGATGCGATGCCTCCAGACCACCCTTTTTGATGTTTTCAAAAGTGGCTCTAACACTTTTTTATTAAAGAACCATGTATTTCTTCTTCTTCTTCCCTGATTGCCCTCTCCTTATGTAGGAATTACACCCCCTGGGCTTACAAGCCATTGCCTAGGGTCAAACGCCTGTCAGGGAGCACAGGAACCTATGGACCGGACAGAGTGAAGGCCTGGAAGCAGGTGGTCAGCCAAGCACCAGGTATGACAGTGAGGAAGAGGATGATATGAAATGCAGCCGAAATGAATGATTGGAAAGGTGATAATGGAGCAATTGGTTGAATGAGTGGCGGGGGAAACCGGAGCACTCGGAGAAAATCCACCGTGACGCCGCTTCGTCCATCACGAATACCACATGCAGGTCCCTGGGATCGAACCCGGGCCGCCTAGGTGGTAGGCGAGCGCGCTAACCGCTCGGCCACGTCGCCGCCACCATATATTTAAGATAGTTTAATGACAAATGAACCGTATATCTTGAATTCTGTAGGACTAGCCTCAGAAGTCCCCTTTGTTCTTTATGACTAGTATAATCAGTAAGAAATGGGCAAAAAGTTATTGCACAAAGATGTAGATCTGTCAAAACATATAATTTATGTCAAATATATTGTTTGCATTTGTCGGAAATTAAAATATTTATACTTTTCGTTATTAATTTTTAAGCTCTTGGTCATTGAAAGGAAACGGAATTTCAAATAGCGACCACATAGCGACCAGCTTTAAAAGATTTAATTGCCGCTCAAAGCCTACTGTATTCCCATATTCCCTTGCACCTACAAGAAAATTAGTGGTAACATAATTTTTGTAAATATTTATCTCGATTAACATAAAGAACAGAGGGGTAAGTGTTTCTGCAAGAGTAGAAGAAGTCTTGTGAGTGCAACACATCAGATTTTTAAATAGATATTTAAAATACAAGTACGTATGTCAACAACGTGCTTTTTTCATGAAATAGAGACCAAATTGGCTAAAGTTACCAAGAGATGTTTTTGAGTATTCCTACAAATTGGAATTTTTTCTTTAATTTGTTAATAATTAATTGTGGCACGCTTTGACACCACCTTAATTAAAAAAATATTATTTTTATAAAAATGTTCGTGGTGTCAGTATGTCTTTGTGTATGTGTGTGTGTGTGTGTGTGTGTATGTGTGTGTGAGACTACATAACTCCAAAACAAAAATTCGCATAAATACCAAAGTTAGTAGGTATCGAAGTTCAAAATCATCCAGAGTTGATGCCTACACGTTAAAGAAAGTCAGCCCGCCCCTAACTACACTTTACATGAAGAAAATTCAAGGTTCTTAATGTTATAAAAAATATTTACAGATTTATATGACAAGTAAAACTTCTAATTTGAATCTTTTTTGGTGGTAATAGACTGTAAGTTCCTCTTCCTTCGGTAAGAGTTTTGTATGTTCTCGCATAACTGTAAACTCCATGAGATAGACTGAAACGTGCCACACAAAACTGTAGATCTATCAAAAGCGCAAAATGCATTGCAACTAGCTTTTTTGTCTCTTTAGTTTGTTCTTTGTGTCATTAGCCACTTCCAAGGTATGTGTTGTTATTGGCGTGAGTTTTTCCAAACTTTTCCATTTTTAAAGTGCTGATGATTTTCAGTTGTTTCTCGCAATATCACAGAAAAATATGGACCTTCTAGCCATTATACATGGTCAAGATTTTAATTTTAATTTCCTCTGCTCCCCTTATGCCTTTAATGGAATGTATAATGAATCTACTTTTGCAAAGGTTAACCCCATTAATATGAGGTAGATAGAAAAATAAACGTTGGTCACATGAATATATATGAACCCACGAGAGGTTCGATTCCCCTGATTTACCTTCCTGATCCGTGGTGTTCCTGTCCCTCTATTTGACCTCGCTTTTCAATCCATTTCACCTTTTATCACAAGTGTTGGCGGGAGTTTCGGCATCCATGGCAGATGCATTTATCTCTGTAAATTCTCGTGCACCGGATAGGGAGAGGCTACAAGTCTTGGGCCCTTCAGCAGATGTTTGGGAGGGGGGGGGGCTGTTGTAGGAACCACAACTGGGAGTTCAAATCTGTAGCTATTAAGGACCCTACCCTCTGCTGCCATCTCTTCTCATTCCGACTACCTTTAGTGTCCTTACTTCATCTAAGTAACTTCAGCTCACCCTTCCCCCCGGGGGCGTCCTATCAGAGGCGTAGGCAGAACAGATTTCATTATTTGAGGTGCCTCCGAGCCTTGCCATATTGTCATCCCGTATAGTTTTATTACGTCATCCTGGTCCCTTGGTTCACTGCTGCATCTATAGAAAGTGGACTTTTAGTTTACTTGCACTGCGGATCCGAAGACAGGCTTTAATTTCATTGATTTAGAGCCACGACCAAACAATTGCAGTTCGAAAAGTGCAGCATTTTAAAATGCAATATCTTAATGAGAGTGTGTTGTTCAACTGTTCATGCTGAATATAGGCCTAAGCTTAAATATTACAAATTTTTATTTTTATTTCGTAAAACTTTATTCTGAAGTGTTACTACGTTTTGTTAATTAAATCATGCACAAAACTTATATAACTTGGTATTTTTTATATGATTTATTTAATTCATGTATGGATTTTTCATCCGCGCTACTCTAATGATGACAATCTTTTCACAATCCCACTTCAGTCGCAATTTACGTAAATATATATTCGATGTCTCCTTCTGCTTTCTAACTTGCTCTCATTGCCATGTTTTATTTTAAATTCTTTTTCATTTCTTTAATTTTGAGAAACTTGCGTTCCTATTGTCGGACATGACGAAAATTCCTAAGGTACGACCCCAGTTTTGTGTTCTGTAAAGTTATATGCCTACCCTGCCTGTAGAGTTAAACAAGATAAGTGACCTTGGTCGTTTTGTATGCTGGTGGCTATAAAGCTAAAAATGATGTAATTAAATGGAAAAACAGTATAACAGGATATTCACAAAGGTCACGGTAAATGTGAACTGTACTTTTCGGATGACTCTTTCACTAGCTGGTTTCTAGTAATAGATCTATTGTAGTAAAAATGAGTAAATGCATATTTGCAGAAATAGAAGGAAGTCTGAGCACACGAGACTTAGTCAAGTGTTTTCACTTTTGAGCTTCTGCAAAGCACTTAAAGTTTGTGTATTAGAGTGTTTTTCCACTAATAGTAAGTAATACACACGTTTGCACGAAAGTAAAATTAATGACTCAGCTAAACTGAGCGAACTGGCGATCGAGTAAACGCTCCTGATAATATTAACTAAGTAAGTGAACAATTGATAATGGGATGGGTACTTGCGGCTAAATATTATATTTAATTTTATTACTGTATGACTGAAATCACATGCTAAAAAATGAAACAAAGTAAAGACAATAACAATAAATATGAAAATAGCCAAAATATTAAACACATTTTGTTGACTTCTGCGGTAAAAATTCAAGTTCACGGAGTGCAGGAATTTCAAATTCCCAAGTATGAGCGGGAGGTTTATAACTTATAAACTCTGTTGTGAGCACTTACACAAATTCCTCAACTTATAAAAGATGTTCTTAAAAACACTTCTCCCTCCGTCATGTTAATCATTATAGACATTTGTAGAAATGTTTTTTTTTTTTTTTTTTTTTTTTTTTTTTTTTTTTTTTTTTTTTTTTTAACATATAAGAAGAAATGTAAGTAGAATGAGAATATGAGAGTACACTAGGTCTAAGTGATAGTTAAATCTTTAAAGAACCGGTTGCTATGTGATGGCTTTGAGATTCTATTATTTTTGCATGCCCAGAACCTTAAAAAAAATAACGACCTCCTATTTGAGAAAATTGTATTAGAAAATTCAAGCAAACAACACGGAATATCACGAAAATAGTTCACTCCACAAAAAATGCGTATTACATAAATTATGTGTTTTAACAGATCTATATTTTTATGCAGTAAGATTTTGTCTATCTTTTATTATTTGCCAGTTATTCAAGTCTATAGAATGAAGAAAACTTTCAAGGATATTCCCGGAAAATTCAAAATATAAATTTCATTTGGCACGAAAAATATGTTAAACATATGGTACTTTAATAAAAACCATCAGAGGAATTTTTGATAAAGAGAAATTTTCGAAACGTTTTCATGTAAAGGGCAATCTGTAGTGGTAAATGTTTTTGAAAGTCTTGGTGTTGCTGGAGTTACATATACCAAGTGTGGTAGTTAACCGACTCTTTGTATTTGGGTTATCCTGTTCACTCGCGTGCACGCATGCACACATAAACACAAACACACACAGAACACACAACATGTTCTAAAAATGCTCTTTCTCTAGTGAGGGTGTTTACAAACATGTATTTTTCGGTAACTAAACGTAGTAGAGAAAATGACACTATCGTCGAAAATACTGTCTTGCAATCAACACAACAGGATCCTTTATTTTCGTGACCTGAATGATATTCCTTAGCAGTGAATTTATTTTAATCCTTTTGTGTTACGTCTGAGCGCTGTCTGGCAAATCTGGGACGCAACTTAGCACCTTGTGTAACACTTTGTTTGACTCTTCTTTTACATAACATTTACATACGCATACGAGTAAGCTCTCCACGGGAGACAATGGAGAGTAGTGCTGATATACATATCTACATTAAACTCACGTGTTTACCTCGTGTATGTTATCGTCCGTCCAGAGATCACACCTTTCTTACATAAGAGGACATTCAGCCCTGCACAGGTGAACCACGTGGTTAGTCCAATTTATTGCATCACAGGCTTGACCGGTTCATTAAAGTACTTTGCTGTATCAATAACATGTTCCTCTTTCTGTGTGACCCTACTCATATTTGACTTCTGATCTCCTACGCTACCAGGATGATTTCTAGTTGGTAATTCATTTTTGCATGATCATGTGCTTTCTACGTGTTCGCTATCTTCACACTGAAGGAAATGTAGAATTCCAAAACATGAATTACTTCCAGGGAAATCCCAACTTACGAACATAAATGTTCTGGGTAATAACATGCAGGGATACACAAGCTTGTCTCTGCAGTCGAGTGCTCAGTTTTCTTGCTTTTTCAGCCCAGAAGTCGCGGGTTTGATTCCCAGCTGGGTTTGCAAATTTTTCTTTAACCAGAATTATTTCACATCTCGCACAGATTCTGGTAGTATGAATATAAGAACAAATATGGGTGCGTTTACTGTTAAAACGCATAAAAATCAACAGTAAACAATGGTACAGCTCTGCGAGTAACGATAACAATATCAGTTATTTCTTAAGTAAAACCCCATGATATGACCAAAGATGTTAAAGAGGGCTATACAAATGAAAGTATATATTCTGGAACAAATGAACGTTTGTCCTCTATGCGTTCCTAAACTTCTTCACCGATCATCGTAAAATTCGATATGTATTTTTACTTTTTCTACTACGTATAGTAAAGTAGAGGAAGTATTGTATTCCACCCAAAAATTCGATGTCGAGATTTCACCGTAAATATATGTTTTGAGGACCACTGAAAAAAAAAAAAGCATTTATAGAAAAAGGTCCGTGTGTGTGTGTCTGTGTCTGTGGACAGCATAACTCAAAAACGGTAAGTCGGTTAAAAACCAAAGTTGGTATTTAAGTTTAATGTCTTTCAAGGATGCGACACCAAGATTTTGAAGAAAATTTCCGTACCCTAAACTAACCTTTACATGGAAAGTTTTTCGAAAATGTTGAGTTTCTTGAAAATAGCTCTAACGATTTTAATTAAAATGCCATATGTCTGAGATATTTTTATGATAAATGAAATGTATATCTTGAATTTTCGGGCTATAGCTCCTGTAGTCGTATTTATTCTGGATTAATTTTGCATAGCTGGTAAACCGTAAGTGGTAGACCAAATCTTACTCAACAAAAACCGTAGATCTTGCTAAAATACACAATATATGCCTTTTGTTTTTTTGTAGAGTGAACCATTTCGGAGATATGCCTTATTATTTGTGTGAGTTTTGGTGAACTTATACTTCTGTTAAATGCAACATCGTTATTAAATTTTTTATGTGTTAACCGTGCAAAGAAAACTTTAAAAGATTTAACCATCGCCCAAAGCCTACTGTATTCCCGTATTTCCCTTGTACCATAAGCAATAAAATAATTGCTGCAAATATTTATCTCAACTAACACGAAGAAGATATTGGAATAAGAGTTTGTAAGAATAGGTAGAACAAGAGTTAGTACAAGTCGTGTGAGTGCAACACATCAGAATTTTTCATGGAGGTTTTTTATACTATTTTACTATGCTATGTGTTACATTCACATCGTTTTCTCTACTCACTGTTCTTTTGCTAACACATTTACATGCCCTTCTCTATTCCCTCTTCTATAAACAATTCGTACACTTTGCTATATGTTTAAAATAGAAATACAGCATATCACATTCACACTGTTTTCTCTACTCACTTTTCTTTTATGAAACACAATCATAGTTCCTTCTCTACTCCCTCTTCTACAAACAATAAATACAATTTTCATATGATTGAAATATAAATGCAACTTATTACATTCACACGGCTTTCTATACTCGCTATTCCTTCTGTAGTATTAATTGGGTTTAACTTTGCGTTTGTATAGTGCCTCCCGCGTTTTTATTTATTTATTTATTTGTTTCTTTATTTATTTACTTATTTGTTTTGTTTATTTTTTGTTCATTGTGGTGTCCTAGGAGGTTAACTCTTTGTTTAAGTGTATTAAATAATGACTTTAAATGTGTCCAAAGAAACACAAGGATATTGGGCAAGTGCAACCTAGTTATAGCGATAAATCGTTAAACCACGGCAACGCCGGTGTTAAGGGCGTCCGTGGCAATACTTCAACGGCGACTTCTTGACATTAAGGGACTCTGGGACTGAAATATGCCCGAAAAATTATCAAATATAAAATTTTTAGTTTTATACATATAAAGTTTTCCAAACGTTCAGATATGGGTTGGCAGTAACTTTTTTTCTAGCATCTTTAAAGATTTTCCGGTTTTCCGCTGAAATGTTCGGAAGCATTTGAACAAAATATGGGCCAAAAAGGGCTCAAAGGCAACCAAATGCAGCGGAAAGAAGTAATTAAACTATGAATCTGAGACAGAGACTCTTTAAAAAGAGGAAAGGTGTGACAAACAGATAATCTGACTCATGATCAAGATGCATGTCCGCAGAAAAACTGGGGTTTTTCGATTTTACATTTTTAATACACTAACTGGTCCATGCGCATTAAATTTTGTGCTATGCTCCTAGAATTTTCCTAGCAGGTGACTTCAACTTCAGTCTTTCGTTTCAAAATGTGAAAATTTGTTTAGCTTTTAAAAAAAATAAATACACACAAAAGGTTCAAAAATATTTTTAATATCTATCAAAGCAAAGAAATTAATGAGTAAAGTGATTATTTTTTCTTCCTGCCAGAGATTGGTGTTTGTTGAGTAATTAGAGCTTATAACGGTTGTGATTTTTAGTTTGTGATGTGCATGGAGTATTTTGAATATTGAGGCATTTTCGCATTGTGCATAAATTAAATAATTAATTGCCTCAAAGCTATAAAACAGATTGTGGTGGAACTCTGTGTCATAGTTTATAACATGAACATCCTTAAGTGCAAAGTATTGATTCCACATCCCCTAGGCTCTCTCCTATATGCAGAGGTTACCCTTAGTCGCCCGGCCGCTACGATCTCCAACCGCAGCCAAGGCCACGGAGGAGTGAAGATTGATGGTGGTGGGGGGTCAGCACATTGACTCCACCGATCGTAAAGCGACTACTTCACCTTGACGCTACCTTTCGATCAGGATAGCTCCCCAATTGGCCCCTTAGGGACCTAACGAGGTTGAGTGCACCCCGTACCAGACCCCCCAGCGGGGAAAAATCCCATGCTGGTACCGGGGATCGAAGCCGGGTGCTCCGCGCTAGAGGCTGGTGCGCTACCAACTGCGCTACGGAGGTGGTCTCTTACATTATACACCGAATTAATAGCTGTATAATTATAAACTTTTGCAAATTAAATTCTATTGTCCTAAATGTTCAAATATTACATATTTTTATTTTATTTAATTTTATTTTTGGATATTACTTATCGTTAAAGATCTTTAGCATCTTTTAAAAGATTCACCAACTTGAAGAAAATCAGAACAAATTTTTTGGAGGTCTGGAGCTCGAAGGGAAACGTTGCAACGAATATTACCTAGGTAAATTGTTCCTATGGGATATCAAAGGTGAGATCTCTTAACGATCTGGACTGCTATGGAATGAATATCATATAACTATGGGTCCTTCAGATTAGGAAGAAAATAATTCAGCAGTTACTTTGTAGCGGTTACCTTATAGTAACAGTTAGGAGAATGTAATTAGAAACTAACGGTTTCAAAAGAATACTAAGTAGTTAGATATCTAATAACAGCCAACGAAGAAATGAAGCCATTAGTTATCTGGTTAACCGTTAGCGAGTCTGGGTGACATTATTCACTGACGGGGTTTGGTATCGCTTATCAGCTACTAGTTACCTCAAGTCGCTAAGGAGTATGGATCTCCTGCGCAAGAGATGGTGAATGCCATTGTCGATCTAATACATCATGTGGAGAGAAAAGCGCCTACTAATTATCCACTTTGCTATATAGATATCACCAACTGATATTATCTGCATATGTTTTGACGTTAGACAATAATGTGTACGTTAATGTTTTTGTTCCTTAGCAACATACCTTTCAAAATGTCATTACACAGTTTATGTACCGTCCTATTTAAATAATTACTTACTTTCAGTAATTTTTATGTTGGCAATAAATGTATTTTCCTTTGTTATGTAATGTTTATATTTTAGGTTTCATATAGCACAATCCTCCTATAGATATACACTGTGTAAATGTGCACTGTATGTCCACCAAAAGAGGGCTGAAGGAATGTGCTCGTAAACATTCCTATAATGCTTATGCACGCTAGTGATACGTACCAGTGTTGCCAATTAGTGTTAGCCAAATGTCGCCAAACCCGAATTTAAAGTCGCTAAATCAAAAGAAATGTCGTCGTTGTCATCATCATGTAGTGGCTACAGCTCGAGTTGAGCTTTGACCTCTACAACAACAGTTCTCCATCTTTCTCGATCTTGAGCAGCCAACCTCCATTGGCGCATATTCAGTATTTTCAAATCAGCCTCAACTTCATCTGTCCATCGACTCCTTGGTCTTCCAGGTCGACTTCTTCGTTCCATTCTAGCCTTATGTATGGCTTTAGGTGTTATGTCTGCCATCCTCTCAACATGATCCAGCAATCGTAACCTTAGAGATTATAAATGGAGCAATATGTTCATTTTCATGAACTTCATTGATTTCTCTGTTAGTTAAATGAAATATGTATTATAATTAATTAGAAGGCATCCGTACAGTATTTAATACATAAAAAACAATTCAGAAGAACAAAATCTCTCTGTCACCTATTCCTCAAGCATATCCACAGCAATTGACGTTGAAAGTTTCACTGGAGGTTCACAGGGCTTATATTGTAGCAACTTTACGCCCGACGTTTTGCGGGATTCCGATGTACTTCGTAAAATCCTAACGGAGTTCGTGAAATACAGCATAGCCACCTGCTACATTTGAATACCATCACTTTGAACTTGTCCGTATTGATCCTCATGGCCTTTCTCTCTAATTCTTCATACCATTCTACTATTGCTTGCTGTAGTCTGTCTATCTCTGGTGTCCGCTATCAAGACTATATCATCTGCCTATAGAAGTGCTTGTAAATATACTGGTCTCAGTCTCCAATTTTCAATTTTAGTTCTGTTATGTTCTTCTCTTACAGATCTTATGTATTTCGTCGATGAATTTAATATTATAAATAGCAGTGGCGTGATACTCTGTTTTACACCCCTCTTCACAGCGAATTCCCCTGATAACTCCCCATCCATTCTCACTACTCCAGTTGGATCTTCGTATAAACTGCCAAATCCACATGTATGTACTTTAAACGGGTTTGTTGTCGCCGTATCTTTGTAACTATTTACTTGTATCCAGAACTCAACTGCTGGAAATGCTTTGGTATTTTGTAACATTTAAGTTACACTACTGATTCTCTATTTCACTTATTTGAGAAGTAATTCAAGTGCAATGCTTCTTAGGGGAGTCATTGGTAAAATTTGAGCCAAAATGATAAAAATAAGGCTTAAGATAATGTCTGTGCTTTGTAATTTTGGAATCTACGGTCACATACGCCATATCCCTATTTAAAGGGTAGCTACATCATGATTTAAATGCCCGTGTGCGAATGGGCGCATCTCCTGAAATGCATTAAGTACCCCATTGCAGCAAAATCAGTACAATTTTTAGGTTTAAATCAGGTGATCAGATTCCTTGATGACGAATGTATGGAAAATAGTGCTAAAATTAGGTGGAATTTTTGACTGTGTACATGTGTTAATCAGGTGGTCGTGTTTTTCGGAATTTTATACAAGGATTTTTGTTTCTAAAATTAAATGACAAATTGCAAGGACCTAAGCTATTATCGTATTAAATATGGGATGTGA
Organism: Tenodera sinensis; assembly: GCA_030765045.1. Lineage (NCBI taxonomy): Eukaryota > Metazoa > Arthropoda > Insecta > Mantodea > Mantidae > Tenodera > Tenodera sinensis. Next base: position 5,395,708 of record CM060973.1, on the reverse strand, counting down.
GACTACTCTCTATGTAAAGGAAAGGGTCACAGCTAGTAAAGTCAAATCCGTAAAATAATCAGTAATGTTAGTGACGAAGGAAGATTAAAGCTGAGTGCACAAAGTACATTAAATACATACATTCAAATCAGCATGTTCTTTTTTTACATATTTTCAACTTCAAAATACTTCTTCTAGTGTAATTCTTAATATGTATTTCTTTGAAATTGTGCATACATATTCTAAAACAGTTGCATCATAAAACCAGGTATTTTAAATGCTCTAGATAGAGCAGTTTAATTGTTACTGAATTTTGATTTTGAATTTGAGAAAAAATGTCCATCAATATATTCAATAATTTTTTTCTCCAAAAGTATTTTACATAGCTAAATAAAAATACCAGGTTTTGTAGACATAGGCAAAGGAAACATATACCCAGTGTATCACTTTATTTATAACAAATAATATTTTATATGAAGCATTTCTACACTAAAATAGCAGCAAAACCCCCAATAAATATGTTGTTTTGCAAAAACTATCTGTCATAGAAAAGTGGAATTTGAATGATGGACTAGATATGCTTTGGTACACATGCATACAAATTTTAACATCATTGTGCCAAAAATTGTGGATTTTAGTCATTTTCACAGATGCCTCCCCTAGGAAAATAATTTTTACAGTGTATTCATTTTATTTGATATTCAAAAACGCAATTCTTCCTCAGCTAGCGAAGGTATAAAGGCAAAATGTTGAATCCTCCAGAATTGTCTCTAAATGTCATTTAAAATTGTCAGAAAAATCACTAGTGTTATCTTTGAAACTCTGTCGGTATATAACTTCTAAAGACTCCACAGGTAGCGACAAGTTGCCAGAGTTGGCAACACTGTCACATACACATTTCGTAGCTTATAGTTCACACAGTTTAAGCCCCTCTCATACCTCAGATCCCGGTTACCTTCTCCTGGTGGGCAGACAGTAGAAGCAAACCACAAAGTAAGCCTGTGTCGGCATCATTCATATTGAAACGTAGTTGTAGCTAATCGTCACTGGCAACCGTTACGTGTGATATTTAACGTGTTGGAACTACGATAGCTATAGCTGTTACTCGAAAAGAACTGTTTGTGACATTAGATACAATTTGTTTGTATGGTTGCAGGTGCTGGTGGGCGTGGTTGCCAACCTCTCTTCTATCGCACCGGGTATGAACCTGGGCTTTTCGGCTGTTGCGTTGCCAGCGATGAAGAACGCTAGTCATGTCCCACAGGTGACCGAGGAAGAGGGCTCTTGGATAGGTGAGTATTGCACTTTCACCGCACAACGATCCTCTTCTTTGCTTTTGAGTTATAGTAATACGGCAAGGTTCATACATTTATCCCTTGCTGGCCTTCAACTGAATTTATTGCATTGCTTGATTGACTATTCATGTCTTCGTCTCCGAACGTTTATTACTTTTATTCCACATGACTATTGAGCAGCGGAGGTATTGCATTCTATCTAGAGCTTCCATGTCAAGGTTTCTTTGGGAGGCTCTGTGAACGCAGCAAAGAAAGCATTTTTGAAAAAATGTACTTGTGTGAGTATGGGTGGGTGGATAAGCCCAGCATAACTCAAAAATAAAATGTAGGATAAATACACATCTGGCATTCAAGTCTAATGTCCTCCAAAGATGCAGGACGAATTTTTCAAGAACACCCTTCCATCCTAAACTATCCTTTACGTGCCACATTACCCAAAATTATTTATTTGCTCAAACATAACTCTAACGATGGTGATTAAGACATTTACTATTTCTGCGAATAGTCTGAAATCCTCTTTAATTTTGAATTATTTCTGCATGGTTCGCAACCAATACAAGTGAGTGAGTGGATGAGTGAGTGGGATTTAACGGCCCGAGGTCATTTGGCCCCAAAGTCAAAACATTAGAATTGTAAAACACTCAAACTGCTAGCAGTAAAAGTTAGAAATAAAAACCGAAAGTTAAAACAGTTAAAACAGTGAATACCAAAACAGTGAAAATATTAAACAGTTAGTGCTAAAACAGTTAAAGCATTAAAAAGTAAACGGTTAAAAAAGTAAAACAAGGTATCAAATACAAATATAAGTTCTTATTCTAGCAATTTAAAGAACGCCGAAGAATAAAACTCAAGCTAAACTTGCTGAGCCAACACAATTTCGGCGACAGACCGCAGCATCTTAGCTATAGGTACAGGGTTTTCGCCTAGAATTGAACGCAGTGTAGTACCCAGGCCAAGGGACTGTCGCTCACGAGCGTATCGCGGAGAGTCACAACTATTACGAGATAGACAACATCTTGGTATACAAAAATATACATCTCATGTATAACTGAAATTTCATGAAAATCGAACAAAAATCCAGCTTTTTATTTTAATTCTATAACAAAATTAAGAAATTAATGCGAAAAATACCTAATTTGTCTCCAGATGCTATTTTTAAATGCCATTCTGCATGCCTAAATGTCGCATAGATCTTAATGTGCGCTATCCATTCAAATCCTTTAACGATGTTTTTCAGCTATTGATATTTTCAACAATTTTCTTCCTGAAAAATGTTCCTTGCATAATAATTTTTATATTGCACTAATGAAATTTGCTACATATGTTCAAAGAAATATAACAAATAAAGATTGCCCGTATTATTACATCTGTTAAGCAAATATTTTTAAGTTTTCAAACAGTAAATCACAATTTTGAGGCAAAATAACTTGTTTGTAAGTTTAAAAAATGTTTGAGCCTGAACTGAAGAAGGTAAAGGGAAACCTACGAGTTTTAAAGATTATATGTGCATATTCTGAACCAAGGGTTCAAATACTAGACCAAGATTTAACTTCTTTTTTCAGGAGGAACGAAAAAAAGACTGATATAATTTATAAACTATCAGAGTCAAATGGATGAAGTCCCTAAGTTGCAGAGATTGTCACCAGGCGCACGACGAAGTATGTCCGCTACCCAGGGAAAGGGCGATGAAGCGACCCTTGCGCCCTAGGCAGAAACTTCTAGGAGGGGCTAGGGAAAGAAGGTTTCCTTACGTACGCATCTGTGACATCTATCCGCATCCGCCGGAACATAACGCGCTACCAACCAAACCTGAAAGATGACAAGGGAGGGAAATGAGCAAGGGACGGAAAGGAATCTGTGAAGTAGAGAATCCACCACAGCATTCGCCTAGTCACAAAGGGAAACCACTGAAAAACTCAAGTCAGAGTGTTTGGTCGGTGGGGTTCGAACCCGGAACCTCCCGAATACGAGTCGCATACGTTGCCACTGCGCCAACTTGCTTGGTATTTCAACAGAGGACTTCAGCATTTTACATTAGTAAATTAAAATCTCAAACACCTATCGATATGAAATTTAAATTTGCTTAGTGGTTCTGCTAAGAACAATGATTACATTTTCAGCTGAATCATCTAAGTACTTCTGGAGCACTGTGACAAGCAGTATGTGATGTTAATAAAAATAAGTTGCCTGGTATATAGTCATGGCATATTCATTATCCACTAAAGGTTCATAATTAATATTATCATGATTCCTCATTTTTATAAGGTAGGAATATTTATATATTTCAGTGTGTGGATGTCCAAAATAAATAGAAAATATATTAAAATAATCAAAATGTAAGATGGGCATGACTAATTTCAGCTTAAAATGTCAATAAAAGAGAAAATTGTTCATAGCCATAGAACAATTACACACAAGAATGGATATTAGGTGTATATAGAGTAAATTAAACTTGTAAGAAAATATTCAGAAAGGAAGCCGTCCTTGCACAATATTCAGGGTTCACCAGATCACTGCATGTCACTATTCCGGACAAATCTAATCAGTATAGTTGTATTATGATTGTTCAAAACATCAGTGATAATAATTCTGTTATAATTATTGGTAACAAATTCGCATTAATTCAAATAAAACTCCACAATTGTATAACAAAACGCACCACCACCTAGAGAAATACTCCTCGCTCGGATACTCTTCAGAACTCATCTCACCAGTAGTACAAAAATTACACCAGAAGTTGAACCCAGCACATTAGTCAATTCCATGGAAAAACTGCCGCAGTTTTGAAACTAGCATTATAAAAGCTGGCTCTTGCTTCAGGTACATTTACCGTCTATGTATCTGTACGCGAAGGTCACTAAAGTTCGGAGTTTTAGGTATAACCTAAATATTCTTGAAATATGGATGATTAATGCTATAAAAATTACCAAAAGATATGACCAGAAACATGGAAGGAAAAAACATAAAAATGCATTTAATTTTAATAGTTAGAAATTAAATACTTTATACCTCTCTTAACCTCCATCTTTAGCGGAATTGCACTGGACAACGACTACAGTTTCAATGGTCAGGCTCAATCTTCGGTTGTCAGCAAGTAGGGTGTTATACTTGGAGAAACTTCCTTCTGCATCGTATGATATAACGGGGGCAATATAAATAAGGGAAATCATTAGTAGAAAGTTAGGGATCGTTTGTAACAAAGAATGTCACAATTTTATACCATGTTATATATGTAAGATTTCATTCAAACACAGGACGTAAGTTTAGCTTAATGTTATCAGCTGCTTCACCCTGTGCACTTTCAGTTTCCTTCACAATGCTCAATGCACACACAGTTTCATATATAGTTTTAAGGCGAGTTATGTTACAGAGAAACTTGATTATATGCAGGTTGACATTATTGATATGCTGAGTGAAAACAACTGTTATACACTTATCATTGAAGATGAATCATTTTGGTCAAAGTTATTGAAAATCTATCCAATCTCACTGTAGTTTATACAATGGTAGTTTGCAGTATCAAGCCAAGTACCACAACATGTTATAAAAGGCTGAAGGGGAAAGGGAAAAAGTTTTTGAAATGATGCTTCCAAAGATATCTGAAGTGTTTACTACTACATAAGATATGACTAAAGGTATGCGCTTGTTGTTGTTAGCTAATGCTGGATTTCTGACAATGAAGTCATTAATCCTCATGCTCTCCAATATTTTTCAATATAAATATAAAGAGACTTAGCAGTAAACGTAACCGCTTTTTAGAGAGCACCATATTTTTATGTTTTGGTGGTCACCTCACTCTCTCACAACCCCCAGAATGTCTGGAGGACCACACCTGTCGCTGGTTTACGGGTCTCACCGACCTGACCGGGAGAGTTATCAAAATAAATTCACCAACCATATCCTCTGATTACCAATCAGAGGACGTATTACATGCCATGACAGGTCAGCATGTTAGGGGTTAAGGTTTTATAGAGAAATTACAGAAATGGAGAGGTTGGAAAAGTAAAGACTCCCTAGCCCTGGGGAACCCTAATAGCATTGGGGTCGGAAGAGAACAAGAGATGACCAAGATAAGGTCAGATAGAAAAGTTACAGTGAGGAGCAAAACACCAGTAAGTGGAAGTAATGTTCTGCTCAGCTTGGGTACCTTGTGGTTGCCATTCACATATCCCCTATTATATTATTATATTATATTATTATATTATATTATTATATTATTATATTATATTATTATATTATTATATTATATTATTATAGTATATTATTGTATATTTGGTCAAAATAAGATCTAACACGAGAATATGGTTAAATATGCAATCATATGACCAACAAAAGCTGATTCATTGTAACAAATCTTGGAAGAATGCTTAAATTAACTTAGACATGGAAAAAAGCCAGAATAAAAATATATGTCATAAAAATCGGAGCCGTTGTGATCGCATTTTGTTATATTTACAGCGAGTTTGGCGTCTATATCAACACCAGTGGGATGTTTGCTGTCCGGTCCGTTACTTGAAGCCCTGGGTCGCCGCCTGACGCTCGCCACCATAAACCTGCCCGGCCTTGTTGGCTGGATACTTCTAGCGACAGTTCCTCACAACGCTACATCATCACGTTTCCTGGGCCAGGTGTACGCCGGACGTCTTTTCACTGGCTTCTCCACTGGCATGGCTAGCGTGCCTGCCACGGTATGTTGAGTAACATTTGCTTATACTCTGTCTTCATTTTTATTTGTTGTTAATTTTCTTGTAGGTGCAAGAGGAGCGATAGTCAAAGCTTTTAAAGCTGGTCGCTATATGAAGGCTTTGAAATTCCGTTTTCTTTGCACGGCTAAGATATAAAAAGGTGAATTACGACCTTCTATATAAATTACATGTTTTAACGAGATTTACATTGTTTGTGCAATAATTTTTGGTTTATCTCTTTTGATTTATGAGTTATGCCAAAGTCATCAAAAGAAAACAGGACTACAAGGGCTATAGCAAAAATATTCAATATATGTATATACATTTCATTTGTCATAAAAATATCTTAAAATATGCCATTTTAATCAACATTAATAGAGCAATTTTGGAAAATTTTTCAACGTGAAGGACAGTTTAGGAGGAATTTTCTTCAAAAAGATCATAACGCATTCATTGCCAGGAAATGAAGAGGCCAAACCACCAATCTTACCACACGTAAAACCAACAGAACAGTAATGAGTAATGAAACGCAGGTTCTAATGAATATCCAGTTATTAAAAAGTTGGGTCAAGTGCATCCAAAGTTCATACAACCGAAACACAAATCAGTGCAAGAGTTAAATACCGTTCACCAGAACATGTCCTCAGACTAATGCTGCCAAACTTAAAGAAAGAGACAGTGATACTGGTTGTAGTTAGTTAGTTTATTTTAAAAGTATTGGCCTGGTGCCGGTACATTGGGCCCGGCTTACAGGCTATATTTACATTGATTTACAGTTGACTTTGTTCATATTTACAGTTTTCGCTATATACAAAAACCCATACGGTGACCATCTGTAGGTCACCGAGAATAGTTTTCTTTTGTCTTTTGTCTGTTTCGTCTTTGGGTTATATATACATATGTACATATTTACAAATTATATACAGACACATACACGCACGCATTCACCCACACACACACTCGTACACACATACACACACATCTTCACTGGGCACACCAGAAATATGCGTCCCAGCGCACTACACTATTTACACTATATACACTGTCCCGCGGTGGCAGCTCCTGAATATTTTCCGAGGCGAGGGCCTCTGCCGGAACATGTATGTGGCTTAGGGACGAGGTTGCGTGGACGCGCATTAGTCGGCGAGCCGAGCCGCTTCTAGAACATTTTTATCCTAGTATGCTTGCGGTGCTTCGGCTCGCCTTTGCCGATGTTAGCGATCACGTCATTTTCGTGGTTCCTAATGCGCGTCCATGCCGCCATGCAAATTTATAAGATATATGGAGCAAGTCCCTTCCTTAGCTTCAACTGCAACATAGGCTGGCGCTGGTCCAAGTGAAAACTCATTGGTTATCACCAGAGACCGTAAATTTAGGCATTATAAATCATCAAAGTAGCTAGGCAAAAAAGGCATTATAAATAACTAAAATAGGCAGGCAAAAGGCGTTATAAGTACTAAAACAGGCAATAAAAGGCAATTAGAAAACCTCATTTTTTAATAGATTTCACTATTCAATAACTCGAATCGTCATATTTTAAAGAACTTCATAAACAAAATGCTAGTGCTGTAATTGACACAAAAATGAAATATTTTTTTTTTAAAAAGGCCTGTGTATTGCAATACCTTATTCGTTGCACATGACAACCAAAAGCTTTTTTAGGTTCTTTGGGGTCATGTTGAGTCTCCTGTCAGATAACACATTTTTCATATTACAAAATGAACTCTCAACATCGACAGAGGTTATTGGAGCAAATCTAAAACATAGCACCATTGTAGGACCTATTTCAACTGCGACAGAATTGTCACCTTGTAGAATTTTTTAAAGGTTTCTAAGTTTATCCAGATAAATAATGAAATGAAGGCAACAAAAACATTTATTTCTTAAAATGGGCATTTATATTTAAAAAGGCAGAAAAATGTAACATAAAACTGTGGCATTTCAATCACAAAGGTATAATTCGTACAGATTCACTTTCAAATTAAAGATAGATTTGACACATTTAAAAAGGCCTTCTGCCTAAGTTCCGGTCTCTGGTTATAGCACTACAAAGCTCTCGTGTTCTCCATAGAAACAAAAGAAGCGATAGGTGACGTCAAGGCGACCAAATTGTACACATCGTGAAATTAGGACCAGAAATAAAAACACAGAAACTCCCACACATGGGTAAAAGCATGAACACTAACCAGGAAGGAAGAGCCAAAAGTGAATAAGTTTTGATGTACAGAATGTGTACCAAATACATGTTATTAAAACGCATTATGTGCAACACTGTCAAGCAACGTAAATATTTGCAATTATGTACCTATGGGTGAACAGAACTAGAAGACATAAGTACTTGTACTGCAAGGAGTGATGCTGTCTGAAAGAAAATGTCCTCACATATCTTAGTGTAAGCAAAATTACGTCAGACTTACGAACACAAAAAGACTGTCTTATGTCAGCTAGGGAGGCCAAGTTATTTTATGATTTATTTCCTACTGAAGTTGCGTGAAATGTACTCAATTCAGGGATAACCTTAAAATGACACTCATGGAAATTGACACATAAACGACAGTCGTTCAATTATTTACTCGTGTCATAATGAAGTGTTCCTTAAAGTATTATTGTCTATCATAAGCATATAAGCATGACAATATTTCTGGAAACCATATTCCCTCACAAGTGACATCCTTGTATTTGCAAGGCCTATGACTCTCTTTTAATGTGCATATATTATTTTCCAGTGTTCTCTTTCTTTTAATGCACTTTCCTTACAGGTATATGTGTCAGAAACTTCTGACCAATCAATGCGGGGGATGCTGGTCACGTGGACATCCATAGCGATGTCTCTTGGTATCCTTACAGTATATGCGTTTGGAGCTGCGCTGCAGACCAAGTGGCGACTCATTGCTGCTTTGTGCTGCATTCCTATGGTGCTATCGTGTGTTCTAGCCCCTCTGCTACCGGAGTCGCCTGTCTGGCTCAATGCACGAGGTCGCACAGATGACGCGACACACTCTTTACGTCGGCTGAGGGGTCTCAGGACTGGCGACCATACACCTCTGCCGCCCAGTGTACAGGTATGTCATTGGACCAAGGAGAAAATAGCATAAAAACACTTAATTTTTTGTGCAGCCTTCAATTGAAGTTTCTTCTTAATTTGATACGCGTTGCATCATTGTAACGAGTAATGTATTGCTTTTAATAAATGTTTAGTTAAATAAACGAAAAGTTGCTTCCATCAAACTGATATTTACTCAGGACTAGTTTTGTAGGAACTTTCCCACATCATCGGCTACTTTCAACTGGCGGATATAACTAGCCGAACCTCCACTCTCGACTGTTTTCCCTCTGGTATAAAATGGAAGAACTTCATGAGCGGGTTTCCGTCATGAACTTTGTCCATTCTACACCAGAGGGAAGACAGTCGAATGTGGAGAATCGGCTAATTATTTCCGATGGTCAAAAGCAGCTGATGATGTTGGAAAGTTCCTGCGAAACTAGTCCTGCGTAAATCACAGTTTGTGCAAAACGATTTATGTTTATGTAATAAAAATATATTAAAAGCAATTAGTATTAATCTTCACAGTATACTGTTTGAGGTTTATAAGCTAAAATATTTAACTTAAATGTGTTTTTAGAAGTGGTCTTGAATTTGCAATTGCCCACTCCATAGAAAATAGTCGTAACACTTAGAGTAGACCATTCTAAGAAACTTTTTCTTCTACATATTTGTATTGCTGTTAAATATGGCAGCATATATTATGTGCATGTGGTTTTTTCTTTGCAAATATAAGTTCTTTTTCTCCATATCTGCTCTCAATTTGTAAATGACACTTTTTGGCATTTCTGGATTTTCTCGGAGCTATTTCAGTTTGATAAATTAAATTTCAGCATCATTAAAACAGTCAAGCAACCACTAAGTGCTATTATTGATCTACCTCTATGTTAATAATATGGTCGAATATTTAAAAAAAATTATGAATAAATTTAATTAAAACATTGTAGAACTAAGAAAAATCACATCTACCTCAGATAACAAAATTGTAGTATGCAAGAATAACTTCAACTATAACTCCCTGGTTACAGCTGAGGAAGTTAAGGAACGCAGGAATAAATTGACAAGGTATGTGATCTGGCTAGATGCGAGTAGGTTAACAAAATTAGTATACAGTTACAAACCCCACGGAGAAGAAATCAGAGCAGACCGAGAGCAGATGGGAGAATTAGTTCTGCACTGGTAACGGGCATTATTTCGAAATATTGACTAAAAATAAGAACAAGAAGACATAGTGGTAGACCAGAGAACATAGAATACCTGCTTCCATATTCTACATAAATTTTGGTCTAATGTCAACTCACTATAAATCAACTTAACGCATGTGTCCACAGCAAATTAAACGTTTTCTAACCATTCAGGACAAGTGTATCAACAAGATAAAGAGTATTGCTCAAAATACCAAACATTTTTGGTTATAGTGGATCAAGGGTCATGCTGTTTAGGAAGCAAAACTATGTACCAGATCTAACCGGCAAATTCAAATTACTGTTCTATCAGTTTCTGATGGCATCTGTTGGAAGTGTTTCACACCAAATCATGTTCTCACACAATTTTTTACGGGATACAGAACATTTAAGTGTTACTAGCGACATTTTCATCTAGACTTACCAGATGGCTTTATTAGCCGATGTTAAATTTAAGAACAAAAGTACTTCACCTGATGTTCCAGTGCGATTAGCAACATCCGGGCCAAGGACTACTGCTCGGCCGTTACGTCCTCCACCTCGGCTCACTATAGATGCAATGCTTGAGGGTGGGGCGTGGGTCAGCGCCCTGGGCTCTCCCGGTCATATATTGTCTTCGCGACCAGGGGCCGCTGCTTCAAGTAGGCCTCTATTTGCCCCTCAGAGAACTAACAAAGCTGAGGGCACCCCGGACCAGGTCCTCCAGCGAGTATCAGGAATCGAACGCCTGTCTCCCCGCAGCGCTACCATCGCTCTAAGGGGACGACTACACCTTTACGATACCTCTACTGGAAAATCAATTACTCAGACCTTGACCAAACTATTCACTAAATAGTGCTGCACCTCTGCTTCCATGCCCTTTATTTCTAACATTTATTCATCCATTCAACTACTTATTTGTAATGTAATAATTTGTAATTTCTTTGATTTTGGGTATGTAAGTGCGTATAATCTAACATGTCATTTGATGCAGTTCGGTTGGTGTAGTTGTCGGAGAATTAATAAATAAATAAATAATAATAAATAGATAAATAATAAATAAGTAAATAAATAATAAATAAATAGATGCTGATGATAATTAAGAACAACAACAACAACAACAATAATAATAATAATAATAATAATAATAATAATAATAATAATAATAATAATAATAATAATAATAATAATAATAATAATAATAATAATAATAATAATAATAATAATAATAATAATAATAATAATAATAATAATAATAATTACAATAATAACAATATAGTGGATTTAACATTGATGAGATAAGATTTATTTTCCCCTTGGTTTACATATCAAGAAAGAATCACGTTTATTTTTATTACGGAAGTAGAACGCATTAAAATATCTCATGATTTATTAACATTATAATAGGGGCTTCAGTAAATAATAAAATTGACTTCCAACATCAATACACCCTATAGGAAGTCACAAATATGATAGAAACACAAAAAATAACGTTAATAACACTTCGTTTTTGGTTTGCGTGTGGGTTTGAAATCTATAATTGATTATATCATTGTAAAATAATCAACAGAAACGCAAATCAATGATATTAAACATTTTGGAGGTTCAATGGCAGTGACCATTATATGGTTAGTGCAAAAATGTATCCCTTGCTTTTATAATCAGTTACATAATGATGTTGGAAATTATGGGTTACTAAGGAATACCTGTATATAATTTAAGATTCTTAGAAAATGTTAGTGCTATATATTTGCATCAGAGAAGATTGAAGTAAAACGAATAGAAAAAGGTTTTGATGCAGCTGAAGAATTACACGCACACGCACGCACCCACGCACGCACCCACGCACGCACGCACGCACACACACACCCACCCACCCACCCACACACACACACACACACACACACACACACACACACACACCTTGTTGCAAATGTAAAGGAAGCAGCCACAGAACGTTTATGAGAAAAAATTGAGGATAACAACAAAAAAAACTTATCTTTCGATTGCTAAGATTAGAATTTAAAATACTCGTATATCAAATGGATGAATACTAACAGTATGGAAGTTAAAATTGAATTTAAAAAGCACAGGCCAAAATTGACAGCGCCGTGGCCGAGTGGATAGAGCGTTCGCCTACCACATAGGCGGACCCAGTTCGATCCCAGGGACCCCCATATGGTGGACGAAGCGGCATCAGGGGGGTTTTCTCCGGGTTCTGCGGTTTTCCCTGCTACTCATCACACTAATTGCTCCATTATCACCTTTCCAACAATTGGTTTCGCCTGTATTTCATATCATCTTCATCCTCACCCGCTTCCAGGTCTTCATTCTGTCTAGTCCGTAGGTTCCTGTGCTCTCCGACAGGTATCTGACCCTAGGCACTCGCTTGTAAGTCCTAGAAGGTGTAAGTCCTGTATAAGGAGAGGGTAATCAGGTAAAAGAGAAAGAACAAGCCAAAATTAGAAAACACGTATCAGAAAACAATATGTCAACAAACATGTTATGGAATACAGAGCTATGTTGGTGGTAAAAGAAGTACGGAATTATGAATTATCTTGAAGAACTTGCGGAAATATACAAAAAATAGGAACCAATTAGGATTCATTCCAATAAAGACATGGAAGGAACCGTTTGAGAAACTTTTACAAGAAGATAGAAACGAATTTATAAATGTAACTTATTCCATGGAAAATCACAAGGAAATTAATTTTAAATTGGATATAGAAATTATTAAAATGACAGTTACACAATTAAAAATAGAAAAGCAATTGGAATGTATGGGAAACATTCAAAACTCATTAAAACGGGTTCAAACAATCAATAATTAGAAGTGCGTTAACATATGGAGCAGAAACTTGGACATAGAATAGGAATTTAAAAGTATTATTTACCAAAATGGACTGCTTCAGGAGATCCGCTAGACACTAAATTTGAAACGATCTCTAACAAAGTGATAAGACAAACCATGAAAGTTCAAAATTCAGTTTTAGATTTTATAAGATATAAACAGCTAGAATGGTACGGACGTGTGCGCAGAATGCCTGAGATAAGATTACCAAAACATGTTTTAGAGTGGAATCCACCTGGAAGAAGAAGGCGTGGTCGACCTAGACTTAAATGGATGGAAAATATTAAAAAGGAATGAGGGAATTAGGTCTGGTGGAATTTAATTGAGAGGATAGAGAAGAATGGAGTAAGAGGATAAAAAGTTGAACTTTGGATACAGGAAGAAGTTTTTACACTGTAACCCTGTTTATAAACAAATACTAACATCCTATTGTACTATCCAGTAAGAGCCAATTTATGTTTTTTTCTGAAGAAACTATAATTGCATCATTATGAGTGATGTTGTTCCGCCAACATTCTTCCTCGACTCGACAATCTGTTAACTCCAACTTCCAATCATGTTTTAATGGTTATTGGCCAGTATAGTGTATTGTGTGTTTCGACATAATTATGTGACGCTTTCGAGATGTGATTTATTTTGAAACATAACACGCCAAGCTCTAGCATAATAGACGATCTATCATGTTCTACAAGGTCTGTAGGTATTTTTGTTTGATTTAAAAAAGACTACTTATATATACAGAATATATACGAACATCAAATAAGATATCTACTCATTTTAGAATAAAATATCAACTGCTTCGAAGATTTCCTTGTGACCTCACATCACATCATTATTACTCAATTGACTGAACTTTGTGAAGCTTGTATTGCAATCAACAATTAAGATATACAGAGGAATTTGAAGAAAGGAGATAAACGACTTGACAGGCCGCAAACTTTACTCAGGGTGGAAGGTATTGCTTCGGCTATACGTTAATCAGGGATTCTACATGATGGGTGTAACATATATTTCCAATACAATTATTTGTCAATAAACAACTGTGTCAAACATTTGTAGCCATTTAGCCTCTTGACGAATGGATGTAAGTGGTTTATTATTTCCTAACTGTCGGGTAAATATCGTGTAAACAATGCTTCAATGCACTTTTAGCCACAATTTAATGTTAAAATGTCCTGCGAAGTTTTAATTTCTACGAGAAATGTAAGAACGCCGCGTCGCCTGTGCTCAAATTGTTCTCACGGGGAGCATGTTCCGTTGGAGGGGAAGTTGGGGGGGGGGGGGGGTCGCCTAGTGTTACTCAAAGTGAAAGGAAGGATAAGACAGATAACAAATTTACGGGTCAGGTATAGAAAGAGGCAGGTGGGGTGGCAACTTTAGCTGTCATTTATTGCAAGGTCTTTAGTTTATTACAGCCTGGCCATCTACAGATAACGAAATTGCTTTATGAAAATAAAGAGGAAGTTGTTTGTGTGTTAAAGGCAATTTCTATTCTCACTCTATATGTCAGCATTATTGTAACCCTGAAGTATATGCAAGAGGAATACACTAACTTTGAGCGATAGTCAAACCTTTTAAAGCTATATGAAGGCTTCGAAATTCCGTTCTCTTCACACGGCAAACGGATGAAAAAGTGAATAACGACCTTCCATTTGGGAAAACTCCAAGAATTGCAAAACTCACAAAAATAACCAGGAATATGTTAGAAATGGTTCAGTCCAAAGAAGTGTATTTTTATATGAATTGCGTGTTTTAACGAGATACAAACTGTTTTAACGATGCTATGTATAATACGATTTCGACTCTCTCTTACGGTTTTCGATTTTATGCACAAGTCATCAAGAGTAAAGAGGATTACATGGGTTATAACCAGAAAATTCAAAATATACGTTTCACTTTCCATAAAATATCTTGCCCATATGACATTTTAACCAAAATCGTTAGAGCTATTTTTGATAAAATGAAAATTTTCGAAAAATTTTCCAAGTAAAAGCTAGTTTAGGGTAGAGCAATATTTCTCAAAATCTTCGCGTCGCATTCTTGAAATTAAACTTAAATACCAACTGTGCTTTTTAGCCGACTAGAAGGTCCAGAAATATCAAGTTGTCTATTTGTTCTAAAACATATCGTCAACCCCAATTTCAATCGGAGTGTTGTTCGATGAATGCTTCTCTTCATACCTATTATATTGTTATAAACCACTTTCACCACTTGTTTGAGCATCATTTCACCCATTTTATTCACCGTCCGATATGACACAATATTGGTGAACGTTAATTTAAATTTTAAAAAATTTCACCATTTGTATCTCGGTAGAAACTAATACGCTTACATTGAGAGATGTTGGAATGTAACGATTTCTCGTTCTTCACACGCCCAGTCTTCCTGTCAGTCTTGCTCCAGTCAAATAACGTTACCTGAGTTTTTCATTATATTGACATGTTATTCCAGTTGCCACATTTCCTCGTAGTGCCTAATTTCAGCCACTGTGTGTCCAAAACACGATAGATGGGATGTAGGAGTGTCTAGGGTAGGAACGGCGACGAGAGGGGAGGTAACGATTGAACGCGCCTTTACTCACCCCATACTTTTTTGCCTGAGTGACGAAGGTTCTTTTGATACAACAAGCGCGGTGGTAATAATTTCTACGCTGGTGTTAACCATTTGTTTATATTAAACGTATTTTGAATTATTACTGGCAGCTACTCAGGTTATCTAAATTACATAATCTTCAACTTTATAACCTTCCTTTATCTTATGTACGTATTATTAGTATCCTGTCTTGTGATTAACACAGTAAATTGTTTCCCTTTCAGAATAAATAAAACAGTAAACGTTAATTGCTATTCTGACTTAAGATATTTTAAAACTATTTGATCAACATAATAAATTGTTTGGCTTTAAACGCAATATTGTGTTTAAACTTTCAAACACGTATAAACTAATAAGAAACTAAACCCCTAGAAAAGAGAATATCATCCCATTATAGGTTTATAAATACTAGTATTCAGAAAGTACCTTTTGAAATTGTAAATAAATACCTGTAAGATCATTAAAGTTTGCTTTATGCTGCTGTTCATAGTGTATTGTCACGCTTTATATTTTCAAATTGAAATCCACATATTAAACAGCAAACTTGCCTATATTTTTGTAAGTTACAAAAGATCCACTCTTCATGAAACAGATGTCCCGACGAACCCCTACTCGCCGCTGAATGAAGGGGAAGTCAAACAGCAGTGAAGGGGACGGATGGGCGATGGAATGATGCAAGAACGCGTTTCAGCGGAGTGGCTCTTTTGATCCAATTTTACCCATGGCTGGTCTAGTAATAGGGAATACCATCCCAACCTCACGTACTTCTCGAGAAGCATTTTGTTGTAAACAGTTGCCTGTCATTCCTAACATAACCCCATTTCGGTTCTGTCCACCTGAGCCTAGGCGGATGAGTTTCTTTTGCAGAACTATAAAAGTACTTTATTGATTAAATTATGTTTTGTATGTTTCTTTTTTCTTATACATTTAACAAATGTATGTTGTTTGTTGTTGCAGGCTGAGGTCGAAGCTCTGTTTGCTCGATCAGTTTCTTCCACAGATGAGCGAAAGCGCGAACGCTTCTCTTTTGTGGATCTTCTTCGCACACTTCGTCAGCCCAAAGCATGGAAGCCACTGTTGGTGATGGTTGGCTTCTTCTTCTTTCAGCAGTTTTCGGGCATCTTCGTAGTGATCTTTTACGCCGTAGATATCGCTGAGGAGATCGGAATGAAGGCTGATGGATACCTCATCACCGTCCTGATAGGAATCGCGCGACTGGTAGTGACCATCGTCATTAGCTACATGTCCAAGCGCTACGGAAGACGTCCTCTGGCTGTTATTTCTGGCGTAGGAATGGTGATTTGCATGGGTTTCCTTACAGGATTCTTGCAGTTTGGTGATGCTGAAAGTACCGTAGGGACTTGGTTATCTGGAGCCGCACTTGTGCTCTACATCTTGACTAGCACCATAGGATTCCTAACGTTACCTTGGGCTATGAATGGAGAAGTGTTTCCCTCGAAAATTCGGGGACTTGCATCCGCATTTACCACGTGTTTAGCATATATCTTCAGTTTCGTCACGACAAAGGTGTACCCGGACATGGTTGCGAAAATGAGCATCGCCGGAACGTTTCTGTTTTATACAATTTTGGGTCTACTCGGAACAGTGTTCGTGTACTTCTTCCTACCTGAGACACAGGGCAAGACACTGGCGCAGATAGAAGCTGATTATGAAAAAGGTTGGGGAACGAATCGCGTATCTAGGAAAGACACAGTGATGAGGGAAGTCGTTGACGAAGGGTTGTTACCACGGGGAAGTGACAAACCAGCTCCTATGATCATACCCATGTCAAATAAAGCCAGTGATTCCCCTTAACATACTGTGCTGACACTTAACGTCAGTAAACTTAATCAGGACTTGGAAACAACACAGCCTGCTTCTACTATCATTACCATGTCAAATGAAGCTAGTGATTCCCATAATATACAGCGCTGACAGCTAGCGTCATCAGTATTCACCACCAAAGTTTTCAAGTTGCTTATTATCTAACGACAGACTTCGTACAGACGTCAGCCTAATCCTACAACTGAGCTTCGTCGATAAAGCAAGCAGAACTTTTTCTACCCTACAGGAACAAAATGTTGATTGTTTCGTACACATGCATTGAATAAAACAGCACACGAAAGTGGCATAGGACATAGGACATAGCGATCAGGACAGCTATAACAGAGATGGCAAGAGACGATTCGTGATTGCTAGCGTAATCAATTACCTTCACTGCAGTGCTCTTAAGGACACGTGTTTCTTTTAATTTCAGTCCTGCAGTAGCTGAAAAACAAGGAACCGGTAAGTTATAGGATTGGAATACAGCCGTACCAAGCCTGCATCGAGATTGTCGCAGCTTACATACTACTAATGTAATAAATGCACGGTGAATTGTACCTCCTTGTAATCTAGAGCAGGTCTGGGTGACTCACAGGATGCCTTAAGGAATCTTCACTTTTTTACCTGCTAAACACACTGTTATCAGTGCAAGGCCATGAGCAGTACGACCAGTTACCCAGCCCTGGTCTGGAGCCACCAGCAATCAATATATATAATTTTGTATAGAATAATCAGTGAACTTGAACTATTGTAGCGCAGATTATGAACCTATGGGGACAAACTGATAGACCTTGTTGAAGTCAATTCAAAAATGATCGTTAAACATTTATATTAAATTGCCCAGTGGTCAAAAACTGTGTCAAGTCAAGATGGCACGTTTTCTGACCAATGTTTGGCGTATGTTTTTCGAGGGCATACAATTTGTCCCAAAATTGTTGCTTCTGTTGTTTGCTAATGCTCTGAATGTTGGACTTCATCCATTCTCCGTCTGGCATCCCAGTATTAAGATGTTAATTGTGTGTGAAGATCTCCTATTTTTGGAATTGCTTGGCTATAAGTAAGTGTTCTTTGTCCATAATTGAATTTGGATGTTTAAAAAGGGTGCACTGTGGGCTATTATATATATTTATTTATGAAGGTGTACAGCTAGACAGTCATGACCAGTAGTCAAGCGAAATATTACTACTGATTTTCTTCGTGGGTAATCAGGAATGTATTTCTTATCTTCAAGAATGATGCTCCATTTTTTATCTACACTTGCGATTTTATACTCTTAATGTTGAAATGATTTGATTTTATTTGTCGCAAAGTAGTATTTGATTTCATGCACGGTGGAGCTACAGCTGTCGTGTACTCTGCGGTCTAAATCATAGGTTCCCTAAGACCGGCCCAGTAGCTCAGTTGATAGAGCACCTTCCTGCTTATGAGAAGCCCCGGTTTAGGTTCTCCACTGGGCTCAGTGCAATTGCTCTTTAAACAAAATGGTTTATCGGTACGTCCGCCATCAGTGAGTGAACGTGAATGCACTTGTGTGTGTGTGTGTGTGTGTGTGTGTGTGTGTGCGCGCGCGCGCGCGTGTGTTATCGGTTATTTAGTGACCAATTCGCTCATTATAAATAGGTCAAGATGGCCGCAGTACATTGCACAGAGCACAGGTGTCAAGGCACATGTAAAGCAAGCGTCGGTAGTGTCTTCTTTTTGGGGAAGACACCTTGTAGGTGTGAAAGCACATGCAAGGTACACTCCCCCCCTCCAATAAAACGCACCCGACAACGCATGTTATGTGTGTTATGTTATGCGGGATGGCAAACTGATTGGTTTTCAAGAAGGTACCTCTGTCCGGAAATGTTCAGTTTGGACGCTGGGGAGCATTAAAGTCGAGGAAAGGTGCAAGCTTGATTTTCAAAAGTGCTCAGAGTTGACTGCTACAGCGTGTGAAATGAATCAATCATTTCTATTGCCGTTTATTTAGTTTAACTAATTTAGGCAAATTTTACTTAAGTTTTGATCCACAGTTCCGCTTAATAGCTTTCTCTAAAATACACAGCGAAACGACTCTTACGTTGTGTGCATGCTACTATGTCTGTCTCTTTTACGCACAAGTACCCAATATGGCTACGTTGTAGAGCGCTCCTATTGGCTACTCACATATGCAGAGCATTAGCGTGGAATATAGGTTTGTCAGCATCAACATAAACATTCTTGGGTCCTTTTATATGCCCGTGAGTATGCCATATCAACCCCCGAAGTTTATGCCCATAAGCTATTAATTTTTGATAGCATATGCTCTACTTATACGCCAAGATGTACTTGATCGGGAAGCCATTTGGGGAATTGCAAATGAAACTATTGCTTGTGAATGTTATGTGTGTTTACCCGATTTGTAATATTTAATAAAAAATATCTATTTTTAGATGTATTTTTGCTTCGTTGAAGCATAAAAGGACGCTTTACTGAGCTTATTTAGCTCAAAGCTTTTAGACAGAGTGACAAATGTAATACAAGTATGAATGAAAAAGTGAATTATACTCTCTATTTTGTATTTTATTTTTGTGTACATCTTTTTGTAGTGCATGTGAAATAAAATGTATTCAGTACATTTATGAATAACTTTATTAAATATACCTATTGGTCAGTTATTTCATTACTTCAATGACCTAAAAGAGGGGAAAATCCCTGAGTTAACCGGCAAAACATTCCACCACCATATATTTCTCAGTAGAAAATATAGGGTGTTAAGAATATGAAGGCCCAAATTTAGTGTGATTGTAGATTTAAATACGAGGAATAAAAATGTCCTACAACAATTCATGTATGAAAGGTAAAGGAAATAATTGAACCTATTAAATACACCAGCAGAGTAACACTGAACTGACTAATGGTTTGGTTACTAATCGGCTTCTGCTACAATGAATGGGTTCACATCTACGACTATTGAAGGTTTACAGGGCTCGAAAACTTTTCGTCAGGGGGTTATTAGCTGCTACCACAAGTAACGAGGGGAGGGTGGTTTGCTTTCCAAGCAGTCATCACACTAGACCTGAGCAGATAGTGTTTAGTGTCAACATCTCTGACCTTCTGCTCTACACACATGCCAAAGTTACCAGTTGCCAAGCGTATGCCTACAAATTTATTCCAACAGACATGCTGGAATCCAATTATTTAATATAATTTTGTGGCTGAACGACCCATTTTAGCAACAAATGGGAAATACGTAAATAACTCATGTTTTGAAACTCTATATCTCTATGCTAAGTCTGCGTCCTAAAACATTACTACTCCCCTCTATGCAAATGGCAGAAGTAAACGACAAAGGAGTGGTGGCATGCAGCAATTAAATATACGATCAACTTTATTTTTATTTATACATTATAAAGGAAAATGGCAGAGTAACTTTTGTTTCAGCTTAACATCAAGAAGTGCCGTTAAGGGTACATATGACTGAGTTTTGACGATTTTTTGTAAAAAATTGATTTTTTTTTATTTTAGCGTTAATAAATATTACAATCTTTCCTCTATTATATGCATCCATTATTTTTTCAGTTCCGCCATTTTTAAAGCTAACAGAAGCCATCCTTTAACCCCATGTGCGTGGTATTTAAAGGTTCATATACGCCCACTTTTACGATATAATGTTATTGTGCACTGTTACTGTGCCATTTCGCTCCTATTTTGAAGTAGGTGAACAGCAACTTGCTAATGATTGGCTACTGTCATTTGTACCACGTGATCAATACAAATACCAAAGAACTACTAATAAAATCGAGTTTTACAAAATAATGTTCTCCGAAGTTCCATGTTGGATGGCATCTCAAGTCCTGTCAAAGTATAAAGGGGGGGGGGTGAATTGACCCAAACAAGTTGGCATTTTGTAAGAATGGTTTGCAGAAGAGTGAATCGAGGTATTCATGTAATGAAACACCCCAAATTTTGTCTGTTGGATGACTAGACCTAAACATATATACGGGGTGCACTCAACCTCGTTAGGTCTCTGGGGGGCCAATTGAGAATCTACTTGAATAAAGAAGTAGTGACCCCAGGTTGCGAAGGCCACATAACTGGCCGGGAGGGATCGGGGCGCTGTCAACGTCCTATCCTCCAGTATTGCAACCCACTCATGACGCCTGTAGTAGGCAGAGGTGGAGGACGCAGCGGCCGGGCGCTAAGCCTTGGCCTGCGAAAGCCTGTTGCACTAGGAGTTATATGTATTTTATATAAAAGGGGTTATGTTATATATAATTTTCGACATAGTTTTGAAAGTCGGCCTGAAAAGATAGTCTTAGTGAATGCCTTAGGACATGAGCAATCCGGACTGCAGTTGAAAAAGTTAGTGAAACAAGTATGAGAAGTATATCTTCCGGGTTGCATGCAGTAAAGAGCTGGCAAATAATCGAACATAAGTTTCTTCTGCAGGAGCAGGAGACGAGCGGCAGTATGTCAACAGCTGCAGTAAACAGCGTTAAACGGTTTTATTAGTGCGGTCAGGGAGACTGTAACCTATGCATTGTTTTGTTGTTGACAATTATCTTTGTAAAGTGCACGAGAGAATTTGTCCTTGCATCATCCGAGGGGCATGGTAGGGGGCGTAATGGTTGCAGCGTTCTATACTTTTTGATGCAATTCATTCAAATAACAACAAAAGACTTCGAAATTAATTTTTACTTACTATACTACGCCTGTCGGGGAGCAGAGAAACCTATGGACCGCACAGAGTGAAGACCTAGAAGCGGGTGGTCAGCCAAGCACCAGGTAAGATAGTGAGGAAGAAGACGATATGAAATGCAGGCGAAATCGATGAATGGAAAGGTCATTATGGAGCAATTAGTTGTATGAGTGGCGGGGGAAACCTGAGAAAACCCGCCCAAGGACTCATCATCCACCACGTATACCGCATGTGGGTCCATGGGATCGAACCTGAGCCGCCTAGGTGGTAAGCGAACGGTCTAACCACTCGGTTACGGCGCCGCCTACTTATTTAGAATAGTAACGCCATAGTTATATAAGGATGGTAGGTGATTTTTAATGGATTCGGGAAAAGTTTGAAAAGACTAGGCACAGTTGAGTGTTTTCAGTTTCCGAGGATTAGTAAAAAACTTAACACACGTGTATTGCATAACATTTCTGGGGAGATAATAATTAGTAATTTAATATGCGTATGACTGAAATATGAAATACTACCCTTCAAACATAAGTCAGCTTATGTCTTGATGGTTGAACTTAATTACCATATATTAACTATAGAATCTTTGGATTCTTCAGGTATGAGTGGAGTTGGTTTGGAACAAGCAGAAAGTACTAGAGTAGTAAACTAAATTACAAAAATCTGATGTGTTGCACTCACGTGACTTTCTCTACTCTTATGCTAACCATTCTTACAAACTCTTATTCCTTTTTCTTCATGTTAGTTGAGATAAACATTAGTACAAATTATCTTATTACTTATTTCCTTGTAGGTGCAAGGGGAATATTAGAATACAGTAGGCTTAGTGCGTTAGTCAAATCTTTTAAAGCTTTGAGATCCCGTTCTCTTTGCACGCTTAACGTATAAAAAATGAACAACGATGTTCCATTTGGCGATGGTTTTATTTTCCGAAAGTGACACAAATAACAAGGAATATCTAAAAAACATTGTTTAGGCATAAATTGTTTATTTTAGTGAGATATACACTTTTTCTATAGTAAGATTTTTTCTATCTCTTACGGTTTACGAGTTATTAAAAAGTCGTCAAGAATAAACAGGACTACATAGGCTATAGCCAGAAAATTAAAAATATACATTTCTTTTGTTATATAAATATCTTAAACATATGGCATTTGAATTAAAATCGGGACATCCATTTTCAAGAAAATCAAAATTTTTAAAAACTATTCCATGTAAAGGTTAGTTTAGAGTGGGGCTGTTTTCTTCAAAATTTTCATGCCGCAACCTTAAAAGATATTAAACTTAAATACCAACTTTGGTTTTTAAGCGATTTTTCGTTTTTGAGTTATGGTGTCCACAGACTGACACAGACACAAGCACACACGGACCTTTTTCTAAAAATACTTTTTATTCAGGAGGCCTCAAAACATTAATATATTTCCGGTGAAATCTCGGCATAGAATTTTTCGGTGGAATACAATACTTTCTCTACTTACCAGTAGAGAAAGTAAAAAAAGGAAGAAAGAAAGGAAGGAAGGAGGGAGGGAGAGAGGGAAGGAAGGAAGAAAGAAAGGAAGAAACAAACAAACAAAGGAACTGCCAAATATTTTAAAGCTGGTCACTATGTGATCAATTTAAAATGACATTATCTTTGTATAGCCAAAAGACAAAAAATGAATAAGGAATTCGCATTTGAAAAACGTAGAATTATTGGAACATTCAGACAAATAGCTTATGAAAGTCACCGAAATGTTTCATACACAAAAAAGTGTTCTTTGAAGATCGACAGTTATTGCGGTGTAAGATTATATCTATCTGTTAAGGTTTATCAGTTGTGGAAAAGCCATCCAGAATGGAGAGGACTTCTGAGGACCTTCCAAGGAAACTGAAGTTGTACAACCATGAGATTGAGCGCGTTACGGGAGCAGAATATTTGTATCAGTAAGTCTAATGTGTTGGAGCGCGGTTTACACAAGTTGATAAAGTTTATATTACCAACATGCGGCTTAGCTTATCGATAGACTGTTCCATATTTTATCGTCTGTCAGACAAATAGGCTGTGTTTTGATTCACCACTCGCATTTATATTTGTTCCTGTTAAAGAAAGGGACGGTGCAGCAAGCTCCCTATTTGTGTGTCCGACAGACGATAAAATATGGAATAAACTATCAATAAACTAAGCTACTTCTCACAAACTCGGCACGGGTTCAATCCCCGGCAACCGCACGAGGTATTTGCGGTGGACGAAGCGGTGCTGGGGCGGGTTTTCTCCGTGGTTTCCGGTTTCACCCGCCATCTCATTCCATCTGTGTTCCATCTTCATCAGTGTCACCACCTGGGGTGCTACATGTAGTACAAGCGGACGTTACGCACTTCAAAAAAAGCTCAGCTGCATGTTCGAATCCTCTTTCGCGAACGTTTGACATCGTTGCTTTAGATATTAAGAGGAAAAAATACACCTTATGATTTTAACCATGGTGAACTAGTCTACCGCGTGTCTGGCGGCTGCATTGGGAACCCTGCTCCAGCTCACGTTAGACACCTTTGGTTGGCACGCATCGCTGGGCATAACGCAGAGGAATGATTACTGCGCGGCAGGACCTCGTACCGGGATGAAGAAACTTCAGCGCCTGTTAGGGAATTTTGCACGTCTCCGTGGCCCGTCTTCCTGCGCTCCTGTGGCTTACCGCGGTTCCCCCACCTCAACGCTCCCGCATAGAGGGTGCTGGCACACAAAGGATTTATTTAGGTCTTAGTGTGAGAGTTGTCCCCCTTCGTTGTGCAATCCTACCCTACTCCACCCAATCTGTGATCTTTCTCTAACTAAATTGCTCTTAATAAAACGTAATATTATTTTTTAAAATCTGATGTTTTGTACTCACATTACTTTCTCCACTCTTGTACTAAACATTCCTACAAACTCTTATTCCTATACCTTCTTCGTGTTAGTTGAGATAAATATTTGCAGAAATTATCTTGTCTTCTTGTAGATACAGGAAGAATACGCGAATGCAGTAGGCTCTGAGCGATAGTTACATCTTTTAAAGTTAAAGCTTTCAAATTCCATTCTCTTTGCACGTTTAACGTAAAAAGGTTAATAACGATGTTCCATTTGACAGAAGTATAAGTTCCCCGAAACTCACACAAATAAGAAGACATTTCCGAAATGGTTCACTGTAAAAAAATAAATATATATATTATTTGGACATAAATTGCCTATTTTAGCAAGGTCTACCTTCGTTGTATAATAAGATTTGGTCTGTCACTTACGGTTTACCAGTTATGCAAAAGTCATCCAGAGTATATAGGACTCATGGGCTAAATTCAAAATACAAATTTCATCTGTCATAAAAACATGTCTAACACGTTGCATTTTAATCAAAATCGTTGGAGCCATTTTCAAGAAAATCAAAATTTTCCATGTAAAGGGTAGTTTAGGGTGGAGCAATTTTCTTCAAAATCTTCGTGTCGCATCCTTGAAAGAAATTAAACTTAAATAACGACTTTGGTTTTTAACCGACTTTTCGTTTTTCAGCTAACCTGTCCACAGATTGACACACACACACACACACACACACACACACACACACACACACACACACACACACAAACACACACACATATCGACACACACGCGCGCGCACACACACACACACATAGAGAGAGATAGGCACACAGACCATTAGCAGTCATTTCCAAAAGCATGCGCTGCTATGGTTCATTTTCTCATGAAGAGCGGACTAGATTT
Source organism: Tenodera sinensis (assembly GCA_030765045.1). NCBI lineage: Eukaryota > Metazoa > Arthropoda > Insecta > Mantodea > Mantidae > Tenodera > Tenodera sinensis. Next base: position 5,369,886 of record CM060973.1, on the reverse strand, counting down.
GCATGGTTACCAAATGGTTGACAGGCACGGAATTCCGACCTTGTTGCTTTCAGAGTGTGAAGTGTTGCCTATCTCCAAAAATAGTAAGGAACAGACGAACCACTTGGTATATGTACGTTACTTCTCAGATAAAATAACTTTAGTACCTCATATATTTCCAGGGCCAGATCTGTACCGGATTGAAGCACAAATAACTTTCTCAATATTATTCTAAAAACGAAGAACTGCCAAATAATGCCTTTTACATACGAGTAGTTGACTTTTTCAAAATGTGTCCTTTATTAAGGCAATTCTTGAGAAAATATAATGCGTCTGGATAGAAGCATTTTAGAAAGCGATACTTGGTAAAAATAAGCAAATGTCTACTTTTGGTAGATAGCAGTAGTCAAAATATCAAAGCTAATATTTTATTGGAAATCATTGTATTCATTAGCAAACAGGATTATAAAAGCTTCAATGTAAACTTAATTCAATTCAAACTTAAAACAGTTTTCATAAAATGTCATAAGTATGAAATGTGGTATTTACACGACTTTCCCTTTTTGGGTCTCTGTACCTAGGAATAAGATATACGATATTATGTATATATACTTCCTCTATTGTTGTAATCAGAAGTATAAGGAGTAGTTAGACGGAAGAGCGTGCATTATTGGAGCACATCTATTGTGACCGCTTGGAGGAAAGGATGAAGGGGAGGCCGAGGAGCTGCTATATCCGGACGACGATATGCGCTAGCAAGGACAAGCTCCCTAAAAATTCCAACAGTAATCCTTGCACCACGTAGCCATGCCTTAGCAATTTAACGAGTCTCGGGTGTAGACGAGACGCTCCCAGGAATTAAGAGGGCCCCTGTATTCCCACCAATCGACAGAGAAATTTTCCATAGCGTAAATTCCAATGCCAACCACCACTTGGTCCTACAACCCTGAATCAGACGAAAGGAAAGGATGGTCCGGGAATCAGTACAGAATTCACTTACGGACACGGAGGGGGGGGGGGGGGGAAACCCCCTAGCAGGCTAGAGGGCACCTGTATCTGTTTAGTTCGGTGTCTTTTTTATATTCCGAACTATTTGTGCATCTTTATTGGTTCCTCAATTACAATGCTGCAATAATTTATATGACAGGAATGAATATACTAATACATATATAATGTCTACACATAACCTAATTAAATGTTATCCCCCCCCCCAGTTGATTTCAAACTTATTCCACGATTTCAGTGCTATATACGGTTTTAAATATGCAATATAATCACATTACCAATTCATATATTAAGGATATATAACCTAATTACATTTCACATAGCTTATTATATGTTATCCCATTTATATAGCTACATGTTATGCCCCAGTTGATTTATCTTTATTGAACAATACCACAATTTATACAATTTATACAATTATTAATCTAAACTAATGTTTAACCTACGTCCTAACTAAGCTTATAACTACCAATGTCATGTCTAGTAGATCCAATGAGGTGAATGTCAAATCCAGTGTTGTCTTCTCTGTGGTCATGGATTTCTTCTAAATTTGGCTGCCTCTCTTGTGGAAACGGAGTTCGCTAGTTTATCCAGCCACGTCCACAGCCTTCGCCGACGTACCACCGAGTAGATAGTTCTGTCCTGTAGGTATGAGAGGGCCGTAGCCCTCCCAGACGTCCGCAGCGGACATTCCCATAGCGCATGTTCGGGCGTGTCTACGGCATCACAGCAACAATTGCCGCTGTCCCTCAGACCAAACCGCATGAGATACGCACCATAGGGTCCATGTCCCGTGATGTAGTGGATTAATCCTTTTGAAGGCTTGAAGTATCTCGTGCGGAGTCGCTCATCAACATCTGGAAAAATGTCATAGGTTCTCCTACCCGTGGTGCTCGTCTCCCATTCATGTTGCCATTCACTGATAAGTCGTTCTCTAATATCTAGTTCATCTTGTACTGGAGCTCCTGCAATTTGTGCAGCTTGCACCGGGTGTTGATGGCGAAGCCAGTAGCAGGCGGCACGTCTTCTAATTTCCAAGTCGAGCGGTAGGATACATAAGGTGACTAATAGGGCATCTGTTGGGGTTGTTGAAAAAGCCTCACTCAAGCAAATCAGTGTTTTTCGTTGAAGGCTGCGCACTTCTCGCTTGGCAGTGACTAAATACAGTCTATGTGCCCAGGTACTTGCAGCATGGCCCATCACAGAAGCCAGGATTGCATTATTATATAAGCGAATAGCTCCATAAGAGATCGTCCCAAAGTTGCGCGCTAGACGCCCAAGTTTACCCATTATGGCAAGTGCCTTTTTTGCTGTTTCAGTTATATGCTGCCTAAACAACAGGCCCTCTTCCAAATTAACACCCAGATGTCTTGTATCGTGACGCCTTTGTATTCTTATTCCATTAAGGGATATCGCTGGATCTCTTTTTAGCTTGCCTTTCAAAAGTACATATTTAGTCTTTACCGGGGAGATTGTGAGCTTGCGCTCCATACATTCCCGATGAAAGACATCCAGGGCATCTGCAGCACGACGTTCTAATACTGTCCTAGAATTACCAGTAATGATGATGGCAACACCATCTGCATATGCAGTGTGCCCACTGATTGCTGAAGTCCGATTTAATTGATGTAGTATCGGTTCAAGCCCGATATCCCACAGTACAGGCCCGCATACTGAACCCTGTGGACAGCCTTTGGTTACTGCTCTCGAGATCTTAAAAGCGCGTTGACCTTTCTACCGTAGCAGTAATCACGAAGGAGCAGATACAGGTTCCCAGGGCAGTTCATACTACGAAGTTCAGCAAATAGGGCGGGCCACCATAGATTGTTGAAGGCCCCTTCAATATCAATGAAAATACCCAACACATACTTGGTGTCAGCTTCCTCCACTATATTGATGGTATGATTTATAGCATCCTCACAAGATCTTCCTCTTCGGAAACCAAATTGGGTTAATGTAACATCTGCTATTTCCCTAATTGTCTGGAGCCTACTGCAAATGAGCTTTTCCAGTAACTTGCTCATACCATTTAGAAGCGCAATAGGCCTGTATGAGCCGGGTTCTCTAGGATCTTTTTCAGGAGCCTTCTTAAGAATAACCAAATTCGCCTCTTTCCAACTCTCTGGCATTCATTGTAAAGATTGCACAAATAAGGTGTTATGAGGTTAGCAAGGGCTTTCAGTACCTCATTGCCAATTCTATCTGGCCCAGGAGCTTTTCTGTTCTTTAGTTGGTCAATGTAAATGAGGATCTCCTCCTCTGTGAAAGGATCACATGTTCCCTCTGTACGATATTCACTTGCCATTTGCAGCCTCGCTTCTTTTTGCGTCTGACTATCGTCCCGTTCGTCATCATGGGGAACCAATGTGTCCAGGAGAAGATCCATGGTTTCACTCCAGTTCTTCGTGCTTGTACCATCCTGTCGAAGAAGCGTGCAGGAGACATCACCTCCAAACTTATCCCGCACAATTCTGTACGGTACACCCCATGGATCCCGTTGTAGACAATCCTCTGTAAACCTCTTCCAACAGTTGTGCCTAGTCTGTGGGAGTTATTTTGCATAGGCCTCTTTCCTGCGCCTATAAATTAGGAGCCTCGTCTCACGCTCCTGTGGAGTTCTTACCTTCTGGTATCGTTTCCTAGCATGCCGAGCATTACGTCGAAACCTTTGTAAACGATCATTCCATGGGGCATTCTGCTTATGCGAACTAGCACTGATTATAGGTATGGCGGCATCCATGCTGCTCCTGATGGCCTTTTCAATGTTATTAGCCGCTGTTTGAATGTTCACTCCTTCTGACATCCAATTAGGCACAGTTAATGTAGCTCTCAATCTACTCCAGTTGGCCTTCCTATAATTGTACCTCCAGGATACCTTCTCTTGGTTATTGATTTGCGCCTTGTGTAGTTGAAAAAATATGACATTGTGGTCACTCGTGGTTTGCTGGTCAGCCACCTTCCAGTTCCTTAAAAGGTTCTCGGCCTGACAATTAGTAAGCGTGACATCTATGTTCACTGACACCACTATCCACCCCACATAAGTTGGCGGGTTGTGAGGTTGGTTGGCAATCCGCAATCCCAGACTCATTAGGGTTTCCTCCAGTCTACTGCCTCGTTCATCCCGACAGCGGCTATACCACTGGGGCGATTTGGCATTTGCATCTATTGTGCAGATTGTGGGTAGTAGTGTAAGATGTTGGTGAACTGATTCCAGTTTTTGCAAATGAGGTTCAATCTCCTGACTGGGTTGAAAGTATGCATTCACCAGTCCAATGTGAAGGTCCCTGTACATTAGCTCCACACAAGCCATGTGGGTGTCGTTGAATTGTTGCAACTTAATAAGACGTATGGCCCTGTTGAAGACCACTATTGCCACCATAGGAGCCGCACCAGTCAAAACTGTCCTGGAGGACACCGGCATGTAGGGAACTATGCCATTGATAACATAGGGTTCCTGAATACACAAGATATCAATGTATTTTTCCTCTGCAAGTCGACGTAATTCTTGCATTACTAGGCGACTCCTGGCAGCATTTATTTGCAGTATATTTAAATTGTCCTCTCTCCTATGGTTGTTGGTGCTATTGGCCATAGTCTGTTCTTAGGATGAGACGATCCAGCAACGCTTTGTATGTGGCACAGTTTCTTCCATTAGGATTTCCACAGGAGTGTTTGTTACGTGCATTGCACGCAACACAGATCTCCGCTTGCCTTCTTTTCAGGCAGTCCTTCCTGAGGTGATCTTCTTCGCCACAATGGCCACAGACCTGTTTGTCGACGGGACATTTTTTAAGGACGTGCCCTAAGTCCTGACAACGGTGACAGCGTGGTACCACCAGATAGTCTTTTGCCGTGTATGACCCAAAGTCTAAATAGAGTCGTCCCTTTCTTAGAATCTCTTTCCGCATTTCGGGGGCAACCTCTACAACATGATGGACTGTCGATTTCTCCCTAGGACCGGTGAGGAATTTGGGTTCAAACTCACTCTGGAAATGCTCCTGATCATACTCAGGGAAATTCTGCTCACGGGTCAATTTTTGGAGTTTCTCCTGTGTGATCCATCTGGGAACGTCATACACAATTAGCCGTGGTCTCCACTTTCTAGGTCTTTCAACAGTAACCATCTCCTGAAGCTTGGGGTGAATCAAAAGTTTCTCCACATCTTCCTCATTCTCCGTACGAATTAGTACTTTCCCACTTCCGAACTTCTTGATGACCTTTATCCGGATCTGATCCTTTGCAGGATGAATAGCTTCAGTTATCCGCCTCTGCCGTATCATCTGCCTTCGAAGTGCAAAGCACCACGCCGCTTTGGGATGCCAGGGTCCTCTCAATTACAGTCTCCCTTCTATTACCCTGTGGTGGCTTTACTGCCATCATTGCATAGGAAGGAGGCTGCATTACGGGTGACGCTTTAAACCTGATGTTCTCCTCTCGTAATCGTTGGTTTTCTTGTTCCAACTCTAGAGTTTTTCCTTGAAGGAGATGATATTCTTCTATAATCTTATAAAAGCTCATCCTAAGTTGCAATTTTTGACTTTTAGGCAGTTTGTCACATTGGTGAAGGACCTCCTCCAGCCCTAACAGATGTTGGTGTGCATCCATCTTATGCTTTTCCACAGAAGGTGAATGGTCCTCGGAAGGGGCCGTGGTGCCCATCACAACATTCAACACTTCCTTCCTAGTCTTCTTGGATATCGATCTCGCCTTCTTGTTTGTCATTCCACTAATCTGGTGTTTGTCAGCTGCTTCTTGTGTCACTCTATGCTGCTGGTCAGTTGAAGAGCTATCAGATACAGATGGTGCTACTTCTCGGTTTTGGTTGTCTTCTTGAGTGACATCTGTTGTAACCAGATTGTTCGCTAACGCCAAGTTAACCTTGGGCTTCTCTATGTCTCCAACCGCCATATTAACTGGTGACCTCTGAACATCTCTGGGTTCAGATGTCGCCCTCTTGGCTCTCTTGGCCTTTCTGGTACCACTACTTGGTGTATCAGGCTTTTGGTTCATCGTTCTCATTACAATTACACTAAAAGCGCAAAATGTGAATGGTAACAAACATCAAACATTGTCATTTTAAGTTCCGTATTTCACAGTAGATTGAATTATGCCTAATAAGTACACTAAATATTATAGTAGTGAACCAAATAAAGCTTAATAGCTTAACACTGGTAGTTTATATAGCGCAATTATAACTGGAATTATCAAATTTAACGAAATGCGAGTTTTGCTATGCATAAACAATGCAAATGTTTTAGATAGCCTTTGTCGTATTTCGTATAAAAAGTTGTTTTTTCAAATATTGCCACTAGGGTATGAAATATATTACTGTGGAATGTTGAACACGACTTAAGTGTGCCAGAACGACGCCACTATAACACTCAAAAAAACACAATTTTCACAGTTTTAACAAATGTTACTATTCAACGTGCTTAACCCAAGTTGATGTAGAGCACATGGACAAGATTAATCTTGCAAAATTCTGCACAATCGTTTGGTTTCAGCGTTCCTAACTCTTCCACTGGTATAATATGTTGAATAGTCATAGAATCTGATTACATTCACACAATTACGCAGTATATTAAGAGTATACTTCGAAAATTAGGCACTGAATGTTCAGAGTTACTAAACTCAAAACTAGGCCTACCTAGTACATGCCCAAACACGGAGAAACAGAACAATAAAGAAGAAGAAGAAGAAGAAGAAGAAGAAGAAGAAGAAGAAGAAGAAGAAGAAGAAGAGAAAGAAAAATAGCCCATGATCAGAATAGCCGGTTCGACGAGAAACTCTCTTACTCCTACACCTGTACACACAAACACACATATACGAACACATACTGACACATACACGCACATAGCCTTTTTAAAACTTTTTTTTCGGAATCGGGGAATCTCGAAACGTGTTTTATGCTAAAACTTCGATAGGCATCAAATTTTTAAATCGAATGCATAACTGCTGCTATCTTAGGCACCTAAAGAACATAATTTTACACCTCATACAGAACTTAATGTATTTATAGGTTAAAACATCAAAATTCTTCTTAACTTTATTTACTTTTTAAAAAATGTGGGCCGATTTACTGTCGCGATATACCTTGTGTGTTGTTATTATTATTATTATTATTATTATTATTATTATTATTATTATTATTATTATTATTATTATTATTATTATTATTATTATTATTATTATTATTATTATTATTATTATTATTATTATTATTATTATTATTATTATTATTATCATTATTATCATCATCATTATCATTATCATTATTATTATTATTATTATTATTATTATTATTATTATTATTATTATTATTATTATTATTATTATTATTATTATTATTATTATTATTATTATTATTATTATTATTATTATTATTATTATTATTATTATTATTATTATTATTATTATTATTATTATTACAAAAACTATATATTCTGGTCGAATTATTTCACTTTATTATTATCACTTTATTTTCCTCTAACTGCGTGTACATCAACACAGTTCCCTTTTACTGACGTTAACATAGTCTACAGTCTTTCGTGATATTACAACTTACAACGGTTCTATTCTCGTAACATTGGTTCATTCCTTTATGTGCTTTTTCACTACCTCTGCCTCTCAAACATCATTGGACGATACAATCACTCGACACTCGTTAACTGCTTCGCTCTCATCCTTCACTACCTGCCGGTTCTCTCGCGATAACTCTTGCATACATACACACATATTCAAGCTAAAAACTGCCTGATTCCCGTGCCTGTAACTGCCATTCGTTGCCTGGTGATCCTTATATAGCGAGTGTGGCGTAAAACAGACCTTTCTTGAACTTTATCTTTCTGGAACTTCTACAAATACGCCGGCCGCCGGATACTTCCCGAATGATCTCAAAAACCCCTTTGACGTGCCGCACCCATTGCTGTCACGTGTTCACAAACAGTTGCGCGAGTCAGCCTCGCCTTGAGCGCCTTTGATCCTAGTGGTGTGTTACAGCCCGGCTCCCGAGCTCCCTTTGACATATGCCGCCGCAGCCAGCCGGTGTCACACCATCATTATTATGAGGTATTATTATTGTTATTATTATTATTATTATTATTATTATTACTATTATTATTATTATTATTATTATTATTATTATTATTATTAATCAGCACTATTACTGATCATCGATAAACGCAGGATATAAAGTTTCACTCCACCAGAATTTTGTCATTCCTAAGAAATCCTATACCTACACTAAGCTAATTCTTGTAATTCGTTTGTGGCAACATAACGCTTGAATGAAGAATTTGCCATTATTCTCAGCTTATCAATGTTTCAAGGCGATATGAAATTTAATGCCGATGCTAGGAAAAGGCAGATACCTGTAAATTACGTTTGTTTGCACTAATCCATGAAAAACTAAGAACGCCTTCTATTTCGGTTCTAAAAATAAGTACTTAAGGATATTTACTTGCTTATCAGCACTCCACCTCTGTGTTCTTTGCACTAACACTTTGCTCAAATATTGTGATTCATAAACTTGAAACATCGGAACACCCACCTAAAAGTGACATCATCGTTCAAATCTGCAATGGGATGAAAAATACAGTTCATACAATAACAATTTGATATGTTGCACTCATATGACTGTCTCTACTCTTGCCCAAACTATTCTTAGAGACGCTTATTCTACCAGCTATTTCATGTTAATCGAGATAAACGTTTGCAGAACTTATCATTTTCTTGTAGACGCCAGGGGAATATAAGTAGGTTTAAAGGATTAGCTGTTATAAAGCTGGTCGCTATGTGATGCTTTTAAAATTACATTACCTTTGCATGGCCAAGACATAATAAACATAACGCCATCACTAAGTTACCTGTGCACTGCGTATTTTTAATATCACCAAATATTAATGATTTTGGTTAAGAGAACCCGGAATCATTTTCACTATTTTCACTGCAAAGGATTTCTTAAGATTAAAATTAAACCTAGTTCGTTTTTACAAGACATTATGAAAAGTTTTGCAACATAAAACTAAACGAATACAGCTGAAAACAGCATTTTAACAAATAATAAATATAAGTTGAGCTTAAAATGAAACAGTCTTGTTGAATGATAATTCCTCGCTGATGGATAGCTACCAAAATGTATATTTAATTGCCCTACATTACTTTAACATTCATATTTGAATGTCACCAAAATTTAATAGTTATATGTTGCGAAAACCGCATTCTAGTGTTTACATCGTGGTAACTGGCGCTTGCGATGAAAGGAGAAGGGAAAAAAATAAAGAATAACATTTCGAATTAAAGGCAACTAAAAGATCTGGAAAATTGAAAGTAATACCAAGCAATATCTCGAAAATGGTGAACTCCACAAGGAAAATAAGTATGAAATTAATATTGTGTTTTAACAAGATCTACATTGTTTTATGTAGTAAGATTTGACCTATATCTTAAGGTTTACCAGTTATGCAAAGGTCATTAAGGGTAAACAGCATTACATGGACTATAGCCAGAAAATTAAAACTACACATTTCATGTGCCATAAAAATGTCTTAAACATATGGCATTTTAATTAAAATCACCATTTTTGAGAAAATTAAATTTTTCCAAAAATTATTCATGAAATAGGTTAGAGGAATTTTCTTCAAAATCTTCAAAATATTTGAAAGATATTCAACTTAAATACCAAGGTTTGTTTTTAATCGACTGTTCGTTTTTGAGTTATGCCGTTCTTACACACACACACACACGCGCGCGCGCGCGCGCGCGCGCGGATCTTCTTCTAAAAATACCTTTAGAGGGAGCCTCAAAACATGTATTTCGATGAAATCTGTACATATAAATTTTGGGTCGAATACAATACTTCCCCTACTTACTATACGGAGAAGAGAAAGCGAAAATACGTCCTTAAAGTTTACGTACATTTCTCTTATAGGTATATGATAAAACAGAGAAAAAAACTTTGCGGTACGCTTTTATTTTCTCTTGCGCGTACTTACAATAAGTAGGGGACTATTGCATTCCAACCAAAAATTTAGTACCGAGATCTCACCGGAAATGTATGTTTTGGGACTCCCTAAATAAATAAATGAATAAATAAATAAATAAACAACAAGAAGAAAAGATCCAAGAAATAAGTTATGTGTGTGTCTGGTGTCTATGAACAGCAACTCAAAAACAAAGTCACTTTCATTGAAATTCCATTTGTTAAAGATATTTATGTGGTAACTGAAAAGTATGGGTTGATCTTTCTGGGGATATTCTCAGCAGGTCTGTTCTTTCTGAATAGCTTTAATATCACTGGTAAACCGTAAGGGATAGACAAAATCTTGCACACAAAAATGTAGCTCTTGTTGGAACACCCAATTTATGTCTAATACAACTTTTGTTCAGTGAAACATTTGAGATGTTCCTTGTTATTTGTCTGAATACGGGAAAATTATCGCTATGGAAAGACTTCTTTATTTCTGGCATGGGAATATGCTATTGTCTTTTATCTCTTGGCCCTGCAAAGACAAGGGAGTTTCAAAACCACCTTTCAAATGATCCGACTGTCGCTTAGAGCCTGCTGTATTGGCTTGCGCCTAAAAGAAAATTAGCAATAAAATAATTTCTAAAAAGGTTTATCTCAACTAACATGAAGTAGATAAAGGAATAAGTGTTCGTAAAAATAGCTTGTGCAAGAGTAGGGAAGATCATCTGAGTGCAGCACATGAAATTGTTATTTCTAGTAAATAATTAAAATGAATCTGAAAAAATATTTAAAAATATTTTGTTATTTAACGACGATGTCAATTGCCTGGATCACATCAGCGTCTCCGGCTTGCCGGAATTTTGTTCCGCAGGAGTTCTTTTACATGCCATTAAATCTACTAACGTGACACTGTCGTTTATAAGCACACTTAAAAAGCATCGGTCTAGGTCGGATTTGAAACCGCGACCTTAGGATCAGTAGGCCAATGTCTAACGAACTGAGCCATCCAGACCGAATGAATCTGTAAAGGAAAGCAAAATGGTGTAATTGAAATTTTATCTTGGTTAGGTTGAGTTATCTGGATAAGGTACTTTTCTCTGATTTAATCTTGTCCTAAATGACTAATATCCACTCTGTGAACTAAGCTCTATGAACTCCGAGCTCATGTGGATCTTGTGACCGGTCGCGGCGCAAAACTAAGGAAAATCGGGGCCAAGCTACTTCACGCTACATGCCAGGTGCAGCGTGTATCAAAGGCGTTTAAGGTCAAGATTCCCAACACCACTCACGCAAGTGAACATATACTAAAACCAATCAAGCGGCAGCAGAATATTAAGGTTTTCCAGAGTATTCGAGAAGTTTCCGGCAGCCAACTTGCTTTTAAACGCTCAAGAAAGACCTAGCTACGTCATCGTCGGTATGAAAGCTTGGGAAATGTGTGAAGGCAGTCAGTTTTTGAGTCGGTCATGTGTCCGTGAATGTGGGACAGCTGTGAAAGATACGTCAAAGTGCATTAGTTTTAACGAGTGTTGAGTGAATTTATCGTCGGAGTTAGTATTTGAGGGTCACAGAAAGTTAAGAGAGGCCGTGGTCAAGGATACGAGAAGAAAGCAGTTCTGAGTTGTACTATAACGAAAGACTGTAGACTGTCAAACGTTAGTGGAAGCAAAATGGTTTTTTGTGCAGAAATTTAGAAGACAACTAAATTGTTAGAAAAGAACTGGATTTTTGTAGTTTTGTCACGATATCATTCACTCATTTCGTTCATCATCCGTCTACCAGGTTAAAGGACGTTAAATCTTAAAACAGAAAAATAATCTACTACTTGATTACTGAGAAAGTTTGTATATACCAATATCTAATGGAAAACAGTCGGCTTAATCAATTAATTATTTTCTTTATACGAGAAACTGTAATGGAGCATGAAGTTATCAAATCAAGATGTGTCGCACATAACTGAACTATGTGAAAAAATTTATTTAACAAAGTCTTACAAGAAAAGGTCTTTTTGTATCTTAATCAACAAAACACAAAACAAAACTGCATTAAAAAGCAAGGAATAATAATAATAATAATACGTTTTGAATTCGTTTTCAGTAAATTAATTAATTGGGAGTATGTAATTATTAATTATTATTGTATTTATTAAAATGTTTCATGTTTTTAGCTTTAAAGGGAATTAACTTTAGTTAGATACCAAATTTGGTGCAAAGGACCCGGGTTCAATCCCCGGTACCAATGTGGGGATTTTTCCACTGCTGGGAGGTCTGGCACGGGGTGCACTCAGCCTCGTTAGGAAGGAGGTAATCCGAAAAGGCATGGTTGTTAAAGGCCAGAAGAAATGGACTGGCTATCCATTCAAAGCCGAACGTCATGAGTTTAATCCCTGCGACTGCAATCAAATGTGGCTATAGTAAAGGATGGGGAGGGCCCGTTTAAAATAACCAATAACCACTACGCTATAATTGTATGCATCTTGGTGTTTGAAAAGAAAAAACAAATACAATAATACTGAAATAAATTATTAGTACACTTATAATATAAATAGCTACCAATAGCTTTATTTTATTGGAAAATACTAATATAATATGAAAAGAATAAAAGCACCGTTTCAATATTTTAAACTTTAAATAAACTTATTTGTTGCTAAATGGCAACACATGCATCAGAGGATTAAATTTAGCGTCTTCCAAGAGGGTGACTTGAACATTTTCAAGAAAATCCCCCATCAGTACTAAACGGTTTTGGTTATTTTTTATTATCTCAAAAATGGCTCCAAGGATTTTGATTAAAGCACTGCATGTTTAAGATATATGCAACACAATAGCCTGTGAGGTATTCTACAGTTACTTTTCTGTAATTGGTAGATAAGCTGTAAGAGACGAACAAAATCTTAGCACAAAAATGTTGGTTTTGTTAAAATACACAATTTATGGCAAATTAATTAGTTATATATTGTTAACCGTTCACAAGAAATGATTATACTATGCTTCGAGTATTAAAGTATAAATGTTAAAATGGAAATTTACTTCGCGTTTTTTTAAAAAATCAGAGTATCACCTTAGACTAGTGTACTGTTCTTCTACCTATAAGGAAGTATGTACGTGTGTAACCAAGGGAAATAGCTACGCGATAACGTATGAGACTCGTATTCTGGAGGTCATGGGCTCGATTCCTTGGACAACCTTCCTGATTCATGGGCTTTGCTCGGGGCTTCCCGGGTCACCAGACGAATGCTGTGAAGGATAATTACATCCCTCGAATTTCCTGTCTCTCCATTTCATTTCACCTTAATTTCATTCCGGTCTTTCAGGGTTAGAAGTGTTGGCAATAGGCGAGTTGGCGCTGCTGTGTGGGAACTTGGAGAACTGTAACTGCTGTTTTCGATGGGCGGGTGGTGCTGTGGTCGCCTGACCAGCTAGGGTAGACCCTTGTCGAAACCCATGAGGCTGTTGACTGTTTAGTGACCACTGGTGTCAAGATGAAGAATCTCCAGCAAACGTTAGGGACTCTCACGCTGGCTCGCGCTGCTCACCCGGGTTCCAGCACGCCCATAGAGCTCTCTCTTTTCATCCCTTCCTCTTGAAGTCTGACATACAATAACCTGAAGCAGTTGTGAAATCCTCTCGTCTATACTCTACGTTGTAAATGTGTAATTAAAGTTTCCATTAATAAAGGTGTAAAGAAATGGAGTAGAGAAAGGTGTGTAAATGTGACATCAAATGATGGTTTTCATTTATGCCAACATGCACAAAGTATATTTTGCATTCGCTATTGTGCACTGACGAGGTATTATCTTATTTCCTTTTCGACTAAAATAATTGCAGGCGAAGATTATTGACGAAATGCACATAGACAGAACTGTCTCTTGGCGTAGTCCTTTTGACGAAACGTCCTGGAAACATTAAGATTAATATCGTTAAAATAGGAATAAAACGTTGGGATTCTAGATCATTTGTGGTCGTTTTCAGAAGATATAAGGCTGAGGCACAATTTCATGTAATATTAAAGCCATTACTTAGCTTTCTTTTACATACCTTCCAAATGTGTGTGTGTGTGTGTGTGTGTGTGTGTGTGTGTGTGTGTGTGTGTGTGTGTGTTTGGACGAGACAAAGAGACTGGCAGAATGAGACTTCAACATAGGGAGAAATACGTTAAGAGAGGAGCATCAGAGGCAGAAATAACAACTCAAGAGAAACTGCAAGCTGTATTAATTTATAATGTCTGTCCAATGTAAATGGAACAGCATTACCATAAGGAAACGGTAAAAAGTATGATGAAAAGAAATTTGTCTTCAATGTTGTTTTACTTTTACTTGGCCTTTACACTGCAAAATAAAATTGTAATGGAGAGCTTGCCCCATTCTCTATTGAACAATCGCAAAAGTAGCACAGAAAAAAGTTTGTGTTTACACTGTAATACTTATCAAACCCAAAATACGAAATGGTTGGACCTTTAAAACTTTGCAGCCATGGAAATTGAATTTTTAAAAGTTGAACACACATTGTTACATACATTATTATTACATAAATTCGTCGCCTTCTTTATCCTGACTCAAATGATACAAGGTATTAAGAATTACAGGCTGGTATTCAGGTCATTTAGAGAACGAAAGCCGTCTAAACATGAAAATAAGCTTTGTAGCGGGGTTTCATAATTCTTTACTTTGATATTTAATCTGGCCTCGCGCTGAGGCTCAACTCGTACTGATTTTCGAGCTACAGCCATCAAGCTGTAAGACTCTTTCCTATTTGATGTTCAAATGGTCGTGATAAGAGATCGATGTGGTCTTTATAGAAAATTTCGTCCCTTTAAATTATTTTTAACGAGCTTTATTAGCATCTTTAATGCCATTTTCAAGGTTATTTCTATCGCATGTGTAGTGGCCCAGAGGCATGCAGCTGACCTGGAAGCCTTTGGTTATAAAATACTCATGCTTGTCTGCTGACACTTTCTAAATGCTCACAAATTCAACCGATTCGATGTTTCCGTATCGCAAGTGAAGAACTAATTTCAACAACGAAACATTTCAGAGGTAGAACTGGAACTGAAAAATTCAATACCACAGCTGGGATCTGAACCATAGACCCTCCGCTTACTAGGCGGGTGCTTATTAGTTTGTTGGCATAAATAAATATTGATTGCCACATGTAGGTTGTTTAATCCCGGGACATAAAGTACTTACGATAGTAAGTCACGATTGCGGTAATTGTTTCTGATGTGAGGCTCTCTTTGTGATTTACCGGGAGAAATACGAATTGGTTGGAGAACTCAATGTCATTCTGGCAGGTTGTCACTGTAACTTAATGGTTAGAGCACCCGCCTAGTAAGCGGAGGATCTGTGGTTCAGATCCCAGCTGTGGCATTGAATTTTTCAGTCCCAGTTCTACCTCTCAAACATTGCCCTCACATGGCTTGTGTGTTTAAAAACACCAAGAGTAAGTTTATTTATATTCAAGATGTTCTCGGGCTTCGATGGGATGGGAGAGATGCACACTCCCGAAACGTCGATGGCTCTTCATCCCTATCTGGCTCGAAGCCCGAGAACATCTTGAATATATTCGTTGCCAGGAAAGCTTCAAATAATATTTTAGTAAGTTTGTTGGCATAAATATATATGAACGAAACATATGTTACTAATCTTCAGCATATGCCGGCTAAGAAGCTATGTGTTGCAGCTGTGCAGTAATATACGCTCCCTACTAAATGCAGCCCTGCGCAATCAGTCCACCCAACCTACCGCTCTAAGCCACTCAGTACATTGATACATCAATATATACATCATATATTGGTAGTCCATATTTCATGATATTGGTTCTTGCAAGTAATGGAACATTTCTACGCTTCAGTAGTGTACTTCATGGCGATCAACTAGTGCATTCTTATTAAATGTTGCTTCATCTATCCTTAAAACTTTGGATACCAAGTTGGGCTCATCGTTTATTTTCATCAAAACTTCAAAAAATAAATTCACAGATCTCTCATTAACCATTTCTCTAAGCCCCTGAACTAAATGCAACTTGCACTGTTTAAAAATCCGATGTTGTTTGGTATTCTACTCCTTAGTCCGACAAAGCATTTGCTCAGGTCTAATGAAAGTACTTTTACGATCTGCCTTCTTACTAGACAGCGTTCGAGATAGCAATCATCTCAGTAATTTACCCTGCACTCTCCATAAATAATCATAATATTCAAATATTTACTCGTCACTTAAAAACCTGTTGTAATAATTTAGTAATCGTCAAATAAATTGTAAATATTTCTTTCAATGTATTGAAATATCGTGTCCTGCTCACAACAATGTGGACATTTATGTTAATATTTCTCTTTCTTGTACTCTTTACAGCTAAAATGCACATATTGTTTGTTCCCCAAAAATCCCGAATACAAATCCTTGACATTTAATTTCTATAATAATGCGAATAGGATAAATAGTGCAACTCATTTATGTAGTAAACTACAAGATGGAACTTAAAGTCACAACGAATTTCAGGAGCAGCCTTCTATATCCATCAACCACTCCATATTACAGGCCTTGGTAAACATTTCAACATAAGTATAGAATTGTCTCTTATACGTAAGGCGAAACAGTGTGTCGCAGCGACACCAGGCTATCTGCCTGTAGACATCTGGGTCAGTGTGTGGCTACCTGGGCCTGGGTGCGGTTAACGAGCCGTAACAATGGCCCGTACACAAGAGCATCGGATATCACTTCCCACCTCCAGTGGATTCACTCGGACCGATTCTAATAGGTTTTCTTTACAGAATGTTCGCCTTGTATTCGGGCAGTGGACAGTTTTTTAGCAGACAGTTGACAGTGAGAGTTCAGTGAATGCAATGGAGTGTGAGTTGTGATTGAGTAGTTCAGTTGTGATTCAGTTCCACGAACCAGTCGTGTGCGACACTGATATAAGTGTTTTAGAACAAAACCACCAGTTTCCTTATTAACAGACTTAAAATCCTCGCTTTGATTTTAGTAGAGCAATTTTTTTGTTTTTTTTGTTTGTTTTTTTTTTTTTGTTTTGTTTTTTTTTTTTTTTTTGTAATATTACAGACCCTCAGTAAGTCATTTTGCATGACTATAAATTCGCTTATCCAGGTGCAGCTTGGCATATTCTGAATGCCCTCTGTAGCAGACATGAGCATAGTATACCATATGGGCTTAAAGCAATCATATGCAGATTTTAGCATGATGCACTAAAGCGGCGCTATTCTACGTTAATCCCCTCGGAACTTAAATCCCACCATGATTTTCCATTCTATTGCAATCGCACATGTCAGCTGCAGTGCAGTTCATTGCAACCGCAAACAAGAGCACATTGTTACCTCAATGGAAGTCGCAGCTCCACTATAAAATATGAAAATCGATAGTCAGTTTACAGGCCGTGGTCAGAACTATCTCCCGTTGTAGTGAACTGTATGAAGTTTGTCATAGGTTTAAATTAGAACTACGTGTACTTTTATTTTTAAACTAGATGAGCAGATGAACTTCGTGCCACATAAAACTGATTTGATTGTAACTCTTCATAAGTGATATTAAATCCTAACTAACCTTCCAACTCCAATTCATTCACCTATTTAGCCTTAAAAATTTTAATTTCAGCTATATTATATTTGCTTACAACTATCAGCATGAATCCCAAACTATTTCCTCGATATTCACTAATTCACGTTTTGTGGTTATGTCTAAGCCTAACCTAATTCCTCGAGTCTTACCAAAACAAAACTGAATGAATTTTTTGTTTATTTCTAAGCCTGCAAAGTCAATTTACCTAGATTGAATGGCTGATCAAAATGAATGTTCACAAAATGCAATTAAATACTGTTTAATTCAAAATCCCATACCTTTTTTTCACGCAAAAACGATTTTAACTGTAACAGATGCAGCTGTCAAACTATAAATCCGCCACAAATCCATATGCTGAAAGTAATCCGAAGTGACAATTCCATACCAAATTATCAATTTCGATCTTGTAGATTTTTCGGCTGTTGCTTTGGATTTTCCTAATGTTCTTTTTACTAAGCCATCCCAGTATTGAGGCGAACAAAACAAATAAGGAATTATTCAATTCAGTCGGGTCATTTTCCAGTTTTTGCGAGACCAATATATGTATTAGGATAGATACTACAAGTTTTCTGTGATTGAGAAAATTAATTAATAAAAAAATATAAAATTTGCACGAGCTTCGTTAAGATATCATTACTCAGTACTTCAGAGAAATATAATTAAAGATACTTTGCTGCCGTCTCTTTAAGGACAGTAACCATGTAAAGTAAAATTTATACAGGCGTTGTATCTGCAGTTCAAACAATATGTCGAAGGTTTCTCTCCGCATTAATAATTCATAGAAAGTTACGAACATACGAGTATAAAGTATTTAAATTCTTACTGTTGACGACGAATTCTTTATAGCCATTCATGTGAAATAATATCTGAAATAATTTCCACCTTTTATTAACATTCTATTTATTAATTCAAAACCTTGTCATATCCTTAGCACATCCTGCAGGTATTAAGAGCTCGTCACTAAAAAATGCGTAATATTGAAAGAACGGCCTCAAGTAAATACCAAGGTGATATTAAGTTCAGTATTTTCCAAAGAGGATTTTTAAGAAAATACTCCTACCAATAACTACTCTTCAGATGTCCTTGCGATAACGCTGAAGAACCTATCGATCAAATCCTATTAGAGTGCTTAATGTTGGATCGGCAGCCCAGTGTCTTCAAGGTAAGAACCACAAGTAGAGAGAACTGGCCAATAAACCACATTGACAATGTGAACCAATGGTGGGGACCACTTGTGCAATATTCTAAGAGCATAAACTTTGAATTGTAATTATTGTAAGATAATGCTATAAATAAGGAAATATAGACCGAGTAATGCAGCTACATGCTATTGAGTATGGCGATTAGATAGAAAAAATAAATGAACTACTCTTCAAATTTATATATTTGTAGAACATTAAAAAAGGACCGTTTGACGTTATCCCCACTATATAAGGAGACGACGCAACGAGTTAGAGGAGTTACGGTTACATACATTAGCCGATCAGTGTGTTAGTGTGAAACCGAAATTATAATGTCAATATAAATATATTTGATAATGGAAATAAACAAAAGGAGATTCTAGTCAATAGTTAAGGGGAAGACGTAATAAAGCTGAATATGTTAAAGTCTCAAGAATGGAAGCCTAGGCAGATTTAAATGAGTGATAAGGTTACAATTGTTGCTTGTACTAAGCCATAGTGATTCAGCGGGCTGATTCCTATCTTACCATGACGTGGTCTAAAGTTAGCCAATGGAAATCGCTTCCTTCGTGTTGCTCGCGCAAAAACAAATGCAACGCAAGACACACTCGTCTTGAATCGAGTCGAGATAACGCACGTGCAACTTGGGAGTTGTACGTAAGCTAGCGCGTATACATAATTCGGCGGTTGCTAAAGGGTGACAAAGTTAGTGTTATAACGTTGTAGTTGAAGTTAAAAAGTTACATTCTATTTAAATATCGTCGGCAGTTCTCTACAAATCTGGAAATTTACAAATAAAGTGATCTGTTGGTTAATTCTTCGTTTGGTTCCATTCCTACCATGACTCACGCACACCCTGCAGATTAGGACCTCTTGCTAGAGCTAGTCCGGACACCAAACACGAGATCTTATAGGTCTTAAAGTAGACGTCTTCGATGGAGAGGAACGTTTGCGTCAAGTGTCAGTGAGTGCGAGACAGCTGCTTGTGTGAGTGTATGTGTTACTGTCATGAAAGATACGTTCTATCAAAGTGAAGAACGCTTAATGAGTGTTGAGTGATTATATCGTCGGAATTAGCGTTTGAGAGACAGAAAGTGAAGAGAGACAGTCAAAGAAGTAAGTCAAGGTTACGAGAAGAAAACAGTTGCGAGTTGTAATATCACGAAAGACTGTAGACTGTGTTAACGTCAGTAGAACAGAACTGTGATTTTGTGCAAAGCTTTAGAAAGAAAATAAAGAAAGGTAACAATACTGGTTTTGTCTTTTTGTCACGGTATTAACCTTTGACGAAATTAAGACTTTTGAGATAAGCTATAAACATGCTTTCATTACAACTTCTAATGCCAACTCTCTCTCTACTGACCATGTTTGCTCCATAAAATTTTGTTTTAATCCCCTGTATCATTGTTCTCTGCATATTCTCTTAAGACTTAAGCCTCGTAGGAAAGAACTGTGCTAGAAAGATAACTCAAGTACGTGGTTATTATATATCTCGGTGTATTGGGATTCTTTCCTAGGTTATAGAGCTCCAGATAAGGTGCTCTACTAACACACTTAAACACAGAAACCTTGATCTTCTCAGTAAGAAATTCCATAGTTTGTGAGCTATTCTTGGCAAACTGTAAATCACTAGCAACTCTTTCCCTAATGGAATGGCAAACAGTGCGTCATTCATTACTTCGTGGAAACACGATGCATACAAACACCTCTTTGTTCCGTAAGTGCAACAAATGCCAAGAGCAACATGGAGTTGCATATTTGAAACAAGCAGTTCTGGAAAAACATTTCTATGCGACTTTTATAGAGCCCCTCTGGTATTTAATTATAGTTCCTTCTCTTAAGTAGGTATATTATACTTTGAGCTACTTTCCAAAGTGTCAAGTGGTAAGGATTAGCAGCATTAAACAGGGTGGTTTGAAATCATAAAAGAGTTTGTAAGGAACTCGTATGAATGTTCAGATATAAAGCAGAAAATTGCATTACGTGTTTTAAGTTTATCACTGTCCCGAATTTCTGTATATACCTTTAGGATATAAAAAGGTGTCCCACCAGAAGAAAAAAGGGAAAAAAAAGCACCTACAACGGTTAGTGGATTCTGCGGGATGGCAAACTGATCGGTGTTCAAGGAGCATATCGAGTGAGTGAGTGAGTGAGTGAGTGAGTGAGTGAGTCAGTGAGTGAGTGAACTTTAAGGGCCTGTCGACAATTAGGTAATTTTGGGCCAGTCTCAAATTTATCCGTGAACTCTAGAAAGGGAGAACTAAAATTGACTGAAAGTGAGGGTGTGCGCTGTCAACATATAATCGAGGAATTCAACAGGAAGGCCTTGTAGTAAAACAAAGGCAAAGAGACAAACAAGGAGTAATTTTCACTCATGTTTTAGAAAGTTAATAATGAACAGCCTATATTTTTCAGTGACTGTATCTCAGTTATTTGTAAAACTTGTGCACATTAACTTAAAATTTAACTTTAAATGAGCGTAGGTAAACAATTTCGCTTGGAATTTTCTTCAAAAGTTCTCTCGGAAAAGACTGTCCTTTGTAATTGGTTCCCCTTATTTAAATGTCACAGCACACCACTGAACAAGAGAGTAACTGGCATGGGCAATCAAGTCATTACTCTTGGACGATATGTGGCAACTTAATTACTATCTTCGTGCAAGCAGTTATTAGTTTTCAATTTGTTCCAATTCTGATCTGTAACAAATGTCATATTTCTAAAGGTACTTGCAAGTAACGCCCAATTTAAATAACTTTTTTACACTGGCATTGCCAACTTTAATTACAGCACCAAGAATATATTATATTGTGCCACATTCTATCAGAAGAATATTTCATTGTCCATTATTATATCAAGTATATTAATGCATGATTATAATTAGTCATTTAATTGAAAGTACTGCAATCATCGTAAGAAACCTTGTTCCTTTATGTTTCCACATTCGACATTCCTGGGACCTTGTGTAACAGTTGGCCACCATTATTCTTTCGTGGTGACAGATCATGAGAGATAAACGTGGTAACATTGCTTCAAAATTCTCGTGATTTCATTGCAATTATACAGGCAGAATGATGATGATGATGATGATGATGATGATGATGATAATAATAATAATAATAATAATAATAATAATAATAATAATAATAATAATAATTAATAATAATAATAATAATAATAATAATAATAATAATAATAATAATAATAATAATAATAATAATAATAATAATAATAATAATAATAATAATAATAATAATAATAATAATTAGGGTTAGGATGTTTATGACCTAAAAAATGGAAAATATGACTGCAAATATGTCCTTAAATATGACTAAATATGACCAAAAAATCCGAAAATATGACCCAAACAGAACGTACTTTCTTAAAATATTTTTGATTCAAAACTTTTAATGACCCCAAATTATTACATTTGGCACATGAATTCAATCAGCCAATCACATTTTAATAATATTAAAGGTGATTTACAGTTTTATCTGTAACACGCATACTTCAAATTTTAAAGAATTTGCTTCTGTTTGCTTGTTTGACCGGTTCCAAAGAATATTTTGTGGACTATGCACTACCTTATAAAATATAAACATTTGCATTAATTACCAAATTAAGTTATCTATTAATTAGGGGATAAATAGATTGAAACCCAAATCCTATTGTTGCCTACAATGTTTCTGATTTTTTGCACCGCACTGTGGTAACACGCAGGTATACAAATTTTTCTGTAGATTTCTTTGGAACTGTATGACTTGTTTATTTTTCCATACATTTTGTCCACTGCCTGTTGTTAACCTTATTTAGAGCGATGTTGGCAGACACCAACACAGGTCCTTCGAGAAATCTGGCACTTTCTTTGATGTCGAAGGAGCTGTCGCATCGTACTAATGTCTCTCTCATTTCTCGAACTGACTGTCTGTTTATGCTGTTCACATGTTTGACTGTGTCACAATGCTGCTGAACATTTAATCGATTTGCAGACGTCACTTTCACTTCACACGCTTTGCAGCAAAAATTTTCCAATAAGTGCTGAAATGTTTTTCTCCAAACTCTATAACAAAACTTTTTAGTTTTACTCTATCGTAACCTTTAACTTTTAGCATGTTACGACTTCAAATGTGAACTGGAATGAAAATGTTTTAAAAGCAACAAAAAGAGACAGGAAAGGATAAGCTGGCATTGTGATCTTAGTACCTGCGTGGTACCCGCACTGTTATTGACCCTTCATGAAATTCCAGTTACAGTCAAACCAAATTATTAGTGACTCTTTTCCCGAAAAATGTTAACTTGACCATTCAGTGCATTTATTGCATAATTGTATTCTTTTCGAATTCATAAGCGAGATATGACGAAATATGACAAATATAATAAAAATATGACAAAAGTGATAAAAAATGATCGAATTCATAAGCAAAATATGACAGATATGATCAAAATATGACCAAAACTATAAAAATGACAAAAATATGACTTAATATGCAAAATAAAAACTGTCTAATTAGGATTAAAAAAGCGAAATTTGTGCTTAATTTGTGTTTGCGGTGAGAATGGGTGTAAGGACAAAAATATGACAAACATCCTAACCCTAATAATAATAATAATAATAATAATAATAATAATAATAATAATAATAATAATAATAATAATAATACTAATAATAATAATAATAATAATAATAATAATAATAATAATAATAATAATAATAATAATAATAATAATAATAATAATAATAATAATAATAATAATAATAATAATAATAATAATAATAATAATAAATAAGAATAATAGTGAAAATGAATGAGAACGTACTAATATGCTTTTTACAAAATAAAATATGTCAGATGACAGACCCACTGCTAGTAGGATTGGAAAATTTCATTACGACTTGCAAACCTGACTATGAATTCAAAATAGAGTTTTGAAAAATAATTAAAGACATAGCAACCGAAATGTAATTCTGTATATCACTGAGTTAAAAAAAGTACTGCGAAAATACAGCTTTTTGAATTTCACTCAGTTACTGATTCACTCCTCACTCATTCATACACTCACTCATCTAACCATTCATTTATTCACCCAGTCATTAATTCACTCACTGTTGTGTTAACTTAGTTGGTGACTCACTCGCTAACTTACTCACTCATTCATTTGCTCATTCATTCACCCACCCACTAACTCACTGACTGACCCACTCATTCACTAATTCACTCAATCATTCATATACTCATTCATTCGATCACTCATTCCCTAACTCACTCAATCACTCATTTACTTATTCATTTACTCACTCATTCAATGACTAATTCTCTCAATGACTAATTCACTCATTTACTCATTCACTCGCCCACTCATTAATTTAACCACTTACTCGCTCATTTACTCACTCAGTAGCTCATTCCTTTTCTAAACAAATTATTGAAGTGACATCAAAACATATAACTGATTCTTGATATCGCAGTTTCGGATGGAAGACAATATTTCCCCTATTTACCTTAGCGAAGCGGGCAGAAGGCACAAATTTGAATGGAAAGGTGTATTGAGAGATTGTTATGGAGAGGAAATAAACAGAAGTATCCTTTTTTCCCAAGGATATTTTACATTTTGATAAATAACTAAGCAATAAGAAACTAATCCTAATCTATCTCAACTTGATAAAATTCTAATAGGACTAATAATTAACAATAATATTGATAATACAAATATAACAATTTGTATTGTACAACATATAACCTTTCCGCATTTAGATTAATTTTCGACTCTTTTACGTTACTTTAATACAATATTCAAGGGAGCAAGAAAAATCTTCAAATTAACCACGATTTCGAATTATAAACGTTCCGGTTATCCAAGTGTTACCGTATTTAAGTGGGGATCATTGAATTTATAGTGGAATTCATTTTCATAAAGTAATCAGTATATTGCAAGATATTGCAACATTGTGTATACGCTAATAAACCCAAGCCCATAAATAAGTTTAAGGTTGCATAGGAATCAAAATATCTATCATATAAATAGTTCGCCAATAGCACTGTGTTTATGGTTCTAATATTAACATTTATTAATGTTCTTACCAAGTGTGCACTGCCAGCATTACTTAACAGTGTGCAGACGTGATCAGGAACTAAAAATCGTATCTATGCATTCACATTACTTTCTCCGTTCACACTTGCACATCTACTGCGCGCTAAACGAAAAAAACGTTTGTAGAAGTACTTTTATTACATCTTTCTCAGACTTTCTCCATACATATATACAATGAGAATAGAACACAGTAGGCAAGTGACAGTCAAGTCTTTTAAGAGCTGGCCGTTATGTGATGGCTTTGACGTTTTACTTTTTGCATGACCAGAACTTTAAAAAACGAATAACGACTTCATGTTTGAGAAAAGTACAATTAGGTATTGGAAAATTAAAAGAAATTGTTAAATTCAAGGAATATCTGAAGAAATGTGATCTTGACATAATTTGGCGTAAATTACGTGTTTTAACCGGATCTACAGACCTTGTCTTATTGTTTACCATGTATGCAAAAGTCATCCAGGATGAATAGCTCTTCAAAGGCACTCCTAGAAAATTCAAGATATACTTTCCATTTGTTATGAATATTTTGTCACGCAGGCCACGCCTCAAAGAGAGGTATTAAATGTTATAGTGCTCGCAAAAGTTAAAAGCATGTGAACGCTGGCCAATGCTCAGGCGGAGCGTTGTTGCCAAGCGTAGTGCGTGTACCGGTAGAGGTTCTGTACACAAGAGCGCGTGAGATGCGTGTACCACATTCGACAGTGCTGGTAGGAGGGGCAAGCTTAGGATTTGCTGAGTCTGCAGTACGGCCCGCCTCCCTATGCCTTTAAGTTTTGCGAAGATTATAGTTACCTCACACCATTGCCTTTGTAAGCGCCGGTCGGCAAGAAGACAGTGTGCGGCTCAAGAACAAACGACATTACATGCATTTCTAGAACCTTTCGAAGCGCAAGGGCTTTGTTTGTGGCGCAAGCAGAGAAATTTCGACTCCAGAGAATTCGCCGGCAAGGACTATATAAGCAGCCGACATGGACCAACAGGTTGTGAGTTTCGAACAGTGAAGCTCAGTTGTTTGCGAGAGAGTTGCCGTAACAGTGCCAGGACAGTTAAAAGAGAACAGCTGTGAGATGCAGGGGTATGATACAACATAACAGCTCTGAATTGTGATTCCATACGTATAAGCAACAGTGGCTTCTGTAATAGTTAGCGCCTCTTTAAGAGTCAAGAAATAAATAAAGGGTATTAACCGAAACCGGGCTTGTTATTTGTCAAAATATATTAAACTGTGCCATTTTAATCAAAATCGTCACATCCATTTTTGAGAAAACGAAAACGTGTTCAATATAAAAGGTACTTTAGGTGAGGAGTTTTCTTGAAACTTTTCCTATCGAATCCTCAGAAGATGGAAAACTTATATACTAAGTTTGGAATTTAACTGGCTTTTCGTTGTTGAGGTAAGCTGTTCACACATACACACACATGTTCACACACATACAGATATACACACTCGCACATGGACATGGACAAAACCCACACGGACCTCTTTCTGAAAGTGTTTTTTAGATTCAGGAAGTTCCAAAACATATTTCCAGTGATGACTAATTTTTGAGTGAAGTTCAATACTTCCCTTACTTATTATATGTAGTAGAGAAGGTAGAAAGTGCGGAACATTCCTTTGTATTGTCTTTCTTTGGAGCCTGCCCCTTTGGTTGGGGTGTTCACAGACACCTGGAAAACAGGTCTACTTAATCCTGGGAACGGGAGGGAAATCTTGGTTTCGCAGCGTCACCGCCTTAGCCATAGAGTACCAAGGGATTGAGTGTTACAACCTTCAAGTTTACTTGGTATACAGAATGGAAGTGAAATGGTCCGCCAGACTTTAACAGCGAATTTCTCATGTTGTGAATAACAAGAAAGTCTAATACCAAAATGTTGAAAAGTTTATAGTTTTCTAGAAGGAAAATTTTTATTAAAAAAATTTATCATCACCTGATTGAATTATTATTGATTGAACGTTCATTATTTATGGCTATATTCATAGAAAATTGAATAAACAACAACTTTTTCCTTTGGCGTATTTCAATAGATTCAACGGTTTTTGTGTAAACTAAATTTAAAAAATCCTGGACAAACTATTTGTACAAACTCTTATTCCTCTATCTTCTTCGTGTTAGTTGAGATAAGTATTGGTACAAATTATCTTATTGCTTTTATCCTTGTAGGTACAAGGGGAATATTAGAATACAGTAGGCTTTTAGTGATAGTGAAATCTTGTAAAGCTTTGAGATTCCGTTCTCTTTGCACACGTAACATATAAAAAAATGAACGATCATCCATTTCGCGAAAGTTTTAAGTTTTCCGAAACTCACAGACATAACAAGGAATATCTCCAAAATAGCCCTACAAGAAAGTTTATTGAGACATAAATTGTGTATTTTAGCAAGACCTATATTTCTTTTAAGTATGATTTGATATATCTAAAACGGTTTACCAGTTATGCAAAAGTCGTCCAGAGTAAATACGACTAAGGGGCTATAGCCAGAAAATTCAAGATATACATTTCATTTGTCATAAAAATATCTCAAACATATGACATTTTAATCAAAATCGTTAGAGCCATTTTCAAGAAAATCAAAATTTTCGAAAAATTTTCCATGTAAAGGGTAGTTTAGGGTGGGGCTATATTCTTCAAAATCTTCGTGTCGTGTCCTTGAAAGACATTAAACTTAAATACCAACTTTGGTTTTCAACCGACTTTTAGTTTTTGAGTAAGGCTGTCCCCGTCACACACACAGACAGACACACAGAATAACAGACACGCAGACAGACACACACACGGACCTTTTTCTAAAAATGCTTTCTTTGGATTCAGGGGGTCTCAAAGCATATATTTCAGGTGAAATCTTGACATCGAATTTTTGGGTGGAATAGAATGCTTCTACTTGCCAGTAGAGATAGCAAAAACCCACAATTTGTTGCAACAAAAGTGTAGAAAATTGTGGGAGTTTTAAATTTAATTTACACAAAAATCATTGAATCTATTGAAATACGTCAAAGGAAAAAGTTGTTGTTTATTCAATTTTCTATTAATATAGCCATACATCAAGTACTTTCAATCAATAATAATTCAGTCAGGTGATGATATATTTTTTTGATAAAAATATTTTTTGTCTAGAAAACTATAAACTTTTCAACATTTTGGTATTAGACTTTCTTGTTATTCGCAACATGAGTAATTCGCTGTTAAAGTCTTGCGGATCATTTCACTTCCATTCTGTATTTGAGCTCATGCTTCTGTCTTAATGGGCTGTATTTGCACATATTTCAGTTTTAATGTATATAATATCTGGGTACATTAATAACTGACTCTTAACATTCAACTTCATGTGAATGTATACCTACCTTCCACTTTGTCTAAACAAATATCCCGATGTGTTTCCTTCCCACAAGGACCTTTATTATCAGCGGTAGTTCCAAACATTCATCAAATAAGCGCTTGGTGTGCGGAACTTTTAGTAGTGTTTAAGGCCAAAGGAACATTTTTAAGACCATGTAATATACTTGGTGCTATTGGCGAACAACAACAACAACAACAACAATAATAATAATAATAATAATAATAATAATAATAATAATAATAATAATAATAATAATAATAATAATAATAATAATAATAATAATAATAATAATAATAATAATAATAATAATTTTTTTTATCAACAGGTTTACAATGTGAGATCAGATCTTCCTGTATCCAAAGTGTTTAAGTACGTATCTTTTTCCTCCATTCTTCTCTTATTTCCCAATCCCGTTCTTCTAAATTCTTCTCCTTCATACTACTCCTTATATCATCTATCCAGGTTTTCCGCGGTCTGCCCCTCTTTCCTCTCCCTGGTGGAATCCATTCCAAAACTTAATAATATAATTATTTTCTTCTTTTGTTGTATAAAATTGTTACACATTGTGACAAATAGTCCAATTGCCTTTGTATCACTTTAAATGGCCTCCTGGAGTGTTGAAAATGGCTGATATTGAGAAAACTAAAGTATGTCGTTAAAGTACAAAGTATAAGCATAATAAAAAATGCCAAAATTAAAATTCAAAACTTTTGGTAATTTTCACCCAATTTCATGGATACATTGCCTTAAAAATACAGTATCTTTGCATTGAAAGCAGTGCTTTCTTGGCCAGCTGTATGTACTAGGGTGAGTAAAAATTGCTTTAAATTTCATCCTGCTTTGTTTTGGGAAAACTAGAACATTTAGACGGCGGAAACAAAATAAATAAAATAAAAATAAAATAAAATCTGAATATTATACCCCGGCACCTTGACAACTATACCGGGGCATTTATTCAAATTTTCTATTTATTTAACCAAAATTATTTATATACAATCATCATTATAATTTGTTTCAGAATTTCTAACTACAAAACAAAAGAAAACTACAACAAAAACATAAAAATTTCCTAAAGTTACTGGTTTCCAGCAAATCTAATTCTACTAACAAGAAAATAACTAAGACATCTACACTATTCTAAAAAAGAAAACATTAATTTAAATAAACCTAACTCTATGCCACTGGTTTCCAGCGACTGGACAACTGGTTGAAAAAAAACTTCCAGCTATCTTTTAAACAAAATACCATACTGGTAACCAGCACTATATATTAAAAATTTATTTACATTTATATAAATAAGTTCATTTACATCTTCCCCTGGCTGGACTCCTCCTTCTCCTGCAACAGCAAACTTCTCTCCCACGTTACTTCCGCCTCATTCCTCTTGCAGTCTCCTACGATAGTCGGCATATGCTTCTCCCTCTCTTCTTCTTGATCTTATCCTTCTTCTTTCTGCCCATTCTTGCTTACCCGTTAAGACTACAAAATATCTTCTTCTATTTACTTGATTTAAATCATTTCTCTCTATTTATTGTTCAATTTCTATCTGTTCTCTTTGTTGGCCTACTCCTCCTTCTTCTTCGATGCCTTCTATTGCTACGTTTCCTCTTCTCTGCCTGTCTCGTAATCTAGAAGATCTTCTTATCTCATCTATTTCAATTTGTTCATTTTCAATCCATTCTACCTCGATGTTTTCAGTTTCCCAAGCTTTTTTACTAACATAATTGGTTAAAAACTGTAGTTTTTCAATTAAATTTGGATTTCTAATTATATCATTTATATAATATCCTCCTAATTGATGCCTTTCTTCTACATTCATAATTTCATACCTTTCGCATTCAAAGATCGCATGCTCCGGGTTATCTTGTACTTGACAGATATTACATATATCAGAATTCGTTTTTTTTATTTTTTTCCAATATGTTTTATATGGTTCATGTCCAGTTATATAATGAATGAATCCTTTTGTTGGTTGAATGAAATTTAATTTTAATCTTTCTCTAATATTCTGGAAAAATCCATAAACTCTTCTACCTACAGCACATTCCGACCATTCATTTTGCCATTTATTTTTCAAAGCATTTTTTACTTCCCAAATTTTATCTGTTCTTACACCACTAATTTTATAAACTTTTTCTAAATTTCCTTTCTTTAGCCAGAATTTTGCTCCCTTTAATTTTACCAATAGATCAATGGGCCATATTGCTGTAGAGACTAACAGTGCCATTGTGGGTGTTGTATTTACTGCTCCTGTTAGCCTTAATAAGATCTTTCTTTGGGTTCTTCTTAGCAGCATTTTAATTTGCACATTATCCATTCTTTCCGCCCAAACTGCTGCAGCATAAGTAATGATTGAGGCAAAGATTGTATTGTGATAAATTTGTATGGTCTGTAAGGGAAGTACAAAATTTAATTTTGTAATTCTTGCCAATTTTAACATTATTTTCTCAGATTTCTGCCTAATATAATCTGTATGTTTTCTGAAATTAAATTTTTCATCCAACATTATCCCCAAATATCTAACTTCTTTTACTCTTCGAATATTTTGATTATTAATTTTTATTGTTGGATCCCTTTTTAAGTTTCCTTTTAAGAGCAAATAATTTGATTTATTTGGTGCAATTTTTAATTTGGTTATTTCACACCAATTTGATAATTTTGCAGTAACTTCCTTCGCTTTAATTTCCAATTCCCTTCTGCTTTGCCCATCCACCATTATCACAATATCATCAGCATACGCAATTATATCTAAAACATTTCCATCATTTTCCAATTGTTCCAAGAGACTTTCTGACAAAATATCCCAAAAAAGGGGCCCCAAAATAGAACCCTGAGGACAGCCTTTAGTAATTTGCTTCCTAGTGTCGTAATTTGAGCCTCCAATGTATGCTTCTCTATTTAGACAATAATCTTTTAATAAATTATATATGGTACCTGGATATTCCTTCTCTCTTAAGATGCCAAAAAAATACGGCCACCATAAATTATCAAAAGCACCAGATATATCCACAGATATTCCAATTACATAATTTTTTGAGCTTTTTAACACAATATCTTGTACTTTTAAAATAGCATCCTCAGTTGAATATCCTTTCCTGAATCCAAATTGTTTCATATTCATCCCTATCATTATTCTAAATTCCATCATTCTTTTATAAATTAATTGTTCAAATATTTTGCCTAAAGAATTTAACAAGCATACTGGTCTAAAAGATTTTGGTTGTGTTCTATCTTTATCTGCTCCTTTACTTAAGATCACAACTTTGGCTTCCTTCCAAATATTTGGAAATCTTCCTCTTACTAAACAGTCATTAAATAAAAAATACAAAAATAAAATTATTTCTTCCCGTAGATTATATAAGACTTCATTTATAATACCATCTGGACCAGGTGCCTTTTTCTTTTTCAATTTTTCAAGAATTAATTTTATTTCCATCAAATCAAATGGATAAACAACACTTCCTTTATACCGCAAATTCATCTGATTTCTTCTTGCCACATGAATATCATTATCCTCTTCCTGATTATCATCTGGCAGTAACGTATGTAACAATAATTTTACCGATTCTTCCCCACTTTCTGTCATTTGTCCATTTCCTTTATCTAAAGTTGTTAATATTTCCGGTTTCTTGATTTTATCCCTGATGATTTTATATGGTTGTCCCCAGATATCCGTTTTTAAATTTTGCTCAACAAATTTCTCCCAGTATTGTTTTCTTGTATCTTCTAATAATAATTTATATTTATTTTTGGCTTCCCTATATTTCCTCAAATTTTCTTCTCTTTCCATATATATATTCGATTTTTGATAAATTCTTCTCAATTTCCTGGTTATTGACCTTTGCTTCTGTAACTTATTTGTCCAGATTTTCTCTTTAGTATTAAAAATCTTTAATTTCGGAACAGATCTTGATACCGCTAGATTAATAGCTTCTGTTAGGTTTCTTGCATCAAAATCAACTGATAATCCCGTATATTGTAATTCTAATTCTTTAAATTCTTGCCTCATTTGTTCCCAATTTGCCCTTTTAAAATTATATCTTATTTCTACATCTTCTTGAAGTATCTTCTTCTCCAGCAGAAAGTCAAAATAAATCAAATTATGATCACTTGTTGTTTGACCTTGTGTGACCCTCCAATTAATGATTTTTTTCTCCGCATTGCTAGAAGCTAAAGTAATATCTATATTTTCCTCCGCCCCTGCTCTATTTTGAAATGTTGGAGGATTTCCAGATTTATTCATTACATATAGATTCAATTCCGAAATAATTTCTTCCAATTTCTCTCCTCTTTCGTCGGGATTTTTACTATACCACCATGTAGACTTTGCATTGCAATCGCAAACATGTATAATTTCTTTATCTCTAAATTTATTTTGAATATTTTGCAATTTATTTAAAAAAGGTTCAATGTCCCAACTATATTGAAAATAATAGTTTGCTAATATAAAACTACCTTGCCTGCTTACAATTTCAATACAATTTACATGCGTATCCAAAAACTGTGCTATATTTACTATTTCCAAACTTTCATTAATAATTACTATTGCTGCCATTGCATTTTTCGAAGATAATATTTGTCTTGATCTCAAGGGCATAAAAGGAATATTAGAATGTACAACATACGGTTCCTGAATGCAGATTATATCCAATTTTAATTCTTCTATTAATTTTCTAATTTCCCCCATAACTAATTTGCTTCTTTGCCCATTTATCTGAGCTATTCTCAAATTTATTTCCATGATAAATTTTTAAAACTTAGTCCGCTAAAAACATTTGTTCTTAATTTAGCAAAATTTTGTCTATTT
This sequence comes from Tenodera sinensis, assembly GCA_030765045.1. NCBI lineage: Eukaryota > Metazoa > Arthropoda > Insecta > Mantodea > Mantidae > Tenodera > Tenodera sinensis. Next base: position 5,336,954 of record CM060973.1, on the reverse strand, counting down.
TCATCCACTTCCTTTGCCATATTATGGTTAAAAAAATTTCGTTTTGTTATGGGTTTCCTCACTTGGGTTACTTTATTCTTCTGATTTAAGTTTATCTTATTACTTGTGTTAATGGCCGATATACAAGATCCTATCACATTGTCTGATTTGTTAATTCTGCTCGGAATTTTTTTAGTATTTATTTTACAAGATATTGGTTTTGGTTTAAATACTGTATCAGTCTGTTTATTAATAATTATAATTTCCTTTGGCTTTTCTTTTACTTGTTTCATTTTTCTAATTGTCCCCGGATGTCTGGTCTGCACGTAGCAATAAGGCCAATTTGCTGACGAATCAAATACCACCCTTCCATAGCATAATACGAAATCATTATACAGTTCTTCCAGGTCCAAAATTTCTCCTCTTCTTTCAAAAGCTTTCTCTAATAAATCTTTTAGATCCTCTGCATTGGTTGGTAAATTTTTTGTTCTTAATTCCATTTTATCTATGGCATTTGGGATCGTAAAAGTAATTTTATCTCCATTTTCATATAATTTTCGCACAACAAGTCTTAAGGCTGCCATCAATGTTTTAGGTTCTTCAAGTCTACTTAATTTTAACATTAGCTCAAAATTTTGATAAATTTCCTTAACATTTTCATTTTCACTTTTCTTTTCCTTACTTTTCTCACTTCCTTGTTCAACTACTAAATTTACATTCTCTTTTTCCTCATGCTCTATACATATATTATCATATTCTATTACATCTTGATGTATTAGAACTTCTTTTTTCTCAAAATTTATAAATTTCGGAATCCTTTGATTTATCTTTTCTTTATTATCTATATTATTTAACCTACTTTGTTTTGGTTCATTATGTACTATAGCCTCGACACATATTATATTTCTCAATTCTTCCTCTTTATAATTCTCCCTAACATTCTTATTTAATACACTTTTTTCTATTTCTATCTCTTCTTCTACTTTACAATTTTTATCACTTAAATTATCTTTTCTTTTTTTATATTCTATTACTCTTTTAATATTTCTCCTTATCCTACATGGAGTATTTCTGTTCTTTTTTGCTGCTAAGGGATACTTTGAAGCTTTATTATCCATAATCGATTCTAGAAATCATTCTTTCCAACATCATATTATATGTTGAACAATTTCCTTTTCCTCCACAGGTCTTCTTTCTTCTTGTGCAGGGAACACAAATATTTTGCGCTGACTTTTGACAATCCTTCCTCTGGTGATCATATTCTCCACAATTTCCACACGTTTTCCTTTCCTCTCTGCATGATTTTGCCACATGTCCATAATTATAACAATTCAAGCACTGTGGTACAGAAACATAATTCTTTACACTAACTGCTTGAAAACCAATATATACTCTTTCCATTTCCACAATTTGTTTCCATAATTTTGCTGAGACTGCAGCAACATGATGCACTGTAGCTCTATTTCTTGGTCCTGTTTTAAATTTCAACAAAAATTGTTTACCAAACTCTTCTTTCGTCATACGATCCTCAAAATTCTGATGATACAGATTTTCCTTCAACTCCTCATTTGAAACTCCTGTCAAAACATTGTACATAATGATTTGCGGATCTCTCTTCTTCGGCTCCTCAATTTTCAAATTTTTTTCCAATAAATCTTTACTATTAATCACTTTATCCACGTCCTCTTTTGTTTCCATCTCTAAAATTACATTATTTCCTACTGGTCTGCAACTACTAATTTTTATTTTATTTTTTGCTGGATTTAGATTCTTGGTAACTGTTGCTTGTAATTCTTTGATATCCATATTTGTTTTTGATGAGATAAAAACAACATGTTTTTTCTTCTCCAGTGCCCTCCTTACTTGTTGTTGTTTTCCTGTTATTACTGGAGTAGCTGCTACATGTGCAAAACTTTTTGATGTTTCTTGCTTTATTGCTTTCGCCTCTTTCCACACTTTGGCCTCCGTTACCGCTTTACCTTTCTCAATATTTACTTTAAAGAATTCTTTTCTCATTTCCTGTAAAAGAAATAAAACTCTTTCCTTTAATCTACTTCCCATTCTTGTATCATTAGTCAATATGGAGTTGGCTTCATTACAATAATCTTCATACTTCATCATTCCAAGACAATCATTATTGATTTCTTCCTCCACCCCACCTTTATCTTGTACATTACTATTCTCCATTTTATTAACTTTTACTTCTTCCTTTCTCTTTTCACTTAATTCTTTTTCTTCTTTCTTCTTCTCCTCTTTATTTACTTCCATAATCCCTGCATCTTTATTCTTCTTATCTTCTTTCTTCTTCTCTTTCTCTTCTTTCCTCCTTTCTTCTTTTTCACCTCCCGATTTTATTTCCTTTTGCCCCTTATCATCGCTTCTAGGTGAAGCCCTTTGCAAACTAATCCTGGCTTTTAAATCTTCCATCCATACCACAAATATTTATTGAAATATAAAATATAACAAGAAACACTGATTTTCTGCGCGCCGCGAGTGTACAGCACTTCCGCTTAATAGCGCGTGCAGTGAAGGTCAATGCAGCAGCACACAGCTGACTGCAGGTGCACATGCACTAATGCTATGCTATATGATACAGTTACTTGATATCTATAACTACCAATAACTTTTAAACTACTTCTCTCATAGCAATTATTCAAATACTCACAGATTGCTACTTCAATAATCTTGCCTTCTATATAAATCACTATACAAATAAACTTATTTATACCACTTTAAATTTACTTAATAGCAGAGCGCATGAGTAACACATCTGCCTCATTACTCCATTCATGGCGGAAACAGTACGGCGACATAACTGTTCACATCTTTTTTGTACTATGCTACAGTTTGACCATATGTATCGACTATTGATTTACAGTTAATCTGCCAATATCTCCTTTGATTTGAAATTACATAAAATATACTGCCCCGGGTGAGGATCGAACTCACGACCTTAAGATTATGAGACTTACGCGCTGCCTACTGCGCTACCGAGGCTTATGGTTAGGTGAAGTATTATCTTCTTTACAACCGTAACTTCTGTTTAGCCTTTATGTCGGCTTGCTTTTGGTTAATATTTTATTTTCATATTATGCCTTCGTTACATACCAAAGCCCATCTCTTCGGCTTAGACAAGTTGCAGTTGATACGCTGAATGTTAGAGGCCGTTTTCAAAATATTTCGATAATATTACATCTCTGAAAGCTAGCATTAGGCTTCTGTTAATCTTTGTTTTGCCATGCTCTGTTGTTTTTCATACGAAGATCGTATGATTCATGTAGATGATAATTAATAATGAAGATAAACTTTGCCTAACACCTCGGTTAATTGGTTTCCATTCTGTATGATTGTTTGCTACCCGTACTGAAATATACGTTTCACAATATAATATGTAAATGGTTTTTATTATCTAACATTATCTGCTTTCAGAATTTCAAATAAGTTCCTTTAATTAAACATATTCAATAAGTAAATACCGTTTACGCTCCTGAATTTTTTGTTCAGTGCACTACAGCATTCAAACCATGCATTTTCGGACAGGGGTTTCTATTTGAAAATCTATCAGTTAGTCGTCCCGCACAACATATTAATTGTCGGTTTTTATTTTGGTACGTTATGTATATACCAGCAGACTTGATAGACGTAAATTTAAAAGTTATAAAAATGTAAATGTAAATTAAAAATGTTTAATCAAACTATATTTTATTGCTTGTTGATACTTTTTAAGGATGTGTCTATGCTTTATTATATGTTTATTAAATGAATAAATTGTATTAATGTCATTCAACCAGTAGGACTGATAAGACTTAGAAATATTCATAATTTCTCAAGATTAAAATAATTTTCAATTGTCTATTGTTTTAACTAATTTTTAAAAATAAAACTTATTTTGCAACATTTGTGTACGAAAAAGAATTATAGACTCCAACCTCCTTAAAAAATGTCAGTAATTTTATGTTTCTCAAAAAAACTATTAAAATGTGTTTTAAAGTTAAACCCCGGCTCGACAGCCCATGAAGGGCCAAGACCTACCGCCCAGCCGCTGCGTCCTCCACCTCTGTCCACTACAGGCGTCATTGGTGAGGTGCAGTACTGGAGGGTGGGACGTGGTCAGCGCCCCGAGCCCTCCCGGCCAGTTATGCGGTCTTCTAGACCTGGGGCCGCTACTTCTCCTCTCCTCAATTGGTCCCCCCGGGACCTAACGAGGCTGAGTGCACCCCGTGCCAGACCTCCCAGAGGGGATAAAATCCCCATGCTGGTATCGGTGATCGAACTCGGGTCCTCCGCGCCAGAGTCAAGCGCGCTACCAACTGCGCTACGGAGGCGGTCAAAATGTGTTTTACCCATTTAAAATACATGGAACCAAGGCTACCGGCATTACCCCATGGATCGGGGAGCGCCCGTACATGTAGCTAGTCTGATTGTTATATATTTTTACGTTAAGTTGTTTTCAGAATTGTTTTACAAGTTAACATATTGAAGTACACATACATGGTTTGGGTTTGAGAGTGTGAAGCTTTGTATGGGGTAATTTTAAACAGCGATATGAGCATTATTGCTTAACCTACCGCCATTCCCCCATTCTCCCTATATTTAATCTTAATATTAGCAGGAATAAATCTTGTTATGTTAATGCGATTTTATGAACACTATTTTTAGTAAATCCTTGAGGGGTATAAACGAACAAACAATGGTTTGTCAACCCTTGAACACGTAACATATATTTGGCCATGAGAAAAGCACGGATTCTAGATCCAAACCACAAATTGACATTGTTTGGCCTTGTGATTGCCTAATAGTCATTGCGAGTGCCAAGCAAATTAAAAGTTGCAATTACAATTTCATTTGCACGTGTATTTGCAACCTGGTTTCTTAAATTTATTTTGTTTGTCAATTGATCCTATGCGCTCTATTTAACCGAAGGTTATGGACTATTTGTGCATTCCGTGCACGTTGACCAATATTGCCTCTTCGTCCATGAAGACGTGGCATTGTTTTGTAATAAATACACAACACATAAATATAAGTAACTGAGCCGTTTAATATTTCATAAGTTGCATGGAATCAAATGGAACGTGACAACTTAAATTTATAACTTAGTTGATTGTTATTGAATGCGCATGCTCACATCATTAAACTCATGAACAATCATGTAAAATACTCACTTCAATGCTGTACCTTATACATTTTCACAATGTATATTTTTTAAATTATACTTTAAAATGTTATTTCAGTAAATAATATAATATTCTCAATAAGCGGGCAATTCTAGTAGATAGGAATTTTAATGTAATTACAACATTAAGCTACACGTAAGTAACTAGTACGCAAAAAAAAAAAAAAAAAAAAAAAAAAAAAGCCAATAAAATAAAAAAAAAAATCCTAGAAATCGATCGCAGCACCAACTAACGGGTCTAACAGACATGCCAAAAAGAGAGGGAAAAAAATCTAAAATTCGATCGCAGCGCTGCCTAGTGACTCCAATTATGTACCCAAACCATCCAAAGATCAACAAAACCGGACCCTAATGACCAAATTGTGGATGGGCCCTTAAACACCACACACACACTCTCACTCACTCACTCACTCACTCACTCACTCACTCACTCACTCACTCACTCACTCACTCACTCACTCATTCACTCTCTCACTCACTCACTCACTCACTCAATCAATCAATCAATAACTGATAAATAAATGAATTAATTAGAAACACATTTTCTACTTAATTAAATTGTGAAACCAAACCATTCTCGAATCAACTTAAACCCCCCCCCCCACCCACACACACACACAACATAAAAATCAGTCCAGCCGTTTAGGAGAATTTTTAGTCACATACACACACACGGAAAGAAGATAGAAAATATATAAACGGGGAGCTGGCCCGTGTGTCAACCCTCAACCTGGAGGACCAGGTATTTTCTGTATCAAGTTTTGTTTCTTTAGCCTTTGACGATACAACTCCTAAGAGAAAGGCAGCAGTGTCTGTGACCTTAGAGAAGGGATCCTTACAAGGTACTGACAACCGGACCAGTTAAGCCTGGATTTTTTAACGAGCTTGTTATTTCTCCCCTCACCCTTTTTCAACTTATTACATTCTCTTATAAAAATGTAATCAAATATGGTTCAGAGACTTGGTATTTGAAATCAAGAACACTAGCTAAATTAAACTCTACAGAAATGGATTTTTGGTGACGATATCCAAAGATCTCAAGGAGAGAGAAAATCAGAAATTAAGTTATTAAAGAAAATATGAAAGTAGAAGGTTCATTGGTAGAAGAAATTAAAACAGAATAATTAGGATGGTTTGGACACATGAAAAAGAAAGATGAGTACAGACTGCCAAAGAAGATACATGAATGGACTCCAGTGGGACGTAGAAAGAGGGGAAGACCCAAATTAACATAGAAACAAGGAATTACACTAGCTATGAAAGAAAGGGGATTTGAAGATGGATCCTGGGAAGACCTGGAGAAAAATTATATGTAGTTCCTAAATAAGTACAGGAAGATGTCAAAAATATTGTAAACCAGGAATGAATGAATGAATGAATGAATGAATGAATAAGTAAATAAATAAGTAAATAAATAAAATAAATAAATACACACATATATACAGGGAGTCCCAAAAAAAAAAAAAAAAAAAAAAAAAAAAACACTGACAACTGGACGGTAGTTGTACGGACGGCAATTTGGTTGATTTTCAAATAGGAACTCCAGTCCAGAAATGTACCGTTTGAACGCTGTAGCGCGTCGAAATATGAGATGGGTGTATGTTCACATTTCGTCAATAAACCCAACATCGAGCGGTCTACATTACAAACGGGCTTCGAACTCTGTACCCCCTACGTCATTGCGGAGTCTATATCGCCGGTGGTGAGCCTCATGCACATGACCCAATACGTGCGGTTGTCTTTGAAGATTTTCAATAGTTCCGTGGGCTCGAGCCTTAAGGTCCTGCTTTTACGTTACTAGAGTGCCATACACCATACTCTTCATAAAATTCCACAGAAAACAGTCGAGAGGTGCCCGATTTGGCAACCGAGCTAGCCATGGAACTGGCCCACCTCTACCAATCCATCGATTTGCATTTGCGACGTTGAGGTGATTCCGCAGATATACATCAAAATGTGCTCAAGTCGGCCATTTCAGCAGCTGTGTACTGGTAAATGTCACACAAGTAACGCAGTAGGACACCTACAAAGGACTCCATGGAGGAATTTAGCGCATGCGCAGGAATGTTATTATGCTCAGGTCGTCAACCCAGTACACAGATGGCTAAAATGATGTTTACCTTCCGTATTAAGATACCAAAACCAATGTTAACAAATTGTCTCGAACTTCAACGCTCTCCAACGTCCAAACCGTGCATTTCCGGACAGAGGTACCTATTCCAAAATCGATCAGTGTGCCATCCCGCACAACATACTAAGCGTTGTCGGTGTTTCTTTTGCGACACACACACACACACACACACACACACACACACACACACACACACACACACACACACACACACACACACACACACACACACACACACACACACACACACACAATCAGTCAAGTAGGACCTACAGGTATAAAGGTCATATGTCACAACACATATGACCTTTGTAATAAACCCCTTCATTAACACTGGCTCAAATCACTTAACCTGGCACTTTGAACAGACTCTCATATTATAGAACTTACCAAGCAAAGCCTATGATTCAAATCAAAGGAATAAAGTATGTCAATACACAAGTGCCGAACTCTGATGTTATTCTGTAATAAAATTAACGTGTACTACATGATAATTTTAAATTCAATTGATTTTACTACTGGCTTTACCATTTTAATTCCAGGTTATAAATACTGTTGTGAGATAATTTTATTATTATTTTCGTGTAATTTTCCACGCCGGTGCCATCACATTCTAAGTGACAGACCCACCTAGTAATACTGTGGAATAAAACAATTCTTTAGAGTAACTTGCCCTCATTCTAAAGCTCTCAGCAGCTGACGTACATGTTGGATATTAAACATAAACAAACAACAAGAGATCCGGCTGAGCAATGCTACACTTCTTGGAAGGAGAAGACGAGGAAAAAACCCTTGACAGATTCCCCATGTTTACCGTCGTATTTAGCACAGATTTCCCGCGATATGTATCTAATTACTGTGCAAGCGGGAGGCAAGATGGCGGTGTGATTTCAGTGATAAGGAAGGCTCTTATATACGGCAGAATCTTTACACGCAACAGTTAACAGCCATGGGATGCAGGGACGCCGCTATTACGACAGGCACCAATGTCCTGCTGCGTCAGGTAAATTATTATTTATTGGCTTTCTTAATATTTGATCACACACTCTTGTTGTATCGACCTGTGCTTAGCAAATTCCGCAATTGTCTCACAATTATTCCACTATTTCTAACTACCTCAGTGGAGGGCGTGCAAGCGCTATTGCCAACCTTATCCGATAACACTCATCAGTTGTGACGGTTTCGATACTCTACTGCGTAGAGTAAGTAGGGAAAGTATTGTATTCTACCCAAAAATTCGACTTCAAGATTTCACCGGAAATATGTTTTGAGACCCCCTGAATACAAAAAAAAAAAAAAAAAAAAAAAAAAAAAAAAAAAAAAAAAAAAAAAAAAAAAAAAATTAAAAAATGGTCCGCGCGCTTGTGTGTGTGTGTGTGTGTGTGTTTGTGTGTGTGTGTCTGTGCCTGTGTGTAAACAGTATAACATAAAAGTGAAAAGTCGATTAAAAACCAAAGTTGGTATTTACGTTTAACATCTTTCAAGGATACGACATGAAGGTTTTGAAGAAAATTCCTCTGCTCTAAACTATCCTTTGCGTGGAAAATTTTTCAAAAATGTTGATTCTCTCCAAAATGGTTTTAACGATTTTGATTACAGTGTCATATGTTTAAGATGTTTTTACGGCAACTGAAATGTATATTTAAAATTTTTCAACTATAGCCTATGCAGTCCTCTTTACTCCTGATGACTTTTGCGTAAATGGTAAACCGTAAGACAGACCAAATCTTCCTATACAATAATGTAGATCTTAAATCACACAATTTATGTCCAAATAATTTTTTTGTGGAGTGAACCATTTGTGTGAGTTTTGCAATATTTATACTTTTCTCAAATGAGAGGTCGCTATTCACTATTTTATTTCTTGGCGTGCAGATAAACTTAATTTCAAAAACTTCATGTAGCGACCAGCTTTAAAAGATTTAATTGTCCGTATAAGTCTACTGTATTCCCATATACCCCTTACACCTACAAGAAAATGAGCAGTAAGATAATTTATGCAAAGGTTTATCTCAACTAACATAAAGAAGATAGAGGGATGGAGTTTGTAAGATTAGTTATTACAAGGGTAGAGAAAGTCATGTGTGTTACAACACATCAGATTTTTGGGATTATACCTGCATTTTTAAATGGGGCTTCACATGCGAACAAAATACAGAAAATCTAAGGTTTTATAGTTTCTCTACTGCTTATACTTACAGTAAATGGCAGAAGTATTGCATTCTACTTAAAAATGTAACATAATACACCGCTCGAAATTCTCTGAACCCAAAAAAATCATTTACAGAAAAACGTCCGTTTGTGTCTATGTGTACGCGCCCATACGTGTTTCTAACTATGAAGCGAAAAGTTGGATAAGATCTAAACTTGGTGTTCAAGTTCAGCATCTTCTAAGGTCAAAATATGACCATTTTCACCAACATTATCCGACTTTAAAATGTCGTTTGCATTGAACATTTTTGATAGCTTTGTTTTCTCAAATTGACCTATTTTGTTTAAAATACCGTACGTTTAAGATATTTTCATCACAAATGAAAATGTTGTCTTCAATTTTATGTGTAAATCCTCTATCTCGCAACTGGTTTTTGGCTACCAGGTAAACCCTAAGACATGCACAAAATTTTACTACTCGTCAATGCACATAACTTGAGTCCATGTTCTTTTTTTTTTTTTTTTTTTTTTTTTTTTTTTTTTTTGCGGGAGAGGGGGATGCTTAACTACTTTTAAGAAATACTTTATTGGTTTGAAATTTCAAACTATTATACGTCTCTCAACTGATATGCCCGTTATTAGCTTTCACTTTCTCTACCAATACGTGGGAAATAGAGAAATTATTCCATTCCGTCCAAAAATTCGATATCCAGATTTCACCAGAAGCACCTTTTGAGACCGCTGTGTACAGCATAACCCATCGTCTAATAAATACCGAACCTGATATTTGGGATAGGCAAGTTCCAAGGACATGAAACAAAGATTTTTCAAGAAAATTTTCCCACACCCAAAACTCAATTTCATGCTCTTAAAAAGTATCCAAAGAATTTTAGAATACAAATTTAAAAGTATCGTGCTACCATCTGAACTGAACACAGGATCAAAAAGTAGCATAGCTCAAACAGTTAAATTAAAAAATTAAAAAAAAAAAAAACTTAAAACATTACCAACTTTGCTAAGAGTTAAAAAGTCTTGTACTTAGTTGCTTATTATGTTATGCCACACGTTTGGCAGTAAAATGTTTTATTACCTTTATAAACAAATTTTATAGATTTTCCCCCTCATAAAGTAAGAGAATATGTATTATCCTAATTGTTTAAAGGATTCTTAGTCATACATTTTTGAGCATGTTATAATAATTAAACGAAAAAGCATGTACCACTATGTGAAATTTTAAAATAGATATCAACCGACTTTATATCTTAATATTTATTATATACTTTTCTAATTTGAATGAGCTATAGTACTGGAAAAAAAACAGTTTTGAGAAAATTAAGAAGAAAGATTGGACGACAATGATAGACTAGTTTAAGCACACAAAAACTCCTCATAGATAGGGCCTTCCTGATTAATGTTCTTGTTCTCCTTCAATCTTCTTCTTCAACATCTGTAATAAAATATCTTAAATAGTGGTATTTTATTCAAAATCATTAGACATCATGAAAAATCTAAATGTTAGAAAATGTTTCATAAGAAAGGTAGTTTGAGATAGAGTACCTTAAAAAAAGAAAATGGGTTCGTTTCGCAACCTTGAAACATGTTGAACTTATATAAATACTAAGTTTGGTATTTATCAGACATATTGTTTTTGGGTTATACTGTTTACAGACGGACACAATCTAAACATGCCTTCTTTTTAGATTCAGGGGGTCCCAAAACATACACTTCCGGTGAAATCTCGATATCAAATTTTTGGGTGGAATGCAACACTTCCCCTACTTACTATACGCAGTAGGCAAGGGTAGATAGGACAGACAAGGCTTGGAGGGGTGACTTAGCACCTCGATCTGTAAAACATCTTTTGTGCCTGTGCCCTTGACGGGACGCTCCCTGGGAGGGAGGGCTAAGCTGAGAGGATACGAAGGATGGTCGGACTTCAGGAGAAACAGCAGGGTTGCTAACAACTATAATTTGAATTCCCTGTGGCGGCTCGTACTGTGTCTCCTCTCCTTCTTGCGAACTTACAGGTCCCCAGGGGGTTTCAGTTTCAGTTTCTTTATTAACAAGCTTTTGCCTGGTGCCGGTATACTAGGCCCGGCATACAGGCTACAATTTAGGATGGACTTATATATATATATATATATATATATATATATATATATATATATATATATATATATATATATATATATACATTATTTACAGCTTTTTTAAACCCATACGGTGACCAACTTTAGGTCACGGAGAACAGTTTTTTGATGTAGATATTATTTATGTCTTTTTTGTTTCGTTTTATATATATCTATATACAAATATACACACATACACACATGCAGTCACTCCTGGGCGCACCAGAGCTGTATGTCCCGTTACACTCGCGCACACACACGCACGCGCACACACACATACACACAGACTTTCACTGTGCACACCAAAAATATTCGTCCCAGTTCACGCACTAAGCTATTTACACTTCACTTTGTACACTATTCACAGTTTTCCGCTATTTTCCTGCGCGGACAGGTTGCAGCTTCTGGGTGGTACCCGAGACGCGGGCCTCTGCCTTAGTGTGTGTGCGACCTGGGGCTTGGATTGCATGGGTGCGCATTAGTCGGCAAGCCGTGACGCGTCTAGAACATTTTAATTCTTGCATGCTTGCAGTGTTTCGGCTCGCCTTTGCCAATGTTGGCGATCACGTACTTATCTTGGTTTCTAATGAGCGTCCACGTTGCCCTGGCTCTTTTGGTTGTTGCCTCTGGGATGGATGGGATCTGGGTTTCGAGGTGAAGGGTTTGGTTAGCGGTTCGGAGTGGATCAGAGAGAATTTTTCTAAGGGAGAGGTTTTGGAGGGTTTGAATTTCTTTGAGGGCGGTTTTGGAGGCATTGGTCCAAGCCACACATGCATATAGGACCACCGAAATAATAAATGACCTGTATAGAATCAGCTTGGATTTGAGTTTCAGGTGTTTGCTGCGGAAGATGGGGGCGCATAACTCTAGTCGCTGTCTGCCTTTGTTGAAGTTATTTTTATATGGGTGGACTAGCAGATCCTGCAGTCCATGGTGACGCCTAGGTATTTAACATGCTGACGATAGTGCAATATATGACCACCGACCGTTAGATCCATTATCAAAGTGTGATGTCACTTTTAAAAATGCATTAGCTGGTAATTTATTGGGATTAATCTTGATTTTCCAAACATGGAACCATGCGAAGAAGTTGTTTGTGTATGTTTGCATTTCTGTAAGGCAGAAAGGAGAATTATTGTTGTGGTTGTATATTGCGACGTCGTCAGCATACATGGCGACCTTGCATCTGGCGTCCACTGGGAAATCATTGGTAAATAACATATACAAAAAAGGCAACATGGTTGCTCCTTGTGGGATGCCAGCCCACATTACTCGCTCCCTGGAGGAGGAGTTTCCCATTTGGACGTAAAGTCGCAGCAAATACAGGTAATTTTGAAGGGCCGGGAAATTGCGGTGCAGTTTATAAATGAGGCCATTGTGCCAGCACCGGTCAAACGCGGCCTCTAGTCCAAAAATAGCGCTAACGTTAAAGCCCCATTGTTAAATTGCTCAGTTACGTCATCAACTAATCTCAGAAGGGGGGGGGGGGGGGCTGTGACTTGGAGACTTCCTCCGATGCGAAGGACGAGGAGCAAGCACATGCCGCGCACACTGAATCTCCCGCCGACAGTTGTAACCCTGAAACAATACCATTTACTAACTGACCCGGGTAAACCCTGGAAAAAACCCATGAGTCTGGAAGGTAGGTCACGGGAACCGTACCCACGATCTCCCGAATGCGAGCCCTGCCAACTAAACTCGCTCGTTTAGTACAGAATGTAAGAATGTTGAGAATACTTCGTACAAGAGCGAGAAGAAAATGTTATGTGAATACAAATATCACGTTTTTATTATTCTAAAAGTAGTACCAAATAGTATAGGTCATTTACCTAGTTGACCTCAGTTGAAGGCCAAGCTAAAACTATGCCCCGGCACTACAGCCCATGAGGAGCCAAATCTTACCGCCCAGTTGCTGCGTCCCCCACCTCGGCCAACTACCGGCGTCATTAGGGGTGCAGTGTTGCTGGGTGGTATGTGGTCAGTGGCCCTCCCGGCCAGTTATGTGGTCTTCGCGATCTGGGGCCACTATTTTTCTATCAAGTAGCTCCTCAATTGGACCCCTGGGACCTAACGAGGCTGAGTGCATCCCGTGCCAGACCTCTCAGAGGGGGTAAAATCCACATGCTGGTACTGGGGATTGAACCCGGGTCCTCTGCGCCGAAGGCAGGCGTGCTACTTCCTCTAGCAGTAAGATAAAATGAAAGATATGGCAGAAAATTAATTTGCATTGATGTGCAATAGCTATAATATTGCAACCATTTCTCCCTGTGTGAATAACGGTGTGTGTGTGTGTGTGTGTGTGTGTGTGTGTGTGTGTGTGTGTGTGTGTGTGTGTGTGTGTGTGTGTGTGTGTGCTAGAAAGAGCGTATTTTTAAGCGTAATGCTACTTCCGCCAAAGGGAATGATGGAGTATCCTCTAGGACATTTTGCTTACGGTACTAAACCTAACTGCAGCTGAGACCCTTTTCCCAAAATGATAAGTAATTGCTTACTCCGAGGAAATTCTCAACCCATTTTCTGAATGGCCAAACACAGACATCCAGTTTGCTTAACGATTTGTTTACACTTACTCTGGGTCACAAAGTGATATTTAATACTCTTTAAAGGCACCTGCTCTCGGGGGTGAAGCTGTATAATCTTCGTTGTGTCCTGGTTACTGGATCGCCATTTGAAGCTGAAGTCGTTGGTGACGTGACGTTGCCCTTCGATGTAGCTCGCTCCGGCTAGTTCTGCAAGAAATCTCTTTATCTCGGGTTTGCGTAAGTGTAATGGACCACCCAAGAATAACTTTATATATTGTTTATTTCCTTTTAAATATTTTCAGGAGTTATGCCGAAAATATTTGTATATGTAGAGGGATCACACCCACATCCGCGCAGCACGACCTCCCGTACTGGTCTCTGGTTGAGTAATGCCCCGACGCTTTCTCTCTTACCCACGCTAAGAAAAACCGTTCTCTTCCTATTTGAATGTCATGACGTCATCCAAGAAAGCCTCGTATCCAAAATGCTATTTCCTTTTCCCGCAATTTAGAAATGTCCCTTTCTATTATAACATGTTCTTTTATGAATTTCGAATATATAATTACCTTTTTAGGATTAAACGATGTTTACTTTATATTTTATTAAATATATCGCGCGACTTTTAAGGTTGGTAGACTTGACTTTCGAACGTGTATTTAAACTATGTGGTATGACGTCATGACTCGTTAATTTCAAACCAATAATGCGTTTATTCTACAAATTTAACGACTATTATTTACTCATATCTTGCTCACCTTACAACACTTCCTGCTCTATTATCTATTTATGTTATTACTCAACACTTATCGCAAATCTCACATCCGGCAATTAAATTAAAACGTGTCTTTTTCAAAAGCCCATTCGATCGGAAATCTAAATTTCGGTATCAAATGCCCCCATTTATATTATTTTATTATTTCATAATAAAATAATGTAAATGTCTTGCCCGAAAGAAAAATTAAAAATTACTCCTGTATTTTGAATAATCGGCAACACTCCCATTATATACAATTTTCAATTACACTGTTTTGAAATTGGTGATTAACATATTTTCTCATTAATCTTTTTAACATGACAAACAATTGTACACTTGACTAAACATTAATCCTTAAATACTAATTACAATATATTATGGTTTCTTCTGTGAAGCTTTTATATAAAGGTTACATTTCAAGAGTCTTTCTTTTTACTTCCTTCTTTTAGTTCATGTTTGCTCACTTCGCTCTCACTATCACTTGCACTGTGATTTTTTTTTTTTTTTTTTTTTTTTTCACTTTTGTTATTGTAACACATATCTGTACTATATCCTTTAAGCACTAAAATGTACATATATTTATATAAATCCATTACACTCTTCAGACAAGTTCTTTCTTTGTCTTGCTGTGATAACTATCTATACATCTAAATATTTTAACAAATGTTTACAAATTAAATATTCTGTTTTCTCTCTATGCGGAGATGAACATTTTAACAATCTTTCTGAAGCTGTTATTGTGAGCTCTATACAATATATTTTTAAGCTCTTTGTAGTAGATAGCAATTCACATTCTGCATTTTTCATGAATATGTAAGTACCTGACCAATGTATGGTTTTCAAGTAAGCTAACATTTAAATTTTATCTCAAAGCTGATTGGGCGCCAATAGACAAATGACACTTCCAATTTTTCTTTTACATTAAATCAAGGTTCCAAGGCACCACACGGTTTCTTGTATGGTCGAAGGAGTTGTTTATGCCATCTTCCCAGACATTTTTCATTTTTAACATCTCTTAATTCATAGGTATGATAACCAAATTTTGATATAATTTCTGCAGGACCTTTATATAACAATTCCATCCTTTTGTTCCTACCTCGCAATGCACTTGATAACTTATGGTCTTTAACTAGTACCCAATCGCCTATCTTAGGTTCCCATTTATGTTTTCTACTCTTTTTCTTTAATTTTCGCTTCTCTGCCTTTTTCTTGATTCGTTCAAAAGCAATTTTCGCTCTTTCTTCCTCACTTAACTGAATGTCATTAATTTTCAGTGTTTTTGGTACCCCGATCAATATTGGTTCTGGTTCAATTCCTAACATTAATTTTTATTGGTGCAAACCCAGTAGTTACATTAATGGTGTGATTGATAATCTTTTCTATCAATGGACAATATTTCACCCAATCCTTGTGATTATGATGTGTAAGTACACGTAAATAAATTCCTATATCTCGGAGGACACGTTCTGTTGGATTCCCTGATGGAAAGTATGAGGAACAATAATTTAGTTTTCTCGCATCTAATGTCACCTTAATCTTTCATTGGCCTTATTTACAATACATAGGGGATTCACAAATTCTGAATTCGAAATCTCAATAACCTCATCTTCTAACATTGACTTTATAACTGCATCTACCTCTTCTCTTATTGTACTAGGGATAGCTCTCGCTTTATGTGTAAAAGGTTTGATGGGTATCATCTCAAACGAATGAGTATAAATATTACATTTACCAGGTTTCTCAGAGAATACTTCTTTATTTCGGATTAATATTTCAAACAATTTATCCCTCTGTTGTTCATTTAGTTGATCAGCCTGAGTTACTTTTTTTTTTTTTTTTCTCAACAATTCTTCTAAGTCTTCATTACTCTCCCTATCATAGTACCTAGTTGCATCAGAAACCCTCAAATTGTCTATGAAATCATTTTTATCCCATTCTACATTTTCTTTATTATCGACACTGTACTCTTTGACATTTACTTCAGTTAATTCCATAGCTCCTACTTTAACATATTCTACAAAGAATGTATCCCCTTGGATTTCTTCTTCCTCTTTTTCTCTTACAATAGTTTCTGAACTACTATCTTCCACAAAAGGCACTATAATGGTCTCATCTTCAACTTTCATTTCTAGAATCATGTTTTTAAAATTCACCACAGCTTCCCAGGCATAAAGACAATCACAACCTATTATAATATCTGTCACAAGTCTTCCTACAATCAGAAATAAAATTCCAAGTATTCTCCCATTTATTTCAATATTTATCATTGCTTGAAATTTTACTCTCTCTTTTCGTTTTCCCACAGCTAGCGAGCAATATATCCCATTAACTGGTAAAGACATTACTTTAAAACCACTACTTTGTAAATTATCATAAAAATTTTGTGAGCATACTGTGCTATTTGATCCCGTATCTATAATTGCATTGTATTGTTTTCCATTTACTCCAATTTTGATTTTAGGTGGATCTCCTACTTTTTCGTTTTCGTCAATTCTATTTTTACATTCTCTTTTCTTTTGTATCATCATTTGCCTTCCAGGACTATTTATTTCCGAGTACTTATCACAATCATTACTAGGATACCCAGTTCTCACTGAAGGCGCGTTTGACCGGGTCTGGCGTTTCCCTGATTTTTATGTATTGCTCCTGTACTATTTCCCAAATTGTTACTTCTGTTTTCCTGCATTAAATCGGGGTTACTTCCTACCATGTTTTTGACCGTGTTAATGGCCTCAACCATTTCTGCATTTTCGGGGGAATTTCGTCCATTAGAATACCTTTCTTCCTGTCTTGGTGACCTCGGTCTAAACTCATTATCTCCGTTTGTCCAATACCCATCATTTGAATTTCTACTATGTCCAAAATAACGTCCCCGTCTACCTCGATCAAATCTATTTGTATTCATATAATTCACCCTTATATTTCTTCCCCTTTGATTACCATTTCTATTTTGGTGACGCCCTTCCTGGTTATATCTACCTTGATTTTCCCACCGGAATGATTCCATCCTTGGTACTGGTCCTTTATATCTTTCCCTAATCTCACTTCTATTCTGATAATACTGTGCCCCTTGCCCGAAAGAATTTACAGTTTCTTTTTCTTCATATTTATTTCCAAATGCGTGTTTCGGCTTATTGACTTCTAAGGCTGATAATAATTCGATCATAGCTGCAATGCTATCGGGTCGGGCTATGATTAGGTAGTGTTGAAGCGTTTCCGGAAAATGTGGAGTAACTATATTTATTAGATCTTTTTCATCTAAGGGAGGGTCCAACATCTTCGATTTTCTCGCTATTCTCATAAAATAGTTTACCATCGATTCCTCCGATCTAGGATTAAATTTTCCATTGCTTAATTCAACTCTAATATTAGCCTGCCTACTAGCTCCCCAATATCTGGTTAAAAAGATGTTTCTAAAGGTCCTGTAGTCATTATTGTTACCCATAGAAAGGCCTAGCCAATTAGCAGCATTACCCTTTAGGCATTTTCTTACTATCACCATCTTGTACTCCTCTGGTATACGTTTCACCGTGAAGTACTCTTGTAACCCTTCTAAAAAGGCTTTAGGATCATCTGAATCTTCATTTTCAAAAACTGGAGGTGTCATTTCATTTAAGACATGGTTAGGCCAATGTAAATTTGAATTGTCACCTATCCCTGAGCTATTTCCGAGATCAGAATGAGAATTACTGTTACCCCTATTTTGCATCGAAATGTCAGCTGATACACCTGGTATTGCCTCGTTTCTTGCAACTTCATTACTAAGATTGTTGTGATTACATGCATTTTCATTTAATTTCAAATTTTCTAAGGCCTCTTTTACCTGAGTAATTTCTGTTACTACTCCTTTTATTTTGTCTGTAACATCCTCCAAATTTCTAGCCTGCCTTTCACTTTCTACATCAGATCTTTCTATTCTAACTTTACACCCCTGTAACTCTTCTCTAATTTCTTCCCTTTGTTTGTCTAATCTATATGTTACTTTTTCCCTTTCTTTATCTAATTTTTCACTCACTTGTTGACCTAATTTCTTTTCAGAATTCTTTACTTCTTGCCTTATTGTCTCTAATTCTCCCTTAACCTGTTCTACCTGTTCTCTATTTTCTTTTACTTCACTACTAACTTTATTAATTTCCTCCCTAACTTCTTCCCTAAAGGTTTCTAAAGCTCTCTTCTGATTCTCCAATTGCATTCCCAATTCCTGTTGTCCCTTCTCTAATTTCTGTCCTAACTCTATACTAGTTTCATCTATCTTTTGACTTAACTCTGTACTCATCTTTTTCACTGTTCTTAATTCTTTACTATTTTCATCTATCTTTTTACTTAACTCTGTACTCATCTTTTTCATTATCGTTTGAAACATATTCTCTATTTCTGACATAAATGCTGGCCTTTCTGAATTACTACTAAACATTTCTGAACTACCTCTAGGTGTTTCTCTAACGTTCTGATCTTCTACTTCTTGGCATATTCTGCTACCAATTACATTCTGATTAAATTCTTCCATCCTACTTACACTTTTCTCAATTTCCGGACTTTCAAAACCTAAAAATTCGGTATCACTGTCTTCCATTTCTAAGCTATTTACATGTGTTTTTCTACTCACCAAAATTTTCAATATTTTCACTATTTCACTTTAACTGCACTTAAACTTGTTCACTACACGTTTCACAGATGTTGACACGCTGGGCACCTTCTTGTCTGCTGGTTCGATGCTGGCTCGGTCGTCTTGGGGGGTTGGTCCATTCTTTCGAAGCCACACGTTGGGAAGCCAATTTGAAGCTGTATAATCTTCGTTGTGTCCTGGTTACTGGATCGCCATTTGAAGCTGAAGTCGTTGGTGACGTGACGTTGCCCTTCGATGTAGCTCGCTCCGGCTAGTTCTGCAAGAAATCTCTTTATCTCGGGTTTGCGTAAGTGTAATGGACCACCCAAGAATAACTTTATATATTGTTTATTTCCTTTTAAATATTTTCAGGAGTTATGCCGAAAATATTTGTATATGTAGAGGGATCACACCCACATCCGCGCAGCACGACCTCCCGTACTGGTCTCTGGTTGAGTAATGCCCCGACGCTTTCTCTCTTACCCACGCTAAGAAAAACCGTTCTCTTCCTATTTGAATGTCATGACGTCATCCAAGAAAGCCTCGTATCCAAAATGCTATTTCCTTTTCCCGCAATTTAGAAATGTCCCTTTCTATTATAACATGTTCTTTTATGAATTTCGAATATATAATTACCTTTTTAGGGTTAAACGATGTTTACTTTATATTTTATTAAATATATCGCGCGACTTTTAAGGTTGGTAGACTTGACTTTCGAACGTGTATTTAAACTATGTGGTATGACGTCATGACTCGTTAATTTCAAACCAATAATGCGTTTATTCTACAAATTTAACGACTATTATTTACTCATATCTTGCTCACCTTACAACACTTCCTGCTCTATTATCTATTTATGTTATTACTCAACACTTATCGCAAATCTCACATCCGGCAATTAAATTAAAACGTGTCTTTTTCAAAAGCCCATTCGATCGGAAATCTAAATTTCGGTATCAGGGGCTATGCGTCTGTAGGCAAGGAAATATATCGGTTTGTATTGGATCAGGGAGGCCATTTACGAGAGAGAATATACTCGTTGTAATGCACGTGCATTTAGGTATAAGTAACACAATCTCGCAAAGCACTGTGCAACACATTTATTTTCTCTACTACTTGTGGTACAGGTACAGCGGAGGGGGACTCCTCGCGCACTGCAATCAAATACACGTAACGTCCATCATACCGGTGCAAAACTACTTACTTCCAGAAAGATATATATTATGAAACATAAAAATCCGATGTGTTGCACTCACATGACTTTCTCCACTCTTGTGCTAACCATTCCTACAAACGTTTATCCCTATATCTTCGTGTTAGTTGAGATAAACATTTGCAGAAATGATCTTATTTGTTATTTTCTTGTAGGTGGAAGGAGAATACGGGAATACAGAAGGCTTTGAGCGATAGTCAAATGTTTTAAACATTTCAAATTCCGTCCTCTTTGCTCGGTTAACATATAAAGAACTGAATAACGGTGTTCCATTTGACAGAAGTATGTTGTCCAAAACTCACACAAATAACAAGGTATATCTCCAAAATGGTTCATTCTACAAAGAAAGAAAAAAAAAAAGACATAAATTGTGTATTTTAGCAAGATATACATTTTTGTATAGCAAGATTTGGCATATCTCTTACGGTTTACCAGTTATGTAAAACTCATCCAGAGTAAACAGGACTACATGGGTTATAGGTAGAAAATTCAACTAACATAAAAATATCTCAAGCATATCGCATTTTAAGGGGAGTTAGGGGTGAGTTTAGGAAATTCTACAATTCTTATGCCAGCATTACCAAATTTTAACCACGTTACTATAGTGTTTAGATCTGCAGCTGTAAAAAATTTGAAGTATGTAAGTCAAATACTTTTTTAATTAAAAGCTTTTAATTGATTAAAAAGATACTCTGATTAAAAAATCCTCCTTGCGTAACAATTTTTATATGTTTGGCATGAAACTTGGTGATCTGATGCTTCATGCACTTAAAAGTCATAATTGCTCTGGATTTTTATTTTACACCAGTACTTAAGAGTCTGGAAAATTCACGTTTTTTTTTAACTTTCCATTGGCATTTGAATGTGAATATGTTCAATATTACTTGACTGATATCAAAACCCAGAGCAATTTTGGAGCCTTATATGAATAAGAACACATCCTGAAATTTTCAAAAGAATCCCTTAAGAACTCTGTTGCAAGGAGTTTTTCAGATGCGTGAAAATGCTGAGAAAAAAGAAACTGAGAAAAATAGCATTAAACTTTTAAAATGTTCTAAACCCATCAAAGCATAGGTTTCACTTTCTTATCTCTTATCCTCTCTTATGCTGACAATTTCTGCAATTTATGGCCTCTCCTTGTGTGTGTTTGTTTCCTGGCACTGCATTTTCTACTCTGAATATGTCCTCTAGCATTGCACTTCTGACAAATGCATATTGTTCCAACTGAAATATTTTAATTCCTAAGATTATTCAACACTTGAATTGACTTCACACACCCCATATTAAACTCCATGACAGTTTTCAGTACTGCAAGTTCAAGCTTATTCCTAGAAACACACCTATTTTGGACAAATAGCTCCCACAACATTGTGAAGAGATACATTCGAGTTCTGTGTCGTACCCTTGGATTAGCATTCTAGCAGCTGGTCAGAACCAAGTCGCTGATCCGGAAATAGAATTTTAGTTACCACTTCTGGAGACAAATTGTGATTTTGTGGATGCAGATTAAGGATAATTTACATTACTGAGTTTCTGATTCGTCTATATTCAGTCTCGGTGGGTGCGTACGCCTAAGCACCAGCCATTTAATCACTATGCACCACTATTTAAAAATGGCCGCCAGATCTTTAAAAATGGCGCTGGCATCAAAATCATTGTACTTTTTAATAGAAAAAACATTGAACAATTTTTCAACATAAAAATCTAAAAATCAACTTTTTTTAGGGCCATTTTCAAGAAAATCAAAATAAGACATTGAAAGACATTAAACCTAAATACCAAATTTGGTTTTTAACCGACTCTTCGTTTTTGAGTTATGCTGTCCACAGACTGACACACAAATCGACAGACACACACACACAAACACACACACACACACACACACACACACACACACACACACACACACAAGACCTTTTCCTAATTCTTCTTTTATTCATGGGTTTCAAAACATATATTTCCGGTGAAATCTCGATATCGAATTTTTGGGTGGAATACAATACTTCCTCTACATACTATACGCAGTAAAGTAAAAATATTTAATGCCCGTCCGAATGAACTTAAGGAAAAGCCTAACAGTTTCAATGCTTTTAAAATTGCTGCTAAGGAGTATTTGTGGTCAAAATTAATTTATTCTCTACAAGATTATCTGAAGGACTAGCAACTCTTTAAGTAGTATCTAGCTGTTCTTTTAATGATAAATCATCGCCAATTACGTCTAACACCACGTAGGTGTAGGAGCCTATAAGGAACATTCACGCATCCATTTTAAAGGTCAACTAGGAGATCCCACGCCTTTATTGCCATATATACGCTATAGAACACGTGAGTAACCTGCTATATTAAATTTATACTTTATAACGGCTCTTGCAATTTGTCATATGAATTTAAATCAGATATTTATTTTTGTTTCTCAGAGAAGCGGATAAAGAAAGGTTGGTTTGGAATGTTCGAGGAAACAAACCGCATTAAATTTTTATTAACGGTGTTTTAACATTTCATAAAATAAAGCATGTTAAATCAATTATTTACAGTGACACTGTGAATTCAAATACTGTTCATTGTAAAGTTATACTAAAATATTACTGAATTATTAATGCACTAAGTAA
Source organism: Tenodera sinensis (assembly GCA_030765045.1). Classification (NCBI taxonomy): domain Eukaryota; kingdom Metazoa; phylum Arthropoda; class Insecta; order Mantodea; family Mantidae; genus Tenodera; species Tenodera sinensis. The sequence continues at coordinate 5,313,684 of CM060973.1, read as the reverse complement.
GAGAAGAGAGAAAGAAACAAGGACGGAACATTACAACCTATGCTACTGGGCGGCACCATGGAACCAAAATGGCGGACGCGCATACCTGGTATTTAGAGCGTCCTAACAACAGCAGCTTGCTCCAGCTGACGTCAGATGCCGTTGATCCAAGCTTTGTTTCCAAACATACTGCTACAGAGTGGTGCGAATTCAAATCATACTGTTTAGGAAAGCTTGATTTTAATGAGATAAAAATTATGTACCACAAAATTACAATGAAAACCAATTTGGCAATCAGGATAATTACAGTCTGAGGATAATTAGAGGGTATGTAACAGATCTCTTACATCCATTGACGCTACTCCCCTGTCGAAAACCCATCCCAGTGCTAGAGTTATTTAGAGAGGTATGAACGATCCGTGGGCCAAGCAGCCTTCTTGTATCTTTCCTTTGAGCAAGCATTCCGGCACCACCATAAATCACGAAACCTATGAGCACATCTGAAAGATGGCAAGGAAAATGAATGAAAGGGTAATGATGGAAAGGAAGTCATGCTAGATGAGAAAGCAGTTCAGAATTCGCCTCCCGACAGTGAAAACAAAGCCAAAGGTAAGGGTATGTTGAAGAGAGTTGAACCCGCGACCACCCAAATGTATTATTGCGAAGTCATCTTACTCGGTACCCACCCAAAATTCTATATTGAGATTTCACCGGAAATATAGGTATGTTTTGAAACTCCCTGAATCCAAAATAAAAGTGTGAGTGTGTGTGTGTGTGTGTGTGTGTGTGTGTGTGTGTGTGTGTGTGTGTGTGTGTGTGTGTGTGTGTGTGTGTGTCTATCAGTCTGTGGACAGCATAAATCAAAAATGAAAAGTCGGTTAAAAACCAAAGTAGGTATTTAAGTTTAATGTCTTTCAAGAATGCGACACGAAGATTTTGAAGAAAATTCCTTCACCCTAAACTACCCTTTACATGGAATATGTTTAGAAAATTTTCATTTCCTGAAAATAACTCTAACGATTTTCATTACAATGTCATATGTTTGTGATATTTTTATGACAAATGAAATGTATATCTTGAATTTTCTGGCTATAGTTCTTGTAGTCGTATTTACTCTGGATGACTTTTGCATAACTAGTAAACCATTAGAGATAGACCAAATCTTACTGTAGAAAAATGTACATCTTGCTAAAATGCACACTCTGTGTCGAAAAAAAATTGTAGAGTGAACCATTTCGGAGGTATGCCTTGTTATGAGTGTGAGTTTTGGAGAACTTATACTTCTGACAAATATATTCATTTTTCATATGTTAATCGTGTAAAGAGAACGGAATCTCAAAGCTTTAAAAGATTTGACTCGCTCAAAGACTACTGTATTCTCATATTCCCTTTGCACCTACAAGGAAATAAGCAGTAAGATAATTTATGCAAAGGTTTATCTCAACTAACACGAAAAAGATTTAGGAATAAGGGTTTGCAAGAACGGTTAGTACAAGAGTAGAGAAAGTCATGTGAGTGCAACACATCAGATTTTTTAAAAGAGAGAACAAATGAGTTAAATTAAAAGAGGGAAAATAAAAATGAAAGCACAATCTAACCACAAAGGCTTGCAGGAAAACCATACGTAGATTGGATCCTCTGGACTGCACATTCTGCCGCGGTTCGATAATTAAATCCGACTTTCCAGGCTTGCCAGTTAGCCGACGTAATGGACGATTTAATCCTCTAACAGTGAGGGAGGGAACATAATCCGCAGAAATCTGCGAGCTTCCCATTTCATCAGACCAGAATTAGTAGTCGTGCGGCAAACGGCTTAACTGCTATCAATAATGGTGGACTATGTCAGTTACAAAATGAAACAGACTCACATGAAAATGGCCTTTTTAATGTTCAGTAGAAGCGTCCGATCGCTTGAACTGTAAGTTCTTTTTTATTGCTTTATTTATCTTCGCTTTAATGGCTAGGCCTTACAGCGATATTTTGGGATTATATAGCATGGAGTTAATATATTCTACAAATATTCACAAGTTAGCAATAGTATAACAAGAAAACAGGAATAATTGAGGCGTATATTAAGGTATTAAAGATAGCTTGGCAGATCCCACAGGGCAAGCGCCTCCCGCAGCTTCTGGGGCTAGCTCACAGTGAGTTTTACTTCTGGGATTAATTGGCATAATAATTTAGCAACACACTAACTTCCTGCCACCCCTCTCTGTGCCTCTTGCCACTCTTGTCCGATGATCACCAATCAGTTCACATCTGGTCGTCTTCTGTTTCCCTTTTCCCCATCTCGGATCCCACATTATCGTGGCATAAGCCCATCTGATTTGAGACATTCTGGCCACGTGTCCTCCCCATCTCCATTTGAGTGTTCTTGCGCTTTCAGCCGCATCCTCCATTCCACTTCCTTCCGCATTTTTATCCGTGAGTCTGAAGTCTAATATCTTCCTCTCCATTTTCCGCTGTCATATCTGAATCATCTCGATCTGTTTTGCTGTGCATGTCCAAGTCTGGCTACCATTCAGAAGTACTGGATGACGCAGGTTTGCAGAATTTCGAATTTCAACTCGGGGCTGATCGTTTTTTTTTTTTTCCATTAATATGAATTTTGAACTCCAAAAGTTTTCCATGTTAAACTTATTCTTCTCTATAGTTCCACCTCTCATTTTTTTGCCATGCTGATTGTCCCAGATAAATGCACTTGCTGTAGTATGGAATAGGCGTGTCCTCAACTTTACCTACCGTCTCCGTGGAAATTTTACTCTAGTTTTTGCCGGGCACTTCTGCAGTCCCAGTTCCTTACTTCTTATATGTAGCTCTGATGTCAACTCTTGAATTAAGGGATTATAATGCATAAAATAAAGAATTCACAAATTAAGAAAAACAAGCAAACAAAGCAAAAAAATGCTGTAGAATCGTCAGTTGAATGACATGAGTTGGTTGCAGTGAACATTTGTTGAGTTGAGTAGATATTAAGAAGATAAAATTTGATGCAGCAAGCGGGGATTGTTAAGAGCTTCAGAAACGTTTGTGGGAATGTATTTTTCTTCATTTTTACTTTCTCTACTACCTATAGTAAAGTAGAGGAAGTATTGTATTCCACCCAGAAACTCGATGTCGAGATTTCACCGGAAATATATGTTTTGACGCCCCTTGAACAAAAAAAGCAATTTTTTGAAAAAGGGTCGTGTGTGTGTGTGTGTGTGTGTGTGTGTGTGTGTGTGTGTGTGTGTGTGTGTGTGTGTGTGTGTGTGTCTGTCTGTCTGTGGACAGCTTAACTCAAAAACGAAAATTCGGTTAAAAACCTAAGTTGGTATTTAAGTTCAATGTCTTTCAAGGACGCGACACGAAGATTTGGAAGCAAATTGCTCCACTCTGAACTACCCTTTATATGGACAATTTTTCAAAAATTTTGATTTTTTCTTTTGAAAATGGGTAATTACAATTTTGCTTAAAATGCCATATGTTTGAGATATTTTTATGACAAATGAAATGTTTATCTTGAATTTTCTGACGGTAGCCCAAGAGGTCCTATTTACTCTGGATGACCTTTATATAAGTGGTAAACCGTAAGAGATAGACCAAATCTTACTGTACAAAAAATGTAGATCTTGCTAAGACACACAGTTTGTGTCTCAATAAATTTTTTAAAGAATGAACTATTTGGGAGATATTCCTCGCTATTTGTTTAAGTTTTGGAGAACTGTCAAATGGAACGTCCCTATTCATTTGTTGTGTTATCCAAGCAAAGAGAACGAAGTTTGAAAGCTTTAAAGGATTTGACTATCGCCCAAAGCCTACCGTATTCCCATATTCCTGTTGCACGTGCAAGAAAATGAGCAATAAAATAATTTCTGCTAATGTTTATCTCAACTAACACGAAGATAGAAGAATAAGGGTTTGCATGAATGGCTAGTACACGAGTAGAGAAATTCATGTGAGTGTAACACATGAGAGTTATTCCATAGAAAGTCATATCGGTGACTTTTAACCTCTTCGAACAATTGCAATAGTATTCACTCGTTTAACAATGGTATTGAACGTTGGGTTTATATCACTTTTCTTACATTAAATTCACACACGCACATTTACACTCCTATTCATACTACCAGACTTAAGGGAGGATGGGGAATATTCCTAGCTAAAGAAAAATTCCCACCTTCCCATCTTGCACAGCAGGCAGGTGCTCAACCCTCTGAGCTATGGGGCCAGACAATATATTGCCTTCTTGCTTTGGCGCATTTTGTATATTCAGTGAAAATACAACTGACACTCAATGGAATTTACATGTGTCAAGGCCAGGCGTTGGTTGCTTAGAAAGAAGGTGAGAATGGATTAACATTGTGTGACCTATATTCAACCTGCTTATCATGACTTGATGTTTTCATGGCAGACAGCACAATGGAAAAGTACAGGTGGAAAAGTACAGGTGGAGACCTTTGGCACTGAAGCAGCTTTCTTGATGCCAATTGGTTCCAGTTTTGTTTCCATATCTTTTTAGTAAAATTAGTTGTTGAGCTGAGCGGGATGGCTTAGGCGGTGACATCTGTGGCTTGCTTTCGGGAGGTCGTGGGTTCGATTCCCGTGGCCGACCTTCCTGACCTTGGTTTTTTGGGGGGTTTACCTGGGTCACTCAGGCGAGTGCTGGGAAGCATACGTTCCCCGAATCACACACCTTTATTTCATTCATTATATTATTTCCAGTCCGGTAGTGTTAGCAGGGCCGCTAGTATGATGCGCTGCTGCGCACTGGAAATATAGTGCTCGGCTGAGGGGATGCACTGAGGTTGGCTGGCAGCCCGCCAGGGGTACTGATTGACCAGCTGGATCTGGCTCGGTGGTGCGCTCTCTGAGGCGACCTGGAACCAACTGGGTTGAGGAACTACCTGCACCTTTATGGACCCGCCGTGGTAGTTCTGCCTGTGATGCGTTCTGGTGGCCTGTAGGGTACCTTCATATCATCTTCTTTCTTTCGGGTCCAGACGTACATCGGCTGACGTGGCGTAATCCCCTCCGTGACAGACTAGACAAAATAACTCACTGCATCGTCGTAGAGTATCACAGAAGTGCTACGCATGTCAGCAGATGTGTAGCGTTCCTGGTGACCTCATTGGCTATCTCATTTCCTGGGATACCCTGGTGGTAGGCTATATGCACAAAGATTACATTCTTACCCTGGTTACTTATTTTATGGAAGAGAATTTGGACCTCTTGGAGGAGCTATAGATCCATCTAGCTGTCATGTAGGCTTTGAAGAATACAGAGATTAGGAGTATATTTAGACCACCTCCGTAGCGCAGTTGGTATCGTGCTTATCTCTGGCGCGGAGGACCAGGGTTCGATCCCCGACATGGGGATTTTATCCCCTCTGGGAGGTCTGGCACGGGATGCACCCAGCTTCGTTAGGTCCCGGGGGGATCAATTGAGGAGCTACCTGATGGAGAAGTAGCGGCCCCAAGTCGAGAAGACCGTATAACTGGCTGGGACGGATCGGAGCGCTCACCACGTCCCACCCTCCAGTACTGCACCCCACCAATGATGCCTGTAGTGGGCAGAGGTGGCTGAAGCAGCGGCTGGTTGACAAGCCTTGGCCCTTCATGGGCTGTTGCGCTAGGGGTTTAGATAGGAATATATTTAAGTTTTTGTTGGGATGCGATTTAAAAAAAAATTGGTAGTTACATTGCTCCTCTTTTGCGAGCCGAATTTACATAGTTGTGCAATGTTTATTTATAATTGTTACCCTTGCCTCCTGTAGCTCCAATCGTCGCATTCAGATTACATTCCACACAGAGCGATGGTTTTGAAATGGCAAATTGGTAGATATCTTCTAACAAAACTTTAAATTTTACTAATAACTTAAACCTTTTGTGGTACGATACTTTCAAATATGTGACTAAAAAGTTTCACATTACTCAACATGTACAAATCTTGAAACAGAAATCTGTGTTGAACGACAAAAGTAGGTGAACTGAAAGAACTTCTGATTTGGCATACCATTTCAGAGCAGTAATCACGGTTTTCATTTGATCTCTACGAAGTGTTTATTGACGCTGCTATTCCACCATATGTGCCTAGGTGTGTTGACTTGTCAAATGAAGTACGATTTAGAGGTCTTTATTTCATTTGGTAGGAAAGAATTAGCAAAATACTTTCTGCATAATTTACATCTGGGATGTGCAGCTTCCACCATGACGAAGATGGCCAAAGCATGATTAACACATTTGAAAGAAAGATCTTAAGAAGAACTTATGGACCTCTAAATGAGAGTGCAATATGGAGAATGAGGCACAACGAGGAAATATATGACCTCTTCAAAGAACCAGAACTGTCCATTGTGGTAGGGCATGTACAAAGAATGGATAAAGGGCATACATAAAAAATCTTGATGTGTTGCACTCACATGACTTTCTCTTGTACTAACCATTCTTACAGACTCTTATTCCTATATCTTCTTCGTGTTAGTTAAGATAAACATTTGTACAAATTATCTTATTGCTTATTTCCTTGTAGGTGCAAGGGGAATATTAGAATACAGTAGGCTTTGAGCACTAGTCAAAGCTTTCAAAGCTTTGAAATTCCATTCTCTTTGCACACTTAACATATAAAAAAAATGAAAAAGGATGTTCCATTTTACGAAAGTTTTTAATTTTTCTGAAACTCACACACATAACAAGGAATATCTCCGAAGTGGTTCACCCAACAAGAAAATTTATTCAGACATAAATTGTGTATTTTAGCAAGATCTATATTTTTTGTCTATCTCTAATGGTTTACCAGTTATGCAAAAGTCGTCCAGAGTAGATACGACTACAGGGGCTATAACCAGAAAATTCAAGATATACATTTCATTTCTCATAAAAAATATCTCAAACATATAACATTTTAATCAAAATCGTTAGAGCCATTCTCAAGAAAATCAAAACTTTCTAAAAACTTTCGATATAAAGGGTAGTTTAGGGTGAGGCTGTTTTCTTCAAAATCTTCGTGTCGCATCCTTGAAAGACATTAAACTTAAATACCAACCTAGGTTTTTAACCAACTTTTCGTTTTTGAGTTATGCTGTCCACAGGCTGACAGACACACACACACACACACACACACACACACACACACACACACACACACACACACACACACACACAGACCTTCATCTAAAAATGCTTTTTTTATTCAGGGGACCTTAAAACATATATTTCCGGTGAAATCTCGACATCGAATTTTTGGGTGGAATACAATACTTCCCCTACTTACCAGTAGAGAAAGTAAAAATGAGATCTGAAACTGATCACCGTGGCCTGTACATACATTTTTGGCACCACGTTGGGAAATTATACATCACTCGCCGTAGTTCACGTTGAGAAAAGTTGGCAATTTCCTGGTGGATATTTTGTTTTAATTCTTCCAGGGTGTGTGGATCTGTCTTGTACACTTTATGTTTTAAGTTACCCCAGAGACGGAAATCGCTTATTGGAGCTCCGAGAAACCTTTCTCCGCTAATGGCGCACCATACATCAAATGTTTCGCCATGAAGGTTTACCTCATGGACAATGCTAGGTTCTGAGCTATGGGACCAATTTTTTCGGGTTGACAGTTGACGCCCGTACATACTTGAATACAATTTTGCTCTTTTTTACTTTCTCTACTGGTAAGTAGGGGAAGTATTGTATTCCACCCGAAAATTCGATGTTGAGATTTCACCTGAATCCCAAAAAAAAAAAAAAAAAAAAAAAAAAAAAAAAAAAAAAAAAAAAATGCATTTTTAGAAAAAGGTCCGCGTGTGTGTGAGTCTGTCAGTCTGTGTGTCAGTCTGTGTGTCAGTCTGTCAGTCTGTGGACAGCATAACTCAAAAACGAAAAGTCGGTTAAAAACCAAAGTTGGTATTTAAGTTTAATGTCTTTCAAGGAAGCGACACGAAGATTTTAAAGAGAACAGCCCCACCCTAAAGTACCCTTTACATGGAAAATTTTTATTTTCTTGAAAATGGCTCTAACGTTTTTGATTAAAATGTCATATGTTTGAGATATTTTGATGACAAATGAAATGCATATCTTGAATTTTCTGGCTATATCCCCTGTAGTCGTATCTACTCTGGACGACTTTTGCATAACTGGTAAACCGTTAGAGATAGACCAAATCATACTATACAAAAAAATATGGATCTTGCTAAAATACACAATTTATGTCTTAATAAATTTTATTGTAGGGTGAACCATTTCGGAGATATTCCTTGTTATGTGTGTGAATTCGGAAAACTTAAAACTTTGGTGAAATGGATCATCGTTGTTCATTTTTTTATATGTTAAGTGTGCAAAGAGAACGGAATCTCAAAGCTTTAATATTATTGACTATCGCACAAAGCCTACTGTGTTCTAATATTCCCCTTTCACCTACAAGGAAATAGCGATAAGATAATTTCTCCAAATGTTAATCTTAACATGAAGAAGATATAGGAATAAGAGTTTGTAAGAATGGTTAGTACAAGAGTAGAGAAAATCATGTGATATGCTATCCACAGACTGACAGAGCTGACAGACACACTCACACACACACACACACACACAGACACACACACACACACACACACACACATACACACACACTCACACGGACCTTTTTCAAAAAATGTTTTTTGTATTCAGGGGGCTTCGAAACATATTTCCGGTGAAATCTTGACATCGAGTTTTTGGGTGGAGTACAATACTTCCTTCTGTTTACCAGTAGAGAAAGTAATAAGTGCCTATTTTCATGATTTTAGTATCTTTTTCCCTACCTATTTTGAATTCTTTTAGTACCGAACATGTGGTTTCTAATTATAACACAATAGCTGTTATAGCTACATCTGTAGTGAGTGGTCTGCGCTGTGGCTTCTCAAACTAGAGGTACCAGTTACGATTCCCGGTTGCTTATGTAGCATCTGTTCAACTTCTCATATATTTTCGTATTCTCTTGTAAGAGACCTCATGTAGAGTTCAAGTACAATAAAGGATAACTGTATAATCACCTATACCTCACGGCCTAGAAGTGTTAATTTGAGTGTGTTTAATATTAAAACAGCAATAAAACCAACCTTAACAGATCTATTCAAGGAGTAATAACACCATCAGTACGAGTACAAATGACAGAATAAAAATTATGTTTCATTCTCATGACTTCTCTACCCACTCTTCTACAAATTATGCTTACAACATTCATCACGAATGAGATGGTCCGATCAATTTCCTTGAAGTCGGAACGGGCCACAAGACTTATGCCGTGATGATGATGATGATATTTTATTTTTCTACCTACATATTGCCTATTATGAATAAAGCTTTATTACTAATTTTTACAGATTTCGCTTTGGGCATAAGAGGAGTACAGTAAGCTAAAGCGGTAGTAAAATCTTTTGCAATCCAGTCGCTCTGTGATGGCTTTGAAATTATGCTTCCTTTGCATGAACACGACATGTCACAGATACACAACTAAAAATGCTTTTTTTTTCTTTTTTTTTGATTCAGAGGGTCTCAAAACATATTTCCGGTGAAATCTCGACATCGATTTTTTCGGTGGAATACAATACTGCCCCTACTTACCAGTACAGAAAGTAAAAATGTATGCTCTGAACCAGGACAACTTTGTAAAACTTTTTAATGTTTTTTGTTGATAAATATTTCTGAAAATTAGTTTTAGGAACTTAAGCAACAATTATGGGTTCATCTATCTGTTGAATAACATCGATGATCACATATAGAAACAAATAACACACTTTTATAATGTTGTGTTAACCCCTTTGTAGGGTAACTTTGTGACAGTGCAAACTCCTGCATTACTTTAAAAAATGAGATGCTGAAACTGGTCCCTCGCCTGTACATACATTTTTGGCACCACGTTGGGAAATTATACTTCACTCGCCGTAGTTCACGTTGAGAAAAGTTGGCAATTTCCTGGTGGATATTTTGTTTTAATTCTTCCAGGGTGTGTGGATCTGTCTAGTACACTTTATGTTTTAAGTTACCCCAGAGATGGAAATCGCTTATTGGAGCTCCGAAAAAACCTTTCTCCGCTAATGGCGCACCATACATAAAATGTTTCGCCAAGAAGGTTTACCTCATGGACAATGCTAGGCTCTGAGCTATAGGACCAATTTTTTCGGGTTGATAGTTGACGTTCGTACATAGTTGAATACAATTCTGCTCTTTTTTTCAACAAGACTCCGCAACAGCTCATACGGTCAATCTTTCTGGGAGAACAATTTTATTGAAAGTGTGTTTCAGGACAGTAGAAATTTGTGGTACCCTCGGTGCCCCGACCTATCTCTGGGGTAACTAAAAACATAAAGTGTACAAGACAAACTTACTCTGGAAGAATTAAAACAAAATATCCGCCAGGAAATAACTAGCATTTCTCAACGTGAACTACGGCGAGTGATGGATAGTTTCCCAAAGAGGTGCCAAAAATGCATTTACAACGACAATGGCCAGTTACAGCATCTCCCCTAATAAAGCTTATAAGTAAAGCCTTTAAGAGTAGTTTTAAAAATGTATGTTTTTATCCGCATCTTTCTATGATAGCAGCAGACGGTAACGAGCGCCGAAGAAGCGGACAGGCAAAACACCGCGCACCCCTTCGGAGTGGTCTTTTTTACTCTCCCGGTATTTGCAGATTAAGCTATACTGGCTGCATCAGAGAATTCTCTGTAATGCTTTATATGGCATCTGCATATAAATTAAATACCTATATCTAGTTCTAAACAAAAGTACTATTAGCATTTGAAGCTTTGCTCCTTGAGGATTAAGATAAGAATAAGGGACAACGTAATCGATCAAGGGCAAAAATTTAATTATTTAGGACGTGATATAGACAAGTTCAAGCAAATTGACATTCAGTAGAAGACACATAAATGTAATTATGTATTTGGTGCAACCAGACGACCTCTATTAAACAAAAAGGGAAAAGATACCACATTAAAATGTTAGTAATACCTTCTATCATGTATGAATGTCAATGCTGGACGTTAACTAGAAAAAACGCCAGACAAAGAACAAGTAGCTGCAGAGGTGAAGTTCTTAAACAAGAACATGCCGAATAAAATTACTGCCCCGGGTGAGGATCGAACTCACGACCTTAAGATTATGAGACTTACGCGCTGCCTACTGCGCTACCGAGGCCTGGAGAAATAAAGAGATTTAACCTTAGTTTGTTCCCTTGTCGGAAAACAAGAAAACCGCCCATGGCGAAAACAGAATATAACGGCGTGAAAACTCTTACACTATGCTTTACTGTCATTCTACAGTGTAATCTGAAGATTGGAGAATTGACTTACAACCAACTAACAATGTGTCCTATAATTTGAAGGTGAATAAAATATACTGCCCCGGGTGAGGATCGAACTCACGACCTTAAGATTATGAGACTTACGCGCTGCCTACTGCGCTACCGAGGCACTTGTAAAGAGGGCGCTTTTATTTGAGTTATACGTTACCTGCGCTGTTTTGTAGCTTGTTGGTATATTTCTAATTATGAAATTATAGTGAATTCTTTCCTATGTTCTTTATCGGTTGCGTTTTCGCTTTAACTTGTTTTTGTCAAGCCCATACCTATGTAAGGTTCTTGACATATATTGGTGCTTGCATAGCTTATGGGAGGAACTAAAGTATTTAATTTCCTGTTTGATGATACTTTTAACATTGTATTAATTGCTGCGGTCTTTCTTTCATGTGTTTGTAATATGACCGACTGTACTGTAGTGGTCAATCTTTTTATTTTCTCCACCACATACACAGTAGGTGGAGAAGGTAATGCTACCCACCCAAAAATTCGATACCAAGATTTCACTGGAAATACACGTTTTGAAGTCCCGTGAATACAAATCATTTTAGAGAAGGTCCGCACGTGCGTGGGCGCGCGCTCGCGTGCGTGTACGTGAACATCATAACTCAAAATCTGATCATGTATTCCAGCAGGACATAATACGTTCCGAAATATTATGGTGTAGTTTTCTGGCATCAAAATAAGAATGTTATTGTTTCCACTAAGATAACCTAGAGGTCAGTGGCGTATGCTAGGTTTGTGACTGGGCTAACACAACCTACCACAATAAGAGGTTGTTGATTAACCCTCCGTTAGACACATGCCCTGGTAGAACACCGTTGAATAGTGGGCCAGATGGCAATGAAAATGGGACTAAAATATTTTTGTGGAAGGATTTATCTCAATAACGGGTAAAATTAACACCAACTGCTATGAAACACATACATATCAATGCATAAACGTAGTATAGTTTGGTATTTAGTGGCCTTATCTCAAATAAATGGATGCATTTTATGAACTATCATACTCCACATTAGTGTGCGAATGCTACTGTTCATTGTCCATTCTTGCCCCCTCTTCTTCTTCTTCTTCTTCTTCTTCTTCTTCTTCTTCTTCTTCTTCTTCTTTTTCTTCTTCTTCTTCTTCTTCTTCCCCATGCAACTCAGTTTTTTAGTCAAATAAAGCAACTTTTGTGATTCTTCGCAGAGAGGAGTCTTTAGTTTTTCATACAGTTTTCGCAAACTCGAAATTAAAGGATGTGATGACACCAGCAAATTGTTCAGCAGACCATTCATTTTATTATTGCGAGAACTTCATCTTGTATGCTGCTGTTGGAATCTTTTAATATCCTTGATGCGTATCTCTTGTGCCTCCTCAGGCAGCTCAGCAATGGACGTCATTGAACACGTTATCTGGGATCCATGATTAGCACTTTGCGGACATTGGCAGAGAGGTAAAATCAGTAGTATTTCTTTGCAGGAGGTCGTGCAGCTTCAAGTGCACGTATGCGTAAGTCGAATGCGCTACAATTTATCTCCTTTCTAGAAGAAATCACTAAAACACTCATACATGAATTTGATGTGGCTAGGCCTACAGTATTTTGTTGACGATGGTCGCAGATTTTGCCAGTACACAGCTTTGGTATTTTCATCTTCTTTACCCATAACAAAAGCGGAACAAAACAGACGAGAAAGAGTTTCTGCATCAGATAAGTAACTTTCATGAGTATATGCTTGAATTCTTGATGACCTGTACTATCATTACACCCCTATTTGTTAAATAACTTTAGATTACCCAATTTAAAAGAATAATCCGTCGAAGGGCCCTAATGACCTAGTTGAATTTGATATCCATTATAAGTGCTAATGATTCATTGCAATTATACTTATATTTTCTGAAGGATAGTTTTTAAGTGAAAACAATAATTTGGTGGCTTTGTTGGGATTGTTTAGTGCAGTACCAAATACTTTCGGTGCATCAGTTTTTTCTAACCTTTTTAGACTTAACTGAGTGGCAAAATAAATGTCGTCGGCAGTAGTTGATTTTCGTAGATTTTCTGTTTTCTGTCACTTAGATTTTTTGCTAGTTTTCTGAAAATAGTTTGTTTTTCTCTGCCAGAAAAACTGAGGGTGTAGGTTTACATGTATTTGGTTCATTGTAACGTAACGTGATGTCGAAATTCTTAAACAATCACTGTACTTCAGTTCAAAATTGCTCTTATTTCTGTAGGATTTGTGCAATTGTGACTTGAATTTAGTGCAAAATGACTCCTATTTTTTCTAATTGTGAAGAAAACCTTGTACAGGTCTTGAGGGGTAAATCACTGCAATGTGAAGTCGGAGTACGCCATTGGACGAAATACGCCCTGCATTCCAAGGTCACAACATGACGCAGATGAATCTTTGAGGACATATTATGTAAGGTATACTTTGTCGTTCAGCGCATGAAACAACGCGAAGGGTCGTGGAGAAAAAAAGTTACATCTATTAGAAAAAATCTACTACGTAATCTCTAATATTTGTGTCACATTTAACTCAACATATCCCTTATAAAGAGCGCGCTTGCCTCTGACGTGGAGGACCCGGGTTCGATCCCCGGTACCAGAATGGGGATTTTATCTCCTCTGGGAGGTCTGGCACGGGATGCACTCAGCCTCGTTAGTCCCGGGGGGACCAATTGAGGAGCTACTTGATGGAAAAGTAGTGGCTTCAGGTCGTGAAGATCGCATAACTGGCCGGAAGGGATTGAAACGCTGACCACGTACCACGCTCCAGTACTGCACCCCACCTATGACGCTTATAGTAGCAATGACGCAGCGGCTGGGCGGTAAGGCTCGGCTCTTCATGGGCTGTAGTGCCGGGCCTTAGTTTTATCCATACAAAACTCTATAAAGTGTTAAACACTTATTAACCATCTGAAGTATTTATTCTTGCAGTTGTATCGTTATTTAAACAAGGCATTATAGCATTATAAACAAGGAAATGACACTGCAGCTCTGCGTTAACTTCGGCTGAGTAATGGACTTCTTGACTAACCTATACAAAGCCAATCTTCAGAGGTGCTAAAAAGGGCTAAGAAACGATTTATTGATTATTTTCTATGCTTTAACGTATCTACTTTCACATCCAACCTTCAAATTCCTAGTTGTTAACATTTTATTTTGGACTTTTGTCCCATTTTGATTGCCTTCTGGCCCACTGTGCGGCGGTCGCGCGGGACCTAACAGGCCCGTGCTATATTTTTGTGCTTATGTGTTTGTATTTATTTTTAAAACTTCATTTTGCCTTCATTCCCATAGTTAGCTTAACCATTTCATGCCTGGTGTGTATTATAACATACATTGGCTTTTTTCCCTATTTGTACTAGTTTTAACTTTTTTTTCCTGCTATATTCTTGTTATACTGTTTGTCACCAATTAAAAATACATATTTGAGACGTTTTGGATTGTAAAAAATTATTTTTTTTACAATTTATATTGTAGTGTTTATATATATAAGAAAAGAAGCAAAATCCATGCAACCGCAGTCAAATGATACCCCGTCATCATCCACGCGTGCCATGACACCGATTATTTTACGTGGCCCTCCCCGTCCTTTACCATAGGCACATTTGATTGCGGTTGCCGAGACTCGAACTCACGACCTCAGGCTTTGAGTGCATGGCCAGTGCACTACGTGTTGCCTCAACGATCATGGCTATTCAAGCCAGCAGGCTGAAGGTGTCCCAGACACCAGCATTATCTTACTAGAAAGGTCAAAGATAGATAAAGTGTAGTATGAGTACGGTATACATTATAATCTGTGCAGCACTACATGGAAAGATAATAAATTGTGATCTTCAGGTGTACAACTTGTAATTTGAAATGTAAGTAAAGTGGAATGTGAGAAAAAAGCGAGTAAACCATTAAGAGAAACAAAGAACTGCCTGGTTTCCTTAATAAAATTCACAGACTAGGGAAGTATAAGAACTGCCTCAATCAATCCATTTCATACATTTCTATTTTATTTAAACTTTTCACCATGCAAATGGTCAACAATTTTTTTTCTAGTGTATCCGTTTTTGATCTCTTATCCAAGGTTGGAATCAAACACACTAAATTTACAAAACTCATATTGGCGTTTTCTCAGTTGCAAACAACAAGCATGGCCAGCATATAGTTTATTTAATTCGCATGAACCACTCAATCACACATACTTATCATAATCCTTTATATTAGAATACTTTTTGTAAGTATTCTTATTTCTTTTGCTTATGCTCACACTGCAAGCTAGAGTAGGCCTTCCCTGTTTTACTATCACTAGCATTAGTACTAGCAACTGTCTTGGTACACTGTGCACTATGAAATAATTAACACTAATACAACTGTTGAAGCCCATAACAATCACACAATTAAAACACGTTCTTTCTTGCTTTTGTCTCCACGTGCTATTGCTATGCAGCTAGTCGTGTTAACACGGCACATTTCGGAGACGCTCGTGTGAGCATAGCGGCATATTATTCTGAAGTCTTGGCGTGCTTATTCCTGCATTCCCCCACCTCACCTCGCTCTTCTCGCATCATAGTTGAGGCTGCGGCAGTAAGAAACCGAAGCCCTACTCTCGCCTCTGTTCAATGCTAGTTAACAACGCATATTCCATCCTATGCGCTAATTCTTCATGAGGGAAACTGACTAGTATTATTATTATTAATATTACTTATTAATTTCTAATTACTTTAGATACGGGCTTCGGTGATAGCTTTGATAGCCTACAAAATATGCCACCGCTACAGGTACAGGTTTGTAATGCTAATTTAATTATTCAAAATGGCGGCATCTTTGTGTGCTAGAACCAGGCTTATCCATAATATATTGACTATTTTTAAGGATATTTAAGTTCTGTTGTTCTTGTTCTAAAGCTTTAGATAAGATTTTGTCTCTTAGGTGCAGTTATGCAAAAGCCATTCAGAATGAACAGGACTTCTGAGGACACTAGCAGAAAATTCAAGATAATAATTTCATTTGATATGAAAGCATAATATTTTAATTCAAATCCTTAGAGCCATTTTTGAGAAATGTAAAGGGTAGTTGGAGAATTTCCTTGAAAATCTTTGAGTCGCATTTCTGGACGATTCTGAACTTGCATACCAAATTTGACACTTAATCAACTTTTCATTTTTGAATTATGCTTTTCACACACACAGACACACACACACAGACACACACACAAACACACGCACACACAGATACATACAGACCCTTTTTCTAGAAATGCTTTTGTTTTTCTTTTTTCTTGCTTTTTTTTTTAAGTGGAGTTTCAAAACATGTATTTCTGGTCGAGTTTTCGGATGGAATAGTTCCTCTACTTACTATACGTAGAAGAGAAATATGGTTTTGCAAAAATCTGGATATGCAGATTTTGGAGGTAGTTGAATAGTTGTTTTCTATTTACTACTAACGTGTTGGGGAAAGCAATAAACTGGTTTTCCGAATAACTTCCAAGTTGGTCTCACAGATCATGATGTTATCTGGAGCAATTAGTGACAGCTAATGCTGTCTACCTGTTCTTGGCAACTGTCGATCACTTTTAATTGATGTTGAATAAAGTATGAACGTCCTAGATACTCTAATAAGATTCCAAGTTTACAATGCCGCGCTGCTCCAGTAAAAAGGGAAACCGCAATTCTCCACAGTAATCTGAACATCGCCAAAATGTTGACTAATTTACCATAATATTATAATTTAATTCCATTTCACTACACATGTTCTGCGTTAAGGAAAGAAGCTCAGTAACTGGTCTTTTTTTTCGAAACAGATACGTATTCAAATAAACAATGTGGCTAAACACTCCAAAGTTTACAAACAAAAATTCTTGTGTTACGTTCACATGATTCTCGCTATCCATTATCACTTATTTTCACATAGCGTACATAAACTATTCTTGTAAGCTTTATTCTGTTTCAAATTATCTGAGATAAAGGTTTCTATAAATATTTTCATTACACATGTCGTTACCGAAAAATAGAAAATTAATAACGACAGACACGTGCTTAGAAAATGGTTGCTATATACCTACTGGCCTTATAATTCCACACCCTTTCCATGAGATCACGGGAAACAACTCTTCCACCCTATTTAACATTTAAGGATATTTTAAGTTTTATCTTATTTAGATTCTTATCATCATGCTATCCTAGGTATTAAATTTAATAAACGCTTATTAATTAATAAACTTCGTCTCCGTCAAGGTAAGTAAAAATTAAAATAAAAATATATCATATACATTCTGAAAAAATAAAATTACCATAGCACTTAAATAAGTTAAGTCAGGCCGGGGCGACTCACGGGATACCTTGAACGACCTTAATTTTTTACATGCTAAACATAGTTATCAGTTCAAAGCCATGAGAAGGCGGCGCTCTCTGAGCAGCAGTTGCCCAACCCTGAACTAGATAGTGGCAATATTTTAAACAAAGTACTACTCACTGTAAAATTTAGACTAATAATAACAGAATTTCGAAATGGCTGATGGCACAACTAGTTCATATAAAATTAATGGTGTGTTTTCAGTCACCGATTTGTTTTATTTCATAAGTTCCTGTCTATCAAATTGTAAAAGTTCTACGAAGTTTTTCACAATGTATTTCGTAGGCTGTTTCCGGTAAATTCAGTATATATATATTTGCCACATAAGGGTCCTAAATGTATAACCTTTGTAATCATAATTGCTTTAGAAATCGTTGAGAAAAAAAAAGGTATTAATATTTTTGCTTTAATTTGGGATAGAGTAATCTTCTTGAAAGGTTTTCTGTTGTATTATTGGAAAATGCTGAATTTACATACCAAGTTTCATCCCTATTTATTGAAGATTCCATTTTGTAGTTGTACTGCCCTCAAAACAAACACACACAATCACACACACACAGTTACATATATACTACGTGACAAAGCCATGAGGCATATCGGAAAGAATGTGAAACTGCTGAGTTGTTTACGCGAGCTTATCTCACATACACGGCGAGGCGGTGTATGTACTCTCTGTCCACATATAATCATGTCTTCAGGACAGCAACGTCTCATATCGGCAGGCGAATGTGTTGCATTACTGATTGTTCGCCAAGTTACTAGTATATCGCTGTTCTAGTAAACAAGATAACAAGCGAACGCAGCGCTTGACAACCAACGTCAATACGCCTAATCACTTTGCCAGGTAGTAAACAGATAGATCATTAGAGAGACAGAGAGAGAGAGAGGGGGGGGGGAAGGCAGTTAGAGATCAGTTTCTAATTTGTTTACTTTTAGATTCAGGGGGCTTCTAAACATTTATTTCCAGTGAAACATATCAATATTTAGGTGGAATACAAAACTTCCACTACCTCTTAGGTACGTGGTGTAGAAAGTACAAGCCGATTAACCTTACTTTTTAACTGATTAGAAAGATCATCAGTAGATCATCAACACTGACAAGAAACAAAGTACTTATCCAGAAATGGAATTTTTATTTGGCTTTCATGACCAGCCTATTCAGCAGTTTTCCAGAAACAAACAATTTGGATTCACTTTTGAGCGCTAAAGTTGCAAGCAGTCGGCCTTGCGCCCAATGTGTTTCAAATAATAATCAACACACTAATCTGTCGCTCTCTTTTGTTATTCTTGCAAGTACGTTCTGGTCCTGCATATCGCTTTGAGCCAAAACTCTTTTTTACTTTGTCTACTACGTATAGTAAGTAGAAGAAATATTGCATTCGATCCAAAATTTTGTGTGTTGATTTCACCGGAAATATGTTTTGAGGCCTTCTGAATCCCCCACAAAAACCAGTTTTGGAAAAAGTTCCATATGTGTGTGTGTGTGCGTGTGTGTGTGTGTGTGTGTGTGTGTGTGTGTGTGTGTGTGTGTCTGAGCATACTCAAAAGTGAATAGTTGGTTAAAACGAAACTTAGTATTTAAGTTTAATACATTTCAAGGATGCGACACGACGATTTTGAACAAAATTCCTCCCTAAACTACTCTTGACATAGAGCATTGTTCCAAAGTTTCTCAAAAATGGCTCTAAACGATTTTGAGTAAAATGCCATGTGTTTAAGATATTTTTATGACAAAACGAAATGTATATTTTGGATTTTCTGGCTATAGCCTGTGTAGTCCTGTTTCCCCTTAGTGACCTTTGCATAAATGGTAAACTGTAAGAGAGACCAAATTTTACTGCAAAAATGTATATCTCGTTAAAGCACACAAGTTATGTCCAAATACATTCTTTGTAGAGTGAAGCATTTCGGTGATATTTCTTATCTGTGTACGTTTTGCAATACCTTTTTTCTCAAATGGAAGGTCATTATTCACTTTTCATCTCTTGACTGTGCAAAGAGAATGGAAATTCAAAGCTTCATAGCAACCAGCTTTAAAAGATTTGACTATCCCTCAAAGCCTACTGTATTTCCATATTTCCCTTGCATATACAAGCAAATCAGCAATAAGGTAGCTTCTACAAATGTTGTCTCGACTTGCATGAAGAAGATAGAGGAATAAGAGTTTGTAAGAATAGTTACAAGAGTAGAGAAAGTTATGTGAGTGCAACGCATCAGATTTTTTATTCTTGCAAGTATGTTCGATTCCTGCATATCACTTTGAGCCAAAACTGTTCTTTTCTCTAAAAATCACACAACTTCAGCCAGCTACCTATGAAATAAACAGTATCCCAGTTTTGAACGAGAGGACACTTCTTTGTACTATACACATTGACTTAAATTTGTGTTGCAGGTGATTGTCAGCCTGATAGCGGCATCCACAACAATAGCTTCTGGAATGAACCTAGGTTTTTCAGCTATAGCACTTCCGGTGCTCACTAAACCAGATAACCAAGATTTCCTAGATAAAGACCAGAGTTCATGGTTCGGTAAGTGAACTTCTAGAGTTCCTCAAACATTTAACAGTATATATTCAAGTTCATTTGTTCGAGTTCTTTTGTATTTAGCTGCTATCAGAGTTATTGGGGGGGAGGGGGGAGGGAGAGAGAGAGAGAGAGAGAGAGAGAGAGAGAGAGAAGAATTTTCAACGTATGCTAAACTTTTTACTTAAATTGCTCTAAGTTATGTTGCTCCAAATGTTAACAAATTTCATTATGAACGGTAGTCGATCACGTTAACTTCACACTAAAGCATAATGCTTAATTTGCATTATGAATAGCCATTATTTCAGAGCTAGCAAGTGTACAGAGCATTTAGTTGGGGTGTAAGAAGAAGAAGAACATTTGCGATCGCTTTCTTTTCTCTGGACTTCAG
Source organism: Tenodera sinensis (assembly GCA_030765045.1). Lineage (NCBI taxonomy): Eukaryota > Metazoa > Arthropoda > Insecta > Mantodea > Mantidae > Tenodera > Tenodera sinensis. The sequence goes on along the minus strand of CM060973.1, from coordinate 5,293,160 downwards.
GTATACCAACATGTTTCAGTGTCGTTTAGCTTAAGTAGAAACTGTCTGCAGTTAAACTTTTGATTTCTTTTAACTAAATTTCCGGTAAAACTATGTTTAAAATTTTTATTTATTTATGCCAACAATGCCGGATTTGGCATTTAATTTTTCAGTTCCAGTTCTACCTCTCTATGTTTATAATACTTACTGGACCTTAACTGAACATTAATAGCAACAACGCTAAGTTAAATTCTCTGTTACAAGCTGGTGATGCGAGTTTGAATGCCATTCCTAAGTCATAATAAATTATCAACAGAATAAATGTTTGAAACGATATAGACTGTCCAAAGCTATCGTGAGCTTAGTTTTAGAGAAAAACGAGAGAGAATACTGCCACGGAAGTTTTTTGACTACAGGTGTTAGTTACTTCGAGATACTTGGACTTTTCATTTAATGGTAAGTGATACTGTTGGAACTTTCAAAGCCATAGATGGAGAGAACCGACACATTGTGTCACTTCCCCTACATCGTACTTTTAACCCCTTCCACTGCCACACAGCGGTTAAGGCCGCGCCTCCCGCTATTGAATTAGAGAACCGGTCAGTGCTTCAAATTGTGCCAGTAAGTGGAGAGGGTAAATACACTATTGGACTGCTCTCACCCTTCTTCTACACACCTGTTCAAAGCTATCGTTTGTAATTTATTCGGAAGCTTTCAGAAGCAGTTGCTTCAGAAAGAAAACAGTATTTTTGTTGAAATCTGCTTGATCTGTAATCAGTGATAATGATAACACATTTTCAATGTAATGTCCACCATCAGCTTTAGACCGTTCTAAACGCTCTTCGCATCTGGCATTTTTAGTGATGCATTTTACGCTAGAATTGTTGCTTACTGAATCTGGAAGAAACGCGTGAAATGTAAATATATACCTACAAATAAGTATATAGATTTATATACAAATACATGACGTTAAAACTGCCAATAAATCCCTTAAAGGCAAATACACTCTACTGGTACAGGGCCTTGCTGCCTGGACCTCATTAGGTCGACATACCTTAAGAGCCGCATGTTTGTTCATGGTAATTTATACACCTACCCACCAGCTCCTTTAATGTAGGCCTGCCATTTTTTTTTTTGGGGGGGGGTGTCTTTTGCTTAAAATTTAAGGTGTCTTAATCTTTCATTAAAGGGCAGGTGTTCCACCAATCAGAGAATTCCCATGCAGCAACGGCAAAGCGCAATATCGATGAAACGCAACTAGCGCGAGTTTAGAAAACACTAACATGTCGGACACTACTGACAATGAGATGCAACTTACTCCACCTAAGTAAGGTACAACTTACAGAAAATGCACAAATTAACCTCAATACAGCATCAACTTCCAAGAATATTACACTAAGCACAGACCCGCAAAATAGTTTCACTAATTTTACAACAAATAACTTATACATGAAATAAAGTTTTGGCTGTAAACCAATAAACTCAATTTGGCTTCCATTTTTAAATGTTGCGTAGCATTCCAAGGTTATCATTTTCATCATGCAGCTGTGACGTGCTGGAAACGAATCGATCGTTTAGTACTTGCGCAGAACTCCATATGAGCTGGTGCAATATGTAGGTCATTGTCCCTGGTGAGTGTACAACATTTTACAATATTTCAACCATAAAATTAGGTATATGATCGAGCATAAATTGTCGTATGAAACTTAACTATAATGGCAATTAAGACCCTCGTATAACTCGCGTCTTAATTATTACATTATAGTCTCGTTCTATAATATACTATTACATGTTACTTACAATCACGTTTTTCATATTCATGGAGGGTAGTAAATCAGCTCAGCTAAAGAAATTCTTTCTCTCTTTCTTTTCCGTTCTAATAAGGGATCTTTACTCCGAACCTATTAATTTATTAACTGACAACAGGTTTTACCTGCTTCCTCTTTTCTTGTAAGCTTTACCTCGTTCTCAAGTTTCTTGACCTTCCTTGGCAATAATTGCACTACTCGTGTCTTCTGTCTTTCTTTCTTGTTTTGTTTCCTTTTAAGAATAGTTACTCTGTCTTTCTTAGTTTGTCTGTTATGTATAGTAAGTATGGGAAGTATTTTATGTATGTTGTCTTGGTTGGAACTTAGGTGAGTGTATTTAATACTTATGTATTTCTGTTATGGTTCGGGGTTAACGTCCCGGTCGAATTGGACACGTATTGCAAAGGTGTGGGAAACCATGTTGGCTACTTATGAAAATAGTGCTACTATTCTGCTATATATATCAAGATTTCATCGGAAGTATGACGAGATTCCTGAATCAAAAGTACTATTTTTAGAAAAAAAGTGTTTGTGTGTGTCTGTGTTTTTTGTCTGCCTATCTGTGTATCTGTGAACCGCAAAATACAAAACCAAAATGGGCTAAAGATGCGAAACGAAGATTTTCAAGTAAATCCCCACCCCAGATTACTCTTTACATGAAACGTTTTTCGAAATTTTTTATTTTATTAAAAATGGCTGTTATTTTAATGACAAATGAAATGTATCTCGGCTTTCCGGGAATGACCTCAAAGTCTTCTTCATTCTAAATGCATAATTTGTAAACCATAAGAGATAGACAACATCTTACTACACAAAAATGTAGATCTCGTTAAAACACAAATTTTATGTCTAATGCATTCTAACACGCTTTTATTAGCTTCACTTGTATGTATTTATCTATTAATATAACGGAATCATTCGACGTAATTTTGATCAACTTAGAGTCGTCTGATTTACTTGAAAATTTGTACACGTGTTAAGGGCCGATGAGAATACGATAATATGAATACTTGTACTAATGTCCTGACCAGGATCACTAGGATAAGAAAATAATTAAGCTAAATTTATAGAAAATAGTGCAATTATATATAGATGTCGCTAAGGCACTTTCCTACGTGCAACTTGAAAATTACTTTAATTAAATAAACACACGCACACATATATAGTTGTATTGTATTGTTTTAAGAAGTATTTTAATACCTATTTTGCTGAAATCGATGAAGAGAAACCCGTGCCGTAGTGGCCGAAAAGTTGCGTCATTTTGACTTATTCTTGCTAATGCGTATGCTCGCCTGCTGCCATAGTCCACCTTCAGTTCAGTCTCGGTTTCCATTGGGTAATATTATAAATGGTTATTTTCATCCTGACGAATAGTTTAAGAAGTAGTTTTTAGATGTTTCTTATGTTAATGATTTGAACATGATTAAAAATAGAAGGGAATAATATCTTTCTATTACATTAACGAGAGCCTGGCCATAGAGAGGTAGACTGGAAATGTGCGGCAAAAGAGGAAAGGGCGAGGATTAGGGTTATGACAGAGAAAGTAAGGAAGATGAAGGGTTATAAACAGTTCAGTTTTTGGATATTACTAATGATTCGTCTAAAGAAATAACTGAAGTGAGTGAATCTAATGGTGATACCGTTTTTGCAGAACCATCCACGAGTTCAGCTTTAATTTCTGGTAGTGATGCAGCCTTGAATGGAAATAAGGTAAATTCAGAAAAAGAAAACCAACGTGGAAGGAACGGTTTTATGACACCATAATTAGCTGCCATTTTAGACAGATGTCAGTTAAGTCAGAGACATGCTGTGTTCATCCTTGAATCTATAGCTGAAGCCTTAGGGCATAATGTAGAATGAAATAACACTTAATTGTGGTTCAGTTCAAAAATATCAAGAACAACTCAGAAAGAAACGGACAGAAGAAATTAAATATTTGTTTCAAGTGAATAATCCAACTTTTGTGGCTGTTCATTGGGACGTTAAGCATTAAATGTCAGGGTTTCAAGAATCATCATAAACATAATCAAAATCATCATAACTTATGCAGGTATGAAAATCGGCAACAATTAATAGATGCCTGTAATACCGAATTGTAGGGGGAAAGAACAATCTCTAGCAGTTTTAAATGCCAGAAAGGCTTGGAGACTGGACGAGAAAGTTCAAATTGTTTGTTGTGAACCAAAGCACAGGTAATTTCATTAGAGCTGTTACATTGCTGGAATACTTTTTTACTCCGTTTATAAAGAGAATATGAAAAATCTTAATGTGGTAAGATTCTAGTTGAACGCAACAATTCAATAGACTAAATGGACTATTAACGATCGATGAAGAATAATAGCAAATCAGTTTGCGATGTGTGCAAGATCACCGGAGACAGTAGAAGAAAACTTTTGTTAAAACTCGTACTGATTTTAGCTTCATTCTAAAAATTTGTGTGATCTATTACATATTAATATAGGGTTATCGAGAAGTCGCCCCGCAGCTCTCGTGTAACCAAGATTCCCCTAGAGACGGGAATTCGGTGGCAGCACTGGCTGTCGCGAGCGTATGGTCATAACGTTCTGCGAAATGAAAAATCTGATAGATTCACGTATGTAATTCATAAAACGTAATGTAGATAAACAGGATAGTAACACTATCTTGAGAGGTAGGTACCATCATGGTGCGGCGCAACTTGGTGTTAACCCTTTACTTAAGTTTCTTCCATTTAAATATACTCGCATTAAACATATTTGAAACGCATGTATAGGTTGCTTTCAATTGTTTATACCATTACAAAATATACAAACAATCGTTCAGTACTTAAATTTATTTAGATATTTAAGTCCGTTGCGGCACGAGTTAATATTCATTAATTTTAATGAAATTTGACGCATCAAAACATGTCGAAAGTAAAAAAATAGGTGGGTGTGCCCTCAAAACACTTGACATTTTTATGTAACCCCATATAAGGACCACCATATAATGACGGAGATGCCCGGAAGAGGTCCTTAGAGGAACACGAAATATCGGGGGAAGGATTTCGGATCGAAATTTATCCAGGGCCAGGAAATCCACAACATTGATAGTGTACTTAGAACAGTAGTTTTAGTCTAATACTGTTTCAAAAAATTGATTAGAAAATTTTCAAGAGTTTCAGAAACCGTTTTGAATTCAAAGGGTTTAAAGAGGTTTCAAACTAAAAATCTTGAAAATAAAATTGAGATGAAAAACTTAAGACAAAAAATTAAAAAATAAATTACAATTTGAACAACTTAAAAAAACAAAAAAACAAACCGAAGTAAAAAGTAGAAAATGATTTTTAAGTATGAAGAGTTTGTTCTGTAGAGATATGAAGTCCACTGGTACATTATAATTAAAAGACTTGTAATAAGTTTAGAATAAAAATTAAGGTATAGTAACAAAATAATAAACTTTATTGTGAAAAAGCGTGGGTGTCTGATCTCAAACGTTATAAATAGTTCATTCGCAGCTATTTATAAAAGTAAAGTTATATTTAAAATATCGTAAAAAGCAACCCATGCAGATTTACAATAAAATTATGTTGTCAGTATAACTTAATTTTTATTTTAAACTTGCTCCATTTTTTTAGTTACCTACAATATTCCAGTGGACTCTATATCACTATAGAGCAAACTGTTCATAGTTAAAAATTATTTTCTACTTTTTACTTTTGTTTGATATTAAAGAGTGTTATTTAGTTTTCTAAGCTATAATTTATGTTATGGTATACTCCACTTTCAATATATTCCTGTTTTTTATTCCTTGTGTTTTTCATTGTTTTGACATAAAGTAAAAATTAAATTTGTTGCAGCCAGCATCACATCTATAGCGACACCTGTGGGTTGCCTGTTATGTGGGCCGATGTTGGATAAGTTTGGACGTCGAGCAGCACTGCTGGCCCTGAATCTGCCCTTTCTGGTAGGATGGCTCCTGCTTGCCCTAGCGCCCTCGCCGTCTCCTGTCGAACTTCTGTACTTGGGCCGCATCTTCACCGGACTAGGTGAGCATGTACAGCTACCCCCAAAATCCCACAAAGGGGGAAAGCTCACTGCATACCCATGAATAGGGCTCGGAAGTTCATGCCCTAAAAACACTGAAATATGCATGCAAATATGCTCTTAAAAACTTCAAAATATGCCAAGAAATATGCACTATTTAATTAAAACAATTAATGGCGCTTTGCAGTAGACAAGACGAGTTAGTATAAACAATAAATAAAGTTACCTTATTCTTTAGAGGTTGAAGTAGAAGTAGTCCCGCTGCTAGTATTAACTGCTAAATTGCAGTTCACAACGAACCCTTTACACAAATTTTCAACTGTAAAGCATCGTCTGTTGTCTCGCAAAACACTTTAGTAACGTGAAAAACTTCTCTCTACGTCACAAGATGTTATCGGGGCATACTTAAATGATGCTAACTGCTTCACACACACACACACACACACACACAAGAGAGAGAGAGAGAGAGAGAGAGAGAGAGAGAGAGAGAGAGAGTGAAGTCTCTTGGTGAGACATGGTTTTCTTTTGAGGATGTCTCGAATACCGCACATCTGTTTATAACCAGAATTTTTTGAAATTACATAATTCACTTTCTCTTTCACTTTTTGTCCTATGATACCAGGAACCGAACTTAGATCACATATTGTTTTTTTCAAAGACAGTAAGTGATTCATGCAAAGGAAATCCTACAGCTTCCAATGCCGTTATGGCTGTTGGTAAGAAAGAAAAATGGGCAGATATGAAACTAAGATCCTCTTTTAACCCAGTGCCTGATAGAATATTTTGCACAGTTTCTATTGATGAAGCATCTTTCAAGTCCAATGAATTAATAACCTCTTCGGCTATTTCTATATGCTCAGCATAATATAAAACTGCATCGATACATGTTCCCCATCGATTAACACTGGTGCAGGAAGAAGTCAGATATTAGGTGCTGTTGATCTAAGCAACTTAACTCTTTTAGGAGATTTAACAAAAATTATCTTCGCACTGGACACAAATCTATCTACCAATGGGAAAGTACCATTGTCTCAGAAATGCTACCAATATGAAAAAATGTTATACAGATGAAAAAATAAAAAAAGGCATAAAAATCATTAAAATATGCAATATAGGGGCAATAGTATTGAAATAATATGCATTTATCAAAAATCAAGAAAATATGCAGATATGTGCACCATAAAATCATGTCCAAATAACTGAAAATTCCGTAATTCGTCCACATAATGTAAAAGCATACATTTTTAACCCCTATGAAAAAACATGCAAATGCATGAACTTCCTAGCCCTACCCATGAACTTCACAGAAATAGGCACATAAACACACAGAAGTATTTTCTACATCGGCAGGTGCTATAGAGAGGTTCTTTCAACAGGTACAGGAATGGCCAGCATTCCTGGGTGCGTCTACATCGCGGAAATGACCGAGTCTCGACTGCGAGGAATGTTGGTTACCTGGCCTTCTATTGGCATCTCCTTGGGCATCCTGCTGATCTACGTCCTGGGGACCATCCTGCCAAAGTCATGGCGAATTGTAGCAGGCATTAGTGCTGTCTTCCCCGTCTTGTCCATGGTCCTCATTCTACTTCTGCTGAAGGAATCCCCTGTGTGGCTGATGAGCAAACAAAAACAAGAAGATTCTCTTAAAGTGAAAACTTCAAAGCAGATCCAAGGACAGGTGAGATCTTTGACTTTGAAACGAAGTCTTTAAACTTTGAGGTGATCGTACCTCTCAGTTGACAGCTATAAAATACAGAGCTTTTCTTTAACTGGCCGAACATAAGAAAATACCTAAGCATGACACCTACACTCATGAAAGTATTTAGGAACAACTGAAAAAGTGAAAGATATCAACCGCTGTATCTCGAACAATACGAGAAGTTGTGATAAATAGGTAGGTAAACTTGGATACCGATGCAATAGGCTATAATCTTCGCAGAAGTTAAAGGCATATGGAGGCGAGCCGTACTGCCGACTCCAGCGAATCCTAGGCTTGCCCCTCCTACCAGCGCTGCCGAATGTGCTACACGCACCTCACTCTTTCTTATGTACAGACCGTCTGCCGGTACACGCACTACGCTTGGCAACAGCGCTCTGCTTGAGCATTGGTCAGCGTTCACATGCCTTTAACTTTTGCGAGCGGCATAGATGTGACTATACCATAGGAACGGATTTGTTTACTTTACGGCCATGGTCAGCAGATCAAAGGGAATACCAAGTCAAAACAACTCAATATGACGATGACGTTACACTCAACGTACTACCTTTCTTTCACACTTCGAAACGTTTAAAAAGTAAAGTTGGTAATTTTTATGGCGCACTTATTGTGATTGAATGTTTCGCTCATGCAGAGAAATAATTTACATGCATACTTTTTAAAACTGAAAGAGCACATAAATATATTTTGAAAACAAACTACTTCCATCTTATGTGACACTTCCACAACTTATTTATATTTATAATTTCCATAACATATAACACATGTACAATGTGAAACACAGTATTCATTGAATTAATTCGTTTGATTGGTCTGTTTCTTCTTCGTGATATGTTTTTATAGTTGCACTACATTATATTTCTAAAATTCTTAAACGTAAATCTAGTTTTCACTTGAACACTATCTATATTGCAAGAAGGTGCGTCCGAATCACGTGATGTGATGAGTGCAAAGCGTAAACATTTGATGTATAATTCATTTATAACTGTTATTCTCGGGTGTAGTGTTTCCTTCAACGGATTCTTGATTACACACAATTTGGCATATTCGCGATTTTTATGTAGAACTGCAACGTGACATGACGTACTCTTGCATTGTAAACACTACAACTCTACTACACAGACATGTAGCCATCCTTCTCTCTCTCATCGGTGTCCAAGCTTCGCTGCCTGGTTTTACGTTTCTTAGTTGAGTAAAAATTTCACTAATAAAGCAGTTAGGTATCAACTAGTGCATTCCGAACAGTTTAAACATTTGTTATGGGTTTCTGAGTTGAGAAATAACTTCCATTAGTAATGCATGTTACATATTAAATAGTGCATGTCCACCAATGTTCACATTTGTTATGAGTAGTGTTGAGAATACGCAGGCATTCCCCCGCTTGCAGCAAAACATGACAAATGTACCAGTATATCGCAGCATCCTACATGAAAAACATGTTTGTATGTAATATAAGTACATTATAAGTAATAAAAGTGTTAGGCTTAACCTGACGTCACTGAATTTCTGTCACCTCCAAATTTCCATGGAGCCAACTTGCTGGATGAGTTCAGGCATAACTTTGATTAATATTAAGGAAACCGAAAGAGAAGTTTGCTGATGGGTGATCATGAGGGCTTCAAAAGTGTTACTAAATAATCAAACATATTTGTTCATATTATTTTCGATACTGGGCGGAAAAGTCGGATATGTCATTATATATTTATATCTGAAGTTCACAAGACTCCAACTAAAAATAAATCCAGATGTCTTAACACGATATACAAATTATGTTTCAGGATGAACTTGGCATAGAAACAGCAGCCTCCGTGGTTCAAGTTCAGACTCGCAGCTGCAAAGAAGTATTCTGCTTGTTGCTGCGACCTGAATGCTGGAAGCCTATGTTTGTTCTCAACTGCTTCTTCTTCTTCCAACAATTTACCGGCATTTATGTGGTCGTCTACTATGCAGTGGATGTGGTTACTCAAGCTGGAGTCGGAATTGACGCTTACATAACTACTGTACTGTTAGGAGTCGTGCAGCTTATTGGTGGCATAGGAGTCAGCTTTGCTCTCACCAGGTTAGTTAACTGTATTCCTAGATTTATATAAGGTTTAGAATAAGTGAGCTGTCGAAGCACTTAGTACTTCGTTCATTGTATATCCATTTTGTCTAGTTTCTCAGAATGCCTGCATCCTTTATAAATGAGCTTTAATAGAGCTAAAGGAGCTTTGTAATGGGCTTTGATGTGCTCAACTACTACTCAGTGCAGAATTTCCATGTGTTGTTACTTCTTGTCCACTATTTAATCAAAACCCAATTATAATATATTTTCTGCATGTGTAGTAACGTTGAATTTTCAATATTTTCGTGTTAATGTAGAATGATTGGTGAAATATTGCTTTTTCAAAGCTGCGATGTGAGCGGATGGCTGCCATAGCAAGGGAAGCATATATCACAAATATCATTAAGTGACCATTCACGCAGGTTTCACCGGAGTTGGGTATTTACCTTTGTGAAAGATAGTACAATATATGAGTACACACGCCCTGTGTACATCTAATGCAATTTTCAACGTCATTTGCTGTGGAGATGTTTGATGAGCAGCTGTTTCTCTTCTTATTGCGGAAGCGAATTTTTATTTTAAAATTATTAAATATTATGCAATGCATTTTAATTAGCCACTTTTAGTTTAAGATTTGGAGACTTCTAGCTAACACTATTTGGCAGTACTGATATGTGAACCACTAGCATATATCAACATGATAGGGACTATTAGAAATCTAGTCAGCAATGCCACAAGTTAATAATGAGTTCAGTTGTCATTTGTTAAAAGAGTCTTAAGTATGAAGGTTTATTTTATCCATCACGACAATTATTGAACTACTTAACAAGATTTTAAGTTTGAAAATATATAAAAGGAGTCAGATGTGATATTTAAATGTAGATTTATAACGGGGACTTAAGAAAATGTTCAGATAGCAGATTCCTGCAGCTCGCATTCTTCAGTGAGCAGACAAGTTCAAGGGTGATTCTAGCTTTAATGTTGCGGAAGAGTCTACAAGACCGGATAAAAAGATCTATGAGTGTGTGTGTGTGTGTGTGTGTGTGTGTGTGTGTGTGTGTGTGTGTGTGTGTGTGTGTGTGTGTGTGTGTACCGTGCACAGCATATTGTTTATAGATCAATTTCTTGGTCATATACAGCAGAATTAGAGGACTTGAGAAAGCTGTAGGACGATGAGCACTGTGTTGTGATACAGAGGCTTGAGCTAAAGTCAAATAGAACGAAATGCAGCTTTCTAAACAAATCGTGTTTTATCGCACGTAATATGCCTTTTATCCAGAGCTGTTCAGTAAAGGATAACGAAATTTAGCAAGATAATGCATATAAATCTTTGGATATACTCCCGTATTGTGAAATGAGCCTTACAAACAATTATCACACAAATATAAGACCTTTTTGTTCACCACAGTGAGAAATACACACTTTGAATGCTATTGAGCACCTTACTTCATTATTTCACATTATAAACCACACTTTCACGCAAGTATATGCAGTTAAAAACACTAAAGCGAGTGATTTCACGTAAACAGTTCACACGTCACACTGACGCACCATGGTAGCATGTTCAACATCTTCATGTTAACATCAGCACTCCAAGGATAGCAGAAGTACCGCCAGGAAGTCTCAGTTACTTTTACACCAAGACATTTTGCACAGCATACATTATTGAAAAGTTTTTCCTAACATATTCTAGAATTTATTGTGCACATTGTCTCTATCTTCTCTGGCTTTGATTTCCTTATTTTTTACACATACTTCTTCCACTATGGTTTTAGCCTTTGGCATGTATAGCGCAAATTTTTCTAAGGAGGTTAACATTGGATAAGCAACAAAAGTTTCTTTATGAAATTTAAACTACTGGAGTTAGGGATTTTACAATTTGAATATGCATGACTGTTTGGAATCTAAAGCATTGTTCACTTTCGCGAAATTTTTCGGAATATTTGCAACTCACAGTCTATACTCAGAGAACACTTGCCAAGCACAGTATGCTCCCTGCATCAGTAACTTGAAATCACGAACTGTAAATCACTGTAATCAACCCCCTAATAATGATTATAGTCAATAAATGTGAAAGGGTTTGGATGATTGAGGTTAATTGTTCTAAGAGATCTTCGGAATCGGTGAGCAGGGAATCTTAAGGCAGCTTTGTTTTCAATCTTTTCTTCTGTGGATTTCCTAGTTCAATGTGAAAGTCACGGCACCTGGTACTCCAGCTAATCTAAAGAAGAATTTCTTTAAATGTAATTAAAGTACCAGAATTCGAAATTCCTGACGGAGCTGGTCTTTTGCTATGTACCATGCAGCCTTGGTAACAATGGGCAGAAATTTGTTTTGTATAATCTGAAACTTCTTTACAATTTTTGTCCCCATGGAGTGTATTGTGTTTCTGTTTGGTTTCACCTGATTAAACAAGTTACACATTTCTTATTGATTTCTGATTCTATTACCATAATTAAAACTTGTGTTGTGTGCTTTTCGCCAAGATTGGTAGTATTCTACACAAATAAAAGACTAGGTTTGTTTTAGACAGCAGTATTCATGGTCTCCTGTATTCTGTTAAAGATTTAATAGTCAATATAACTTACTTTACCTTCTTTATAAATGGTTACAGAGAGGTCGGATTGTGTCAATATTATTCTTGTGTATTATTACAATGTTACTATCTCTAGTTCATTTATTATCCTAAATAAACCTTCAGTACCTACAAATTCTCAAGCCATCATTTTATAATACGACTGTTTTGAACAAAAGTATCTTAATTTATTAAGATTAATAAGAATATCTAAATGCTATAACATGATTCTAATAAGCATTAAGTTCATCCCATTCACCTCATTTGGGGCCTTCAGAGGCGTTGTCCCTTACGCTCTCTGGAGAGTCACTGTCTCCCATGAGAATATAAAGGTAAGCACTTAACATTATTGATCCATTTAAAAGTTATGTTCAACATTTCATACATTTTGTTCACGCTGTATTGCAGAATCATTCTAGTGATGATAGCTTCCATTCTGCCACAAAATCTTCAATGCTTTTGCATACTGGAGATTTTGCAACCTTCTCAGTGTTCTTGACTGAAGAGTGCTTCATTACATTAGCCTACATTGGAGTGCTTTTGTTAAACACACAGTGACCATTGTCGTCTCGGTTTTTATGGCCTACTGTGATCACGTGGTACAAACTTTGGAATCCCATGCAATACGTACTGAAGGAACAGAATAATGTATGTGTTTTAAACCTAATGTAGGTGTTTTTGAGCTATAAAAGGAAACTGGATATTACTTGTTCTTCCACACTAGCCGTGTGGAAGACAAGTTTGGAAAGTTGTAGAATGAGACTGGAAAATTCAATGCCACAGCCGGGATTTGAAGCACGGATCTTCTGGTCTCCGTTCTGCTGCTCTAACCACTAAACTATATAGCCAACTATGGAGAATATAATGTCGGGTCGGCACGGAGACGAAGACCAGAAGATCCGTGGTTCAAATCCCGGCTGTGGCATTGAATTTTTCAGTCTCACTCTACCCCTTTACAATCCTGTCCTATACTCGGCTATTGTGGAAGAACACTTAATTTCCATTGATTGGCCTTATAGTTGGTTAAACTATGAAGCCCGGGACTTAAGTACTTGCAGCACTGTAAGTCACCATTAGGGTGCGTTATCTCATAGGAATTTAAGATCTCCTTGTGTGGTTTACCGGGGAAAATGCGAGTGAGTTGGAGGATTTAAGTTTGCCACAGTAACTCAGTGGTTAGAGTAGCCGAAAGCTACATGGTTCAAATCCCGGCTATGGCATTACATTTTTAATTCTCATTCTACCCCTTTATAACAGAAAAAGCTGAGTATGTATTTTAAATATCGAAGTTAATATTTAAGGCTTGGCGTATACCATATTTTAATTCTTCATACGTTATTATTATTATTATTATTATTATTATTATTATTATTATTATTATTATTATTATTATTATTATTATTATTATTATTATTATTATTATTATTATTATTATTATTATTATTATTATTATTATTATTATTATTATTATTATTATTATTATTATTATTATTATTATTATTATTATTATTATTATTATTATTATTATTATTATTATTATTATTATTATTATTATTATTATTATTATTATTATTATTATTATTATTATTATTACTATTATTACTATGTGTTGAAACCGAGGTATTTATCACCATATTCAATATATTAGGAAGTTATGAAACTGAAACTTAGACAAAGAATTCAAATATTAAGCTAGCTGTTTTATTGACTCAATAAGGAATATAAAATAGGACTTGAAGAAAGTTGGTAGATTGCAAATGTATTCCAATTTAAATTGGACTGAAATATGACTCAATCTCAGCTGTCCAAACCATAGAGAAATTGGAATGTAATGTTACCTCAAACATTAGGGACATCAGACTATCCCTAAGACAGCTGAAAGAGGCAGGAAAAGAAATTGTTTTCCAATGGATCCCTTTCCATGTTGGAATGAAAGGGAACGAAAAGGGTGACTTCTTGGGCAGAAAGGCGCAAACATTTTGAATCCAAAGGTGTCTATTATTTCATGCGGCAAATATGACTTAAAAATTTATTTAAGACTTAGGGATAAGAAGAACTTAAAAAATTAAGCGATGGAGCAAAATGGGCATTACTCTTAAATAAACCAACACCGCAAAAGCCATCTAGAAGTGAAAATGTAGCAGATTTTCCCATAGCAACAGGCCATGATTGTCTGGCGGAACACGTACATCGTATGAAAACTATTGATTCGCCAAACTGCATGTTATGTAACAATGACATTCCTATGACCTTGCAGCACTTGAGAAAGCGTGGTGCACTCCAGATATTGTGGAATAGAACAAATTGTCAACTCTATTGGGAAGCCAGAAGACTGACGGCAGATAGTTCACAAGTCTAGAGTACTAGATTAAAGAAATAAATATTCTTCCCTTTGCATTCTTAGAGTACATATTCCTATTTTTAAGTGTCGGATTTGCTATTTCTGCAACTTGTTTACTTTCTCTACTGGTAAGTAGAGTATTCCACCCAAAAATTCGATGTCGAGATTCCACCGGAAATATATGTTTTGAGGCCCCCTGAATCCAAAAAAAGCATTTTTAGAAAAAGGTCCGTGTGTGTGTCTGTGTGTCTGTCAGTCTGTCTGTCTGTGTGTCAGTCTGTGGACAGCATAACTCAAAAACGAAAAGTCGGTTAAAAACCAAAGTTGAGATTTAAGTCTTTCAAGGATGCGACACGAAGATTTTGAAGAAAATAGCCCCACGTTAAACTACCCTTTACATGGAACGTTTTTCGAAAATTTTTATTTTCTTGAAAATGGCTTTAACGATTTTGATTAAAATGTCATATGTTTGAGGCATTTTGATGACAAATGAAATGTATATCTTGAATTTTCTGGCTATAGCCCCTGTAGAATTTACTCTGGACGACTTTTGCATAACTGGTAAACCGTTAGAGATAGACCTAATTATACTATACAAAAAATGTAGATCTTGCTAAAATACCATATCTCAATATATTTTCTTGTAGGGTGAACTATTTTGGAGATATTCCTTGTTATGTGTGTGAGTTTCGGAAAACTTGGAACTTTCGTGAAATGGGTCATCGCTGTTCATTTTTTTTTTTTTTTTTTTTTTGTATGTTAAGTGTGCAAAGACAACAGAATCTCAAACATTTGACTATCGCACAAAGCCTACTGTATTCTAACATTCCCCTTGTACCTACAAGGAAATAAGTAATAAGATAATGTGTACAAATGTTTATTTTAACTAACGCGAAGAAGATATAGAAATAAGAGTTTGTAAGAATGGTTAGTACAAGAGTAGAGAAAGTCATGTGAGTGGAGCACATCAGATTTTTTTTTACTTATGCTGCTCAGGCGACTTTTTTTGAAACTGCCTCATCGAACTCCGGAGGTCCTCTAAAATCTCCATATGGAAGTTTTGGACCAATGCTATACTTATTCTACTTAGGGTTCCGGGCACAGGTAGAAAAAAAGGTTCAACCCTACTGTCAACTTGCATAAACATGTTATTTGGACGAAAAATTCCTAATTGTGAAAACATACCTAATCTAGCTTGTACAATAGGCTGGTATTATTTTACATCAATGTATACGAGTTGCAAATAAACACTACTCTGCTGATTTTGTAAATTTTGGATGTTATTTAAAGAACCTGCTTGTCTGTAACAGCAAACAAAACAATACTAGGTGCAAATTATTGTTAGCCTACATGAAAATAACGTGGTTATTGGAATCCTCATGGCCGGAGGTGGGTATATCAGCTCCAACGGCCACACTGTGAAGAACAGAGCCACCGTAGCCTACTTGAGAGCTTCCTGACATCTAAAGTTAGTATTTGAAACTACACAGGGTAACATACGGCCTCGTCGGCTCACACGGTTCTCCTACTTAGGTATTGTTTGTAGCTGGATGGAAGGAGAAGTGCCACTCTCACCCCTTTCAAATTTTTTGGGAATGTCCTCAGAAGTGAAATGTCGTCTGGGTGGGGTGACTTATATCTGGGAAACCGTAATGGATAGACAAAATCTCACTACACACACACACAAAAAAAAAAAAAAAAAAAAAAAAAAAAAAAAAAAAAAAAAAAAAAAAAAAATGTAGATCTCGTTAAAACACACTTATGTCGCATTAAATTTTTTATGAACCATCTCGGAGATATTCATTCTTGTATATGAACTTTGCAATAGTATAGTCTCTAAAATGGGAGATTATTATTGATTTCCTATCTCTTGGTCGTGCAAAGAAAAAGGGATTTAAAAGCTGTCACACTGCGACCGCTTTAAAAGATTTGACTATGGCTATTATATTCCAATACTTCTCTTGCACCTACAACAAAATTGGCAATAAGATAATTTCTGCAAATGTTTATCTTGATTAACATGAAGACAGGTAGGTAGCACAGAAAGCAGCACGAGTGAAACTAGAGCTCAAGCAAAGTAGAATAGTAAGAAGGTAGGCCACTCCGGACAATTGCTACCATTGGTTGCAGGCAAATGCGTCACAAGGAGGGTGAAGTGCGCGCGCAGTTCAAATAGCAATTGAAAGTGAACGCTTTAAACCCGTTTTAACATATATAATTCAAAGCAAGGACTTTCAGTAGCATTGCGTAAAGGGTTAGGCAATATTATAGAAGTGTAGTATAATGCAATGATATGTGGTATAACAGATACCTAAAGTGAAAACATGCAAGTAACTTTCCTCAACACATTCTGCTAATTACAAAGCAATTTTACCACCGTCACCAAAACTACAATGAAAATATGAAGTAACAAGTTCTTTGATCTTAAAAGTATACTTACATTTCCTCATTTTATTTTTGCCACGTTTACAGTTTTTAATTTATTATGTAAATGAAAGTGGGGTCCTGACGTATAGGTAAACAATTCTTTCGTCCAATTCAGGAAATTTAGAGTGAATAATGGCAATAAGTGTTTTCATCACTCCCGCACATTTTGAAACACTAAAGCCACGGAATATTCCTTCACTTTTTGGCACCACTGTTCTGTTGGCCGAATAAATCTTCTCTTAGAAATAACTGTAATCCAGTGCTGCGGCACTTGTTTTCGCAAATTACAGTCACTTCCTTTGCTTCCCAAAGTACTGTCAATAGGCCAACATTTGTATGCAATACAATAATCCACAAGATACTTTATGGCGTGCATGTTAATTTTTACTTTCTCTACTGGTAAGTAGGGGAAGTAATGTATTCCACCCAATAACTCGATGTCGAGATTTCACAGGAAATATATGTTTTGAGACCCCCTGAATCCAAAAAAGGCATTTTTATAAAAATATCCTGTGCGTGTGTCTGTGTGTCAGTCTGTGGACAGCATAACTCAAAAATGAAAAGTCGGTTAAAAACCAAAGTTGGTATTTAAGTTTAATGTCTTTCAAGGATGCGACCCAAAGATTTTGAAGAAAATAGCCACACCCTAAACTACCCTTTACACGGAACATTTTTCGAAAATTTTGATTTTCTTGAAAATGGTTCTAACGATTTTGATTAAAATATCATATGTTTGACATATTTTTATGAAAAATGAAATGTATAGCTTAAATTTTCCGGCTATAGCCCCTGTAGTTGTGTTTACTCTGGACGACTTATGCATAACTGGTAAATCGTTAGAGATAGACCAAATTATACTATACAAAAATGAAGATCTTGCTAAAATACACAATTTATGTCTCAATAAATTTTCCTTTAAGGTGAACCATTCCGAAGATATTCCTTGTTATGTGTGTGAGTTTCGGAAAAGATAACGTTCGTGAAATGGATCATCGTTGTGCATTTTCTTATGTTAAGTGTGCAAAGAGAACAGAATCTCAAAGCTTTAAAACATTTGACTATCGCACAAAGCCTACTGTATTCTAATATTCCCCTTGCAACTACAAGTAAATAAGCAATGAGATAATTTGTACAAATAAGCATTTGTTAACTAACAGGAAGAAGATATAGGAATAAGGATTTGTAAGAATGGTTATTACAAGAGTAGAGAAGGTCATGTGAGCACAACACATAAGATTTTTTCAATTTCAATACCACTAGTGAAGCACATGAAAGTATCACTTCAAATGTTTTTCTATGATTCGTCGAAATAATTGCATAGGTGGACTTCAAGGTGTGTCTTTTCTGTCTTAGAAATCAGTGCGTTAAACGTACAACAAAATGTATCTCACAGGGCAATTCGGCACGTTTTATTACAATAGCTCGTGCCACTTGAAATGCACATTGGCTGAGATAGAACGTCTCCAACCCTTTTAAAATGAACAGAAACATAAAAGGAAACGAAATGCAATGACCTTCGTTTTGCCAAAGAGTGATGTACCACCTTAAATCCCAAATCATTCTAAAATTGAGGCATAACATGAAAAAAGGCTGACGATCCTTCCTGCATGGCTATGCAGTATTTCTTTCACATTCCGAAAATAGGGACAATGTTTTATTTATTTCCCATTTTGAAGAAAAGAAACACTTGGCCCGTGCTGGAATGACATTGCAGTTATGCGTTTTGATGATATTCCATTAATAAATGTAATTTGCAATAAAATTACATCACTTTACAACCTGAAATGAGGAATTTCTGTAGTTTTGATCGCTGTGGTCATCTATGAAATCGCGCAACATATATATAGCTAAAATATTCATAGCTGTTTAACTTATGAAAATGTGATTAGCATATTATTTTATTGATACAAATCTGATGTGCTACATACACATGACTTTCTTTGTTCACTCTGGTACAAAGTATTCTTACCAGGGTTTATTCTTTTATTTACTTTATGTTGAAAGAGATAAACTTTCATTAAACATTATAAAGGATTCAGAAGGCCAAAAAATAGTCTCTTCCTCCTATTGCTCCTCCCTTCCTCCCCCTCTCTCTCCATTTCAAATATGTCGGTATTTTAAAGAATAACAAGTGTCATAATTGTGTTATTTATTCCATTTTCCTCTGCGTTGTATTTTCCTATTGGTGAAACAGAGTGGCCACTCAGTTATTTCTTAGAAGAACAGCCCAGGCAATAAAATACTGCCTTAATTGGGAAAGAAAATAATTCTCATATTCTGTTTTCGTTTCTTACATTATTGTAAGGCCTTTTGGTAAGGGCTACATTGCAATTATAACCTAAATGTTAAAGAAAGTGAAACTAGTGTGTTGGAACCTCTTAACAAACTAACAATTGGACGATTATGTGGCACACTCGGTTCCTACGCTACATTTTCGAAATATTACGAAATGAGAGCTTTGCTTTCAATTAAAACGCCAACGTTGACTAATGTCATGTCAGAAAGCAAGGTAACTGAAATAGAGATAGATAGTAGGACGGGAGGACGGGATTTGAATTATATCGTAAAATGCTAGCTGCAGATGTTAATACCGGTACTGCTTGCCTTCCGTGGCCACTGTGACATAGTCACCCTCCTCGTGACGTAATCAACATCAACAGACAGCTCTAGGAAGAGCGATTGCGCGGGCAGCGGGAAGAGGCCCCATGCTAGAGCTGGCGCAAAGAAATCTTGCCAATCTGCAGGATGCGCAGAAGGCTATTTTCGTAAATGTACGGTTACGCCTGCTGCTGGGCTCCAGTATGTAACAACGCCTCAAGAAATACACATCACAGTGTATGAGTAGACAGTGGGAGCGGCAGGAACATTGCGGGGAGTGAACGTGACACATGACCTTCATTGTAGCGAGGTAACCCGACTTTATCAGAGTACACATCTCGTTGGCTAGTTGCGTTACCACTACATCAGGACCGGCAAGATGTGCTATGGAAGTGTGAAACTCTTTACCCTTACCTTACCTTTACCCCTCCCTGTTTCCTTCTATGTGGCAGGTAAACAGAGAGGGGGGCATGTGAAACATTGGCGACCATTCGGGTTTCGTGTGAAACGTCTTTTGCAACGTGATCAAATGCATACTTCTGAAGATTGATTGATTGATTTATGGGTTTAAGGGCGCTCAACTTCTAGGTCATTAGTGCCCTTCTAAAATTCATGGCAATAGCCAGATATAAACTTGAATCAAAAATAAATTACTAGTATCAAAGAAAAAATACACATAAGCGTAAAAACAGCGGCAATAGCCGGATATAAAACAATGTAATAAATAGATCAAAAGGCATAAACAAACATCTAAAATTTTAAATACTCAAATTGATATTACAATCCGCTAAAAACTTAAAAACTCTATCAACCGCTGTTTTGTCGTCTGCTAACACCTTTACAAGTCTGGCAGGCAGCTGCTGAGAGTCTCGAAGGTGCGCTAGAGAGCAACACTCTTGCAGCACGTGACGGACAGACAATACTTTTGAACTCAAGAGTTGGCTAGGAAAGCACAAAGAGGGTTAATGACACTAGAGAATATGAGTGAACGACGTAAGGCTCATATGGCATTGTGTGACAAACAGCTCTCTCACCACATTACTGAGAGTTTACAAAACCTTAAGTTGACAAAAGCAGTTTTATAGAATTAACATGTTTATTACTTTGTTTTGTTTTGTTATACAATAGTTGTTATGTAGCCCCTTATACTACTAAACATTTAAAAGTTCCTATGCTGTATTTTCAAAAATAAATGCGATTATTTATATGGAAAGTGTATTGAAATTGTTTACAATAATGGCGTAGTCATAATGATACACCCCTAGTTTACACGGTTGGTAACCTTGCTGATTTCTTTTTAAATATTAGCGTTTCAATGTCTACCTGCAAACTAGATGGACTTAAACGTAGAACTCATTGAAGATGTTTATCCGTAGCAGGATCTTGTTCAATGCCAATATGCTAAACAGTTGTTCACATCGGTAAGTAGTACCAAATATAGCCGGTAATTTTCTTATAAAAAGGCGCAGCTTGGGAATCTTTTCGGGAGTGATGTGCGCAAATCCAGACCAAGTTTTCCTGAACTGTGCAATAATGTGTTGCTTTGAAGGTTAATTAAATCCAATTTCAGTTCATCTTGGGCCACCGAAAGTTCATATGTAAATGGATCTTTAATATCAGTGGTTTCATCTATGACAAAGGAAAATTGACAAAAAGTACTTGTTCTCCCAGTACCGATTAAACCTTCGTCGTTCACTCATGCCACATGTGCAGCCACCACTGTTCTGTTTACATTGCAACGCGACTGTAGCTAGAAACAACCGGTTTAGCTGGCTCTACCTGGTTGTTGAAGGAGCGTAGTGGGGACGAGAGGGATGGTATAACTTCACACCTTGAGTGCCTTGCTTCCCACCCCTGCATTACACTAAGACTGTTTGTGGCAAGAACGAGAAGAAAGCGATTGCTTGGTTTCGCTTGGGAATATGGAAATTGAGGAACGAAAGGGAGAATGCATTGAAGGAAATAATTATGTACAATATGTAATGTTAAGGAAGATTTTTTTTTAATTGACGTCCTCCAACATTGTGTCATATCGGACGAATGAATGAAATGAAATGTGTGAAATGATGCTCAAATGAGCCCGAGGTCCATGGAGCTTTAAGTTACCCGACATTCGTCTTCTCAGGGTGGGGAAAACCTCGGAAAAAACCCTTACCCTAAGCGAGATTCTAATTCGCGACCTCTTGAAGGTGAGGCAGACACGCTAACCATCACGCTACCGAGGCGGGCGTTAAGGAAGATGAGAGACATTTATATTAATATTATAAAGTACAGGCACTGACCATTGGAGGAAACAATTGCTAAATAGAAATGAAGAGCTGGATAGTGAAAAAAGGTTTCAAAGACCAGTCAGAACTGACAAGTCTGGGAAAATTTTTATGGAGGTGGTCATTGAACAGGAACGTGGAAGGATGGTTGTTTTTATGCTTTAAAAATTCATTTTGCAGCAGTTATAGGTTTGCGTATTTTCTGGTGAATGGCTAGGGTGAATGCTGGACAAATTAGATAACATTAGATCCAGCAGGAAAGCTGTGAAACATGGTTTCTGTCTGATGCTCCCCACTGGCTGTTTAATTACAAGTTAAGTAGTTTGTGTAGGTTGTCTACTATTTTCAAATGTAAGATTGTAAAAGCATGTTTTCTGGTTGGCAGATATGGCCGAAGACCGATGTCTGTGCTGTCTGGTGTGGGGATGACGTTGTGCATGTTAGGATTGGCGGTGTATCTGCAACTGGTGCCAAACGGTTCAGAGACGGCTAGGTCAAGTCCAAACCTCGCGCTGGTGCCATTCTTCTTCCTCCTGCTATATGTGGTGAGTATTCTTTAACATTCTGGCAGATATGTCAACTCTGCTGCTGTCTGTGGCATCAGTAAAGCCTTACCCAATGCTCCTGCAATAAATATTTGAAGCATTATGTCAATACAATTATTGGAATGTCCATTGGTGTTGGCCAGGCCACTGTTCCACTGAGCAGCCTATTTTAGGTTACAACCATTTTACAATATGTACTATTTCTAAATTCTTATACATAAGCTACTGTTCGTTTTCCATTTTAGCAGCCCATTTCCATTTATTTCTAGCTGTCCCTAAAACTGGCCCTACATTCATCTAGTTTTTGTTCATAATTTTGTTTATATCCGTTTTCCTCTTAGTTTTTGATACTATACACTCTTTTCTCCAAATCTCAGTTTCCTTGTATTCAAAGAATATGTATTCTTTATCTTTTCTCCACGTAATAGGCACTCACCTAGTGGGTATCGTTTGGTTGGCCTCTCAACCTCCATATTCCTGCTTTTAACCATACGGGCCGAAATGATCTCACTATCGACGGCTCAAAGCGCCCCGGGTTCGATCCCAGGCAATCGCATGTGGGATTCGTGATGGGCGAAGCGGCGCTGGGGCGGGTTTCCTCCGAGTTCTCCGGTTTCCCCCGCCATCTCATTCCACCGGTGCATCATCTTCATTCCTTGTATCATCAGCGTCACCGCCTGCGGTGCCGTAGTATTAAAAGCGGGCGTTAAACACTACCAATATATATGCAAGTAGTGGACAAATTGTTAGCAAAACTTGTGTTCTAGCACAAATTTCTATTTTAATTGTATTTATATTTAATTATATGTGAGGTAGTTCCATTTAATGTGGTATTTATTCATTTTCAGCATTTCCCTGTTCTTTCAGATACCTTATTATGCTGATATGACACATGGGCAATATGATACGATATCTTAAATAATATGCGGCACTATTGTATTTTATGTACTATCCTTCACAAAAGTATCTTCAGTGAGACCTGCGTGAAGAGTCATCTAATTCTCAGGCGTGCTTGCATAGGTGGTATGAGAATTAAATTAGTCATGTGCTTCCCTTGCTGCTCAGAGAACATGACAGCCATGTCACCTCGCAACTAACCTCACCCCGTGGCTTTGAAAAGCAATATTTCAGCAATCCTGCTACATTAAGGGGCAAACATTGCAGATTCAACTTCAGTGCGCCTGCAGAACACGTCATGTTCTTATGGTGTTTCTGCTAAGTTGTGGACTAGAACTAAAATGATTCAGTTTTGGTGCTAGACTTATAGAAGGTGAGTTAATCACTCAGCTCAAAGCCGTGTGTTTACTATGGCTGAGCTGGCTAAGGCGTGTTCTCTTAAATTGCACTGTGTGGGATGACATGGGTTCAAATCCCGTTTAACATAATTATTTTATTTCCCTTTTTCTTTTTTCTATCTTAACGGAAACATTATTATTTATATAACCCGTGCGAGATATAAAATTATACAAACTAATGGAATCTGTTTCTCTTAAAGCTCCTCCTTTAGGTATCTTTATTCCGCGTACCGTTGTAACTTTTCCCGCCGTCTTATGAATGCTGCAGTATGATTAAAATTTTACATTTTACAATTACAATTGCTGAAAATGAAGAGCGAACACGCCTAACTCAATTGTCAAACATTCCTCCTGAAATTAATATTTCCCTTTAAACATTCACATTCAAAAGCATCTATAAATTTCGTAGACTATTACCATATTAAAGTATATAAGCGTGTAATAGTGTAAGTTACCAGATCTGGATGCCAGTGAATAATGTAATTCATGATACATTAAACCATTAAACAAAACAGAATTCAGTTGCAGATTACTTGAGGCTGAAGGAAACTTTGCACCCAGCAAGGTTGTCATGTAATTTATTTCCAAGCAGACACAACGTTGCCAGCCAGCCACCATGTTGGCAAGCTGAGAACAGCCCGAGGTGTGTCATTCGTGTACCTGCCCTTTTAGAGCTTAACCATTACATGACGAGATGTGGGATTTTGCAGGATGACTGGTGATATTGGTGTTGTAGGATGTAAAGAGGTAGCATAGTCTTATACTCCTCATCAGCTGTATTTCAGTGTGCAACTTCCGTTGGGCATTGCTGGTGTGTGGGTCCAAATATGGAGGCTAAAATGTATAGAATTTTGATTCCAAGCTTCTCTTGGAAGGACTGTAGTGGAGCTCAGCTTGCGCTGTTGATGGGGTAGCTCCTGTGTTACCGGGGGTGCCCGCAAGCCATGCGGGGAACCCGGTGTCGCACAAGCGTGCGATCTCTGGGATTATAGTCCCCAAGAGACCTAACCAGGGCGCTCCGATGTTGTGGAATTTGGTCGTAAAATTTGGTTGCCCGGCGCCTAATCTCGTTCTCCACATACGGGAGGGACGAGGCCTCGTGCAGTAGTCTCATAGGGAATCTACGGTATACAGAATAGATTACCCGAAGTCCTCTATTGTGTATACGCTGCAGACGCAGGAGATGGGAATCTGCGGCCATGCCCCAGATTTCGCAGGCGTACAGGAGGATTGGGATAATGAGAGCCCGAAAAAGGCGTAACTTCAAGGGAATGGGCATCCCCGACCGCAACATGGGATACAGCAAGGCAGTAGCTCCGCCACAACGTTGCCACGTTCCCATTAACTCAACTTGTAGCAGTGTGCCTTCATCCGATTCTCCATTTCTGATAAAAAGTTGAAGAGAACTAAATACATTTGTTAATGTTTTATGTCAGAAAACAAACATGCGAAAGACGAGGATCGAATCCCCGGCAGCTAGCAGGCCTGAATTTCACAGTCAACAACGAAGCGCTCATGGCTATTCGTAATTGGGGCAACACTGCTCTATCATATGATATTAAGCTTGCTGTCACCACCTTAGCAGCTAACTTCACTGCAAGGCGGAAAATTCGTGTGCACGTTTAGAAATGGTTTAAACATTTTCTTTTTCTTTTCGAAGTATTCACTTACATCTATTAGGAGGAATAAGAAAAGGGAATATTTCTATAAAAGTACGAGTATCGCAGTGTTGAGTATGTAGTTTAAGTTCGTTTAGTTCATTTTTATTAATGTCAGACATACCCACATGAAATGTGGCTTCGTCCCTGAACATCCATTGAGTATCCACTGCCTGCCGGTCACACATCAGTATGCCAAAATTGAGTCGAGCTTCAAAATTGGCGACAGTGGTTGCGTTCATTGAATATGACGTGGAAACATCCTGAGGTATTGTCCAACAGTGCTGTTACATGCTGCGTATGGTGTTCTGCTCTGCTGATAAGCGACGAAGTGACTTCGGTATTCTCTGAGTAATGGCTTGTGGAATATCTTCCTCCTTGTTTCTATCACACAGCCTTCCACCTTTCTGAGGCAATTTGAAACCATTTTTCAAGAACATGTTGTACCATTTAACAATATCTCGATGCGATGGGACGTCAAAGTGACACATTAATGCTCGAAAATTTCGCATACCATACGACGCACTAAGTACGCTGTTGTGGTGTAACGACCATTTTGTTTTCTGTGCATAACAGCATTGTCATGCCAACTGGAAACATCTCTCTTGTGAACTCCAATCCTTTGCGCTTGCATTTCAGAAAATTGCTCAGTGATATACACATTAACTTCATAAATATAACGTTATACTTTTCTGACATCTCAAACGGATCACCCTGTATATCCTGCATATGCAAGGAGAACGGAATGTCAAATCATCATGTAGTAACAGCTGCACTCTTAAGAGATTTGACTATCGCTTAGACCTACTGTATTCTCTCCTCTTCCCATTGTGTTTAGAGGAAATATGTAACAAAATAATTTCTACAAATATCTATCTCAGTTTACATAAAATAAACAGAAGACAAGTCTTCTTAAAATAGTTTTGACAAGAATGACTACACAAGTTCATGCGAATGCTACGCATCCGAACTTCCTTTTCTTTTATAAGCGGCACTTGATATTCTGCCCATTTCTAGTGCCAAGTAAAATAAATGTCTAGAAAGCAGAATTCATTTAAATTCAAAATAGTGAAAATAGATGAAATGAACTGATTGTTATGTGCTGTTTCAGATAGCGGGAGCGATTGGCTTCCACACGCTGCCCTGGGCCATGCTTGGAGAGATGTTTCCTTCCAAAGTGAAAGGGCTTGCAGCAGGCCTCACCACTTGCTTGGCATATGTGTTCAGCTTTCTGGCCCTCAAGATGTACCCATATCTATCGTCGTACATCGGGGGTGTGTCGGATGAAGGGGTTTTCTATTACTTCGGCATCATCTCCTTAATCGCTGCCATTTTCGTGTATCTCTTCCTTACGGAAACTCATGGCAAGAGCCTCGAGGACATCGAGCAAGAGTTTGTCACTCAACCCGTGATCAGGCCTTTACCTTGCTTCAACCGTAAAATGAGAGACTCTGATGGCTAAGTTCGTGTCTACTAGAAAGTACTGACTGTTTTGTAATTCGAGGAAGCATTGCATCAGTGTGTAAGACATTGTGTGTTGTTAAAGTGAGTGCAAGTAATTATTTATTCCTCCAAAACTATCGGGCAAGATGAGACCTTCATTAGGGAGGATCTGGGTTCACTTCTTTCGGACCGATCACTTTGGCCATGTGTTGTTTGCTGATTTTCCTGGATCAGGGGCGTCTCCCCTTATGCCATGAATTTTCTCCCCATCATTTCCTTTCATCTGTTTCACCTCATCTGTTTCAAGATTTAGGACCAGGCGACGCGGTCGGTGTGCTACGCCATGGCTGTGGAATTTGCGCCATGGCAAGGTTCCTTAATTTTAAGAACTTAATGTATTAATGACATTTGGCCTGGTGCCGGCACATTAGGCCCGGCTTACAGGCTACAATTTACATAGTCTTATAACTAGCGAAATTTACAATATTTACATTTCTCGTTTTTATTTACAAACCCATACGATGACCAACCTTATGTCTCCGAGAACAGTTTTTTTATATAGATTTTTCTATGTGTATTGTCTTTATCTTTATCTTTGTGCATTTATATACAGACGCATTCACTCCTGGGCATACCAGAACAGTATGTCCAATCACACGAACACATCTTCACTGGGCAAACCAAAATATGCGTCCCAGCTTCACTAGGCACGCCAAAGTATGCGTCCCAGTTCGCGCACTGAAATATTTACACTCCACTTCACTTTTTACCCTATGTACAGTTTTGCGCTGTTTTCCTGCACGGACAGGTTGCAGCCCTAGGGTGGTTCCCGAGGCGCGGGCTTTTGCCGTATTGTGTGTGTGGCCTGGGGCCTGGGTTGCATGGACGCGCATTAGTCTGCAAGCCGTGCCGCGTCTAGAACATTTTTATTCTAGTACCTATGCTTGCGGTGCTTCGGCTCGCCTTTGCCAATGTTGGCGATCACGTAGTTCTCGTGCTTTCTAATGCACGTCCATGTTGCCCTGGCTTTTTTTGTTATTACCTCTGGGATAGATGGAATCTGGGTTTCGAGGTGAAGAGTTTGGTTAGTGGTAAGGAGTGGAGCAGAGAGGATTTTTCTAAGGGAGAGGTTTTGGAGGGTTTGAGTTTGTTTAAGCGCGGTTTTGGAGGCATTAGTCCAGGCGACACATGCATACAACACCACTAAAAGAATAAATGATTTATATAAAATCAACTTGGATTTAAGTTGCAACTGTTTGCTGCGGAAGATGGGGGCGGATAACTTCAACCGCTGCCTGCCTTTGTTGGCGGTATTTTTATCTGGGTGAACCAGCAGAACCTGCGGTCCATGGTGACGCCGAGGTATTTGACATGCTGGCGACAGTGCAATACTTAACCACCGACCGTTAGGTCCATTGTCAAAGTGTGATGCCGCATTGAAAAATGTATTAGCTGGCATTTATTGGGGTTAATTTTGATTTTCCAATCATGGAGTCACGAGAGGAAGTTGTTTGTGTATCTTTGCATTTCTGCAAGGCCGAAACGAGGATTCTTGTGGTGGTTGTATATTGCAGTGTCGTCTGCATGCATGGCGACCCTGCATCTGGCGTCCACTGGGAAAACATTTGTAAACAATATATACAAGAATGGTGACATGATTGCCCCTTGTGGGACGCCTGCCCGCATCACTCGCTACCGATAGGAGGAGTGGCCCACTTGGATGTAGAAGTGTTTGTTTTCTAAGTAGTTGTGCAGCAAGTACAAATAATTTTGAAGTGCCGGGAAATTGTGTTGCACTTTGTAAATGAGGCCATTGTGCCAGGAGCGGTCGAACGCGGCTTCTACGTCTAGAAATAATGCCATCGTTGAAGCCCCATTGTTAAATTGCTCTATTATGTCATCAGTTAGTCTGAGGAGCTGTAATTCTGTGGAATGTCCTTTTCTGAAGCCAAATTGTGAATTTGGGAGTTCATGTGTTTCCGAAACTTGTTTTTGAAGTCGAGAGAGTATGAGTTTCTCGATCAATTTACCAATAGTAGACAAGAGACTAATGGGGGTGTAATTTTGCGGTTGTCTGGTGCTTTTTCTTTGCTTTGGGAGCATAGTAACCTTCGCTCAATTCCACGTAGAGGGGAAATAGCTGTGCTGCAAATAGGCGTTAAAAATCTTTGTCAGTTGCACCAGAGCTTTTCTTGGGAGATACTTAAGTTCCTCATTAGTCACTTTGTCTGGACCGGTAGTTTTCCCATTAGGCAATTTCCTAATGAGCTTGTAAACTTCCTGCGGTGTTAGTTGTTGCTCTTGCCACTGCACCACCCAGGTTTGTACCCGTGTCTGGACCTCCCGTTCTAGGTGACCGTTGGTCACTGGGTTTTCGGTGAATCTGTCTTGGAGACAGTCAGCGGCTTTCTCCTCTGCGGAGAAGTACAGGCCCCCTTGAATGTGCAGCGCCTCATTTGCGGAGTTGACACTCTTGGAGACTTTGAAAGCCTTTAATAATTTCCACAGAGAAGAGTCCGAATGGGTGGTACTCAGCATTTTGTTTTCCCGCTGTTCAATTCTGTTGATTTTAATTTGTGGCAATAATGGTACCTTATGGTTCATAAAGCTCCGGTTGCCATTGGCAAGTACATGTGAACGGCTTCCCTCGGCCTGAGGTTGTTCTGGCGACGTTGCACACGAATTACCAACTTATGTTCTGTGGATGATAGCACACAAAAGACTTGTGGTTGTAACATCCAAGTGCTGACTTATGAAAGATATATACGCATTATCCTATGCCATGGTTTGCGCATGCACGTGCGAGATGCGTGACTATTCTAAGCTTAACATCAACATGGATTAAAACTTCTCAACTGCTTTTTTCAAATGGTACCAATCTTGAACCATTTGCATGCATAGTTTTGAAATTAAACACGTATCTTTTATTATGCTTATAAGCGGAACACGGTGTAGATGCGAGTGTACGGAACGAACCTTCATACAGAGAACGAATGGTTGTTGAATTTGGGCTATAGGAAGTGGGAAGGGGTCAGTCTTGGGACATCATCACTACACCTCACGCACGAACGTTGTAATTAAAGTTGTTGCATAACTTACACACGTTCAATGCTGTCCCCATTTGTAGTAAATCCACTCCCAAATTGTACAAGGTCAGCAATTCATGGATATTTCGATTTTCGTGCTGCAGGCATTTTACTACGGGAAGTAGTGAACACTTTCGAGGGATACCATGCACTGTAGGTAGTGTGGTTTATGCTGTCACTGTACGCCCAGTGGCGTCCCGCTCTGTCCACGTGGCAGGTAACTTGTGATCGCCTCGTTTCGACAATAGCTGTATAAATGTTCAAAAACTACTGATGTCGTTTATTAAGAGAGGATCTTCTCTAAACCTTACAATTTAATTAAAATGTATCAACAGCATTCTTTTTTTCAATGGAAGTAACCAACTTTTTAGCAGAAAAGTATATGACAGAATTTAAATATTGTATATTTTAATATAGATATCTTCAAATATTTCTTGAGAAAAGGGATCATTTATCTGTCATTCAGAGAAAAACATGAAAGAAATCGAATTGTTTGGACGTACGAACATTTTAATATTTAGACGTGGTACCAATTTATAGAGCAAACGTTTTTCTAAAAGATGAACTAAAATATAGTTGCTTGCTCCAAACAGTATAGAAGTCATGATTTTATCTGTAAAGTGGTGCAGAATTTCCAGTATGGCATATGCATAACATTCTTTACAAATATATTTAAAATATAAGTATAATGATAAAAAATACACACACACACACACACACACACACACACACACACATATATATATATATATATATATATATATATATATATATATATATATATATATATATATATATATACATTATATATATATATATATATAAAATTCCATTTTATAAGATTACATAGGAAGCTAAAAATGGGAGTTTTTGTAATATCTACAATTTAGTCTCTTCTTAGTAAATACGCAAATGGTGAATTACAACCTCTATGCACGGTGCTCCTTTGATATCTCTTTGGTCGTGTATCACAATTGTTGAGGGCCGGCACAGGACATCTTTAATTGAGGTTATATACTGTCTGCTCATACACCAGGCACACTGCAAGTAGGACACTAATGGAGAGCAACATTTCTACACAATTAGTGATGCACGTATAATACTGGAAATCGCTAGACATTGGGTGCAATATAATACCTGCTGTTAGCCACTAAAACGTAATTTCATATTTTAGATGAGGCGACGTTTTTGAACCATTATTAGTTCATCAAGCCTGGCGAGAAACACATCTATCATGAACTGTACTTGCTTCTCGCAT
This sequence comes from Tenodera sinensis, assembly GCA_030765045.1. Lineage (NCBI taxonomy): Eukaryota > Metazoa > Arthropoda > Insecta > Mantodea > Mantidae > Tenodera > Tenodera sinensis. Next base: position 5,262,115 of record CM060973.1, on the reverse strand, counting down.
ATCGTCCATTCTTCTCAATTTATGAATCACTTCAGTAATTCCTGAAGGCTTTCGGCATTTATTTTGTGATATACATTATTTGTGTTGTTACTTTTGAAACTTTTAACTTATTGTATTTTTATTATTATGTACATTTTGTAAAAGAAACATATTTAAATAAATATTATATTTTGATTAAGTTTATTTACCTAATCCATGGGACCCCAATGATCAAATCCCAAAAGAAATATATTTTGATTTCCATATTAACCTTTCCAAATACTATCCATATTTGCGCAAACAACAATAGTAGTGCGCAATGAAGATTTTGCCTATGCTAGAAATATTATCACTAGCTTCTCTAATGTGCTTAGTTTCAAATCGTAACCTTCTGCTTTTATATATTCTAATGTTAAGATACTTTATTATAGTTTAAGTTTAGCAGAAGGAAAAATGACTTTGAGTTAACTGCATTAACAAAATACCAAATATAGAATTATAAGCGACACTAAAGTCGCAATTTTTAGTACCGCATGGTGTGTAGGAGTGTCATTACGCCGTGAGTGTGTTCGCCCAGACGAGAGGCAAGCCACTGCACGGCACAACCCCGTGCACAGGGGAAGGTGACTAAGAACTGTAACTTTAGCGATCACTATGAAGGAGTATAATGCTACATGGAGTAGAAATGTGCAGGCCAGAAAGGAAGGAAAAATATGTGATAAATAGATTATTTTGTAATATGTTGTAGACTGCAGCGGTTGTCTTCCTCATGCTGATATTCGCGAAGATTTAAGAGTGATCTAACTCCGCCATGGTGAAAAGGCGATGGTAATCTTCTGCCTTGAGGTTCCACCTGAGTTTTAATTGGAAGGAACTCAGGGTAGTAGTTTTCTGAGCTAGGCACTTGAGCGAAAGCACTTCCAAACGTGTTGGCCACATCAAATGAATCAACAACAGCTCCTGTGGCTGTTTTCAGTCCCGCTATGGGTATATGGGTCGATCGACCTGCAACACGCCTTAACCTGAAGCTACAAATTTGCTCCATGATGTCTGTTTGCTATCCTTAATGACGTCTGAACCTGGCGCGTATTTTATTGTATTGGATTAGGTTATCCAACGTAGGGTGACGCTGGAAATCCCTAAGACCACACCGTCGATGCTTTTGTTGGCGACCTAGCTGAAGTTCACGGTTCATCTGCGGTTCTTGTAGAGGTTGATGTGGACTTAGGCGACAATGTTGGAAGCTTTGGCTTTGGGCTAGGTAAGACAGCTTTTTTCTGAAATTGTGGTCCCGTCTGTATCGCTAGTTTGTGTTGCGACTTCCCGCCGTGGTATCGGTTTAGCTGCAACCGAGCTATAGGTACCGGCTTTCGGGATAGAGGGTTGGCGCAAACGCATGAGTTACGGGCTTCCGAGGACACCTTCTCCCTAACCCGTACTCTTGGATGGCCTCCTCCATAAAACGGGGACATTCTCGGTAACTAGATGGATGTGCTCCACCCCCCCCCCCCCCTTGCAGTTTGCACAGCTGGGTGTTATTGTTCATGCATCATCTTGTGCGGTGCCTCCGCAATCAACACAGGTAGCTTGGCCATTACAAAAGCTGCTTTAGTGTCCAAAGCGTTGACATAACATCGGAGCGGGTTCGGTATATATGGCCTAACTTCAATGGCCTCATACACTGCCTTAATCCTTTGCGGGAGATTTACCCTACCAAAGGTAAGAAACAGGGTCCCTGTGGGCTGATATTCGCTATGCTCTTTCCGCTGAATTCGATACACCGATGTCACACTTTGCTGTTCTAAATAATTCTAAATAATTTGTATGTTTACCTATTATAAACAATTATTGTGTAGTTACCACAGTGAGAGCGAGCGATATAGTAATTCTCACCTCTCCTATTATGCAAGTGGGCACGCCTCTTCTATTGCGCATCTCTGCCTCAGAAGCAGGGGAGTGCCACGAAGATTTGGACAAACTGTATTTTGTGCTACTGCTTGGTTCAACGTTTTGTGAATTGTTTACAGCTGGTCAACTGTTAGATTGTAAATTTTTCTTATTGACATGGATAATTATAGCCAACCGACAGTTTCAGTACCAATGACAATACGTGACCCTCCAAACCTACGCAACGGATTGGTGATCCTTGCTCTTGTGGTTCCTTTGAAAAAGTTGATATTAATAATGTAACATCTGCTTTCAATGCTTTTTGGGCCATTGGAAACGAGATTTACAAAACGCTTAGCTCTCCAAATTCCTAGAGAGTGTATGTGCTAAGAGCACTAGCGTAAATGGTAGATCCAGCCGTACTTTTAGGAAAATCCACTGCAAGAATATTATACATTTCAATGTCTTTCAAGTATGCCCCACCGCATTTTGTGGAATGCACGGCCTTTAGAAGAATGTATCCGATCGTGTTGGATAAAATTGCAGAAACCGGCAGCATTGAGACAGACAAAAGAGGAAAGCATTTCCCTGCCAGGAAAATTGCCCTAACCGACATTGAGAGGCCACGAGCATGTGAAAGGTCTCTGCCAATAGATGCAAGCCATTACCCCAGGGCCAAAAGTCTTCACAGAAATTTTCATGAATTCTTTTTACTACATCTATTGAACTTGAGTGCAAGAAAAATTACCTAGATGCGAACAGGCAGGACATCCACTATGTACGTTTGGGACAAAACAGAAACAAAAAGCAGATCGTGTGATATCGTTAGCTGTTTGATGCATTATCACTCCAGTGTTGACTCAAATATCAAGTCTGTGTACGTTTTTAGCCACAGTTGTTTTGGTCAAACTAAGTACAGTAACACAGTTTTTACAAGTTTGATGTTCATCCACAACGACAGGTTTGACAGTACCAAACTAATTATTCTTACAAACTTACCTCGTCCTCTCGGTTGCGCCATCCTAAACATTTTCTTACATTTCTGAAGATTTGAAGTATCTATGCCATATTTTTTAAAAAAGAACGGCAGACTAAGGATTTGGCGAATATTTTAGTGAGGATATTGATATTTTAATTGAAGAGGCGAAGTAAAACAACAACGACTTGCCTTTAATGAATCGTGTACTAAATGATTTCGTTCGTTTATATTCATCTAATTCCTCATTTCCCTAGATTAAGCGCTAAACTATTGTTTTTGTTGCTCTCACACTTTATTGAATTAGTTGTGGTGCCAACGGTGAATATAAATCTTAAAATATATTAATTTTATTCCAAGTTCTTTAGCTTTGAATCACTATTAATATCAAATAGTATTAAATAAATGAATTATTAATTATTTCGTCGAATACTCCAGACCAATACCACTCGAGATTTAATATTTTGGTAAATGTTTCTCACATTTCGCGCTCGTAACGTTATGTCTTGCAAAAACTCGCTCTGGTATTGTGACAAATGAGAGGAGTATGGGAATACAGTAGACTTTGAGCAATAGTCAAATCTTTTAAAGCTTTGAAATTCCATTCTCTTTGTAGGCTAACAAATAAAAAACTGAATAACGACCTCCCATTTGAGAAAAGTTTAAGTATTGCAAACCCCATGCAAATAACGAATATGTCCGAAATGGTTCATTCCAAACACACACACACACACACACACACACACACACACACACACACACACACACACACACACACACACACACACACACACACACACACACACACAATCCATTTGGGCATAAATTGTGTTCTAATGAGCTCCACGTTTTGTATAGTAAGATTTGGTCTATCTCTTAGGTTTTACCAAGTATGCAGAAGTCATCGAAAGTAAACAGTACTATGTGGGCTATAGCGAGAAAATTCAAAATATACATGTCATTTGCCATAAAAATATCTTAAAATACGACATTTTAATCAAAATCGTTTGAGCCATTTTCGAAAGCATCAAAACTTTCGAAATATTTTTCATGTAAATGGTACTTAAGGCTGGAGAAATTTCTTTCAAAACCTTTGTGTCACAGCCTTGGAAGGTATAAACTTAAATACCGGCTTTGGTTCTTAACCTACTTTTCGTTTTTGAGTTATGCTGTTCACAGAAAGACATACAGACATACACATACATGGAGCTTTGCCTAATTTTTTTAGGGGGCCTCAAAACATATATTTGGACGTCGACTTTTTGGGTAAAATACAATATTTTGCCTAATTACTATACGTAATAGATAAAGTAAAAACTGTTCGGCACTGTGATGTGTTCTTAAAAGATCATTACGTCCCGTGCATAAAGAAATCCCACAAAAAGGTCGTCGTTCGATGTTAGAGACGTCATACCCAAGATATAATTAAGAAGTCTACGTCGTTACAGAAGAAAACAAAAGTTACGTTGACCGGTGCTAAATTAAAGACAGTAAAATGTTTCAGTGCAGTCGTGATTGCAAATAACGATACAACTTAAGCTCCAAAAGGGACAGAGACAATACTATCAACAGAAGTTCAGCCTAAAACCTGAGGAATTAAAAAGCAGTATGATGCTCCAATCTATGAACCCGCGGCTATGTTGAACGACATCAGAGATTTGCTGCCTTACGTACCCATGCCATGGAACCAATGCTTTCACCAGATGCTTCAAGCTCAAACTGCTCAACTTTCACAAATGTCTATCTGATGAAAGACATCCTTTTGTTGACTATGATGCATGATTGATGTTGCGTAATCCATAAATGAATAGTATAATATAAATATTACTATCTATACCTTTAGATTAAACAATAAAGGGGGAATAATATGTGGAGTTGCCCTTGGTAGAAAATTAGAATTACATTTCTCTCGAAACATGCGATTGTTGTATTCGCCCTTGTGGTCGGGTGAACCCAATAACTCTGTTACAACTTGCGACCAAACTATGACCTATTTTGTTATAGGAAGTTCATGTTTGTTTGAAAGTAGTAATGTAAGAATTAAAATGAGCCGGTAATGACTTTTTGCTGAAATGGACACACAATTCTTCAACATTATCTTTTGTGAATCAATTCCCTGTGAAGTGAGATACACGTACTGTATTGCATAATTACTTTTCAGAAGAAAACTGAAGTAGATCTTCCAGTCACTAAACAAGACATTTAGCACATTTAAAGTTTATTATTTACTTATGATCCCCATTTTCAAAAAGGTTTACACATGAACACAATATTAATAATAATAATAATAGTAATAGTAATAATAATAATAATAATAATAATAATAATAATAATAATAATAATAATAATAATAATAATAATAATAATAATAATAATAATAATAATAATAATAATAATAATAATAATAATAATAATAATAATAATAATAATAATAATAATAATAATAATAATAATAATAATAATAATAATAATAATAATAATAATAATAATAATAATAATAATAATAATAATAATAATAATAATAATAATAATAATTTGCTGCACAGTTTGGGTGGCTATATCATTAAAAGCTGCATATTCACCTAACCTGGCCTTTCCAATTCTGAGATTTCACTATTGTTTAGTGTAATCCAACAGAGAATATTCCTTTAATTTGTTTTATTACATTCCTGTGAGGAGATTTTAATTTACTTTTTCTGGGGTATTGCTGCAAGTTAAAACAAATAAAAGTTTACAACTGGCGTCTTCTTTATGTTTACAATGGGTTAGAAACCAAAATGCCGATCGTATTAGGCAGATAAATGTTGTTTTAACTTGAATATTCATTCTATGGAAGTGTTGTATTGTTATAAACTTACAACCTTTTATTTTATAGCGTTTAAAGCAAACAATTCAAACAAATAAAACAAATTTAGTGGTTAGCAAGATAACTTTGAAACCTTCCTTTGAATAGAGTAATTCAGATAGCATATAACTTATTTTCTAAGTAAAATCTAAGTTATGCTGTATCAAATATCCATAACCATTAATTTGGATATTCTTGCGTGAAACACACACACACACACACACACACACACACACACACACACACACACACACACACACACTTAAAGTGCTGTTAATTGGCCGCAGGGTAAACCAATATAGACGTCAATTATTTATTAAAATAAAAAATTATTTTAAATATTTGTGTTACATTTTGTTTCGTGTATAGGTACTGAATGACAGGTATACCCTATTGTCTTTTTCACCTATGTGTAGTGGGGTTATCACCATAACTATGTTCGTTAGATGTACAGCTAAGAACCAGACTGTATACTCATACAACTCTGGAGATTTTTAAAATACAAACATTAGTTTTCGTAAAATGTGAGCAAACCAACTTGTAAGGTAGCGTTGTTGGCGAAAGATTTTAACACTGCAGTAACTAGATAGTCCGGGATTAACGAATGTGTTTATATTCAGCTACTCGAATGTTTGGAACCCTTCAATTCACTTGTAGCAGGTGTAGCTTTTTTCTCGTAACTGGCCTTCATGAACAAGCTTTTCAGTCCTTTTAGAACTTTGCCGGTACATGTGAAGGCAAGGAAGATGAAGACCCCTTGCATCGTGTTGAATACGACGAAAAAGTGCCATAAAACTGAAACAGAAAGATTACTTCGCTTTAGTTACAATACTTCCACAAGTCCCTTGAGGGTGAGTGAGTGTGTCGTGTTTAAGGGCCCATAGACCACTTGGTCATTAGGACCCTCAAGTCCCTTGGAATGTCTTATTATTACCATTCTATACTTCACCGTAAATTAAACGTATAATGGAGTCTTAAGCTTCAGAAAGCACAGTGTTGCAAACAGGAGTCAATGTACAATGGGATATAAAAACATCATTTGTTCATGTAATAATAATGTAATGTAATAATGTAATGTAATCTTCGATTGGTAGTATCGTTCCAGAATAATGGCCAGAGGCCGCCGTTGTTTTTGAAAGCTGCAAAGGATCGTCATGTTCTCTCCAGCTACCCCTCCCCCCACCCCAAATTTCCCTCACCAGTGGTGTTTGCAAGGTGAGGAAATGCATGATCCATGGACTGTTGTAATGGTAGTTATGAACTCGCAACCTACTAACATCCGGTGTGGTTTTCTACGTCGCCGCTCAACTGTAGAGTATCGGCACAAATAATGAACGGATTTACTAAGAACTGACATATTTTTGACCTCGAGAAGGCTTGTGCTTCGTTTTGTCGAGTAGGGATTCTACGTTCCCTGTATACCTGGGACATACGTGGAAGCCTACCAGAGTGCGGTATTAAGTGTAACGCTGTTTGCTATATCAATTAACTCCATCTGAAAATGTGTCCCACTTGGAGTTTCGTCATGCCTATTCGTGGATGACTTTGCCGTCTACTGTACCTCTCAGCACACGGCGTTTTTGCCAGTGCCTGCAGCAGTTTTTGTTCAACCTTGGAGCTCAAAGAGCGCCTTGCATTTCTCAACTGAGAAGTCAATCTGCGTTGAATTCTGCCGCAGCGGGAGGCGATTACCACCTTGCTGCGTTTCGGTTCATCTCTCGCATTGCTTCGGAATACTTAGGCTTCAAGTGCGGAGAGCGGTGCTGCCGTGCTGGCCAAAGAGTGGTCAGCTGCCCACGGTAATCAGCTTAGAGGAGTGAAAGAACTTGCAATAAACCAGAATATATCGCCGCAAGGAGATTATTATGGCTCCGCGAATTGGCCCCTGTAATTTTTTGTATGCTTATCTTTCTAAATCGAACCCTGCTCCTCTCTGTCCGCTGTGCAACAATCTTTTATCGTTCCGCCACATGCTGCTAGAGTGTTTCCCCAGCGGACATTGGATACTCTATACTACTGCCTGCCTGATTTGCAGAGGTCTTGGCGGACGACAAACAAGCAGTCGAAAGATGTTGGAAGTTTTTAGAAAAGTCAAACATGAACTTGTGGATATAGAATTTTAGATATCTAATGCTTGTACTCTTTTGACATCTTTGTAACTTTGTTTTATTGCTGGCTTTTGCCTCCCTGAGTTGTAATCTATGTATAGTTGTTTTCCTTTGTACTAGTAATTTTCTTTTATTTTGAAGTTTACCTCTGGCTTTTGTCATTAACTGTTTCTCAGGACGCTGATAGCCTAGTAGTTGAGGGCCCTTAAACTTTCATCTCTCTCTCTCCCCCTCTCTCTCTCCCTCTCCCTCTCTCTCTCTCTCCCTGCCTCTCACTGCAGCGAGACAACCAGTTTGTTTTCGCAGCCAAGAGTGATAACAGGGAACCACTTCGCCCGCCCGTGTACTTCATGGCAGCGGTATAGCATTTGTGAACCTCCCTCCCTCTCTGCCTAAAAACGTCGACCACCCGGAGGCATGCGCGAACAAGGCAGGCTGTCTGCTTTGATAAACTGTCCGCTGCCAATAATGATTCCATGTGACTTTCATGAAACTCAGCAATGAATCACTTATATTTGTAATTGAGCATGTGATATTCACAGCATATTAGAGTGAAGGAAAAAGAAAATTAAAATTGATATCTTAGGATAGGCTCAGCCTTATGGCCTTAATGCACGTTTTGCCTCTGGTCACTTGACAAAATGCGTTTTAATCTTTGCAATGTCGTGTCATATGTGGCCACAATTTTAACATCTTTCTTTTCGGTCTCATTTTTTAACCATCTTTCAATTGTTGGTACCTTGTGCTGCTGCGGGGCATAATGCCCCAGTCTCCACCGTCCTCGAGCTGTCTTTAAAATTAGCCTAATAATCAAATGAACACCTGAGTAACTGATGTAATAAGCTAAATGAAAATATTAAATTCCAGTAGATAAGGAACTCTATCACCTCACTGTCTATGTATTCAAAAACACTACTGTCGTCTGTGTTCGTTCACATGGTTGCAGTGACGCCACTATCCCCGCGACGTGCCGACACCATGCCAACTTGTGCCCAAGTTGAAAACACGATTTAACGTTCATTTCAATCTAGTTTCTGATTTAACTCCTAGGTTTACCAAACACAAAGACAGTACATGAAATCTGTTTTGAAACTTATACGCTTTTCACTCTTGGCTATTGGCAGGTTAGGCCGTTCTAAATTTGTAGCATAAATATTTTCCTTTTCTCCGATCCATACCTTAGAGTGTAAAATTGCAATAGAATTATTTGTTACATTTATCATGTAGAATATTCCGTAACGTATGATGCGTGAAGTACCTTCCACACTATACACAAGGTACCCCCCCCCAAAAAAAAAAAAATACCAACAACGCTTGGTATGTTCTGCAGGATGGCAACTGATTTGTTTTGAAATAGGAACTCCTGTCCTCAAATAAACGGTTGAGGCGCTGGACAGCGTCACAACTTGAGAACGAACGGTTGTGACAATTTGTTAACGTTCGTTCTTATATCTTAATACGGAAGGTATGCAACTCTTTAGCCATCTGTGTACTGCGGATGAATGATCTGAGCATGATACCATTCCTGCAATGTGCTACAATCCTCGATAGCGTCCTTGGTGTGCATCCTACTACGTTACTTGTCTAGTTTTCAGAACAGTGATATTTTCAGCAGCAGTGCGACACGTACCAGTACTCACTACGGAAATAGCCGACATGAGCTCCAACACACTTTCATGTCAATGTGCGGAATCACCTCAACATCGTATATCCAAGTTGATGGATTGGTAGAGCTGGACTAGTTCCATAACTAGCACGGTCAAAGATCTGACACCTCTCGACTATTTTTGTGGAGCTGTTTGAAGAGTAAGGTGAGAATCTTATGGCTCGAGTCCACGGATCGATTGAAAGTCATGTACATGAGGCTCAACATCGCCAATATAGGCTCTGCAATGACTTAAGATGTAGGTATACAGTTTCAAGCACGTTTTTAACATTGACAGCACAATATGCTACTCAAGTTGGGCTTACTGACGAAATATGAACGTACACCATCTCACACATCCGTGCGCATAATCGTGCTTTATGGGACTAAGGTTCCTTATTGTAAACCAATCACTTTTCTATCTCACACAACATACTAAGCGTCTTGGGTGTTTTGGGACACCTGTGTGTATACAAACGATGAGTAAAAATCAAACCGTAAATTCTTATTTTAAGGCTATCTGTTAGTTAAGAATGTATTACCTTTTACATCAATAGCGGCTGCTATTATTCCTGTTATCCACGTAAGCCCCATTATTACAAACAGTCGAAAGTGAAGCTTGAAGTCGTTATGTGCAGTTACTGTTGCGGTGATGGGACGTCTCATTTTGCGAATTAGATAACTGGTCCAGAGGAAGAACACCATGTTGAGGCTCATGATAAAGATCAGTGGAGAGAGACAAAATAGCAGAAGTGCATTTGCCCTGCTAAACCAGCATTTGTGAATAATGTAGCCCGGTGCAAAAGTTGACGTTGGTATCACATGATCAAGAAGCACTGCAGAACCTGCTATAATTGCTGGTGTTACCCATCCGGTTATGGAGTACACTATGAATCTTCTTAAATGCAGACCTGTATCAAACAGCAAAATGAAATTTTAATAGCGCTATAGAACGAAGTTTAATCTGTCTGTTCATCCCCAAATACAAGAGAACATTTATTAAACATACGTACGAGGGTGACTCGATAAGTAAGGTCTGAATCGGTGTAGCTCTTAAGTTTCGCGCGAACACTGAAGCGCGTATGCGCAAGGAACGTTTCAGAGCGGACATCATCGGCAGATCAATGAAGTGTATAGCCCCAATGCGATGAGTGACAGCAGAGTGCGTACGTGGGTGAGAGCTCTCAAGACCCAACATGACAATAATCATAATCAACCACGTTTACAACGGCCATCATGATCACAAGATTTGTTGAATGCCATGGATGAAAAAATTCATTAAGATGGGCGATTGACAATTTCCAATCACTGGCTGCCCTCATAGGCGAGCTATTGTAGCGAAATAGAGAAAAATGCAAGGAATTACCTGCGTAGAACAACCGTTTTGGAACTTCTATGATGGTTTAAAGTGTATAGAGCATCGGACCTTACTTTACGAATTGCCCTCGTGTAGTGCCCTCTGTTACTCCAAAAACGTAACCACGCTGACCTCACTAAATGCTTAAAGGTTTATTTTAAACGGATAGAATGAAGTAGGAGGACCATGATATATTAAGTAATTTGTCATAGTTTTCTATAGGCCTACCCTGCTCTGTAAGCTAGCGTACTAAAAACGAACGTTATACGTTATAAAATAAAGTTTAATTTCTTATTCATAATTAGGACGATAATATGATGATAGCAATTATCATCATTGTCATAATCTGTTATTATGGAGAACTTCAGTCCAAAGCCGGGATTTGAAACTAGGATTTTGACCTTTCCATGATCAGGCTTTGGCACTGAGTTGATTGCCAGCTCGTGGCAATAATATATGTGGATTACACTATGTAATCTGGCCACATGGAAATAAACTACGATAACTCCTCCACTACCTCAACAGCATAAAAAACATACAGTTTACTATGGAGAAAGAGAAAGATCCAAATATTCTCTTTTTAGACGTTCTCATAATGAGAAAACGTGATTTGACGGTAGCACATATGGTCCAGAAGAAATCAACCCATACTATCTACACAAATATTCCAATCACCTTCTCCGGCAGAAGAGAGGTTAAAAAGACAAGTGTACGTTAGCACCACCAAGCACAACTAGGACACGTGAAAAAGTCAGCAGTAGCCGAGTATGCGTTACTAATGGGCCATGACATGAGGTTTGACGAGACTGATGTCTGGAAAACAGCCTACTACCACGCATGACCGCAACGAAGCCGTTGAGATTCACAAATAAAAACAATTTCAACAGAAAAGAGGAAGTAACGTGTATACGCAAAGCCAAGAGAGTCAAGAGCAAAAACAGATCACTGGGCGGGATGGATGCCCACGGTACCTATCCGTTTAGTACGGATTTACCCATGAGGTATGATAGGTGTAGTCTTTTTCACAAGCTTTTGTGTCAATGTCTGTTAATGGAGATGTTTGGTATCTCTGTTTTGCTACCAACTTTGGGATGGGAATGCGGTCAGAATGTCTGTCCATCCTAGTACACCCAGTGTCCAGTTCTGCGCACTTAACAGGCCTGCTTGTGTGACCAGCAAATGGAGTAGTGTCAGATAGCGAGAAACCGATGGTGAGGTGAAATGTTTGGTGAAATACGGAAGCAGCGGAGCTAACTATCCCAAGACATCCTTGGGTAAGCTCTAGCTTTTGCGCCTCCTTGGAAGGCGGTGGTCATATTGTCCCAGGGTGTAGACCAGCTGGTTTGGGTGTAGTGTAAGTTTGTTATACATTGTGCGGGCTCCTCACGCACAACATCGACAATGTATGGAATGCCAGAATGAGTGTGGAGGATATGGGATGGGAATCTACGGTCGGTATCGTAGGTCATCCTAAGCATCCTGTTCTGCACGACCTGCAGCCTACGGATGGTGGTTTGAACCACCGATTTCCAGGTCTCGCACCCGTACAGGATCAGGAAAGGGATAATTGTACGATACAAGCGCAGGCTAAGATATGTGGACATTGTGGATCGTAGAATGGGATACAGCTTTCCAAAGGCGGCATGGCTCTGGACAGCTTTAGCTGTAACATGTGAAGTGAAGGTAAGTCATCGGTCAAGTAGTACTCCGAGGTAGTTAACTCAAGAGACTCTCCTCCGACCTAGCCTCAGGTCCCTATCCGGCCCCCAGCTTCTGACTTTGCCTAGCAGTAATACTCAGCTTTTCTGTGGACTGATGGTCATTCTCCACTTTTCACTTCAACTGTCGATGGCGCCGAGGTGTCTCTGTAATGGAGGGAAGCAGTAACGGAGATTTTTGTTTCGGGCCAGTACGAAGACATCGTCGGCATACTGGCACGTAAAGGTGCTGGGTTCTACGGGGAAGTTAGATATGTAGGCAGCAAAGAGCAGCGGCGACAGAACACTGCCTTCCGGAACTCCAGCCACTATGGGTCTGATTGTGGATAACCTGCCCTCCACTCGCACCCGAAATGTACGATCCTGGAGGATCTACAAGGGCTAGGTATGGGGGAGGGGGATCTGCCTCTCTGAGCTTGTACAGTAGACCCTGGTGCCATCTTGTTGCAAAAAACATCCAGATCCAGAAGCACTGCAACCGTTTTTAAGTATTCCTGGAAGCCCAAGGCAGCCTTCTCAACCCGACAAAGAAGCTGTAGGGTAGCGGAATGACCTCGACTGAAACCAAACTGATGATCCGGGATGAGTTACCTTTCCTCTAAGAGAGAAGTTAGGCGGGACAGAAGCAATCTTTCAAATATTTTCGAAACGATTGGAGGTAAGCTGGTAAAACTGTAACTAGATGGGAACATTGGATTCTTGCCGGGCTTTAAAATGCAGACTACCTTCGCCTCCTTCCAAAAGGTAGGAAAGTGGCGAAGATGCAGGCACACATTGTGAATCCTCGTCAAGTGATTAATGACTTTACGTGGTAGGCGTTGTAGCGTGGACGCCGTGACACCATAATGTCCAGGTGATTTGTTAAGTTTAAGACTCTTAAATTGGGAGGCAACTTTCCTTGGGGTGATTATGGGTATAGTGGTGGCAGCGGATCCTCAAAGAGGTAGTCCGGCCTCCCTCGGGCAGGAGGAAAATTAGACCCTCTCGGTCCAGGCGCTATGAGACTTGGGTTACCACTGATGAGAAGGAATATTCCTCGCTCCTTCGTATTGGTAGCGCGACTATGACAATTGGCATTTTTCGCATTGAGGTCACCTGCGATGCAGACCACTGGGTGAAAGTTGATTAGCAATTTTTCTAGCCCGCCTATAGAAAGCCTAATGGAACAGGCTTCCAAGTCTGTAGTGGGGGAGAGGGAAGGGTGTATGTGTGATATGATTTTTTATTAATATGGCTGTACCGCCCCCGCGACAGCCGACCCGATTTGACCGTTGGGTGGCGTAACTAGGCAGCGAGAAGTAATTAGCAGCATCCAAATGAGTTCCGCAGACCATCAGAATGTCAATTCCAAAATACTCCACAAACTCAGTGAGGTTTGGCTAATGACTCCGTAGTCCGATGGCGTTCCAAAACGCAGCTCTAAATGATCTTTGGATATGTCTTCCGGCCATTACTGAGCTGAGCTAGGATAGAACTGCTTGAAGAAAAATGGAGTGTTTCTGCATTGGTGTCAGCTTGGGGTTGTCCATCTGCAGCTTGAAGTTGCGGAGTGCAGGTAAAACACTCTGTTGATTAAGTCTCCAAACCACAATGATAGGGAATGAAATTCCTCCAGGTCTTTTCGGTAGATAGTTGTGAAGGCAGAGGAGGTAATCGCCCTTTTAGGCAGAGGTGTTGCTTGGATGGAGGGTATCTCAACATCCAGAGGTATTGGCTCCGCCTCAACAGGTGGATCGTCCGGTATTTTAGGAGCTTGTGGCTCTAACACTACATTGGGAGCAGATGGTTTGCTCGCAGTGTTATGTCTTCTGTTCCTCCTCTTCCTGCGTCACTTTGGTGCAGAGAGTTTGGGTACTGTGTACTTTTCTGTTGACGTTGGACCTGGAGGTGATAGCACAGCTTCTGTTGTTGAGGACAGTGACAGGTGTATCTGCTGCATTTTCTGTTCGTTGCACTTACGTGTGTATCATCGCAGTTTGCACACTTGCACTCTTCTCTGGATTTAGTGCAGTTCTCCAGCAAATGGTTTTCAGCACAGCCGTGAAAGTGTTCAACTTTTCACGACAGTGAAGATAAGCTTATGCACGGTGTCAATCGCTTGAACTCTTTGGTAATCCACTTTATCCAGGACGATAAAGAGTAATAGCATCGGTACCTTAGCAAGGCCAACCTCGGTGTTTACTGTCTTCCTGAGCTGTGCCACCGAGTTGACGGTAATTCCATGTTCCTCAAGTAGAGCTGTCTTGACTTCATCCGTGGCACACTCAGAGTCGAGACCTCTGACTACCCGGCGTTCAATATGTGGACGTTGTGGCGAATAGGAGTAGAACGAGGTGTTCAGGTCAGAATCACCTTTGCCGCCTCAAAAATTCCCCATGGTTTGTAGATGTAATTTTTTGCTTACGTTTTGCCTCATAATTTTACTTGAGGCGCGTAGCCAATAGGAGCATAACTCACACGTGGTTTGGAAAGACGTCCACTATGATCGGTGGAAGCCTAGGCCCCTAGGTTAGGGGTGGGCTAGCAACTTGAGGCTGCGGCTGCAGAACGGGGGACTTACGTCCACATTTACAGTTCTCCACCACATTAAAGTCCTCCAGCTTCATGTCGGATTCGAAGTCAGATTCTGGAAGATGTGCATTAGAGCCCAGGCTTTCTATATCTGTCACAGGTATGTGGCGTGATACGGAGCTCTTACGTTTCTCTGCATCCGTCCTGGGGCGTTTGCTATTAGGCTCCACTGCTTCAGGAGAGATGGGTCAGCGCGGTTGCCCTCCGGCTGCTCACAGTGGACCGAACCTCCTCAATGGGGGCGCCTTTGCGAGCCATTTCGGCTCTAGATTTCTGGCCAGAAGCCCTCAACCCTTGACTATGATCTTATAAGCCCGGTGTTACGTAAGTCGTCGGTCTGTCTGTCACGGTCAAGGAAAGAAAGGTGACAGTGTGACCAAGCCTCTTATAGAGCACAACCTACCAATATAGTTATATCGCTAAGTAGGCTGATCGAAGTGAATTATCTAATCATGTAGAAATTAGCGCTCGACCACAATCGTCGCGGTTGCTCCTCCTCCGGCGAGATAGCTAGAATGCTGCTTTTCCACCAGTGAAATGCACGCGAGTGCTTCGAACACCAATCGCCGAATGATATATGACCATGCGCAAAGCCAAGGTGCCATTGCTAGTCAATACAAACCAAAGCCAACCGAAGCACTCATGCGGCAGTTTCGTCAGCCCCAGAGTGAGTGGCCTATGATGGACATCGTTGTATGTGGAAGAGAACAGAGCGAAGAATGGGGAGTAGCAGCCAAGTCATACTTATACCACCTTGAAGACCTCCATTCGCGCTACCTCAGAATATCTACAGATTCTCCCGGGTGCATACCCAATTATGTAACCCGTCGTGACCTTAACATCCCATTCTTAAGAGACTACATCCACTCCCTGGCGGAAAATACCAACGACCGGGATTCTTTCTAGACAAATAGACTATAACCACATGTTGCAACTCGGTCGGTGAGTGTCTGAGGTGTATCATATAGTTTACGCAGTGCCGTGGTGTTGTGGAGTAGAGAGTGCTGTCTGTGACATCTTATTGGTCGGTGATTTCACGGCTGGTTTTGGTGTGCGGTTGGAGTGTGACGGTGATGGTATGGGAGTCGGAGACTGTTGTGATGGCTGCAGCCAGCTGATGGCATGCAAACCTGGGCCGCTTGGCCCGTGAAGTGACCAGTGCAATAATTGCACGTGGTACAATACACGGGGTGAAGTGTCAGTTCGTGATTGGTGCAGAGTGTGGTGATGGTGCCAGCACCACACTATTGTCAGCGTGGGACGTCGGTACAAGCGTCGGTGGTGTGTCCGTATTGACAGTAGCATCAGCACTACTGCGCTATATCTTTGCAGCCTCGTGAGGTTAGGATGCCTCGGTGTGGGCGTTCGGTATTCAACCTCTGGTAATGTTATCTGTAAGCGGTCGGTAGATGGTTTCATTGTTATGTAGCAGGCTGAGATACCGCGCTCTGACGGTGTAGATAGAGATGGTGAAGTTGGCGAAGCAGCTGGCTGTGAGGCAGGGATGGCGCTGGCGGTTTCAGTTTCTTCAGAAGGAACTTCAGAGGGATCTTCAACAGCTGCGGTGACTCTCTTCTTCCTCTTTCCTGCCATGTTGACTCGGCCCACAGGGTTTTACATACCAGTTACCAAGACTACCTCAACTGAACCAACCTGGACGGCTACCCATGATGTCGACGATCTTGACATCACAAAGAGACAGAAGGATTGGACTTCGCAATCACAGGTATCTCACCATTCACGAAACCTACCCCACCAGTGCAGTCCGTCACGTGTATACATTCTATAGTAATCCTGAACACTGAGATTCACTAACCCCATTAAGCAAGCATCACCACGACTCACCAATAAAACTAACTAACCCATATAACCTCTAACGCAACAACCCTTCGTAGACCAAGGCTTACCGACCGGCCGCTCCGTCCCCCACTCCTATCCACTACAAGCGTCATGAGAAGGGTGTTGAACTGGAGGGTAGGACGAGTTAAGTACCCCCAACCCTCTCAGCCGTTATGCCGCCTTTGCGATCTGCACTCACTACTTCTTCATCAAGTTGCTCCTCAATTGGTCCCTCCGGATACTAACGACGCTGAATGCACACCGTTTGAGATCTCTCAGTTGGGGGAAATTCCCATGCTGGCACCGAGATAGAACCCATGTCCTCCATGGTACAGGCAGACGCGCTACCAATGCGCTACGGAGGTGGTCAGCTAACCCCTATGCACACACTTATCTCCCTGGGTGTTACACAGATCTCGGTATGTTCTGACTCCCAGGACTCAACGCACGCCCTCGGATGCATCGCATGCCAGCTAGGTGCTAGCTGTTACTAACCGGGGTGTTATCGCGGAACCAGACCATTACTGCATGTAATGCCTCACTAACTTCTTTGGCTTGTGTATTTAACCTACTAACACCATGAGCGTGGTAAGACAATGCAGTCTCTGAGGATGATCGTCAACGGTGACGGCGGCTTTGGGGCCATGCCTTCCTTAAAAAATGAAAATCCCTATGCAAAAAAACTCAAGTATCACTCTTGTCATAGACCATCCAGAAGTCGCTTTCTATGAAGATGTCCAACGAAGTTATGGGCGTAACGTCAGATGCTAATTCATCCATGGCGTACAAGTCCGGAAATTACGTTCTATTGTATCAACGCAGGCCGGGAATGCCTAAACATGTATAATACCAAGGTCTGCTTCTCCATTTATCATCACAACAGCCCTTGCCATGAAGGGAGCATTTCTGAGGAAACAACTCTAAAATATGGCAAGAGCCGTTGTCCCAAATCCGATGGTAGTGTGCAAACATTTCTAACTGTGACTTCTCTTTACAATGCGACACATTCTCGACACTGTGGAAGGGGAATATTTGTGATAAGACATCAATAGCAAACACGCTACATCACTTTCCTAACATAGAATATTACCAATTTGTAGCAACTCCTTACCGTTTCTACTGTTGGTGCGAAAGAGAGAAAAGTCACCATCCTCTAGCACGACGTCTGCTAGCTTTAGTGCCATGTGGAAAGCAATGCCATTATTTTGTAATTGTTCGTATACAGCGTAAGGAAGGAGGACTAAATTCATGCCAAAAAGTCCAGCGATAACTACAATCAAGACGACAAATTCTGAGGAGTGTGCATACGAGCTCATCAAACTGAACAGTGCTGTTTTATACGGTGAGGTTTTATGGTGCCAGGCTCATCCACTGAGCCAGAACAGTTGAGATGCGACAATAAAAACGCAGTCAAAAGTTTTTGCAAATTGTTAT
Organism: Tenodera sinensis; assembly: GCA_030765045.1. Lineage (NCBI taxonomy): Eukaryota > Metazoa > Arthropoda > Insecta > Mantodea > Mantidae > Tenodera > Tenodera sinensis. The sequence goes on along the minus strand of CM060973.1, from coordinate 5,243,756 downwards.
TTAGAAAGTATAATTTAAGATCATTTTGGCTGCAAAGTGTAATTTTGTAATGGCATCCTAATAATTGTATCGAGAAGTAATTAGTTACAGCTTCTTGCACGAGGTAGGGATTAACCTATGCTAATTTAAAACTAGTTCTAAACGGTCTTACCTTTTAAAGCTAGTAGTTTCGTTTGGGTTCGTCGAGTCATGTTGAATATGTCGAATGAAATGATCAGCATCCAGAAGAAAGAAGCCAACATACTGTAATGCATAATGACGGCGATAACAACGCAAGACGTTGTTCCAGGATTTATTCTCCCATTTGCAATAAAACTGGAATAGAGAAGTAGAAGAGCCACACACAAGGAAGCTAGGTTGATAGCCGGAAGGTTTAGAAGTGTAGGGAGAAGACATAGAACGAGCAGATGCAGCAGTATACATGTGATGGATAAGGAGAGACCAATTCTTGTAATGTAGTGCAGTTCTGGAGCATATTGTATCACCAGGTTCTCAGGCAGGCATAAAACTATTAAGCTGTCGCGTATGAAGAATTCATGTTGGTAATATGTTGCCTTGAGGGTTGGTATAAACACGCTAGAATTATCCTCTGATAAGATGTATTCTTCTCCGTAGAAGCTTCTGTTGACACAAGAACCATCTTCCATTCTCGCACCTGTAAGGTATCAGAGAGATAAATAATGTGCTGACAAAGAAAGCTCAACATCTTATTTTGGTAGTTAGAATTAGTTTCTTTCATTAGTTTCAAAATATTTCTAGCATATGCATACAGATTTGGTGCTTACATTAGGATTATTAAATTACACATTATATCACCTGAATAGGGGGAGTATTTGACCACTCATAGTGTAGGCAAACAGAAAGATCTATTGTAGAATAGCTCTGTTAGTAAGTAAATGCGAAAATAGAATTAACAGAATGTGCAGTATGTACCAGAAATCTCATTATCAGCCGATCCCACCTAAAGCATATGCATACACGTATGAGAAGTGTTGAACATTGGTAAACAGCATGTGTAGGTTGAGACAGGCACACATATGACAAGTAAATCACCATTTAGTCCAACTCATTGGACAATTTAGTGGACTCATTGCTATTTTCATGGCACAGTATCGAACCAGACATTTCCAAATGCCCACATTAAAATTTCAAGTAACAATGCAATAGCAAGAAGTGCCTCAAAAGATATAAATATATAGTCAAGGAAATATATATTACTCGGCATATACGATTTTAAAGCAATGCCATAAAAAGATCTAAAAAAACAAAGCAGTTGACAAACGGCAATACTGCTCATTGGCTGGATATAATGGGGTTGCAGTTCAAGGAAAGCTAACCTAATTATGTTACTAGAAGATATTTCCGGGCTGTTATGCCGTGGTCTGCTGGAGTTAGAACTGCCAGACGTTTCGTCCACAACTGCGGTAGACATCTTCAGTGGCGCGGACGTAGTCTCCTCGGAGAAATAAGCGTAGCGTCTGAGGTGTCGGCTGTCCGAGCTGCTGTATTTACACCCCGAGCGGCCTCCGCTGATTGGTCCGGCTGGCGGACGGCAGGGCAGGGGTGGGAGGTTCCATCCAATGTGTTGTTTCCTCTTGATTGGTTCATTTTTATTATTCCTGTTAACCGTTGTTTCTTGCTTTCAATGACGGGGTACCAGTTGTTGTTCAGTTTCAAGGCTTCTTCTTTCTTATTGAAATTGTGGGGATGTTTGTAAATCTCAATGGCTTCGCGTTGTAGCCGGGCATGGTAGTGTGTAGTGCATGACAGAATGCTGGTATCCTGGAACTTGATGATGTGTTCGCCCTTCGCTTCAATGGCGTGTTGAGCAACTGCGGATTTGTCCGTATGGCCCAGACGGCATCCTCTTTTGTGTTCGGCGAGTCTGGTGTTTATGCTGCGTTGTGTAGTCCCAATGTAAACGGAGCCACAGGAACAGGGAATACGATATACGCCAGCCGAAGACAGGGGGTCCCGGGGATCTTTGGCTGAACGTAGTAGATTTTTAAGCTGTTTAGTGGGCTTGAAGACAGTTTTCACATTATGTCTCTGCAGTATGCGTTGGATACGGTCGGTCACATTTTGTAAGTATGGAAGGAAGACCGTACCTTTATGTTTGGGTTTATCTGTAGTGAGTGAGGCAGGTTTTGGTCTCGCAGGACGGAAGGCTCTTTTGACTTCTTGAACTGAGTATCCATTCGATAATAAAGCTAGTTCAAGGTGATGGAGTTCTTGTGGTAGCAAATGTGTCTCGCAAATGCGAGAAGCCCTATTGACAAGTGTCCTAATCATGGCTCGCTTTTGTTTGGGATGATGATTAGAGGCCTTGTTTAAATAGCGGTCCGTATGAGTGGGCTTACGGTAGACAGTGTGCCCGAGTGAGCCGTCTGCTTTCTTGCTGACCAAGACGTCTAGAAAAGCTATCTGTCCATCCTTCTCTTCCTCCATGGTGAATTGTATGCGGGGGTTGATGCTGTTTAGGTGTAACAGGAAGTCTTGGAGGGTTTCTTTTCCGTGGGGCCATACGACGAAAGTGTCGTCTACGTAGCGGAGCCAAACTGTTGGTTTTCGTGGAGCTGAGGCTAAGGCAGTAGACTCGAAGGATTCCATGAAAAAATTGGCCACCACTGGGCTCAGGGGGCTACCCATGGCAACGCCATCTATTTGTTCATAGTAGGACTGGTTACACTGGAAGTAAGTAGTGGTGAGAACATGGTGGAAGAGTGTAATAATGTCGTCTGAGAAGATGCCTTTCAGCTGAGTGAGTGTCTCCTGTACTGGAACCATGGTGAAGAGTGAGACCACATCGAAACTGATTAGAAGGTCATGGGGTTGTAGCGTAATACCTTGCAGTTTTTGGATGAAATGTGTAGAGTCTTTAATGAAAGAGTCTGTCGATCCGACGTGAGGAGTCCAGGAGTTCAGGAGTGAGTACTAGTCGTCTGGGTTAACCCAGGCGGATGGTAAGGTGGCCACGGTACCTATCCGTTTAAATACGGATTTACCCGTGTGGTGGTATAGGTTGGTATATGTAACAGGCTTTTTTTGTCTTTGTAATGTCTGATGGTGCAGGGTGGGTTCCTGTGTTGTCACTGGCGGCGGGATCTGTCGGATCTTGGATGTCTAGCCATCCAAGCGACCATAACCCTACTGATTACTTCGTCAGCCTTGGCCGGCGAGCAATGCAGTGCCAGTGACAGGAAACCGAGGGGAATAGGTGATAGGTGTGGAGGATGATGAAGGCAAAGCGGTACCTACCAGCCAAGGGCGTCCTTGGGTAGGCGGTAGCTCTGTCTCCGCCTAGGGAGGCGATGGTCATATTGCCCCAGGCTGTTCACCAGCTGGTTTGGGTGAGGTATGAGTTTGTCATACATTGTGCGAGTCCTGTCCCGCACTACGTCCACAATGTATGGGATGCCGGAATGAGTGTGAAGGATGTGTGATGGTAACCTACGGTCGGTACCGTAGATGATCCTAAGCGCCCTGTTCTGCACGGTCTGCAGCCTGCGGATGGTGGAACGAGCCACCGTACCCCAGACCTCGCACCCGTACAGGATCAGGGGCGGGACGATCGCACGGTACAAGCGTAGTTTCAGGTATGTGGGCATGGTTGATTGGAGTATGGGATATAGCTGTCTCAGGGCGCCATGTCCCTGACCGACCTTTGTTCTGACATGTGGAGTGAAGGTTAGACCACGGTCAAGTAGTACCCCCAGATATTTGGCAGAGTTAACCCAAGGGATTCTTTTCCGCCGCATTGCCAGGGATACACCCGGCCGCCAGTTTCGAACTTTGCCCAGTAGTAGAGCTTGGCTCTTCTGCGGGCTAATGGCCATTCTCCACTGTTCACTCCACCTGCCGATAGCGTCGAGCTGTCGCTGAAGTGGAGGGAAGCAGTACCGAACATTTTTGTTCTGTGCCAGTATGAGGACATCGTCAGCATACTGGCACGTAACAGTATGCGGTTCCACGGGTAGGTCAGACATGTAGGCAGCAAAGAGCAACGGCGATAGCACGCTACCCTCCGGAACTCCAGCCGCTATGGGTCTGACCGAGGACAACTTCCCCTCCACCCGCACCCGAAAAGAGCGATCCCGAAGGAAGCTACCAATCAGGGTGAGGTAGAGGGGAGGGATTTCAGCCTCTCTGAGTTTGTACAGTAACCCCTGGTGCCATGTGGTTGCAAAGGCTTTTTCTACATCCAGAAGCACCGCGACTGTTTTGAAGTTTTCCTGGAAACCCAGGGCAACCTTCTCAACCAGCCGCAGCAGCTGTAGGGTAGTGGAAAGTCCATTACGGAAACCGAACTGATGATCCGGGATAAGTTGCCTTTCCTCGAAGAGAGGAGTGAGGCGGGATAGGAATAATCGTTCAAAGATTTTTGAAACGATAGGTAATAGGCTTATGGAACGGTAATTGGAAGGGAAAACCGGGTCCTTGCCGGGCTTCAAAATGCAGACCACCCTCGCCTCCTTCCAACAAGTAGGAAAGTGACGAAGCCGCAGACATGCATTATAAATCCTCGTCAGGTGGACTACGGCCTTTCGGGGAAGGTGCTGGAGCATGGGCGCCCTGACGCCATCATGACCAGGGGATTTGCCAGGTTTTAATCTTCTGAGTTCAGAAGCCACCTGTCTTGGGGTGACTAAGGGGATTTGGATCTCTGCGCGTGGCGGCGGAGGTGCCTCATAGAGGTAATCTACCGTCGCCTCCACGAGTTCAGTAAAGTCTTCGTCCTGGACATCTTCCCGGGGTTCGAATTGGGACTCTAGATGGTCTGCGAAAGCCGTGGCTTTCTCTTGGGGCTCAAAAGAGAGTCTCCCGCGAGTGCCATGTAGAGGATGCTGATGTGCGTTTTTGTCCCTTCTAAGGGACCTAATTATCCGCCATGGTTGTTTCTCGGAGAGGTCTACGTTTGCCATCGTGTTTTCCCAGGCTGTTTTGCGGTGTAAACGCAGCAGGCGTCGTGACAGGGACTTGAACCGCTGGTAGACGGCCTGTATCCTGGGATGGCGGAAACGCTGCCAGAGCCTTCGGACAGTTGCTTTGGCTTTGAGCAACTGTCTGAGTTCGATGGGAATGGTGCGAGGGTTAGGTATGTCGGATGGAATGCGGTGCGTGTGGGCACGCACTACATCCCGGATGTGTTGGGAGAATGTCGTGGCTGCCGCCTCCAGTGTATCGATAGAATCGACACGCGGACGCGGGTCCACAGACTGGTTGAGTTCATGGATGGCTGCATCCCAGTCGACCTCGTATGTCCAGTCTGGAGTGACCAGAGCTGGCAGGTCAATGTTGGAATCCACCAAGACAGGGTCATGGTCGGAGTCCAATTCATTGACCGCTGAGAGGTCTAGATGAAAAGGGATGTTTTTGGTGACCATGATATTGAGCACATCTGGCCTCCCTCGTGCCGGATGGAACGTAGGTCCTCTCGGTCCATGCGCAAGAATGCTTGGGTTACCGCTGATCAGGCGGTAGAGCCCTCGCCCCTTGGCATTGGTAGCGCGGCTATGCCAATGTGCATGCTTAGCGTTGAGGTCGCCGGCGATGCAAACCGCAGGATGCAGGTTCAGGAGGGTGTTAATATCGGCTTCGTAGAAGCGGTTATCAGGAGGGTCGTATGCCACTACCAACACCGTGTCCACCCCGCCAATGGCAAGCCTAATGGCACAGGCCTCCACGTGTTGTAGTGGTGGGATAGGGAAGGATGTGTGAGTAATGTGGTTCTTGATGAAAATGGCTGTACCGCCCCCCGGTCGGCCGACCCGATCAGACCGATGGGTGACGTAACTCGGCAGCGAGAAGTTGGTTGCAGCATCCAAGTGGGTTTCGCAGACCATCAGAATGTCAATTCCATACGACTGCACAAACTCAACGAGGCTTGGGTAATGGCCCCTTATGCCATTTGCGTTCCAGAACGCAGCCCTGAATGGTCTCCGGACAAGTCTGGAGGCCATTACTTGGCTGAGTTAGGGAACAGCTGGGCCAGGGTTTGGACCAGTAGGGCATGCTTCTGCATGGGGCTCAGGTTAGGGCTTTCGTATTGCAGCTTGAATTTACGAAGTGCAGGCAAGATTCGGTTAATTATGTTGTTGAACCACAGGGTTAGGTCCTGAAATTCCTCCAGATCCGCCTGCGAGAGCGTTCCCCCTAGTGCAGGGGGGGTCATGGGTACAGTGGGGACCACAGGTGTCACCTGTGGGCCGGCTGTAACAGCAGTATCCCTTGGTGCCAGAGCTGCCTCAGTGGACTGCTCTGCCGGCGCCTTGGGAGGCTGTTGAGGAGCTGTGCTTGCTCTCTCCGCGGCTTGACGCTTGCTCTTGTGTTTCCTTCGCCGCTTAGGTTTAGGAGGAGCATTGGCCACAACAGACTCCTCTGTATGGCCTGGAGGTGGTGCCGAAACTTCAGTCGTGGCAGGGGCAGGTACTATTGCCTGGGCCAGTGTCTTTTCTGCCCTATTAAGGGCGTATGAGAAGGAAACGCCGGGGCGGACCTCTGCCGCTTCCGCACGTCCCTTGCGACGGCTATCTATGATTTTCAGACGCGTCGCGCATCCTTTGTAGACACTGCAGTGCGCGCCTTTGCAGTTGACACATTCCCTGTCCGTATCCGGCTTAGGGCAGTCCTGCACTCTGTGGGTTCCACCACATCGCAGACATGCGAGCGGGCGCTCACATGCCATGCTGGAATGGTGAAATCCCAGGCAATTGCGACACTGCACGGGACCCTCCTTACCGTAAAAGCGTTCCACCTTTACGGCAGTGTAGATTAGGTGACGCACAGTGTCAATGGGCTGAACTTGTTGGTCGCGCACTTTGTCCACCACGACCAGAAACAGTGGCATGGGCACCTTTTCAGGTCCTCTGTCGGAGGCGATAGTCTTCTTCAACTGGGCCACTGTTGCTGTAATGTCATGTTCTTCGAGGAGTGCCAGCCTGACTTCCTCGGTAGAGCAGTCGGAGGCAAGGCCTCTGATTATTTGCCTTTCCACGTAAGGACGTATGGGCGAATAACTGTAAAACGGGATTTTTAATTCCCGAAGTACAGCCTTGGCTGCCTCAAAATCCTCAAGTGAGGAGGTCTTGATGTTGACTTTCCGTGGCCTCCTTATTGCCTCAAAGCGTCTTTTCAGGCGCGAAGCTAGGAGCCGCATGGTTTTTGTATGCTCCTTGAAAGCATCCGCTACTATTGGCGGTATTTTCTCCCCCCCTTTGGTTGGGGGTTGGGTAGTAACCTGTGGTTCTTGCTGCTGAGAGCCCGTGGAGTTACGCCTGCTCCGGCGTCCCTTCACCTCAGTGAAGCCCTCGGTGTCAGTTTCCATGTCTGCCTCTGAGTCAGAGGGAGAGAAGGGATGGTAGGAAACCAGTGGTGGTGACTCACTATCTATGACCTGTCGCGGGGCAGAACACTTGCGCTTTTTACGCGCAGGTGGTACCGCCTCGGGGACAGAGATGCATGATGATGATGTTGTTGGTCCGTCGGTCAGCACGGTTGCCCTCCGGCTGCTTGCAGAGGACCGGACCCCCTCCTTAGAGGAGGAGGCGCCTGGGCAAGCCATTACGGCTTGAGGTGTTGGACCAGGGGTCCTCACCTTTGGCTGCAGCCTTGCAAGCCCGTAGTCACGTGGTCCGTCAGTCAGTTTGTCTGAGTCGGGAATGGTGATGAAGGAAGGGGTATAGTTACCTGGCTCCGCTATGTACCTGCACGCACCCCTCCGGGAGCAGGATCGATGTCGAAGAAGCGCAAGTGATGACTGGAGCGACACGCTACCGTTTGCTGTCAAACGTCTTGCAGCGTGCCGCGAAACTGTGCTTTCACCTGAGTAGGTGCGTAGTTTTTAGCTCCACCACCACGTCGCCGCGGTCGTTCTCCCGCTTATTCCCCTGAATCGAGGATCCAAGCAGTCCAAGCACTCCAAGCTCCCAATGGTCCCGCAGAATCGAGGTGTAGACGCAGCGAGCTCCAATGAAGGAATGGGCGCCGACGTGAGGTTGTAGTAGGTAGGCTACGCCAGACGCCAGTTCGAGTCGAACGGAGGTGAGGTGAATGTTCCCCCGGTCGAGTGTCTTTACCGCAGTACCTAGCCGTCATACGGCTTTACCTGCGCGATGGTTTTGACGGTGTCACTACAGGGATGTATCACAGGGAAATTTGTTGGAACAGGGGTTTTTATAGTAACGGGAGGGATTGTAGGCAGGGATTGGTTCGCAAGTGAGCTGTGCGCGAATTTTGCGCGCTAATTCCTACCAGGGTTCTGGCCGTCAGTCACTCACTGAGAGGTGAACTGAACCGGTGATTCGCTCTGTTTTGAGTACAGATTGCATTTTCGCTTTTCCCATCTTGAGATTAGATCGCCGGACTTAAGATGTCCTTCGGCAATCTTTTGGATGGTAGTCGGCGCGGCTGTCTCTAGTCGTATTGGCCCAGGGTATTCACCAGAGGGTTAGGGTGGTTCTGGAGTTTATTGTACATTGTTCGAGCGCGAGTTTTGATCACGTCAACAATGTACGGGATACCGGAATGTTCGTGCAGGATATGGGCAGGAAATCTTCGGCCTGTATCATAGATCATCCTTAATGCCCGGTTCTGCAACGTCTGGAGTCTGATGAAGGTGGACCTAGCCACCACTCCCCAGATCTCGCATCCGTACAGCACCATAGGCGGGATGATCGCTCGATACAGCTGAAGCTTCAGGCGTAGGGGCATGGTTTGGGAACTGAGGATGGGGTACAACTGCCGCAGGGCAGCGTGGCCTTGCAGTACTTTGCCCCTGACGTGATGTCTGTACGTCAGCCGCCGGTCCAGCGTGACCCCGAGATACTTTGCCGTAGTGACCCAGGGGATCCGACGGCGCCGAAACACGAGGTCTAGCGGGAGCCGGTTGGCTATCGTATTAGCCAGGAGAATCGCAGAGCTTTTCTCCGGGTTAATGGACATACGCCAGTTCTCGCACCATCTGTTGATGGCACAGAGGTGGGCTTGTACTTGTCGGTAACTGTAGCGCGGGTTCTTGTTAGTAGCGAAGATCATGAGATCGTCCGCATACTAACAGATGTGTGTGTTGGGGTGCGTCGGGAGATCGGCCATGTAAGCTGCAAAAAGTGCCGGTGACAGTACACTGCCCTCGGGGACTCCTGCGCCAATGGGCCTATCTCTAGAAAATGATCCCTCCACCTTCACCCGGAAGCTACGTTCCTGTAGGAAACTAGCCACCAAGTAAATGTATGGAGGGGGGATTTCCTGCTGTATGAGCTTGTAGACAAGCCCCTCATGCCAAGTGGTAGAAAATGCCTTTTCCACGTCGAGCAACACTGCCACCGTTTTAGCCCTCTCCTGGTAAGCCAGGGAAGCTTTCTCGGCTACACGCAGTAGTTGTTCAGTCGTGGAATGACCAGAACGAAAACCAAACTGGTGTTCCGGTAGGAGACCTTTTTCCTCCAAAAGAGGTCCGAGGCGGGACAGGAACAGTTTCTCGAACACTTTCGAGACAACTGGTAGGAGGCTGATGGAGCGGTAACTAGATGGAAAAACCGGATTCTTTCCCCGCTTCAAAACGCATACCACACGCGCCTGTTTCCAGACAGCTGGAAAATGGCACATGCTGAGGCATGCGTTGTAAATGCGGGTTAAGTGCATCACGGCTCTATGGGGTAGGTGCTGGAGCATTTCCGCTGTTACACGGTCCTGTCCAGGGGCTTTATTAGGTTTTAGGTGCCGGATGGTGTTAGTTACCTCGCGAGGGGTAACTACCGGGATGTGGGACTCCTCGTGGCCCGCGGGTCGGACTTCTAGGAAGTCTTCTACCGCTTGTTCCACGAGGTCAGTATGGTCATCGTTCTGAGGATCTACCCTAGGCTGGAACTGAGTCTCCAGATAGTCTGCTAGTGCCTCTGCTTTTTCCCTCGGTTCAAAGACAAGTCTTCCCCGAGGGCTGTGCACTGGATGCTGGTGTGCAGATTTGTCTTTCCTCAAGGCTCGGACGATGCGCCACGGTTTCCTCTCTTGGAGGTTTACGCGACGCATTGTTTCGTCCCAAGCTGCTTGCCTATGTTTTCTTAGGAGTCGTCTCACCAGGGATTTGAACCTCTGGTGTATTACTCCTATCCTAGGATGTCGGAATCTCTGCCATAGCCGTCTGACAGCATTCTTAGCTTAAATGAGGCGTTTTAGTGGGACAGGGATAGATGTCGGGTTTGGTACTTCGGTAGGAATGCGATGCGTGTGAGCACGCACCGCGTTTAGGACGGAGGTAGAAAACCCCGTGGCTGCCTCCTCGAGAGCCTCTATCGAGTCTATTCGAGGATTTGCCTCCACAGAGTTTTGAAGGGCTAGGACGGCTGCATCCCAGTCGACTTCATCCACCCAGTCCGGCACTCCCAGGGCGGTAAGATTAACGTCTGCATCCACCACAACAGGGTTGTGGTCGGAGTCCAGATCGTTAATCACGGAGAGGTCCAAGTGAAATGGTATGTTTTTGGTGACCATGAAATCGATGATGTCCGCGGCGCCGCGTGCCGGGTAGTAGGTTGGACCTCTCGGCCCGTGCGCGTGTAGGGCGGGGTTCCCGCTAATGAGACGGTACAATCCCCGGCCCTTAACGTTCTGGGTGCGGCTGTGCCAGCTTGGGTGTTTTGCGTTGAAGTCGCCTGCAATGCAAACCCTGTGGTGTAGGTTCAGGAGTGCCGTGATGTCCGCTTCATAGAAGTGACCATCCGGCGGGTCGTATACCGCCACAAGCACCAGATCGTTCCCGCCCAAGGATAGCCTTATGGCGGTTGCTTCCAGGTGTTGTAGCGGAGGAATGGTAACAGGAGTGTGGGTGAGATGGTTCTTTATGAAAATGGCAGTACCACCGCCCTGTCGGCCGACCCGATCAGACCGATGAGCGGCGTAACTTGGCAGGTTAAACTGCACACCAGCGTGCAAGTGCGTTTCACAGACCATCAGGATATCAATCCCATGGCTGTCCACGAACTCCAGCAGGCCAGGTCTCTGGTCTCTAACTCCATTTGCGTTCCAGAACGCAGCTCTAAATGAACGCACAGTTCTATGCGCCATTATGAGCTCACGGAGTTAGAGTAGAGTTCCTTAGCCGTTTGAAGCACCGCAAGGTGCTTCTTCACAGCGGAATAGGTAGGCTAGATGTTTGGCTAAGGCAACACATTGGATGGAACCTCCCACCCCTGCCCTGCCGTCCGCCAGCCGGACCAATCAGCGGAGGCCGCTCGGGGTATAAATACAGCAGCTCGGACAGCCGACACCTAACAACACTTACAATACTTCCAGAACATTTAAAACAGCACCCCCACACCTTCAAAAAAGAAAAAAACACAAAACACAAACAAAAAACTTTACGAGCCGTAGCAACTACAAACAAAAACCTTCCCAAACAACTAAAATCAGTCTTCTTGGGTCCCTAGAATAAGCCTAAATGCCAAGCACCCACAGGGAACAATATACAAATATTGTTCCTAAATAAACTCAATTGACCAGCCGTGACGCAACCGCTGCCAGCCGTGACGCAACCGCCGAAACCTCAGCCCACAAAAATTTAAGAACCACATCTCGGCTGAAGAGGAATAACCTCCTAAGCAGCCTGGGTATGTTTTAACATACCCGAATTCCTTATTTTATTTATTTTTTTGCCGACACCTCAGACGCTACGCTTATTTCTCCGAGGAGACTACGTCCGCGCCACTGAAGAGGTATACCGCAGTTGTGAACGAAACGTCTGGCAGTTCTAACTCCAGCAGACCACGGCATAACAGCCCGGAAATATCTTCTAGTAACATTGACTCCGGCCGTGAAAGCCTACGCTCTCTTATAACCTAATTATGTTTATTTTAAAGTCAGCTGGAAGAAAGCTTTCATTCATTTTAGATAAACAGAAGGGAGAAAAGACGGTTTTCTTTTGCCAGTCTTCTCCTCAATCAATTATACAAGTAACTATTTAAAAATCGAACCATAATTTGTAAAAATTGTACGGCTAGACAGAGGTATCACTATTTCTGTAATTCTTTGGTTTCAGCAGAAAAGCAGAAACAATGAAAAGAAGAAAGATTAATAGAAACATTGAAAGTAATTCTGGTAGATTTAATCAGATAAAACATTAAGTTAGCACATTACAAATAAACATCCAGGGAGAGAGTGGTATAAATGAATGAATATTATCTGAAAACTCTAAATTCACGATAAACTTTGTTTTAAAACATTTTCATATGGCCAAAATTTAAGAGTTACAATATTATGTTATTAAAATGTGCCGACGTGCTTTCTTAACATGAAGTTCTAAAGTCATGTAGAAATCATGTTGTGGTAGACGTTAATTCATGCATCAGTCGATGTTGAAGTTTGTACGTTGCTACTTATTAATGTACCAACAAAATAATAATTATTCAGGCTTTAATTATTTAAAACATAAAGCCGTATATCACACAAGCCAATAAACTGTTAAAGAACTGCCACCAAGATTTTTTTTTAAGCAATTGTGATATGAAACTTTATTTAAAGCCTTATGCACAGAAGTGTTGCTGTTTACTATTTCAAAAGATGGAGTTATTGAAGGCTATTTGGAACTGCAAAACAAAGCAACAAAGCAGCTTCAAGTTTTCCTTTCGCGGTCCTGGAAATCGAGCATTTCGTAGATACGTTCGTTTGACTCTAAGCCGTTGAAATTATTCTTCTAAAACCTTATATTTTTGTCTATAGACTTCTTCTTATAGAGATAAACGTTTATAGAATTAGATTCATTACACGTTTCATTGTAAGCATTAGAAGCAAGAAATCCAAGTGAAACTCAACAATTTCCGTCACATCGCGAAAAGCAGCTGAATGACTAAAACATTTCAAGATAAGGCAAAGTATTTGAAAAACCAAATAAATGGCAAATACCGAGAGCTGTAAAGTAAACAGTAAAAATTAAAATTAAAAAAAAAAAAAAAACCAGAACAAAAAAATAATAAAAATAAAAGCTCAAATGGGCGACGTGGTGTTCTGCCTTTCCGCATGCCTGGATATCGTTGCTGTTTGCCGTCCTCTTAAAAAGTCGTGAATGGAACCATACGTCTTAAAAACTACTTTTAAAGGACTTACTTATGAACTTTATGAAAGAATATGCTGAAACTGCTCATCTCACCATCGTTGTCGATACACGTTTGGCACCTCTTTAGGAAACTATCCATCACTCGCCGTACTTCGCGTTGGAAAATGCTGGCAATTTCCTGGCGGATATTTTTTTTAATTCTTCCAGGGTGTGTGAGTTTGTCTTGTACACTTTATGTTTTAAGTTACCCCAGATATAGAAATCGCTTATTGGAGCTCCGAGAAAGCTTTCTCCGCTAATGGCGCACCATACACCCATTGCTTCATCATGAAGGTGTACTATATGAACAGGTTCTGAGTTATAGGGCCAATTTGTTTCGAGCCAACACTGACGCCCGTACATACATGAATACAATTTGCCCCTTTTTAAAGAGAATCATAGACAGGGAGCGTGATTTGGTTTTTTCATAAGACTACAACAGTTCATAGGCCAATCTTTCGATTAAATGTTTTATGGTTGTATGGTTTCATCCGCCCTATCTGTAATAGCGGTCAACGGCAAGGAGCCCCAGATTCGGACAGGCAAAACACCGCGCAACCCGTTCGAACTTTGTTCTTCCGATAATATCACAAGTTATTTCATGTTAATTATGTATTTAAAATATCTCCATCTTTTTTGTGCATGTTTTTTTTCCTGTGTCTTGGCACTTTCCGATTTAACAAAATTACTCAAAATTTCTTTCCGAATGAAGCGCACATCACAATGACACAAACATATATCATTTCTCGCGTAAATATATTCTTTTAATCAAAAAGGTTAGAGGTATTCTTGAGAAAATGAAACACTTCGAATAGATTTCCATGTATAGGGTAGTTTGGGATGGTTGATTTTAAACATTTTAGTGTAATGTCTTCATTAGATCTGAACTTGGTCATATCCTGGTGTGCTACTGGACTATATAACAATATTAGTTGCTATCCAAGCTTTCGGTTCCGAGCCATACTGCTCACAAGCATAGGAATTGAACTTTTTGCAATTCCCATTTTTGGATTAAAGCGGCCTCAAAACATATTTCCGCTGAAATCTGTATATTGAACTTTGAGTGGAATGCAATATTCCCTCTACCTCCTGTCATCGTAATAACTACTTCTTTTAAATCATTGTATGCATTGTATTGTATTTTATTTTATTGTATTGTATGTATTCAATAATTGCTGTATTCCTGTGACTTACCCCTTTGGTGTGTAAGAACCTTTATGCACTGATGAGACATCGTGTCGAAAACTTCACCCTTATCACAAGGACCACCCGAACGTAACAGCTCTGAAAATCCTTTTGCCGATGACTGGCGCTCTACCTGAATAAGAAATTAGAAACTGCATTTGTTTATACACTAACGAATGTATCTATCTTATATATTTAAACGAGCAATTCTTGCATATATACATATATTTATTCCGCGCAACTTGGAAACGGCTCTAACGATTTTGATCAAATTTTGTATTCAGATAGTGTTTTGCTTTTTAAGTTCAGTATATAGGTGAAATTCCCGAAAAAAACGCGATTTTACATAAAAAATAACATTTTTTTTATTCCCGCTTCTACAGTGCAATTCTTGTGTATACTCACGGTATTTCACAAACGGCTCTAAAGATTTGATTACATTTTTGTATACATGCATATCACACTCACAGCGTTTTCTCTACTCACTTTTAGGTAACACATTCACATCTCTTTCTCTACTCACTCTTCTATAAACAATTTTCCATAAAAAACGCGAATTTGCACCAAACACATTTTTATCCGCACTTTTAAAATAGTCATACCATGTTCTATATGTTTGAAATATAAATGCTATTACATTCACACTGTTTTCGCCTCTCACTTTTAGGTAACACATTCATATCTCTTTCTCTACTCACTCTTCTCCAAATAAGTATACAATTTTCTGTATGTTTGAAATAGAGATGATGTATATTACATTCACAGTGTTATCTCTACTTACTTTTAGGTAACACATTCACATTTCTTTCTCTGCTCACTCTTCTATATAAACACACATTCACATCTCTTTCCCTACTCAATCTTCTATAAACAATTTTCCATAAAAAACGTGATTTTGCACCAAAAAACTCTTTTATCCCCACTTTTGAAATAAATCATACAATGTTCTGTATGTTTGAAACAGAAGCGCTATTACATTCACACTGTTTTCTCCTCTCACTTTTAGGTAACACATTCACATCTCTTTCTCTAGTCACTCTTCTGTAAACAATTTTCCATAAAAAGTGTGATTTTGCACCGAAAAACACTTTTATCCCCACTTTTAAAGTAAGTCAAACCATGTTCTGTATGGTTGAAACAGGAGTGCTATTACATTCGCACTGTTTTCTCCTCTCACTATTAGATGATACATTTACACCTCTTTCTCTACTCACCCTTCTACAAAGAAGTCATGCAATTTTCTGTATGTTTGAAATAGAGATGTTGCATATTACATTCACAGCGGTTTCTCTACTCACTTTTAGGTAACACATTCAGATCTCTTTCTCTACTCAGTCTTCTATAAACAATTTTCCATAAAAAGTGTGATTTTGCACTGAAAAACACTTTTATTCCCACTTTTAAAGTAAGTCAAACCATGTTCTGTATGTTTGAAACAGAAGTGCTATTACATTCGCACTGTTTTCTCCTCTCACTATTAGGTGATACATTTACACCTCTTTCTCTACTCACTCTTCAACAAATAAGTCATGCAATTTTCTGTAAGTTTTAAATTGAGATGCTGCATATTACATTCACAGTGGTTTCTCTACTTACTTTTAGGTATCACATTTACATCTCGTTCTCTACTCACCCTTCTATAAATAATTTCCATAAAAAACGTGATTTTGCACCAAAAAACACTTTTATTCCCACTTTTAAAATTAGTCATACCATGCTCTGTATGTTTTAAATAGAAATGCTATTACATTCACACTGTTTTCTCCTCTCACTATTAGGTAACACATTCACGTCTCTTTCTCTACTCACTCTTCTACAAAGAAGTCATGCAATTTGCTGTATGTTTGAAATAGAAATGCTACATATTATATTCATACTGTTTTCTCTACTCACTCTTAGGTAACACATTCACATCTCTCTCTACTCACTCTTCTACAAGTAAGTCATACAATTTCGTGTATGTTTGAAACAGAAATGCTACGTATTACATTCATACTGTTTTCTCCACTTGCTTTTGGGTAACACATTCATAACTGTTTCTCTACTTACTCTTCTAGAAATAAGTCATACAATTTTGTGCATGTTGATATATAAATGCTGCATGTTACATTCACAGTGTTTACTCTATTCACTTTTAGTAACACCTTCACATGTCTTTCTCCACTCACTCTTCTACAAACAATTCCTATCATCGATACAACTTGAATGTTTGTATATATCTAGCTGTTAATCTCGAAAACCGCTTAACCGATTACCGCGAAATTTGGCGCGTATAGGTATTTTTGTTGATGGAGAGTTTTTATGGTAACAATTTTACTACACAATATATTACTTTCAAATGGTTTTATACTCGCTTTTCTTTTACGTAGCGCATTCATGTATCCTCTGTTTGCCCTTCAACATACAATTCATATACTACATATTCTATGATTGAAATATAAATGCAGCGTATTACATTCACACGATTTCCACTACTAATTCTTCCTTTACGAGACACAATCAGTCTTCTTTTGCTATTTGCCCTTCAACATATAATTCATACAATTTGCTATATGCTTCAAACAAATACAACGTATTACATTTATACCACTTTCTCTACTCACTTTTGTTTTACGTAACAATTCACATGTTATTCCCTATCGTTTATCAACTTCATACATACCAACGCCTACACATATCTTATGTTGAAGAGCGATTAAATTCCAAAACAGGTTGACCGATCGCAATGAAAAGTGACATATCTAATTTTTTTCATGGCGAAGGTTTTTATGCAATCCATTTTACCACGCAATGTATTACATTCATGTGGTTTTCTCTACTCCCTTTTCTTTTACCTAACATGCTACTCCCTCTTCTGCAAACAATCCATACATTTTCCCATACACTTGAAATATAAGTGCAACGTATAGCATTCACATGGTTTTTCGACTCATTTTTCTTTAGTAAAACACAATCACATTTCTTTCACTACTCCCGCTTCGACAAACAATTACGAACAATTCATACAATTTTCTATGTTTGAAACATAAATGCGTAGTATATTCACATGGCTTTATCAACCAGCTTTTCTTGCTGTAGTATTTGTTATTCTTCAAAATTGCTTTTGCTTAGTGTCACTCAGGTGTTTTAATAAAAAATAAGGAAATAATTAAAAAGTATAGTAATCACAATTGGTGTCAGGAGTGCGACGAAAAGCACGATATAGAACAGTTGATGAAATAAATGTTAGCCAAGATGGACATAATGGGAAATGAAATGAATTCCGGAATGCGGCAGAGGAAACAAATATGAAAACCGAATTGGAAAAATGTAAACTACGGAATAGAAAATACGGGAACAAAAATGGAATCCAAATTGAAAATGTAAACTCCGAAACGGAAAAGATGAAGACGGGAATTCCAATATGAAGACAGGTTTATCGGAGAATAGTAACGAGCGACTGGCCGGGGTTAAGGAAGCCATGGAAGAACTCGACGGAAGCATGAAGGACCTTCGCCAACGTGTTAACGTTCTGGAGTCAATCACACCAGCAAAGAACTGAACTCCATAATGGAACAAATGCTCGACGAAAACCTCAAACTGAGTGGATATCTATGGGGGAGGCGTGCGTTCAGCAGTGGACGTTTTACAGCTGAAACGATGCTGTTTATGAAATATTTTTATGTATTTTTATATCTCTTGTATCTCGGACATTACTCTTAACTATTGCGACAAGTAGTTTTATTTAGTTAACGTTTTGCCTTTCAAGTTTATCTAAATAAGTATCTTCTCCCACAAAAAGCAATATTTCACAAAAACAGAGGCGATCGCCCAGGTACTACTAGTTAAAGGGATAAAGAGAAAGAGAAAAGTAGAGAGGGACAGTTAGATGTAGGTGATGAATACCTTTTGCTAGAACAATTAAAATATTACTTGACAAAGTCATGAGGCGTATCGGAAAGAATGTGAAACTGCCCAGCTGTTTACGCGAGATTACTGCACAAACAAGGCGAGACTGTGTGTATACTCTGTTCAGATGCAATCATATCTTCAGGACAGCAGCGTCTCATATATCAACAGGTGCGAAAGAGCATATGTTTGTGTTTCATCACTGACTATAAGCCAAGTTACTATTATTTCGCTCTTCCAACAAACAAGATAAGAAGCGATCGCAGCACTCGATTACCAAGGCTATTGCACCTCATTGCTTTGCCAAGTAGTACTGTGTGAGAGCTTTTCAAAATAATGACTATTATCAGTCTCTCCCTCCCTCAATTTCTCTGTCTCTCTCTTTCGCTCTCTGATACAGGAGCAACAGAAAAAAACTTGTAGTAGAGACAACTTATCGTAATCAAGACTTGGGCAACGTAATATTAAATTTAAAGTACAAACCATATAACTTATTTATTTGCCACGTTCTTTAACCTACAATTCATTCTATTTATAGCTTAAGGGGATATAGGGGTGAGGTTTGGCCCATGTAGTAAAAAATAAATACTTATTTTTGGGTTTTATGTTGAAAAATTGTTCAATGTTTTATCTATTAAAAAGTGCAATGACTTTTATGCCAACGCCATTTTTAAAGATCAGGTGGCCATTTCTACTTTCTCTACCACGTTTAGTAAAGTAGAGGAAGTATTGTATTCCACACAAAAATTTGATGTCGAGATTTCACCGGAAATATCTGTTTTGAGGCACCATGAATAAAAAATAAGCATTTTTAGAAAAAGGTTCGTGTGTGTGTGTGTGTGTGTGTGTGTGTGTGTGTATGCATGCGTGTGTGTGTGTGTGTCTGTCAGTCTGTGGACAGCATAACTCAAAAACGAAAAGTCGGTTAAAACCAAAGATGGTATTTAAGTTAACGTCTTTCAAGGATGCGATACGAAGATTTTGAAGAAAATTGCTTTAGCCTAAACTACCCTTTACATGTAAAATTTTTCGAAAAGTTTTATTTTCTTGAAAACGGCTCTATCGATTTTGATTAAAATGCCATATATTTGAGGTGCTTTTATGACAAATGAAATGTATATTTTGAATTTTTGGGCTATATCCTATGTAGTCCTGTTTACTCTGGATGACTTTTGAGTAACTCGTCAAACGTAAGAGATAGACATAATCTTACTACACAGAAAATGTAGATCTCGCTAAAACACACAATTTATGTCTAAAGAAAATTATTTATGCAGAGTGAACCATTTCGAAGATATTCCTTGTTATTTGTGTTCGTTTCGGAGAACTTAAAACTTTCGTGAAATGGAACATCGTTGTTTACTTTTTTATGTTAGTCGTGGAAAGAGAACGCAATCTCTAAGCTTTAAGAGATTTGACTATCGCTCAAAACCTACTTTATTCCCATATTCCCCTGTACTTACAAGGAAATAAGCACTAAGATAATTTGTACAGTTGTTTATCTCGACCATCACGAAGAAGATGTAGGAATAAGAGTTTTGTAACAATGGTTAGTACAAGAGTAGAGAAAGTCATGTGAATGCAACTGCGTCGTATCTTGTTTGAGTTTAGGGCGCCTATATATTTATTGATTTTTAATGTTAAATTAATAGTCCTCTTCTTCTCGTTCTTGGTCCTCTTGTTCTTGCCTCGGCTGTTTTTGAGACTGCTTAATAGGTCGTGGGAAAAATGAGTGGTTATCTTAGAGTGGATTGAAATAAGTATTAATAAAAATGAAATGAAGGTGAAAGACAATTGCACTTTTATTACAATGTTCAGCAGCTAAAACTTGAATAAATATAGACCGACTATCAATAAATATGCCAAATGATTCGGTATCCTGAGCTTCACTTCACCGTCACCAAGAACGTATATAGCCGAATAAACATACGATGGTATTGACTAAATGAATCTTGGGTGGAATTTACCTGACGCTTGTCTTGTAGCACGGAAACTTTCACTCTATCACTTAAACATACTTATACGTCGTGTTCTCCGTAGGATTGTAGACAGACCACACTGCTAAAACTATATCAAACCTCCCTACTCTTGCCTGCCAAAATATTGAATTTCTATTGGTTGCCTAGAATGTGGTATATTTCAAATTCAATTGCTTCGGGATTTCTCATTGGGTAAGCGCGCGAAAATGCTGCTCCCACGCCCTTGTCATATAACTGTCAATCTAACAGACGCTCTGCTAACAATGTATGATGTTTTATGACCGTTGCACAAAAATAGGTCTACAAAGAATATACTATATAGTTTTATTACTTCCGGGGTCAGTATATCGCTGTCTGTTCTTGCATTCTGGTGAAATGAATTCTTATACTATATGAAACTTATTGTAATATATGGAAATATTTATTTAAATTGTAAATATCGTATTACGCACGGGATACCGTCTCACAACACAGCAGATTTTCTAAATAGTGGTGCATAGTGATTAAATTGCTCGTGGTTAGGACTATACGCCCACTGAGACAATGCATATCGATGGATCAGAAACCCAGTTATGAAAATTGTCCTCAATTTGCATCAACAAGGTGACAAGAAAATTCCTGCAAGTTGTCTCTAGAAGTGGTAACTAAAATTGTACCACTGTATCAGAGACTTGTCTCTGACCAGCTACTAGAAACAGCTAAAGGGTATAACGCAGAACTTATATGGATCTTTTCACAGTGTTGTGTGGACCTATTGTCCAACTAAGTGTATGTCTAGGAAAAACTTGAACTTGCAGTACTGAAAGCTGGAATGTTGAAGCAATATGCATTTGTCAGAATCGCGACGCCAGACGAATTTATTATTATTATTATTATTATTATTATTATTATTATTATTATTATTATTATTATTATTATTATTATTATTATTATTATTATTATTATTATTATTATTATTATTATTATTATTATTATTATTATTATTATTATTATTATTATTATTATTTTTTTTTTTTTTTTTTTTTTTTTTTTTTATTAGCTATAACAAGCATGCCCCATCGCAGTAAGCGATACTACATGCTATTACATTGATATCTATTACATTTATTTCTATATTCACTGTCACTATCACTTCTACTATCTTCCAGTTGTCCTTTAAATTGAACTTGCTGTATTTATATCTGGTCCTTTGTTTATTTTATATCACTACACCATATCACTTCCACTATCTTCCTATTAGCAGTTGGAATATACTATTTTAATTCACCAAAATTAATGCTTTGAATAAATGTTTTGAAAGCCCTTATGTTGTTTGTGATTAGCTGCTCTTTAGTCACTGGCCATTTGTTGTTATTAGATTCAATGGCTTTCTTCATTACTTCCCTTTGCTGTTTTAGTTTGCCACATCGATATATCAGATGTTCTACTGTTTGCTCTTCTTGTAGACAGATGCATCTGGAGTCCTGTATTATTCCCAGCCGATGTAAGTAGGATTTAGTTAGTCCGTGTCCCGTAATCATTGCTGTCAGTGTGAAATTCAAGTTAATTTGTGTGCTCATTCTTCGAACAACTGATGGGATGAACTCCTTGCAGGCTGCTCCTTTCGTTGTATTAGTCCACTCTTCTTGCCACTTCTGCATCCCTTGTTCTTGGATTTCACTGACATATGTTGTTTTTGGTTTTTTGTTGTACACATAGTCCGTAGCATTATCAATCGCAGCCTCCTTAGCTAGTTTATCAGCTAATTCATTGCCAAGATATCCAGCATGTGCTTTGATCCAGGCAAAATGTATGATCCACTTCTGTTCTTTAAGGCTTTTGAGATTCTTTTGAATTTCTTCTATTAATTTATTATGTTTTGAATTATTTCTGATTAGATCTAGGGTAATTTTGCTATCTGTATACACTGCAGTTATTCTTTCTTGTACACTTATGTTCATATCCTGAAGTGTTGCTAATCCTCTAATGATTGCCACTTGCTCTGCCTGGTTATTGGAGCATCTGTCATGTAATTTAGCCTTGATTTTATGTATAATTTCTCCGTGTTTAAATATTACTGCTGCAGCTCCAACTTTTCCATGGATTTTACTACCGTCTGTGAAGATTTCTATTTCATAATATTTTCCTTCAATGACTTCTTCCATAGGAATACACTCCGCTGGATGGGGCCAATTATTATTATTATTATTATTATTATTATTATTATTATTATTATTATTATTATTATTATTATTATTATTATTATTATTATTATTATTATTATTATTATTATTATTATTATTATTATTATTATTATTATTATTATTATTATTATTATTATTATTATTATTATTATTATTATTATTATTATTATTATTATTATTATTATTATTATTATTATTATTATTATTATTATTATTATTATTATTATTATTATTATTATTATTATTATTATTATTATTATTATTATTATTATTATTATTATTATTATTATTATTATTATTATTATTATTATTATTATTATTATTATTGCTATTGCTATTGCTATTGCTATTGCTATTGCTATTGCTATTGCTATTGCTATTGCTATTGCTATTGCTATTGCTATTGCTATTGCTATTGCTATTGCTATTGCTATTGCTATTGCTATTGCTATTGCTATTGCTATTGCTATTGCTATTGCTATTGCTATTGCTATTGCTATTGCTATTGCTATTGCTATTGCTATTGCTATTGCTATTGCTATTGCTATTGCTATTGCTATTGCTATTGCTATTGCTATTGCTATTGCTATTGCTATTGCTATTGCTATTGCTATTGCTATTGCTATTGCTATTGCTATTGCTATTGCTATTGCTATTGCTATTGCTATTGCTATTGCTATTGCTATTACTATTACTATTACTATTACTATTACTATTATTATTATTATTATTATTATTATTATTATTATTATTATTATTATTATTATTATTATTATTATTATTATTATTATTATTATTATTATTATTATTATTATTATTATTATTATTATTATTATTATTATTATTATTATTATTATTATTATTATTATTATTATTATTATTATTGTTGTTGTTGTTGTTGTTATTACTATTATTATTATTATTATCATTATTATTATCATTATTATTATCATTATTGTTATCATTTTTATTATCATTATCATTATTATTATTATTATTATTATTATTATTATTATTATTATTATTATTATTATTATTATTATTATTATTATTATTATTATTATTATTATTATTATTATTATTATTATTATTATTATTATTATTATTATTATTATTATTATTATTATTATCACCAAAAGCTACTGTTATGGTGACTTCATTTATAAAACAGGTGTTTAAAATATGCCCCTGTTGATTGATACACTGTTTCAACCGTCTCCTTCTATCCATATGGACGTTTCTGAGACCTACAGTTTGTGAAGATGCATATGCTTTAACGAGGGGATTTGCACAGTATTATTGTGTATTAGCACAAACAGGAAAGGATTTGGAACTCATCCTAAACGACCTAGATAAAGTAAGTACCGAAGTAGGACTTACAATGAATGCCCGGAAGAAGAAGTTAATGGAAAACGCCACGGAAAAACCAGTCTGCGGCGAACCAATTGGATATGTACAGGAATATATGTACCAAGGCTAAGCTTCAAATTAATATTGAAAAAGAAGTTAAGAGAAGAATTGGACAGGCCTGGAAAACCTATTGGGTCATGAAATATATGCTATAGAAGTTGTCACGTTATGAAGGCACACTGACTCTTCTGGAGAATCAGCGCGGCGTTGCCACGTACATATGTTCCGCCGCCGCGATTACCACGCTTTCGCTCACAACCAGGTTTATTATCATCGTCATTGTCACCATCTCCACCACCACCACCACCACCACCATCACTACCACCGCCGCCACCTCCACCACCACCACCACCACAATTACCACCACCACCATCACCACCACCACCATCACCACCACCACCACCACCACCACCATCACCACCACCACAATTACCACCACCACCACCATCACCACCACCACCACAATTACCACCACCACCACAATTACCACCACCACCACCACCATCACCACCACCACCACCGCCGCCGCCTCCAAAGGCCCGCGGCCACCACCGCCACCACCACCACCACCACCACCCCACCACCACCACCGCCACCGCTGCCTTCGCCAAAGGCCCTCGGCCACCACCGCCGCCACCACCACCGCCACCACTACCATCACTACCGCCACCACCACCACCGCCACCACTACCACCATCACCACGACCACCATCTCCACCGCCGCCGCCGCCACCACCATCACCATCAGTACCACCACCACCACCATCACCACCACCACCGCCACCACTACCATCACTACCGCCACCACCACCACCGCCACCACTACCACCATCACCACGACCACCATCTCCACCGCCGCCGCCGCCACCACCATCACCATCAGTACCACCACCACCACCACCACCACCGCCACCACTACCACCATCACCATCACCACTGCCGCCGCCAAAGGCCCGCGGCCACCACCACCGCCGCCGCCGCCACCATCACTACCACCACCACTATTCTTTTTATGAGTATTGTTATCAGTATCATTAGTGTTATTATTGTTGTTATTAGTATTATTATATTAGTATTTGTAGTACCGTGCGTTCTATGACCGACCGGGCCGCTCCGCGGCGGCACTGAACCGGGCAATGACCTGCATCCTCTCCGTGAGAGTTACACGTAAAACAGCGGTAAGTTACGGGTACGGAACACGAATTACTGTACTAACTTACATTAGGCTTACCAACATCACACCAGATGTTGAAATTGATGATCTTTAACATGAAAACATTCCTTATATGTCCGAAAACAGTTCTGGTTTACCCACAAAAGTTCATGTTGACTGATTGCCTGTATTTCTCTCGTGATATTGCCCTTCAATTTTTGTAATGTGAACGTGTTTGATACTATTCTTTATTCTTTAACGTTTCCCATAAATAAAACTAGCATGGAGATAGATCAGGGGAACTAATTATTCGGTGCCTATCCTATTTCGCAATTCATGCATAGAATTACCAGCAGTGAACTCAGTCATACAATCATTCATTTCTTGCTAGTTGCGGAAAAGCATTTAAGATAATATTTACAAACGTGTGAATCAAATGTGTCGTAAATATGAGACTGACAATTCTACGTGTGGTGAGGAACTTCATGAATAATAAGAAATCACTTTCAGTAGCCCAGTATCAATTCTTCTGAGTAGAAATACGACCTTAAAGACAAAACTACGCTTCGTCAGTGAAAGACGATAAATGTGGTTCCATGTCGTCATTATGAATGAACTGCTAAAAGCAATTGCAATAATTAACCCTACTTACAGGATCTTGTAGTTGTAGACTGACACATTCCGGCACACACACACAGACCTTTTTCTAAAAATGCTTTCTTTTTGGATTCAGGAGGTCTCAAAACACATATTTCCGGTGAAATCTCGACATCGAATTTTTTATTGGAATACAGTACTTCCCCTAGCAGAGAAAATAAAAACTGGGAAACAGACTTCGACTGTTAAAACCGTTGCTGCACCAAAACTCAACCCTTTCCATTTCTAACAAGAGACTCATCTACACTATGGTTATCATACCTATCTGGCAATACGCATGCTCCTTATGGGGTTCTACTTCTAGTACGCGAATTAAGCGTATCCAAACATTCCAGAACCGGGTGTATAGGATAATCACCAGCGCACCCTGGCACATGAGAAATGAAAATCTTCATTTAGATTTAAGTTTACCTAGAGTTACCACAGTTCTCCACTCTTCTTATAGCAATCTATATACAACGTTCTCAAAGCATCTGAACATCTTGCTGAATCAGAAACCACAGAACATGCCACCAGAACAACTACAGCGCCGTCTCAAGAGAAAAAGACACGCTGATCTATTGACTGACTGAGGAACATCAATGGGTGTAACTTTCAGAATAAGCTTCATGATAATATCAGAATAACTTATGTAGCATAATTGTAGTAATGTGCACAAAAATTATAACTATAAATTAAAACAAAACTTGGTGATGGCCCCTATGGTTCTCAGCCATTCAAACTTACAAATAACACGCATCAGATGCTCTTCTTCGCCACTGTTAACAGATGACAACATCCACCACTAATAGCGCCACATACAAACATTGTCAGTAATTACTGAATGATCGCTGTATTTTTCTACGGGCTTTAACTCTATCCGTGTTTATCGGAGAAAATATCCGCTAAAGGTTCAGGAACTGTAACAATTTAAACATAACCGGCATAAGGAGCTTTTAAGCAATCCTGTCATGGGTATATTATAATCCAAATTGTTAAAATATTGAACTGCTTCCGTTAGTTATACTTATGTTATAGGTTCAAATTATGATTGCTTGGTGTACGCATAAACGTTTTTATTCGGCTATTGTTTTGATGGCTATTTGTAATACCCGTATTGGAATTTGTTTACAAATTAGATTTAACTACATTTTGTGCTTTCCTTCCTGGTGAAATACTTTTAAAATTCTCCAAACGCATTATGTTCACTCCTAAACATCCTGCTCTATACTATTTTGTAGTTTTCCTTCTTTCTTTATGTCATTTTGGAATCTCTTCTTTAGCAATGAGAACCTCTCGTTTGTATTCCTTAATGTTGTATATGTTATTTTGTTGGAATTCCAAATGTGCTTATTAACCCTTGTATGTTACTCTCTTCTTTAAGGTTTTTCACTCTATCAGTGTTACTGCTCAAAAACATTCCTTGAAATTACGAGGGCTGTAAAGAAAGTAGTGGCAACATAGTCCCCACAATCGCAGGAGAGTGGGTATAAGCCAATTGGATATGGGAGCGACCAAATGACTGGTGTCGATGTGTGGTGTGTACTGGTCGGGTTGCCAGTTGGGGGTGTGTTGTTGTGTAGCGTTGAAGTGAACAGTGTCAAGTGCACCGCTCTAAAGTATGTTTACCAAAGGCAATCAACGTTCGTGGCTTAAAATCGAGGATACTCATGGCAAAAAAATGCATCAGAAAGTCACCGAGGATTACGTGAAGCCTGTGGCGAGAATGCATTACCCTACACGACGGTTGCACGATGGATCAAGGCGTTTGGGCGGGTGCCACTGAGACTGCGGGTTTGTACCGCACAGGTCGGCCGTCCATTTCTCAATATCAGATTGACATCGTGATTGGTCTCTTGCCGGGGACCATCGATGGACTGTCTGGAAGTTATCCTTAGAGGCTGAGATCAGTAATCAAACGGTATGGTACATCCTGACGAAATGTGTTCATCTGAGGCAAACTGCGTCCCGTTGGATTCCATATCGACTCACCGAGGTACAGAAATGGCACCGATATGCCCTGGCTGGCATCCACCTGAACAAATACCGCAACGAACCAGACGCATTTGTGCAGCGTATAGTCGCCATTGATGAGTCGTGGGCAGTTGCAAACAATGACCAGCTGTTATTGCAACAGTGGCATTGGTAGGTCTTGTAACACCCGCCGTACTCACCAGCAATGACTCCTTGTGAGTGCAACTTGTTTCCGAAGTTGAAGGAACCCCTCTGAGGCGGGCGATTTCCTGACGTGGCATCTGTAGTAGGGCGCTCCGCCGCAGTCTTCAACAGAGATCGCCTTGCCAACCTCAATGGACCTCGGGCACATTTGAGCATCATTTCACACATTTCAGTCATTCACCGTCCGATATGATTATGTTGGAGGAAGTGAACAAAAAAAAAAAAAAAATGCCTTGCCAACGGTCCCCAACGGCTGCTCTACATTAAATTTGGTAAAAGGTCAGGGAGTTTGCGGGTGACTACATTGAAGCAATGTAATGCAATTGTACTTGTGAGTTCAATACATATTGTGTTCTATCAATGCTGCCACTACTTTATTTACAGCCCTCGTATAATCCATCTCAGTCTCTTGAAACTTTTGTTCTTGCAAAGAAGCATTCACATTTTCTTTCCTCGTTTTTATATTTACTTCATTTTTTGTTCCCTTTGAAATATTGTATTCTGAATTAAATCATGTAGTCTATACTTTATACACTTTTACTTTTGTAATCCCCTCCTTTCACTGCAAAGCACAACACTTCAAAGATAGGATAATCAACGTAAACTACCACAGAGATTTTCCGTTAAAATAATTTATGTATGTTTTATATAATCTATCGTTTATATTTAATACATGAGGATTTTTACTCACCCACACACATTGTGGCTCCGTAGCGATATAATTGCATAATGCGCAGTGGTAATTCCTGTATAGATCAGGACACGCATAAACCTGAGCCATATATGCTTCACACTTTTCTCTCTCAGTTTCATCATTCCAGTCTGGTGCACAAGTGCTGATGCTGGGCTCACATCTTCTTAGACGACCTTCCGTTTCCATTCTTGAGTTAAATACTGCATGTAACTTACAGAAAGCTTTAGTGCTGTTAGCAAAATAGATCGCCGATGGAGAAGGACAGTTGACTGTCCAAGCATAGCTTTCACTCTCTTCGAAAAGCGATATTGTACACGCCACACATTGCCGATCTATCTCTAGTCCACTGAGATCGAAATACCAATGTGATCGAGTTTCATCATAAACCATGTGTTGAAAATACTCCAGTGAATCAAGTCTTTTAACTCTAGAGTGATCAAAATGACAGAAGACTTTAAGAAGCCAGAGAGAAAGGTCTTGTTGGAGTTCATTATGACACAAAGCGCAGTAAGAGTTACGATATGTAACATTTGTACTCAGGCTGGTGACGAGAGTATCAAGCATAGGGTTGGGATAAGTAGGATCTGGATTTTCACAAAGGTATCGAGTTTGAGGGTCTTCCCATGCTGATGGACATCGTGTCATCACAAAATAATGTTTATCGAACGCAGTGTAACAGCTTGCTGTTGAAGCTCCAAGTTTCTGTTCTTCAGCTTTGAAGTAACTGGAATCTGGACAACAGTCCCCGTACTTGGAGCAGTCAGGATCACATCCACAACGATGATCGGTGGTGGGTTCATCTGCGCATTTCTTCCTGTGTAAAGGAAACAGGATATGTTATTCTGGTCTGTTTTTAACCTTCCAAATAATTGCTTATTCATACTAACTAATACTAATTTATTATTATTGTCCATTGCTCCCCACCTTAAATTTTATAACTTACTCTTTTCTTTGTCTTTTAATGAATTTTGGAACTGATATACTGCTTTCTGATACCATGTTCAAAGAGGACTTTTAAAAAATTGTACTCGCAAATTTGTACATTTGTTTATTTTTCTTTGCCTACTGTTCCCAAGGTCGCGTGTTCAAATCTGGCCCAGGCCGATGGTTTTTAAGTGTGCTGTGATGTGTGATGTGATCCTGGCAATTGACAGCGTCGTTAAACAACAAAATATTTTTTTTTATTTCATATATACTAAAAGAACTACACCGCCATTTCACAACTTCCTGACATGCGAGATATTAGACACCTCGTATATGGGATATTACGAAATTACAGGAAGTAATGAAGTCATCGCACACCTTTTCTACAGCCGAAATATACAGTATTCCCATAAAGTCATCCCTTTAATCTAAAATACAAATGCCAGAAGTAGGGTATATCGTATGTTTGAAACATATTAGCATTTCATTTGAATATGAACATTCCCCCGCCCCCACCCCTCTCCGGCCCCTGTCGCTATATTCTCAAGGTCAGTGTGGGTGGTCTTTGCACCCCTCCAAGTGAGGATGAAAAAGATAAGTCATCTTAATGGATCCTTTGTGAAAATGACATACTCGTATTTATGACGGTTTGAAAAATCATGTGACGGTTCGAATGTCAGCCCTGTGAAAATAATGAACCGCTTGAAAACAAAATGCTGTTTTCTCCTCCCCCTGAAGACACCGAGGGTAGAAATATCCACAATCGCTCCCCTTAAGATGTTATCTGGTGAAATTATTTGACATCTTTGAAACCCCGATATTGTTTGCGAGGTTCTGTAGACCCTTCCTTTTAGAAAAATGCATAGCAATATATTTTTCGGCTTCTCACGCTGACACTTGCTCGGCTAAAGAATTTTTGATAAAAAAGTTTACCATGAAATTATGTGACAGGGTCGCTGTTCGTATCCCGCTCTTCAGTGCTAAGCAAAAATATATGTGAGGGGTGCGATGTTCCCACATGCAATAACAGAGAACATTTTGTCCGTGGGATATCTGTATATATAATATTCCTGTTGAATGGAGTGCAAAAATGCTGTGAGTGCCCTGAAATAATCGGAAGTTGAGGGAGAACTTTTAGTGTTGTTCCTTTCATTTGAATATGAAAAGATATTACGTTGTAGCAGCGTAATTTTCTGCGAACTGTTCGAACAAACAGTTGATAGTTAACTACGTTAGGGAAGCATATTGGTGGGGCCTTTACTTGTGTTTGTTTCATAGAATCAATAGAATTATCCATTGTGTCCTCATTTTCTAGAGCTTGAAACCTATTGTGAGTAGCAACTGCAGCAGTATCTGGGTCAGTTTGGAAGGATAATATAATATTTGAGCTGAACTGCACCTCTCGTTTTCTGGTTTAATAGCAATTTTGAATGTTTGGCTTTCTCTTGTTCGAAGTTGATCCGCTACTTTACGCGACTTCATTTGTTTACTTTTGCTGTTCCCTAGGTGAGAATTATTATTTATAACCTAGAAATCTGTACTTACATCTCCATATTTGATTGACTTAATCCCATCGGAGAACTGCTCAATTCCTGCTGTTTACTGTCATAACTATTTACTAACTTAATTGCTTCCTCGATAACAATTAGTCGGTCTGTTTCGTAGTATAAATAACGTACACAAACAGCTAGGTCTCCATACTTAAACTCTCTTTATTTTTACAAAAAAACAAAGCAAGAACAAAAACGCATCTGGTGGCGTCAACAACAACTATTTGGTTATAATCACTGACGGTAGATGTCCTCAGCTACTCTGTGTCCTCAACATCCTCCCCACCCTGGTCGATTTCCAGTGGAATCACCAGTTGTACCGGTCGACTGATCCTCGTACCATCGGGTAGACGCAGGATGGCTGTCCTCACTCGGCCATCTCTCCCTTACTTCGTCGACTCGGGCTCTCTTCCACATGTGTCTGGGCAGGACGTCTTCTTGCAGGAGGGCGACGTCTCCAACTCGCAGTTTCGGATGTTTGCCGGCTGGACACTTAACCTCGTGGTAACTCCGCAGTTGCAGGATGTATTCCTTTTTCCACCTTCGCCAGAAGTCTTCGGAGATTTTCATCTTCTTTCGGAATTCCTTCGTAAGATCTTTTCTTCCGTCAGGCTCAGGTCCGTTCGGAATGGTCGTGAGTTTCTCTCCGTTGAGGAAATGGGAAGGTGTAAGAGCTTCAAGGTTGCTCCCGTCTTGTACAATGGGACGTGAATTTAGGGTGGCTTCGATGCTGATCAGAACAGTGTTGAGTCCCTCTTCATCGACCTGTGATCGACCAAGTACCTTTCTGAGACAGCGTTTGGTGGAACCGATCATCCTTTCCCACCATCCTCCCCACCAAGCCGCCCGTGGAGCTATGAACTTCCAGGTCACGTTGTGATGCGCTAGATATTCATGCGTCTTCGGATCGGTGAGAACTTTTGACAGTTGAAGCTCTCTATTTGCTGCTTGAAAAGTTTGAGCGTTGTCAGAGTATATGATTCGTGGTACTCCTCGGCGTCCCACAAATCGCTGGAATGCCATTAAAAATTTGTCAGTAGATAGGTCCGTAGCCAGTTCTAAGTGTATAGCTCGTACCGTTGCACATGTAAACAGAACGATGTAAGCTTTCTTCATCTCGTTCCCCGATTTGATATAGAGTGGGCCGGCAAAGTCGATGCCAGTCACGGCAAATGGTCGAGTAGAACGAACACAATCCAATGGCAATGGGGCTTCGATCTCTTCACACCTCTTCTTGTGGGATATTTTGCATGGTAGACATTCATGCAAGACCTTTTTGATCACCTGTCGAGCTCGCAAAATCCAAAATTCCGAGCGAAGCTCTTCTAGTATTACACGAACACCCATGTGATGAAGCCTGATGTGAGTCTGTCTGATAAGAAGGTATGTGAATGCATGTGATCCGTCTAAAAGCACTGGATGTCTTTCATCATTTGTCAGATCTGCGAATTGTAGACGTCCCCCAAGGCGAATAATATCATCACGCAGGAAGGGATTAAATCGAAAAATCTTGGAAGATTTCGGCAGTAGTTTACTTTTCTTCAAGGATGCTAGTTCAGTACCGAAGCATTCCCGTTGCACCTGACGTATCCAATACATCCTTGCTGTCTCTATTTCTTCTGCAGATAAATAGTTGACACATCCCTTTCTTTTCTCTTTTATGCATCTTACAAAGCGAAGAATCCACGCTGTGACATGTAATATTTTCCAGTATGAACTGTAGCGTGACGCTCTGAACAGTGTTTCTGGGGCTGTAACAACAAGGACTTGAGAGATCTTCTTTTCTTCTGGTAGAGCCGTGTCCGGCACAGTGATATCACGAGGCCACGAGTTAGGATGTTGGACAAGCCAAGAAGGCCCCTTCCACCATGAATCCTTCAAAGACAGCTCTTTTGCTTGTAGTCCTCTTGAGAGGTAGTCTGCAGGATTCTCGATGCCGGGACAGTGTCCCCATTGCCTAGACAAAGTATACGTATGAATTTCGGTCACACGGTTGCAAACGAAGGTTTTCCATCGATTTGGATTGTTGCGAATCCAGCCCAAAGTTACGGCCGAGTCGCTCCATAAGGTGGCACAAGAGGAATCAATTCCAGTTTCCTTGCAGAAGTAGCGAAGAAGACGTGATCCAACCAAGGCTGCAAGTAATTCCAGTCTGGGAAGTGTTACTATCTTCACAGGTGATAACCTATTTTTGCTGAAGACAAGTTTGACATTGCAAGTGTTGTCAGTGGTTGACCGAACGTATAGTACAGCGCCATATGCTCTTTCTGAAGCATCACAAAACACATGGACAGACAGATTATCGCTTAATGTGGATACACCAATCCATCTTGGAACCTGAATAGAAGACAAGTACGACAGATTTGAATTCCAAGCTTGCCATCTCTGGCCAAGATCAACTGGTAAGATACTATCTCATTTTAATCCCTTACACCAGGTGTCCTGAAAGAGAATCTTGCCGATGATCAGTACTGGTGAAAACAAACCAAGTGGGTCATAAAATCTGGCTGTAACACGTAGAAGCAGGCGTTTAGTTGCTGGTTTGTCTACTAGTTCGTGAGTAATGTCCTCTGGAGTGGCAAAGAGTAAGTCCCACTGTGCATTCCAGTTAACACCGAGAACCCGTGTTTCTGATTTCACCTCTTGACCTTCTGCTCTCCATATTTATCTGAGTGGTAGGGAATTCGTAAACCATTTCGACAATGGGAGTTTGATGTGTCGAAGTAGAGCTATAAGTTCATAATAAACGGTAACTGCTAAGTTATCATTATCTACGCTGGCTGCAAAATCGTCCATAAAGGTACAGCTGTCTAGAAGTTGTGCTGCAGTTGGGTACTTCTCATGATACATGGCTGCAAGTTCTCGCAAGGTTGCCGAAAGGAGGAACGGGCTACTGGTAAGTCCAAACGGCAATCGTCTGAAGCGATACGGTACAATGTCCGTGCTCGCCTGCGTAATTCCATCAACATGAGGTTCCACTCGGTACCATAGAAATCTTGTTAGATCCCTATCGTTCTTATGTAGAGTTAGCTGTAAGAATGCTTGACTGCCATCGCAGACAAGGGCAGTTGGATACACTCTGAATCTGAGTAACGTCGCTACGATTTCGGGTAGGAGATTAGGTCCCATTTCTAGTGCGTCGTTCAACGCCGGTTGGCCTCGCTCATGAGAAGAGGCATCGAACACGATCCTCCATTTAGTGCCATCTTTCTTTTGCTTCTTGACTGCGTGATGTGGTAGATAGAAGACGTTTCCGGGAGTCTCGTTCGTTGGAGCTATTTCGACTTGTTCCTTTACGATGTAGTCCAACATGTGTGCGTGGTACATTGCCTTGAAAACCGAATCGTGTTGCATTCGGTGCTCAAGAGTCTGGAATCTTCTCTCAGCTATTGGCAGGTTATTTGACAAAATTACGCCCTTTTTACGTGGAAGTGATACAACTCTTCTACCGTCTTGGATATAGTATGTTTTGTGGAATTCATGTAGGATAGTTGCATCTTTCCCGGACATTTGTCTGCCATGTGTCTCTCGAATACCAATTGTTTCCAGATCCCAGAACTGTCTCATGGATTCATCGGATATTTCGCAGTCAGTGGTTGAGATGTGGTAGGTCGTAACGTGATTAACTGAAGCTCCGGACCGGTTACCTGTCAGAACCCACCCGAAGACTGTAGGAAGCAGTACAAGTGAAGGCGTTATTGGCATTGGCTGTTCCATTTTTACTATCTTCCAGTAATGGTCAGCACCTATTAATATCTCAATAGGAAGTTCTTCGTTGTTAGTTCCCGGATCAGCAAGCGTTAGATTACTGAAGTCCTGGGTGACACTTGGATGCGATGAATAAGTGTTGTCACTTTCAAAGGCCGTGAGAGTGACGGTTTTCCTTGTTGAAAATCCGATAATGTCAAACTGAACAAGCCGTCGTAGTTGGGAACCAGTGAACGTTGCTTCAAATGATTTCACCGATAGGTCTCGCTTGTCAGTTACGTTTAGTTTGAGAGTGTCTACTAGAACCTGTGCAATGAAGCTTGATTGACTTCCAGCATCCAGGATACATCGTGTGAGTTTAGAAATTCCCGTGGGCCCTTTGATCCACACACGAGCAGTTTGGAGAAATGATAAATGTGATGTTGCCACTTGAATTTTGCTGACAGTAGTGGGTGGCGTGTTATTGGCGTTACAGACGGATATGTGATGAAGTTGCTTGCAATTTGAGCAAGAAACTTTTCCTTTCTTGTTGCACTGGTGGACAGTGTGTCCTCTGTTAAGGCAAAGAAAACATCGCGTGGAAAGTCTGAGTGTTTGTATTCTGTCTTCCAGGTTGGTTATTTCTTTACATTCTTGGGCCCAGTGGCCTTTATTTTCACAAAAGACGCAGAATGGATTTATGGTTTTCTTCCATCTCGGTTTTGATTTTCCCCTTTTTGCAGAAATTTGAAGAGTGGCCGCTGTCGGAGTATAGAAGGATGGAGCTGACGTGGTGGTTTCTCCTCTGATCTTCTCAGTTTTTAGCGATCCCTCTACCTCTTTATTGAGAAACGCCATTAATGACATCATGTGACCTTCTGTAATGTTTTCTCGCTTTGCGTGTATTAGCCAGCGTCCGCAAATTTCAGCTGCAAAAGCTCGTAGGATTTTTGGAGCCAATATACGTCCGTATAGGTTTACATCTTCCCCTAGGGCTATGAGGGCTTGTACTCTGCGATGACACTCCACGTACGTCGAGTTCAACTCTTGAGGACTTTCCGACAAAGCAGGTCTTAAATTTTCCAGGAAGTCAAGGTGGGCCTGGATTATTCTATCCTTGTCTCCGTATCGTGCTACAAGTATCTTTTTCGTCTGTTCATAGGTATCTGCGCTCACTGCTATGCCATCTATGAGTCGCTTTGGCTCTCCTTCGAGGTATCCTCTTAGAAACACGTGCTTATTTATGTCAGATATTGTGGGGTTCTTGTCAACTGAGGACTGGAACTGTTCCCAGAACCTGCACCAAGTTTCTATATCACCGGAAAAGGGTTCGAGCCGTATTGTGGGTAGTTTAACCCCTTGTCTGACCGTGGGTATACCGTCAGAATAGTTATTAGTAGTAGAAAGCACACCAGGCTTGTCTTTCTTCTTTGTAAGGAGGGTTTTGGCGTGCTGAAGTGCGCGCTTCGATCTGTCTAAATATTCTTCGCAAGTCTGTGCGTCTGCTTCGTATTCTTCGTCTGTTAACATGTCATGAATATAGTCATCTAAGGTGAGTAACATGTTTAAAGTATCCTGAAGACGATCGCTGATGTGTTCGATCTCAGCTGGATCTGTAGAGTCATTACTGCCATTTAAAGATGTTGCGAACCGTGTACAATTATTGCGCTGAGTGGTACGTTTTCGTTTAAGTTTCTTAAGTTCTTGTTCTTTGTCCCTCATTATGTGAATAAGAATAGGTCTGTTAGCTAAGTGGATTTGTCTTGATTTATGCCTGGAGAGATGGGGCGAGCTTGAAAGAACAGCTGTGCTCTGTGCTATTCCAAGAGGCAACCAGATGGCGTTGGCAATGGCAAAAAAAAAAAAAAAAAAAAAAATGGCTACTCGAAACTGATGAGGTTATCAAGCATACATAATACACAATTCTACCAAATCAATGAAAGTAATGTAGCAAGTGTTATTGCAAACATGCTGCTGCGTTATGCAAATCAACCCGTATACAATGGAATGTTGTACTTATCCGTTGTGTTGAAATGGTGTCGTCGTGTGGCGTTGTGAGGTTCCGTGTCTTATTTCAAGTAATCTGCACTTCACTGCCACTTTAACTTAGTATTTTCTGCTTGAAATCTTCAAGATGTTTCGTTTCGTGATGTAGTGATCCGTGATTCGAACAGTAATTAGGTTTCGGCACCAGTATGTCGTAGTATAAATAACGTACACAAACAGCTAGGTCTCCATACTTAAACTCTCTTTATTTTTACAAAAAACAAAGCAAGAACAAAAACGCATCTGGTGGCGTCAACAACAACTATTTGGTTATAATCACTGACGGTAGATGTCCTCAGCTACTCTGTGTCCTCAACAGTCTGGGTGGCTCACTTCGTAAGACGCTGTCCTACCAATTCCAAGGTCGTGGGTTCAAACCCGGGTCAGACCGACGGTTTTTAAGTGTTTTTAAGTTCCATGTCAGTAGATTTACTAGCATGTAAAAGAGCTCCTGCGGGACGAAGTTCCGGCACACTAGCGACGCTCATGTGATCCAGGCAATTGACAGCGTCGTTAAACATTCTTTTTTTTCCGAATCATCACTTTGATTTTTGTATTTACCAAATTATAAAAATCTGATGTGTTGCACTCACATGACTTTACTCTTCCACAAAACATTCCTACCAACTATGATTCCTATACCTTTTTTGTGTTAGTTGAGATAAACATTTGTACAAATTATCTTTTTACTTAGTTCCTTGTAGGTGCAAGGAGAATATTAGAATACAGTAGGCTTTGAGTGATAATCAAATGTCTTAAATCTTTGAGATCCCGTTCTCTTCGCACGTTTAACACATAAAAATGAACAACGATGTTCTATTTCACGAAAGTTTCAAGTTTTTCGAAACTGACACAAATAACAAGGAATATCTCCGAAATGGTTCACTCTACAAAAAATTAAACATAAAATGTGTGTTTTAGCGAGATCTAAATTTTTGTATAGTAAGATTTTGTCTATCTCTTAGGGTTTACGAGTTATTCAAAGTTCATCCATAATAAACAAGACTACATAGACTATAGCCAGAAAATTCAAAATATACATTTCATTTTTCATACAAACATCTTATATATACGGCATTTTAATCAAAATCGTTAGAGCCATTTTCAAGAAAATAAAAATTTTCGTAAAATGTTCCATGTAAATTTCATTTAGGGTGGGGCGTTTTTCTTCAAAATCTTCGTGTCTCAGCCTTGAAAGGAATTAAACTTAAATACTAACTTTGGTCCTTTACAGAATTTTCATTTTTGAGTTATGTTGTCCACAGACTGACAAACACACGGATCTTTTTCTAAACATACATTTTTTTGGATTCAGGGGGTCTCAAAACAGATATTTCCCGTGAAATCTCGACTTAGAATTGTTGGGTGGAATACAGTACTTCCTACTACTTACCAATAGAGAAAGCATTCACGTGACTTTCTGTATTCTTGTACTAACCATTCTTACAAACTCTTATTCCTATATCTTCTTCGTATTACTTAAGATAAACATTTTCAGAAATTACCTTATTCTTCATTTCCTTGTAGGTGCAAGGGGAATCTTAGAATACAGTAGGCTTTGAGCTATAGTCAAATGTTTTAAAGCTTTGAGATCTCATTCTCTTTGCACGCTTAATGTATTAAAAATGAACAACGATGTTCCATTTCACGAAAGTTGAAAGTTTTCCAAAACTGACACAAATAACAAGGAATATCTCCGAAATGATTCACTCTACAAAAAATATCTTCAGAAATAATTTGTGTCTTTAGAGCGATCTACATTTTTGTATACTAAGATTTTGTCTATATGTTACAGCTTGTGAGTTATTCAAAGGCCATCCAGAGTAAACAGGACTATATAGGCTATAGCTGGAAAATTCAAAATATACATTTGAGGTGTCATAAAAATGTCTAAAAGGTATGGCATTTTAATGAAAATCGTTGCAGCTATTTTCAAGAAAATAAGAATCTTCGAAAAATTTTCCATGTAAAGGGTAGTTTAGGGTGGGATTATTTTCTTCAAGGTCTTCGCGTAGCATCCGCGAAAGAAATTAAACTTAAATACCAACGTTGGTTTCTAACCGACTTTTTGTTTTTTAGTTATGCTGTCCACAGCCTGACAGACACCACACACACACACACACACACACACACACACACACACACACACACACGGACGTTTTTCTAAAATACTTTTTGCATTCAGGGATCTCAAAACATATTTCCGGTGAAATCTCGACATTAAATTTTTGGGTGGAATACAATACTTGCTCTACTTACGACTAGAGAAAGTAAAAATCTGATGTGTCGCACTCGATGACCTTCTCTACTCTTGTACTAACCATTCTTAAAAACTCTTATATTTTTATTCAAGATGCTCTTGGCCTTCAAGCCAGGTGTAGTGATGAAGAGACATCTGTTCATCACTACACCTGGCTTGAAGCCCGAGAGCATCTTGAATATGTTCGTCGCCAGGAAAGCTTCAAATCATATCTTATATTTCTATCTTCTTCATATTAGTTGAGAAAAATATGTGTTCAAGTTATCTTATTGCTTATTTCCTGGTATGTGCAATGGGAATATAGGAATCTTACAACTCGTAGCTGTTCTGTCTTGTCGTAACCTTGACCCATAGTTTTCTGTCTTGCTTTACTCTCTCTGTCTCCCAAACTGTTGGTTTTGACGATGCAATCATATAGCAAATCACTAAAACCGCTTCACATCAAGACTAACTCCGACCGACGTATCCCAGATTGTCCCTTGTGGACACATGCAGTTCTCTCACGAAGACTACTGTACAGTATACACACACATGCAGTGCTAACAGCTGTCCCGTTCTTCTCAACATAAGAACTACTCGCTTTTCTCGTCGTCTCACCTCCTTTTATAGACGACATAGCGTAGTACGGATCTTTCTCGAAATTAACGTTTTTCTCGAAGCTATCACAAAATAATCCTTGTCCTGCGGCTGCATTATTGTCACGTTTTCACAAGAAGTGGCGCGAGGTAGTCTGACTTGACTCACTTTGGTGTGAACCGCCGCCGACCGGTGTCACATTATTATACATAGCTCGATTAATATTGTGCAAAATCCTTCAACCGCTCCCCAAAGCAATGAACATTAACGTACTTAGGAAAACCTAACCCGAAGGTCATCTATAACATTAAGGTGGTGGTGAGTGAGTTAGTGAGTGAATGGTGAGTGAGTGAGTAGTGATGGAGAGAGTGACTGAGTGGATTAGTGAAGTTTAAGGGCCCGAAAACAAACCTTAAAGTCTAAAACACAAACTCATGGGCTTAAAATGTGGAAATCTAAAAGAGAAGTTTACGATATTAAAATATTAACACAGTAAAACGTAAAAGATGAGGTGAAAATATAAAAATTTAATAATCAACGGTGATGTAACCCTTTAAATGCGTTTTACATTTTTAAAGGGTTAACTCGCCATTGAATTTTTCTATTGCTGCATTTATATCCCGCTTTTAACTGCAACAGTCATCTTGGCAACCTCTCGTGTGGAACATATTACATCTGGAATTGTATTGAGTCATTTCATTGTGGGTTTAGTTTCTTTGAGTATCTTCTACATTATATTCACACTGTTATTCACACTCCTAGAGAAGAGAGGATGGGGAACAATCTTGGCTAGAGAAAGGTTCCCACTTTCCAACCAGGAATCGAATCTGGGACCGTCGCACAGTAGCTAAGTGGTCCACCGGATGAGCTACTGGGATAGCACTACTGATTTTTTCTGCCACTGGCAAGAGTAGGGAATTTCAGCAAGCACTTAAACCTTCCTTTGCTCCAATCTGAAAACTGAATTGAACTAAAACTTAAAACTGAAAAGTTGGGTTGTTTCAGTTCGGTTTTCAGTTGTTTTCCTAAAACACTGGACTGAAAAAGTTAAAACTGAGCTGAAAACATCGTTTCATTAAGTAAAATTGCGGGAGCGTGGTTGAGAAAGCGTTATGGCGGTGAAGAAAATGAGTTGGAGTTGGATATTTTGATATTTACTTGGTCGATGCATTAACAGATGGAGCAAAGA
Organism: Tenodera sinensis; assembly: GCA_030765045.1. Classification (NCBI taxonomy): domain Eukaryota; kingdom Metazoa; phylum Arthropoda; class Insecta; order Mantodea; family Mantidae; genus Tenodera; species Tenodera sinensis. The sequence continues at coordinate 5,203,134 of CM060973.1, read as the reverse complement.
GATAGAGGAAACGCTCCGAGCTACATCCCATGTTTGCTAATCGTACTTCAGAATGTTTTGGTTATGAAGCACCTGAGGGAAAATGGCACTAAGTTCATGGAGTACTTAAGATGAACTCCAAAATTAAATCCAATCTTAATATTATTTACGGTTACATATAGGTAAATTAACATTATCACTTCCAGAATCCACTAACGTAATCCAGCGTTTCTTTATATCGGAATAGATGTCTATATTTTGTATGATCGGTTAAGATTGCGCATGTACTAAAATCCTCAACTTCGCTTATTGCGCACAGTAGCACTGAATTGCACACGTTTATTGCACAACTTCTAGTAATAGATGTAATTCAGAATAGTACACATTCGGGATATGGTATTTGCAGCTTAAACCATTAACTTCACACCCCCAGGTAAAGTATTTCTGACGAAACATCGTTTTTAGCAGATACGCAATCTTAATAAAACGACCAAGTTACCACCTACATGACGAGGTTATATCCACCAAGGCTACTTTGTTGTGCTGCACTTATTCCAGAATCTTTGCACACTTAAAGAGCAGAAGAGAGCTGAAAAATTATTAAATGTTATCCAGAAAGGCTATATCTTGTTTACCATGTGCCTACTTGATTTTTCTAATTCCTCTGCTAACTCCTTCCAAAGCCCGTGTTTTTTCTCTACATTTCTCTACTCTTGCGCATTGTATTTAAGTTCATTCTGATGAACAAATCCATAATTATTTCCTCTCGACTGTGTGAAGACATTCGATCTCCACTAATTAAGTCCACTTTGCAAAGTAAACAAGCCAATACCCCATCTATAACCCTACTTGTGAATGTCCAAGCTCAGCTGGTTTTATTACAATTATTTTGTTGTTTAACGACGCTGTCAATCACCAGGATCACATCAGTGTCGCCGGTGTGCCGGAATTTCGTTCTGAAGGAGTTCTTTTACATGCCAGTAAATCTACTGAGATGAAGCTGTCGTTTTTAAGCACACTTAAAAGCCATCGGTCTGGGCTGGATTTGAACCCGCGATCTTGGGATCAGTAGGCCAGCGTCTAACCCAATGAGCCACCCAGACCGGCCCAAGCTCAACTGAACTGAAATAAAGCTGGTCGCTATACGAAGGCTTTGAAATTCCGTTCTGTTTGCAAAGCTATGATATAAAAAAGTGAACTACAACCTTCCATTTGAGAAAAACTATTAAGTACTGTTAAGCTGAGATAAATAACAAAGAATATCTCCGAAATGGTTCACTCCAATAAAAAATGATTTGAATACAAATTGTGTTTTGACGAGATCCACATTGTTTGCTAATAAGATTTGGTCTATCTCTAACGGTTTACTAGTTATGCAAAAGTAATCAGGAGTAAACAGGACTACGTGGACTATAGCCAGAAAATTTAAAATTACATTTTATTTGCCATAAAAGCATCTTAAACACATGGCACTTTAATCAAAATCGTTAGAGCCATTTTTGAGAAAATAAATATGTTCGTAAAATTTGTTATGTAAAGTGTAGTTCAGTGGAATTTTCTTTAAAACCTTCGTATCGCATCCTTGAAAGATATTAAACTGATATACCAAATTTGGTTTTTAACAGAGTTTTCGTTTTTGAGCTATGCTGTTCACACACGCACAGACACACGCATATACACACACAAACATACACAGAACGAGAGAGAGACGGACCTTTTCTAAAAATGTAATTTTTCTCCAACCGTAGTTAATAGCAGGTTGTGGTACCAACGTGCTCAAGTCTGGTTTACATTAATGCGCAAAATATCCAACATGGACCGAGAGACAAATATACTATGATTGCGTTACTTACTCCAAGTATTTCAGCTCACGAGACCCTGGAGGGAAGCTCCGCTGCTCAAGATATTGCTGTGTGAAACTAACCAAGAGAAACAGGACGATCACTCTGAATATATGCATAGTGGATCTACTGTTCCTTCCTCCTACAATACCTAAAGTGCGTATCTGAAAATAAAACAGGAAATTAATGTCGACATAAGACACAGAAAAATCGATCCATATCAATACACTAGAAAACCCACTCCCGAGCTGCATATAAGGAAATAAACAAAGTTGCAACGGTTCACCATGTAGGAACTGAATTGTACATTTACACGGAAAAGAAATTTGTTTATGGATAGGGTTACAAAGGCTTTATTTTTTCCCATGCCCTTTGAGACGTGGGGATAACCCATGTTCAGAAAATGATTCTGTGGACTAACTTTATGTTATTAAAGCTAAGGTACACGAATATCTTATTGATATGTTACCAGTAATGTATTTGTGTAGTTTAAAGTGGTTCGTTATTGACCAACTGCTTGGTAACAGCTTCGGTGGTGGTGGTGCTGGTGGTGGTGGTGATGGTGGTGGTGGTGACAGTGGTGGTGGTGGCGAGGTGGTGGTGGTGGTGGCGGTGGTGGCGGTGGAGGTGGTCGCAGTGGTGGTGGTGGCGGTGGTGGTGGCTGTGGTGATGGTGGTAGTTGTGGTAGGAATGCTAGTGGCGACGGCGGCGGTAGTGGTGGTGGTGGAGGTGATGGTGGTGGTGGTGGTGGCAGGAATGCCAGTGGCGGCGGCGGTGGTGGTGGTGGTGAAGGTGGTGGTGGCGGTGGTGATGTTGGTGATGGTGGTGGTGATGGTGGTGGTGATGGTGGTGGGGGTGATGGTGGTGGTGATGGTGGTGGGGGTGGTGATGGTGTTAATGGTGGTGGTGGTGGCGAAGGTGGTGATGGTGGTGGTGGTGTTGATGATGGTGGTGGTGATGGTAGTGGTGGTGGTGATGATAGTGGTGGTGGTGGCGGTGGTGGTGGTGATGGTGGTGGTGGTGGCGGTGGTGGTGGTGATGGTGGTGGTGGTGATGGTGGTGGTGGTGATGGTGGCGGTGGCAGTGGCGGTGGTGGCGGTGGTGGTGGTGATGGCGATGGTGGTGGTAGTGGCGGTTTTGGTGGTGGTGGTGATCGTGGTGGTGATGGTGATGGTGGTGGTGGTGATGGTGTTGGTGGTGATGGTGATTGTGGTGGTGGTGGCGGTGGTGATGGCGGTGGTGGTGGCGGTGGTGATGGCGGTGGTGGTGGCGGTGGTGATGGTGGTGGTGGTGGCGGTGTCGGTGGTGGTGGTGATGGTGGTGGTGGAGGTAGCGGTGGTGATGGTGGTGGTGATGGTATTGGTGGTGGTGATGGTGGTGGTGATGGTGGTGGTGATGGTGGTGGTGGTGATGGTGGTGGTGGCAGTGGTGATGGTGCTGGTGGTGGCCGTGGTGGTGGTGGCGGTGGTGGTGGTGGTGGCGGTGGTGGTGGTGGCGGTGGTGGTGGTAGGAACGCTAGTGGCGGCGGCGGCGGTGGTGGTGGTGGCGATAGTGATGGTGGTGGTGGCGGTGGTCATGGTGGTGGTAGTTGTGGTGGTGGTAGGAATGCTAGTGGCGGCGGTAGTGGTGGTGGTGATGGTGCTAGTGGTGGTAGGAATGCTAGTGGCGGCTGTGGTAGTGGTGGTAGTGGTGATGGTGGTGGTGGCGGTGGTGATGGTGGTGGTGATGGTGGTGGCGGTTGTAATGGTGGAGGTGGTGATGGTGGTGGTGGTGATGGTGGTGGTGGTAGTTGTGGTGGTGGTACGAATGCTAGTAGAGGCGGCGGTGGTGGTGGTGGTAGGAATGCTAGTGGCGGCGGTAGTGGTGGTGGTGGCGGTGATGGTGGTGGTGGAGGTAGCGGTGGTGATGGTGGTGGTGGTAATGGTGGTGGTTATGGTGGTGATGGTGGTGGTGATAGTGGTGGTGATGGTGATGGTGGTGGTGGCAGTGGTGATGGTGGTGGTGGCTTTGGTGGTGGCGGTAGCGGTGGTGGTAATGGTAGTGGTGGTGGTAATGGTGGTGGTGATGGTGGTGATGGTGGTGGTAATGTTGGTGGTGGTGATGGTGGTGGTGGTGGCGGTGGCGGTGGTGATGGTGATGGTGGTGGTAGCGGTGGTGGTGTCGGCGGTGGTGACGGTGGGGGTGGCGATGGTGGTGGTGGTGATGGTGATGGTGGTGGTGATGGTGGTGGTGAAGGTGATGGTGGTGGTGATGGTGATGGTGGTGATGGTGGTGGTGATGGTGATGGTGGTGGTGGCAGTGGTGATGGTGCTGGTGGTGGTGGCGTTGGTGGTGGCGGTAGCGGTGGTGGTGGTAATGGTAGTGGTGGTGGTGGTAATGGTGGTGGTGATGGAGGTGATGGTGGTGGTGGTGTTGGCAGTGGTGATGGTGGTGGTGGTGTTGGTGGTGGCGGTGGAGGTGGGGAAGGTAATGGTAGTAGTGGTGGTAGTGGTGATGGTGGTATTGGTGGTGATGGTGGTAGTGGTGGTGGTAATGGTGGTGGTTGTGGTGGTGATGGTGGTGATGGTGATGGTGGTGGTGGCAGTGGTGATGGTGGTGGTGATGTTGGTGATGGTGGTGGTGGTGATGGTGGTGGCGGTGGTGATGGTGGTGGTAGTTGTGTTGGTGATGGTGGCGTTGGTGGTGGCGGTAGTGGTGGTAATGGTAGTGGTGGTAATGGTGGTGGTGATGGTGGTGGTGGTGATGGTGGTGGTGATGTTGGTGATGGTGGTAGTGGTGATGGTGGTGGTGGTGATGGTGGTGGCGGTGGTGATGGTGGTGGTAGTTGTGTTGGTGATGGTGGTGGTGATGGTGGTGGTGATGGTGGTGGTGATGGTGGTGGTGATGGTGGTGGTGGCGTTGGTGTTGGCGGTGGTGGTGGCGGTGGTAATGGTAGTGGTGGTGGCGAAGGTGGTGAAGGTGGTGGTGATGGTGGTGGTATTGGTGATGGTAGTGGTGGTGGGGGCGGTGGTGATGGTGGTGGTGGTTGTGTTGGTGATGGTGGTGGTGATGGTGGTGGCAGTGGTGATGGTGGTGGTGGTGGCGTTGGTGGTGGCGGTAGCGGTGGTGGTAATAGTAGTGGTGGTGGTAATGGTGGTGGTGATGGTGGTGATGGTGGTGGTGTTGGCAGTGGTGATGGTGGTGGTGGTGGCGTTGGTGGTGCCGGGCGGTGGCGGTGGTAATGGTAATGGTAATAGTGGTGGTGGTGGTGATGGTGGTAGTGGTGCTGATGGTGGTAGTGGTGGTGGTAATGCTGGTGGTTGTGGTGGTGGTGATGGTGGCGATGGTGATGGTGGTGGTGGCAGTGGTGATGGTGGTGGTTATGGTGGCGTTGGTGGTGGCGGTAGTGGTGGTAATGGTAGTGGTGGTGATAATGGTGGTGGTGATGGTGGTGGTGATGGTGGTGGTGATGGTGGTGGTGATGTTGGTGATGGTGGTGGTGGTGAAGATAGTGGTAGTGATGGTGGTGAAGGTGATTGTGGTGGCGGTGGTGATGGTGGTGGCGTTGGTTTTTGCAGTGGTGGTGGCGGTGGTAATGGTGGTGGTGGTGATGGTGGTGGTGATGGTGGTGGTGGTGGCAGTGGTGATGGTGGTGGTGGTGGTAGCGGTGGTGACGGTGGTGGTGGTGGCAGTGGTGGTGGCGTTGGTGGTGGTAGGAACGCTAGTGGCGGCGGCGGTGGTGGTAGTGGTGGGGGTGGTTGTGGCGGTGGTGGTGGCGGTAGTGATGGTGGTGGTGGCGGTGGTCATGGTGGTGGTAGTTGTGGTGGTAGGAATGCTAGTGGCGGCGGTGGTGGTGGTAGGAATGCTAGTGGCGACGGTGGTAGTGGTGGTGGTGATGGTGGTGGTGATGGTGGTAGTGGTGGTAGGAATCCTAGTGGCGGCTGTGGTAGTGGTGGTAGTGGTGATGGTGGTGGTGGCGGTGGTGATGGTGGTGTTGATGGTGGTGGCGGTTGTAATGGTGGAGGTGGTGATGGTGGTGGTGGTGATGGTGGTGGTGGTAGTTGTGGTGGTGGTACGAATGCTAGTAGAGGCGGCGGTGGTGGCGGTGATAGGAATGCTAGTGGCGGCGGTAGTGGTGGTGGTGGCGGTGATGTTGGTGGTGGTGGAGGTAGCGGTGGTGATGGTGGTGGTGGTAATGGTGGTGGTTGTGGTGGTGATGGTGGTGGTGATAGTGGTGGTGATGATGATGGTGGTGGCAGTGGTGATGGTGCTGGTGGCTTTGGTGGTGGCGGTAGCGGTGGTGGTAATGGTAGTGGTGGTGGTAATGGTGGTGGTGATGGTGGTGATGGTGGTGGTAGTGTTGGTGGTGGTGATGGTGGTGGTGGCGATGGCGGTGGTGGTGATGGTGGTGGTGGTAGCGGTGGTGGTGGTAGCGGTGGTGGTGTCGGCGGTGGTGACGGTGGAGGTGGTGATGGTGGTGGTGGTGATGGTGATGGTGGTGGTGATGGTGGTGGTGGTGAAGGTGATGGTGGTGGTGATGGTGATGGTGGTGATGGTGGTGGTGGTGATAGTGGTGGTAATGGTAATGGTGGTGGTGGCAGTGGTGATGGTGCTGGTGGTGGTGGCGTTGGTGGTGGCGGTAGCGGTGGTGGTAATGGTAGTGATGGTGGTGGTAATGGTGGTGGTGATGGTGGTGATGGTGGTGGTGGTGATGGTGGTGGCGGTGGTGATGGTGGTGGTAGTTGTGTTGGTGATGGTGGCGTTGGTGGTGGCGGTAGTGGTGGTAATGGTAGCGGTGGTAATGGTGGTGGTGATGGTGGTGGTGGTGATGGTGGTGGTGATGTTGGTGATGGTGGTAGTGGTGATGGTGGTGGTGGTGATGGTGGTGGCGGTGGTGATGGTGGTGGTAGTTGTGTTGGTGATGGTGGTGGTGGTGGTGATGGTGGTGGTGATGGTGGTGGTGGCGTTGGTGTTGGCGGTGGTGGTGGCGGTGGTAATGGTAGTGGTGGTGGCGAAGGTGGTGATGGTGGTGGTGATGGTGGTGGTATTGGTGATGGTAGTGGTGGTGGGGGCGGTGGTGATGGTGGTGGTGGTGGTTGTGTTGGTGATGGTGGTGGTGATGGTGGTGGCAGTGGTGATGGTGGTGGTGGTGGTGTTGGTGGTGGTGTTGGCAGTGGTGATGGTGGTGGTGGCGTTGGTGGTGGCGGTGGTAATGGTAATGGTAATAGTGGTGGTGGTGATGGTGGTAGTGGTGCTGATGGTGGTAGTGGTGGTAATGCTGGTGGTTGTGGTGGTGGTGATGGTGGCGATGGTGATGGTGGTGGTGGCAGTGGTGATGGTGGTGGTTATGGTGGCGTTGGTGGTGGCGGTAGTGGTGGTAATGGTAGTGGTGGTGATAATGGTGGTGGTGATGGTGGTGGTGATGGTGGTGGTGATGTTGGTGATGGTGGTGGTGGTGAAGGTGGTGGTAGTGATGGTGGTGGTGGTGATTGTGGTGGCGGTGGTGATGGTGGTGGCGTTGGTTTTGGCAGTGGTGGTGGCGGTGGTAATGGTGGTGGTGGTGATGGTGGTGGTGATGGTGGTGGTGGTGGCAGTGGTGATGGTGGTGGTGGTGGTGGTGATAGCGGTGGTGACGGTGGTGGTGGTGGCAGTGGTGGTGGCGTTGGTGGTAGTAGGAACGCTAGTGGCGGCGGCGGTGGTGGTAGTGGTGGAGGTGGTTGTGGCGGTGGTGGTGGCGGTAGTGAAGGTGGTGGTGGCGGTGGTCATGGTGGTGGTAGTTGTGGTGGTGGTAGAAATGCTAGTGGCGGCGGCGGTGGTGGTAGGAATGCTAGTGGCGGCGGTGGTAGTGGTGGTGGTGGTGATGGTGGTGGTGATGGTGGCGGTGATGGTGGTGGTGGCGGTGGTGGCGGTGGTGGTGGCGGTGGTGATGGCGGTAGTGTTAGTGGTGGCGGTGGTGGTGGCGGTGGTGGTGGTAGGAACGCTAGTGGCGGCGGCGGTGATGGTGGTGGTAGTGGTGGGGGTGGTGGTGGCGGTGGTGGTGCCGGTAGTGATGGTGGTGGTGGCGGTGGTCATGGTGGTGGTAGTTGTGGTGGTGGTAGGAATGCTAGTAGCAGCGACGGTGATTGTGGTGGTAGGAATGCTAGTGGCGGCGGTAGTGGTGGTGGTAATAGCGGTGGTGATGTTGGTGGAGATGGTGGTGGTGGTGGAGGTAGCGGTGGTGATGGTGGTGGTGGTGATGGTCTTGGCGGTGGTGATGGTGGTGGTGAAGGTGGTGGTGATGGTGGTGATGGTGGTGATGGTGGTGGTGATAGTGGTGGTGATGGTGATGGTGGTGGTGGCAGTGGTGATGGTGGTGGTGGTGGCGTTGGTGGTGGCGGTAGCGGTGGTGGTAATGGTAATGGTGGTCGTGGTAATGGTGGTGGTAATGGTGGTGATGGTGGTGGTGATGTTGGTGGTGGTGATGGTGGTGGTCTTGGCGGTGGCGGTGGCGGTTGGTGATGGTGGTGGTAACGGTGGTGGTGTTGGCGGTGGTGACGGTGGGGTGGTGATGGTGATGGTGGTGATGTTAATGGTGGTGGTGATGGTGATGGTGGTGATGGTGGTGGTGGTGATAGTGGTGGTGATAGTGGTGGTGATGGTGATGGTGGTGGTGGCAGTGGTGATGTTGGTGGTGGCGTTGGTAGTGGCGGTAGCGGTGGTGGTAATGGTAGTGGTGGTGGTGATGGTGGTAGTGGTGGTGATGGTGGTAGTGGTGGTGGTAATGGTGGTGGTTGTGGTGGTGGTGATGGTGATGGTGGTGGTGGCAGTGGTGATGGTGGTGGTTATGGTGGCGTTGCTGGTGACGGTAGTGGTGGTAATGGTAGTGGTGGTGGTAATGGTGGAGGTAATGGTGGTGGTCATGGTGGTGGTGTTGGAGATGCTGGTGGTGATGTTGGTGATGGTGGTGAAGGTGGTGAAGGTGGTGGTGGTGATGTTGGTGGTGGTGATGGTGGTGGCGGTGGTGATGGTAGTGATAGGTGCGTTGGTGATGGTGGTGGTGATGGTGGTGGTGATGGTGGTGGTGATGGTGGTGGTGGCGTTGGTTTTGGCGGTGGTGGCGGTGGTAATGGTAGTGGTGGTGGTGATGGTGGTGATGGTGGTGGTGATGGTGGTGATGGTGGTGGTATTGGTGATGGTGGTGGTGTTGGCGGTGGTGATGGTGGTGGTGGTTGTGTTGGTGATGGTGGTGGTGATGGTGGTGGTGGTAGGAACGCTAGTGGCGGCGGCGGTGGTGGTGGTGGTCAGGTTGGTGGTGGCGGTGGTGGTGGCGGTAGTGATGGTGGTGGTGGCGGTGGTCATGGTGGTGGTAGTTGTGGTGGTAGGAATGCTAGTGGCGGCGGCGGTGGTGGTGATGGTGGTGGTGGTAGGAATGCTAGTGGCGGCGGTGGTAGTGGTGGTGGTGATGGTGGTGGTGGCGGTGGTGATGTTGGTGGTGGTGATGGTGGTGGCGGTGGTGGTGGCGGTTGTGATGGTGGAGGTGGTGATCGTGGCGGTGGTGATGGTGGTGGTGGTAGTTGTGGTGGTGGTAGGAATGCTATTAGCAGCGACGGTGATTGTGGTGGTAGGAATGCTAGTGGCGGCGGTAGTGGTGGTGGTAGCGGTGGTGATGTTGGTGATGGTGATGGAGATGGTGGTGGTGGTGGAGGTAGCGGTGGTGATGGTGATGGTGGTGGTGATGGTGGTGGTGGTGATGGTGGTGGTGATGGTGGTGGTGATGGTGGTGATAGTGGTGGTGATAGTGGTGGTGATGGTGATGGTGGTGGTGGCAGTGGTGATGGCGGTGGTGGTGGTGGCGTTGGTGGTGGCGGTAGCGGTGGTGGTAATGGTAGTGGTGGTGGTCGCAATGGTGGTGATGGTGGTGGTGATGTTGGTGGTGGTGATGGTGGTGGTGGTGGTGGCGGTGGCGGTTGGTGATGGTGGTGGTAGCGGTGGTGGTGTTGGCGGTGGTGACGGTGGGGGTGGTGATGGTGATGGTGGTGGTGGTGATGGTGATGGTGGTGGTGATGGTAATGGGGGTGGTGATGGCGATGGTGGTGATGGTGGTGGTGGTGATAGTGGTGGTGATGGTGATGGTGGTGGTGGTAATGGTAGTGGTGGTGGTAATGGTGGTGGTAATGGTGGTGGTCATGGTGGTGGTGTTGGAGATGGTGGTGGTGATGTTGGTGATGGTGGTTGTGGTGATGGTGGTGGTGGTGATGGTGGTGGCGGTGGTGATGGTGGTGGTAGTTGTGTTGGTGATGGTGGCGTTGGTGGTGGCGGTAGTGGTGGTAATGGTAGCGGTGGTAATGGTGGTGGTGATGGTGGTGGTGGTGATGGTGGTGGTGATGTTGGTGATGGTGGTAGTGGTGATGGTGGTGGTGGTGATGGTGGTGGCGGTGGTGATGGTGGTGGTAGTTGTGTTGGTGATGGTGGTGGTGATGGTGGTGGTGATGGTGGTGGTGGCGTTGGTGTTGGCGGTGGTGGTGGCGGTGGTAATGGTAGTGGTGGTGGCGAAGGTGGTGATGGTGGTGGTGATGGTGGTGGTATTGGTGATGGTAGTGGTGGTGGGGGCGGTGGTGATGGTGGTGGTGGTGGTTGTGTTGGTGATGGTGGTGGTGATGGTGGTGGCAGTGGTGATGGTGGTGGTGGTGGTGTTGGTGGTGGTGTTGGCAGTGGTGATGGTGGTGGTGGCGTTGGTGGTGGCGGTGGCGGTGGTAATGGTAATGGTAATAGTGGTGGTGGTGATGGTGGTAGTGGTGCTGATGGTGGTAGTGGTGGTAATGCTGGTGGTTGTGGTGGTGGTGATGGTGGCGATGGTGAAGGTGGTGGTGGCAGTGGTGATGGTGGTGGTTATGGTGGCGTTGGTGGTGGCGGTAGTGGTGGTAATGGTAGTGGTGGTGATAATGGTGGTGGTGATGGTGGTGGTGATGGTGGTGGTGATGTTGGTGATGGTGGTGGTGGTGAAGGTGGTGGTAGTGATGGTGGTGGTGGTGATTGTGGTGGCGGTGGTGATGGTGGTGGCGTTGGTTTTGGCAGTGGTGGTGGCGGTGGTAATGGTGGTGGTGGTGATGGTGGTGGTGATGGTGGTGGTGGTGGCAGTGGTGATGGTGGTGGTGGTGGTGGTGATAGCGGTGGTGACGGTGGTGGTGGTGGCAGATGTGGTGGCGTTGGTGGTGGTAGGAACGCTAGTGGCGGCGGCGGTGGTGGTAGTGGTGGGGGTGGTTGTGGCGGTGGTGGTGGCGGTAGTGAAGGTGGTGGTGGCGGTGGTCATGGTGGTGGTAGTTGTGGTGGTGGTAGAAATGCTAATGGCGGCGGCGGTGGTGGTAGGAATGCTAGTGGCGGCGGTGGTAGTGGTGGTGGTGGTGATGGTGGTGGTGATGGTGGCGGTGATGGTGGTGGTGGTGGCGGTGGTGGCGGTGGTGGTGGCGGTGGTGATGGCGGTAGTGTTAGTGGTGGCGGTGGTGGTGGCGGTGGTGGTGGTAGGAACGCTAGTGGCGGCGGCGGTGATGGTGGTGGTAGTGGTGGGGGTGGTGGTGGCGGTGGTGGTGCCGGTAGTGATGGTGGTGGTGGCGGTGGTCATGGTGGTGGTAGTTGTGGTGGTGGTAGGAATGCTAGTAGCAGCGACGGTGATTGTGGTGGTAGGAATGCTAGTGGCGGCGGTAGTGGTGGTGGTAATAGCGGTGGTGATGTTGGTGGAGATGGTGGTGGTGGTGGAGGTAGCGGTGGTGATGGTGGTGGTGGTGATGGTCTTGGCGGTGGTGATGGTGGTGGTGAAGGTGGTGGTGATGGTGGTGATGGTGGTGATGGTGGTGGTGATAGTGGTGGTGATGGTGGTGGTGGTGGTGGCAGTGGTGATGGTGGTGGTGGTGGCGTTGGTGGTGGCGGTAGCGGTGGTGGTAATGGTAATGGTGGTCGTGGTAATGGTGGTGGTAATGGTGGTGATGGTGGTGGTGATGTTGGTGGTGGTGATGGTGGTGGTCTTGGCGGTGGCGGTGGCGGTTGGTGATGGTGGTGGTAACGGTGATGGTGTTGGCGGTGGTGACGGTGGGGTGGTGATGGTGATGGTGGTGATGTTAATGGTGGTGGTGATGGTGATGGTGGTGATGGTGGTGGTGGTGATAGTGGTGGTGATAGTGGTGGTGATGGTGATGGTGGTGGTGGCAGTGGTGATGTTGGTGGTGGCGTTGGTAGTGGCGGTAGCGGTGGTGGTAATGGTAGTGGTGGTGGTGATGGTGGTAGTGGTGGTGATGGTGGTAGTGGTGGTGGTAATGGTGGTGGTTGTGGTGGTGGTGATGGTGGTGATGGTGATGGTGGTGGTGGCAGTGGTGATGGTGGTGGTTATGTTGGCGTTGCTGGTGACGGTAGTGGTGGTAATGGTAGTGGTGGTGGTAATGGTGGTGGTAATGGTGGTGGTCATGGTGGTGGTGTTGGAGATGGTGGTGGTGATGTTGGTGATGGTGGTGAAGGTGGTGAAGGTGGTGGTGGTGATGTTGGTGGTGGTGATGGTGGTGGCGGTGGTGATGGTAGTGATAGGTGCGTTGGTGATGGTGGTGGTGATGGTGGTGGTGATGGTGGTGGTGATGGTGGTGGTGGCGTTGGTTTTGGCGGTGGTGGCGGTGGTAATGGTAGTGGTGGTGGTGATGGTGGTGATGGTGGTGGTGATGGTGGTGATGGTGGTGGTATTGGTGATGGTGGTGGTGTTGGCGGTGGTGATGGTGGTGGTGGTTGTGTTGGTGATGGTGGTGGTGATGGTGGTGGTGGTAGGAACGCTAGTGGCGGCGGCGGTGGTGGTGGTGGTCAGGTTGGTGGTGGCGGTGGTGGTGGCGGTAGTGATGGTGGTGGTGGCGGTGGTCATGGTGGTGGTAGTTGTGGTGGTAGGAATGCTAGTGGCGGCGGCGGTGGTGGTGATAGTGGTGGTGGTGGTAGGAATGCTAGTGGCGGCGGTGGTAGTGGTGGTGGTGATGGTGGTGGTGGCGGTGGTGATGTTGGTGGTGGTGATGGTGGTGGCGGTGGTGGTGGCGGTTGTGATGGTGGAGGTGGTGATCGTGGTGGTGGTGATGGTGGTGGTGGTAGTTGTGGTGGTGGTAGGAATGCTATTAGCAGCGACGGTGATTGTGGTGGTAGGAATGCTAGTGGCGGCGGTAGTGGTGGTGGTAGCGGTGGTGATGTTGGTGATGGTGGTGGAGATGGTGGTGGTGGTGGAGGTAGCGGTGGTGATGGTGATGGTGGTGGTGATGGTGGTGGTGGTGATGGTGGTGGTGATGGTGGTGGTGATGGTGGTGATAGTGGTGGTGATAGTGGTGGTGATGGTGATGGTGATGGTGGTGGTGGCAGTGGTGATGGCGGTGGTGGTGGTGGCGTTGGTGGTGGCGGTAGCGGTGGTGGTAATGGTAGTGGTGGTGGTCGCAATGGTGGTGATGGTGGTGGTGATGTTGGTGGTGGTGATGGTGGTGGTGGTGGCGGTGGCGGTTGGTGATGGTGGTGGTAGCGGTGGTGGTGTTGGCGGTGGTGACGGTGGGGGTGGTGATGGTGATGGTGGTGGTGGTGATGGTGATGGTGGTGGTGATGGTAATGGTGGTGGTGATGGCGATGGTGGTGATGGTGGTGGTGGTGATAGTGGTGGTGATGGTGATGGTGGTGGTGGCAATGGTGATGGTGGTGGTGGCGTTGGTGGTGGCGGTAGCGGTGGTGGTGGTAATGGTAGTGGTGGTGGTGATGGTGGTAGTGGTGGTGATAGTGGTAGTGGTGGTAATGGTGGTGGTTGTGGTGGTGATGGTGGTGATGGTGATGGTGGTGGTGGCAGTGGTGATGGTGGTGGTTATGGTGACGTTGCTGGTGGCGGTAGTGGTGGTAATGGTAGTGGTGGTGGTAATGGTGGTGGTGATGGTGGTGGTGGTGGTGATGGTGGTGGTGATGTTGGTGATGGTGGTGGTGGTGAAGGTGGTGGTGATGTTGGTGGTGGTGATGGTGGTGGCGGTGGTGATGGTAGTGATAGGTGTGTTGGTGATGGTGGTGGTGATGGTGGTGGTGATGGTGGTGGTGATGGTGGTGGTGGCGTTGGTTTTGGCGGTGGTGGTGGTAATGGTAGTGGTGGTGGTGATGGTAGTGATGGTGGTGGTGATGGTGGTGATGGTGGTGGTGATGGTGGTGGTATTGGTGATGGTGGTGGTGGTGGCGGTGGTGATGGTGGTGGTTGTGTTGGTGATGGTGGTGGTGATGGTGGTGGCGGTGGTGGTGGCGGTGGTGGTGGTAGGAACGCTAGTGGCGGCGGCGGTGGTGGTGGTAGTGGTGGGGGTGGTGGTGGTGATGTTGGTGGTGGTGATGGTGGTGGCGGTGGTGGTGGCGGTTGTGATGGTGGAGGTGGTGATCGTGGTGGTGGTGATGGTGGTGGTGGTAGTTGTGGTGGTGGTCGGAATGCTAGTAGCAGCGACGGTGATTGTGGTGGTAGGAATGCTAGTGGCGGCGGTAGTGGTGGTGGTGGCGGTGGTGATGTTGGTGATGGTGGTGGAGATGGTGGTGGTGGTGGAGGTAGCGGTGGTGATGGTGGTGGTGGTGATGGTGATGGTGGTGGTGATGGTGGTGGTGGTGATGGTGGTGGTGATGGTGGTGATGGTGGTGGTGATAGTGGTGGTGATGGTGATGGTGGTGGTGGCAGTGGTGATGGTGGTGGTGGTGGCGTTGGTGGTGGCGGTAGCGGTGGTGGTAATGGTAGTGGTGGTGGTAATGGTGGTGGTAATGGTGGTGATGGTGGTGGTGATGTTGGTGGTGGTGATGGTGGTGGTGGTGGTGGTGGTGGCGGTTGGTGATGGTGGTGGTAGCGGTGGTGGTGTTGGCGGTGGTGACGGTGGGGGTGGTGATGGTGGTGGTGATGGTAATGGTGGTGGTGATGGTGATGGTGGTGATGGTGGTGATGGTGATAGTGGTGGTGATGGTGATGGTGGTTTTGGCAGTGGTGATGGTGGTGGTGGCGTTGGTGGTGGCGGTAGCGGTGGTGGTGTTAATGGTAGTGGTGGTGGTGGTGATGGTGGTAGTGGTGGTGATGGTGGTAGTGGTGGTGGTAATGGTGGTGGTTGTGGTGGTGGTGATGGTGGTGATGGTGATGGTGGTGGTGGCAGTGGTGATGGTGGTGGTTATGGTGGCGTTGCTGGTGGCGGTAGTGGTGGTAATGGTAGTGGTGGTGGTAATGGTGGTGGTGATGGTGGTGGTGGTGATGGTGGTGGTGATGTTGGTGATGGTGGTGGTGGTGATGGTGGTGGTGGTGATATTGGTGGTGGTGATGGTGGTGGCGGTGGTGATGTTAGTGATAGGTGTGTTGGTGATGGTGGTGGTGATGGTGGTGGTGGTGATGGTGGTGGTGATGGTGGTGGTGGCGTTGGTTTTGGCGGTGGTGGCGGTGGTAATGGTAGTGGTGGTGGTGGTGGTGGTGATGGTGGTGGTGATGGTGGTGATGGTGGTGATGGTGGTGGTATTGGTGATGGTGGTGGTGGTGGCGGTGGTGACGGTGGTGGTGGTTGTGTTGGTGATGGTGGTGGTGATGGTGGTGGTGATGGTGGTGGTGATGGTGGTGGTGGCGTTGGTGGTGGCGGTGGTGGTGGCGGCAGTGGTTATGGTAGTGGTTGTGGTGATGGTGGTGATAGTGGTGGTGGTGATGGTGGTGGTGGTGATGGTGATGGTCGTGGCGGTGGTGATATTGGTGATGGTGTTGGTGATGGTGGTGGTGGTGATGGTGGTGGTGGTAATGGTGGTGGTGGTGATGGTGGTGGTGGTGGTGGCGGTGGTATGCACATTTCATCATTTTGCGTAGCGTAATATTAACCAGCGTAATTTTGTAATTTCATAACATAATTTCATTCAACGTCCGATATGATCTCGCTGTTAAAAGACGTAATCTAATCAGCAAGAAATTGAGGAATAAAGTCCATACCGGTACGTTCATGCTTTAGCTACCACTAGAGGGAAGGTACTTGACTAATATTACACTGGAAAAACAGCTTTGCTAGTCCTTTTTGCAATAAAGAAATTTATACAGTTTGTTTATATGACTTAAAATTAAGCTCTGTGTTAAGTAGTAATCGTTAAAACCAGGGCTTTAATGTTTCAAATAGAGACCTTTCTACAGATATAAGTAATTTAAGAAATTCAATGTTTCATACCTCAATAAGCCTCATAGCGATAGAGTGGGTGAGTAAGTGCATGATTGAGTGAACGGGTGGGTGAGTAAGTGATAGCCTATAGTGATAGAAAACTTGTTCTAAAATAAAAATATATAAAGTTAACGACCTCCAAAGTAATGTCATATAGGACGGTGAATTAATGAAATGGGTGAAATGATGCTCAAATGAGCCCGAGGTCCACGGAGCTTTAAGTTACCCGAAATTCGTCTTCTCAGGATAAGTGACAACCTGGGGAAAAAAACCTTACCCGGATAACTCAACCTACGCGAGATTCGAACTCACGACCTCTGGAACATGAAGCAGACACGCTAACCATCACGCTACCGAGCCGGGCCGAAAAGTCGTTGGTATTAAATATTCAGGTAACATTTACGGCCTATTGTTGAATTGTTGGACAGTTCACGTCATACATTTAATTGCTTCAATGCTATAAAATAAGTGAAAGACAATAACTATAAGTAGAGACTGGATATGAGTTGGCTGAGACTTAAAGCACAGGTAACACAGACTATGGTGATGTGATTCGTGAGCTCCAATTGAAGCCCAGGAATTGAAAATTCGTTAAAAAAAGAAAAAATGAAAACTCAGACCTGGGCTGTACAGTTACGTAAACCTAAGAAGTATATATTTCAATAATCATGACATGGTAAAGGTAAAGGGTAAAGGGTACAGACACAGAGGGGACACCTCGCTCATTTTGACCTACACAGATCTATTGTGGCTACCACCCCCATGCAGGCAGGGATGAAAATGAGAGAACTGAAGGTGCCACACCAGATCGCAGCTAGACAGGTCACAGAGACACGTGGAACTCCAAAACAAGTGCTGAGATCTCTTCATCCGGGTGCCAGGCCCAGCCAGGCAGCCATCACACCGTGACCAAACGCCACCTAGTGTCGAGAACAGCAGTCACAATGCGCAATCGTCCGCGCCATCTATTCGGCACTACCAACACTACACGCCTGAAAGTATTACACATCTGAAACTACGCCGGAAAGTACATCTGAAAGATGATAAGGAAATGGAATGAATGGAAATGATGGAAAGGAAACCGGGGTATGAAACAATGCACCCCAGCATTCGGCTAAGTGACATGCCGAAACCACGGAAAAACCCATGTCAGAGTGCCCGGCCATGGGGATCGATCCCGCGAGCTTCCGAATGCGGGCCACAGACGTTACCGCCTGATAAGCGTATCTGCAACACGTTAACATCTTTTACTAATGTGTTATATTATAAGAACAACAGAAGATGTATAGACAGAACTAAAAAGAAACATTGCAACCGACAATGTCTTCGGAAGAAAAAAGTTATGGAAATTCGAGCCTTAGTTCAAAATACTATAAATGATATTGAAAATAAGAATTACTGGCCTAACTGCATACACCATGTTAGGTTAAATTGGTTTCTAGAATGACAACATTTAATTTCCCCATGTCAAGCTGGATTCAAAGAGCTCCACTCTACAAATGAACAAGTCTTACTTCTCAGTCAAGAAATCAAAGATTCCTTCAATAGACAAGAAGATAATGTATCAGTTTTTATTGATTACCAAAGTGCATATGACTCTATATGCAGAACAAAACTGCTAAAGAAAGTAAAAAAAATAGGGATACAAGGTCCAATGTTTTCATGGCTATGTCTTTTCCTAACACAACGCTTTATTGCTACCAGATATGGAAGAAATATATCTAAATATAAACAAGTACACCGCGGCTTACCACAAGGCGCAGTGCTCAGCACTACACTTTTATATATATTTATTAATGATCTGCCACAACAAATACAAGAACCAGGTGTGAAGTGTGCACTTTTTGCTGATGACTTAGTAATGTGGACTTCAAAATCAAAAAGCAAAAGTACAGAACTAGAGAAAACCATGCAACAATCCTTAACCAACATGCAAAGGTGGACCAAAGAAAATTTAATGACTGTTAATACAACAAAATCAAACTACCAAATATTTTCACTAAGAAAAAACCACTAAAAATAGAACTAAATTTTGAGGGTCAACAATTACCAGAAACAAAGGAAGCAAAGTATTTAGGAGTTACATTTGATACCAAACTTACATGGACCAAACAAATAGAAAATGGAATACAAAGAGCAGAGAGGTGCCTTCCACTGTTAAAACGTCTAACAGGAATGAAGTGGGGATGTTCCAGAGCAACTCTTAACACAACATACAATGTATATATAAAGCCATATTTACTTACTGCAGCGAAGTTCTTGTAACAGCAAATACAAATCTTTTAAAACCAAAGTCTGAGACTAATTGCAGGTGCTATCAAAACCACACCAATACCAGCTATGGAAATACTAACCAACCAATACCCCATTGAATATGAAATAGAAAAAGCGGCTCTTATTCAACACGAAAAGTTGATCAGACTCCCATTCAATACATGCCACAGGAGAAATTTTACACATACACTAAAGACTCAGGAGAGCTTTCTTTCCAAAATTCAAGACATCAAGAACTCAAAGGAAAACTTCATATCTAAAGTCAATCCGACACAAACATTAGACATCACATATCATTTACACCTGACAGAAGAAGTTAAGAAAAGTGATACTCCAACTAATGTTCTAAAATTATTGGCATTAGAGACAATTCATACTAGATTCCCAGAACACGAATGGCTGCATATTTATACTGATGGATCATTGATATCAAACCAAGATGGAGCAGGTGCTGAAGCAACATGTCACCTCTTTTCCTGTTACAAATCTTTAAGTTATGGAACTACAAACTTTGATGGAGAAATTGAAGCAGTTCGAATGACCCTACAAAATCTTTTGTACAGAATTTCACATTTTTAGCAAGCAGTTACTCGATCAGATTCCAGTGCAGCAATTATAGCAATTACTTCCAAGTTGTCACCAAAAAACCAAACAATTATAGAATGTTGGAAAATCCTTACCCATCTAACAGCACTTCAAAAACACCTAGTCTTCCAATGGATACCAGCTCACTGTGGACTGAGTGGTAATGAGAAGGCTGATTTTCTTGCAAAAAGGGTACCAGCGGTGTACAAAAATCTATAGTTAATCCACCATTTTATGCAGCTAAAAGATTAGTTAACTCTGAATTCAAAAAATTATTGCAAAATATTACTATGAAAAATCAAAGAATAAAAGATGGGAACTACCAAACATTCAAACAGTAATTCCTGAGTATCCTCGAAAAATGGCAGTTGCAACCTTCAGGTTGATTGCAGGATATGATTGTCTCGCAAAACATTTAAACAGAATTTAACATATATAATACATAGGAAAATTAACATATTATTGTTCCTACAGTATCTTCTATTCATCTACAGAATAATAATCATAATTTCTTGGTATCATTTGACACTAGCTTCTTACTGCCTCAATACAGGCTGAACTTTCCACAGTTTATTCCCCTGAGATTCCTCTGAGGGGACCTGTGTGTCAACAAAGTGAAGGTTTCCGAGTGAGGCCTTGCTGTAAAATTTCTGTTTGCGGAACAAAAGCTCCTGCCTGGAGTTGCATCTTACAGTTTTTCAATCTCTGTCACACTATGATTAATGCCCTCAACATCACTACATGCAGTAGTTACTTCATGCTGGTGATCGCCAACTTCATGATTGTGTTGAGCGGACGTACATGGTTCACGGTCATCATCCTCTTCACTGGAGAAATCCTTATGGCAGAATCCTGCTGAATAGCTCTACGATTTCCTCACGTATTAGCCTTATAAGACAATTAATGCATCGTAGTTTTATATAAATATCATTATGGTGCCATATCTAATACAATTTCAACATAAACATTAAAGAATAGGTGCATTTAAGTTTGAGATTAGAAATTACGATTGGCATCGTTAAACCCACGGAATGTTATCTAATACGGTAGATATCACTAGCCAGATGCGCATTAGATGTCAGTGCTAGTGACCTCAGCTGGTGCAGCCTACTAGCACTTGCTCTGATTGAAATGACAGTATAACTCGTTTTGTTTTAGAACACTGAAATATTTAAATGAAAGCTTTGATGTGAGTCACCTACGTTCAGTAGCAGTATACCTTTTCGAATCAAGATGTAATCAAGACGTAATTGACAGTTGTTTTTCTCAAATTAGGGTTCTTGATAGATTTCATGGTCATATCTTATCAACTCCGTGAATCAGAGAATAAAGTCTTAACTTAACGGACGCAATTGTGGCGAGAATTATGTGCGGGATGTTAGCGTTACATTAAACGCAACGATGATCAGCGATAATGAAAGAGGCGATAAAGAGGCAAAAGAAGAAGAAGGGGAAGAAGAAAGGAAATTAGTTAAGATACCAGCAGGAACATGAGGATTATGATTTCCTTTCCTATGTTAACCATCTTAAGGAACAATTAGATCTCATAAAAGAAATAAACAGTAACACAGGCACAGCTTCCCAAAATGTGCAACTTTTAGCAATGTTGTCAGGTTATAGCTTAAGAAAATCAAAACCGGATAAAATTGCTACGTTACGTATGACATATAAAAGCTACTTTTCTGGAGATAAATTGTGGCTTACGACGCTTTCAAGTCTTGTATTATTTTATGTCTATATTCAATATTTTAAACAGTTGCTCCTTTGCCTTCAATAATTTAAATCTGAATGTTTGAGCTGGCCAAGCGATTTATTTGATACGAAAAATCTGCATCTGTAACTCCGTTATTGTGATAAAGGTGACCACGGCATAAAACCTACACATACAGCGCATGACGTCTAGGATACCCTGTGCTACAGAGAAACCTGCGTGCGATACCTTCCGTATTAGTCAACATACCACGGTTAAACCCAAACACACACGATCGTGCTAGTGTAGATATAAAGTTCTCTAAGCTTTAACCAATACTTGTACGTATTATGTGTGTAACGAATCTAAAACATTAAATTATATGTTCTTAACACAAAAATATGTCCGGTAGACCAAATTAAACCAAATGTATTAAAATATGCTGTACTCACCTCGTCGATGCATGGCTTCGATTTTACAGTGAAGTTGCTCCCTGGTGGTTAATCCATCAACCAAAACAGCTGAGCAACGCAAGACAAGAACCCATAGGTTCATCGCAGTCCGGTGTGAAGCAGAAAACATCTGGCTTTCACGTGAAAAAATTAAAACCGAACCCGCATGATTGTGAGGGTCAGGGTGGAAAGGGCTATAGTTTTAAAGGGTTCATTAACGATACAATAACATTGTAGATGGTCTTGCAACTCATTACAGAGACAAACCTACACTTTAGTGCTAACGAAACCTATAAATGCAACCCAGCGTGAGGCTTCCTCGCGCGCCTGCGGAACCTGTGACATGACCGCAGACTCCAAGCTTCTGCAACTCGAACGGGTGCTGATGATCTTCGGATCATCATGCTGCTCCTTTTCCACGAGACTGCAGCACGAAACCTCATCTCTTCTAAATGTGGAAGATGCAATTAGGCGCCGGGATGATAATTTTTACGACTCTTTTCCAATCCATCGGAGCGCCCAGGTTAGGTCTCTTGAGGATTACAAGCCCAGAACATGCCGGTTGAGTCGTTACCGGCTTCCCCGCATGACATTCGGCCACAGCCAGTAAATCGGAGCTATTCCACCAGCAGCAAAACTTGAGCTCCCATATAATCCTACCAAGAGACGCTTGGACAAAATTTAAAGTCAACCCCCATTATTATTTGGATACAGAATCACACCAGCAGTGCACAGTGAACTTTGCACTCTAACCTGCAACCGCTGAGGAGCAAAACTTGCTAACTCCTGTCACAACCCCAATCTCAGATACACCCGCCACCCTGAAAATTTTACAACACGGCATTACAGTGGTTAAGCCCGAACAAGGACAGGTAACGTAAGACGCACCTCGGGTTGTCCTCAGCCTGCAAACTCTTCTCTGCCTCTGCCTTCCCTTTGTGTGTGGTCATATTGGGTGTTCCAGCAGGAAATTATACACTAATTTCTTTGATATACCAAACCGACTTGACTAAGAGCGGGGTATCGCTCCAACCTCACCCAACTCACTCTTACTCACCAACGCACGTTGTGTTCGAGGATATGAATGATACCTTTTAAACACAAAAAAGTTGTTCTATAACAGCTCTACTACATAGTTCAACTGCTCTTCAGTCTAGTACTTCCTCAGTTAGTCTCCAAGAATATTGCGAGTTCAGTGTTCCTCCTATCAGATCTTCCAGTGTGAGTTACAGAGAAAAGCCCATCCCTATATTGCACATGGGAAACGGGCTACGTTTTTGAACAAGCAGAAACGCTAGTGTATCCCCAGGAGGTTAGTAATACTTTGGATTTTATTTCTACATACACGTATAGAAGTTGATGTTTTACGATCATATGACTTTCAGTACCCGACAATCGTTTACTTTTGTCTCCTACAATTATATTTAAAAATCTCATTTCTCTATCTATTTCTGAATAAACATCTGCAAAAGTGGTCTCCGATATAAGGAAGATGCAGGAGCGTAAAACAATAATACAATATTTCAAAAGCTGATCGCTATCTCCTAACTTTAAAGCTTCATCTTCTTTGAATGTCATCACAAGAAATAAAAGAATGGTGACATCAACAAATATAGATACCTGTTGTAAATTGTATTGTAAGTTGTGGCAAATTGTGTATTTAAACGAAATTTAATTTTTCGTGCAGTGAGTGGGTTGTCTATTCTTGGTGGTTTAAAAGCAATACAAAGGTATATAAAATTAATTTGGAATAAAATGTCTTCACAGGCAAATCGCAGAAATTTCAAGATATATTCTTTATTAGCCATTAAATTATTGTGAAAAAAAACGACAAAAGCACAGTTCAGTTACTCATTTCTCACTTTATTTTCTTCCAAAACTGAATGCACAACTGTTTTCATTTACTGACTTAGCTGACACAGCTGAAACAGCTTACAGTCCATCGTGATATTACACTTCACAGCTTTGGTCTTCTTCCTACCTTAAATCATAATTTTCCGTCTTTCAGTTCTCTCTTTGATTCACTGTTTCGCTTTCTTCTTATCGACGCGGCCGATCTCTGACGACGCAGCTGACACACAGACTAAAAGATGACTGCTACGAAGACTCGTGTCTGAACTACTACTACTATCGTTGCCTCGCCCCCTTTTATAGCAAGGATGACTTACCGCGCAGCTTTCGCGAATTTTGCCTTTTCTGAAAGCAAATACGCTGGTAGCCGGGAGCTCTCAAATAATCTCGAAAACACCTTTGATATGCCGCGCTAATTGTCATGTGTTCACAAACAGTCGCGAGATACTTTGAGCGCCTTTGATATGCGCCGCGCCTGGTGTGTGGTGTGTGGTAGTTCGAGCCCTACCGTCCTTTGTTGTGCCACTGTCACAATATCTTAGTTGTGTGGTATTTTGTCCACATAGCTAAAATAATTTAATAAGAAAATAAAAAAACAAGGAAAATTAATTTCTAAAGGGCTGTTTGATGTGAGGAGATTTTCTGGAATACTTGTGTGTTATCCTTGGAAAGTGTTGAACCTCTCTCTCTCTATTACAGACACACACATACACACACACACACACTCACTCACTCACACTCACCCGAGGATCCTGATCTTAAAGTGCTTTTATTTCATTCAGAAGCATCAAAATAAGCTTTAGGTGGAACGTAGTATATCCTTTAGTTTTTAGTTTTCACTTTCTCTACTGGTAAGTAGGGGAAATATTGTAATCCACCCAAAAATTCTCTGTCGAGATTTCACCGGAAATACATGTTTTGAGACCCCTGAATCCCAAAAAAAAAAAAAAGCGTATTTAGAAAAAGGCCTGTGTGTCTGTCTGTGGACAGCATAACTCAACAACAAATAGTCAGTTAAAAACCAAAGTTGATATTTAAGTTTATTGTCTTTTAAGGATGTGACATGACGATTTTGAAGAAAAGAGCCCCACCCTAAAGTATCCCTTACATGGAACATTTTTCGAAAATTTTCATTTTCTTCAAAATGGCTCTAACAATTTTGATTAAAATGTCGTATGTTTGAGATATTTGTATGACAAATGACATGTATATCTTGAATGTTCTAGCTATAGCCCCTGTAGTCGCATTTACTCTGGACGACTTCTGCATAACTGGTAAACCGTTGGAGATAGACAAATCATACTATACAAAAAATGTTGATCTTGCTAAAATACAAAATTTATGTCCCAATAAATTTTTTGTAGAATGAACAATTTCGGAGATATTCCTTGTTATTTTATCAGTTTAGGAAAACAAAACCCGTGAAATGGAACTTAGTTGTTCATTTTTACCTCCTCTACTGGTAAGTAGGGGAAGTATTGTATTCCACCCAAAAATTCGATGTCGAGATTTCACCTGAAATATATGTTTTGAGACCCCCTGAATCCAAAAAAAAAAAAAAAAAAAAAAAAAACATTTTATTTAGAAAAAGGTCCTTGTGTGTGTCTGTGTGTCTGTCAGTCTGTGGACAGTATAACTCAAAAACGAAAAGTCGGTTAAAAGCCAAACTTGGTATTTAAGTTGAATCTTGAATTTTCTGGCTATAGCCCTTGTAGTCGTATTTACTTTGGACGACTTTTGCATAACTGGTAAACAGTTAGAGATAGACCAAATTATCCTGTACCAAAAATGTAGATCTTGCTAAAATACACAATTTGTGTCTCAATAAATTTTCTTGTAGGTTGAACCATTTCGGAGATATTCCTTGTTATGTGTGTGAGTTTCGGAAAACTTTGAACTTTAGCGAAATGCAACAATGTTGTTCATTTTTTTATATGTTAATCGTGCAAAGAGAACGGAATCTCAAAGGTCAAACAGATTTGACTGTCGCACAAAGCCTTCTGTATTCTAATATTCCCCTTGCACCTACAAGAACATAAGCAGTAAGATAATTTGTATGAATGTTTATCTTAACTAACACGGAGATATAGGAATAAGAGTTTGTTAGAATGGTTAGTACAAGAGTAGAGAAAGTCATGTGAGTGCAACACATCAGATTTTTGCATATGCTAATCATGCAAAGAGAACAGGATCTCAAAGCTTTCAAATATTTGACCATCGGTAAAAGCCTACTGTATTCTAATATCCCCCTTGCAGCTACAAGGAAATAAGCACTAACTTAATTTGTACAAATGTTTATCTCAGCCAAAGCGAAGAAGAGATAGGAGTAAGAGTTTGTAAGAATGGTTTGTACAAGAGTAGAGAAAGCCATGTGAGTACAACACATCAGATTTTTAGTAATAGTGCTTCACTGTCCGTTTTTTTTTTTTTTTTTTTTTTTTTTTTAATTCAAAGCAATGTTTCTGCCTGGTGGTGGTACATGAGGCCCCACCTTTCACGCTAGAATTCTCATAAGTTTATAATTATCAAAATGTTTGTTTGACAATCTTCTTGGTTTACCTATATAAAACCCATACAGTGAATACCCGTAGGTCACCGGGAACTGTTTTATTTAACATTTAAATTATCCATAAGTTGTGTTTGATGCTCCTTCTGTGTACATATGGCACCACAAGCTGTGGAAACGAAGTTATAATTGGGAAATAAATTTCGGGTGGGAAATGTTCCGAGCTTAAATTTAGGGCATTCGCCAGTTTTGAGGACTAAGGAAACCCTGAAAACACCCCATTCAGTAAGGATTGTTATAGTGGGATTTAACCAAGGTATTATCTGTTTTTTTAGAGTTTAAAACCCACTTCACTACTGCGGCAACGCAGGAGGTGACACTGATGATACTTGGGATGAAGATGAAGCACCGGTAGAATGAAATAGCGGGGAAACCAGAGTACCCAGAGGAAACCTGCCCCAGGGTCGCTTCGTCCACCACGATTCCCACATGCGGTTGCCTGGGATCGAACCCGGGCCACTTTGGTGAGAAGCGAATGGTCTCACTACTCGGCTATAGCGCGGCCCAAGGGCTTCCCGATTATGACCCTCGCACGTTACTGCTCAGCCACCTCGTGGGCTATGTTTCCTTTACGCACAATAGTAGGTTTAAAAATCTGATGGGTTGCGCTCACATGACTTTCTCTACTCTTGTACTAACCATTCTTACGAACTCGTATTTCTCCATCTTCTTCATGTTAGTTCAGAGAAACATTTGCAGAAATGATCTGATTTATCTTCTTGTAGGCGTAAGGAGAATGTGGGAATACAACAGACTTTGAGTCTGTCTCCAATCTTTTAAAGCTTACAAATTCCGTTCTCTTTGCCCGGTTGACAAAAAATGAATAACGATATTCCCTTTGACTGAAGTATAACTCCTCCAAAACTCACACAAATAACAAGCAATATCCCCGAAATAGTTTACTCAACAAAAACGATTTATTTAGACATAAATTGTGTGGTTCAGAAAGATCTACATTTTTCTATAGTAAGATTTGGTCTATATCTTACGGTTTGCCAGTTATACAAAAGTCATCCAGAGTAAATGGGACTACATATGCTATAGCCAGAACACTCAAGATATACGTTTCATTTGCCCTAAAAATATCTAAAAAATATGGCGTTTTAATCAAAATCGTTAGAGCCATTTTCAAGAAAATAAAAATTTTCGAAAAATGTTCCATGTAAAGGGTACTTTAGGGAGGAGGAGTTTTCTCCAAAATCTTCGTGTCACATCCTTGAATGACGTTAAACTTAAATACCAACTTTGCTTTTTAACCAACTTTTCGTTTTTTGAGTTATGCTGTCCACAGACTGAGTGACAGACACGTTCACAGACGTTTTTCTATATTTTTTTTTATTCAGGGGGCCTTAAAACATATTTACGCTGAAATGTCAACTTCGAACTTTTCGGTGGGATGGAATACTTCCTCTACTTTACTATACGTGGTAGAGAAGGTAAAAAATCTGATAAGTTGCACCCACATAACTTTCTGTACCTTCTTCTACAGATAACAATTTTCAGAAATTATCTTATTGCCAGGTGCAATCGGTGCAGCGGGAATATGGGAATACAGTAGGCTTTGAGCGATAGTCAAATCTTTTGAAGTTTCAGATTCCGTTCTCTTTGCACGGTTAACATATGAAAAAATAAATAATGATGTTCCATTTGACAGAAATATAAGTTCTCCAAGTATCACACAGATAACAAGCAATATCTCCGGAATGGTTCACACTATAAAAAGGGTGGGGGGGGGGGGGGGGGAAGGACATTAATTGTGTGTTTTAGCAACATCGACGTTTTTTGTATAGTAAGATTTGCTCTATCTCTTATGGTTTACCAATTATGTAAAATTCATCCAGAGTAAATAGGACTTGGGCTATAGCCAGATATACATTTCATTTGCAATAAAAATATCTCAAACATTTTGCATTTTAATCAAAATTGTTAGAGCCATTTTCAAGAAAATCAACATTTTCCATGTAAGGGGTAGCTTAGTGTGGAGCAATTTTCTTCAAAATCTTCGCGTCGCATCCTTAAAAGACATTAAACTTAGATACCAACTTTGGTTTGTAACCGAGTTTTCGATTTTAAATTATGCTGTACACAGACTGACAGACACACACGCGCGCGCGCGCGCGAGCGGACCTTTTTCTAAAACTGTTTTTTGTGGATTCAGGGGACCTCAAAACATATTTCCGGTGAAATCTCGACATCGAATTCTTGGGTGTAATGCAACACTTCCCTCACTTTACTATTTAGTAGAGAAAGTAAGAAATTGGAAAATGTTCCGAGTTGTTTTTACGTTTTAAGCTGTGAGAACCTAGGCTGTGGACTATTACGAAAATTTGGGTAAATAAAAGTATTTTATTTATAACCCAGTCATCTGTAAGGGATACGTGGTGAAGTTTTTAATGCAGTTCTGTCACATTAATTGACCTTCACTACGGACATTGTTGTTATCTCAGCACTTTTATAAACGTTGATATTTTTTACTTATTGACATGAATTAAACGTACACTTGCGGTTATGATTAAATTTTCTCTAGAAACGTGAGGCTTATAACCTCTCTTGGAGACACACCATCAGTTCTCATAATCATTCAAAAGAAAACGAATTCATTAAATACTAGGTCATCTTAGGAACAAGATACCCGGGACTGAAAATCAAAACTATCAAATATACTTACTAAACTTTTATAATACAAAATGTACCGATGTTAATAACCGGTTGTTAGACTAACATAATATAAAGGAAAACTACAGCATTAGAAGTGTATCTTCTCCGAAGTATTTAAGCTTTGATTGGGCAGAAAAGAAATGAAGGTATATCTAAATAACTGACAATATATAACTTAAATAATGAAGCAGAACAACAATAGAGATCCGGAAAGATCACCTTAATCTAATGAGCGGAAAAAATATAGCATCAAATATTTTAAAATATTAACCGGTAGGAAAAGAAAATGATACATGCGCTAGATAGAGGTAAAGCTAAACAAAATGTGAAGACGGAACATGTATAGAGTCTAAGACCGTGAAATGAAAAGAAGTAAAAAGGCAGCAGGAAAAGGAAATAGACGGAGAAAATGCACAGGTACTATAAGTAACCTTTGAAGTCCTTATTCTCATCAAATTTTATATAAATGCTGAACCATAGATAAAAGAAGTTGTTAGTTTAACGAGATGTTATTAAAATATGGGTTTAAGTTAAATAAAAGATGTTACATAGCAGAAGCAATTTCTAAACTTTCGACACAGTTAATTTACTTTTCTCCACAATCAAAAGTATTACGTAGTCAAGTTTTGGTCTCCTATCATCGCGTGTCTAAGATGTGTAAGTCATGACGAGAGAGGAGAATTTTATACGCTATAAAATCCAAAAATATACATGCTTTCATGCTCATCAAATATTTAATCACGCACGGTTAAGCGAAAAACATTTTTAAAATATGTGTATCTTCACTTTAGTTAATGTTTGTAGCAATATATGAAGCAGATGCAACATGCTGATGGACTTTATATAGTTGAAAACACTTGATCTGGAATTATAGGGGATCTTACAATGACGCAATTTA
This sequence comes from Tenodera sinensis, assembly GCA_030765045.1. Taxonomy (NCBI): domain Eukaryota; kingdom Metazoa; phylum Arthropoda; class Insecta; order Mantodea; family Mantidae; genus Tenodera; species Tenodera sinensis. The sequence continues at coordinate 5,174,199 of CM060973.1, read as the reverse complement.
AATGGACGTAATTTAATCATTTTAGATGTTTTATAATTACAAAGAACAACTGCTCCTATATTGTTATCAATCCAAAATAATACTAGCGCATGGATGTAATAAAATCCTTCCATTTCTTTAATTCACTGTATGAAGAGTACACTTTTGGAAGATTCAATTAGGGGCACGTTAGAGCCACATTAATGTACATAAACAAAAGAAGCAAACAGGTGACGTTCACACAATGTGAAGACAGTTTAGCGAATGATTCAAATTTTGAAAGAATCTAAATTACTATTTACTAGTGCTTAATGGAAAAGCAAGGAAGATTTAAAACCTCCCTGAAAGTTGATCATATATGTCAATTTCTTACTCATAAATTATTGAAAGTAAAAGTTTTGTATTCGAAAACATCCAACTTACTTTAAGTAGTGCTCTTTTGACCAAAATAGCTTTTGGCAATTTTCCTGGGTCCTTTATATTTACTATAATTCTCAAAAGATATAATTAATGAAGCAATCTCTGGAAGCAGTCTGATAATGAGTCTTCATCAAAGTGTTGTAAAAGTAAACATCCTTCTTCAAAAATGGTTATTTTTGTATTATTTTATTGATCTTTGTAATATTCCTTAAACATCCATCATAATTATTTGTATTCCAAAGAAGGCCAAGACATGCGTGGAAAATATACACATGTTTGGAACAAAAAAGGTAATGAAATGGGTAAGTATTAAGTTTGAGGTATGTCTTGTGCTGGTAAAAGAGTAATTATTTGCATGGAATTTTCGTCTCTATTATATATGTACTGTATATACTGCATGTATATTATGCTAAATACCAACAAGCTTTTTAAGCAGTTCCTTTATGCGTAAAACTAGATAAATTTCCCTATAGTTAATTAGACGAATGTATGTGTTGTGAATATTTATATTTATCAAACGAAAATAAGTGGTGAAATAAGGTTTTGTGTATGCTATTGTTGAAATGGCTATAAAAGTATACAATAATGGGTATAGGGTTATTACACATTGAATGTTTCGTCCCTTAGCCATTTAGTATCTGAAATTAGGAGCTGTGAGGTAAATAAATCAGCTCTTCCTATAACATTACTGATGTGTATCGTTTTTAAGCCCGTTAATTGAGTCATTTCTTCGCGTAGACACAACTGAAAGATAATTACAATAAGTTTTTTTTATTCCGGTATATAGGTATTATAGAGGTTAATGTACTTACCACTGGCTTTCACAAGAAATGTAGTATGATTCACTTAAACATCTGCACGAGTTAATAAACTGCGCGGTAGTTTTGGTCAAAAATACATAGAATGAAATTGCTTTATCTCTCTGCACTTCCTGATATACATGTTTGACCGTCACTTTTGTTTCCTGCTCATTTTGTTTGATTTTGCGTCAGGATATTGAGGTTTTCGTAGCTTTTCCTGTGCTGTTCGTTAGGGAAAGTCAAAGTTTAAAGAAATACGCTTTTGAAAGTATCTTAACCAGCTATACCCTTGAATAAGCGATACGATAAGTGATACGATGATTGGCTTAAATTAGTGTTATGGAGATGAATAAAGACAAGAGTGAGTGGGTGGGTGAGTGAGTGAGTGAGTGAGTGAGTGGGTGAGTGAGTGAGTGAGTGAGTGGGTGAGTGAGTGGGAAAGCGAATGAGTGAGTGGGTGGGTGAGTGGGTGAGTGAGTGAGTGGGTGAGTGAGTGAGTGGGTGATTGAGTGAGTGGGAAAGCGAATGAGTGAGTGGGTGGGTGAGTGGGTGAGTGAGTGAGTGGGTGAGTGAGTGGGTGAATGAGTGAGTGGGTGAGTGAGTGAGTGGGTGAGTGAGTGGGTGAGTGAGTGGGTGAGTGAATGAGTGAGTGAGTGGGTGAGTGAGTGGGTGAATGAGTGAGTGGGTGATTGAGTGAGTGGGAAAGCGAATGAGTGAGTGGGTGGGTGAGTGACTGAGTGGGTGAATGGGTGAGTGGGTGGGAGGGTGGGTGAGTGAGTGTGTGAGTGAATGAGTGTGAATTAGTGAGTGGGTAGGTGAGTGAGTGAGTGGATGGGTAGGTGAGTGAGTGAATGAATGAGTGTGAATTAGTGAGTGGGTAGGTGAGTGAGTGAATAAGTGAGTGGGTGAGTGAGTGGCGTTTAAAGAAACAATTTATGCCACATAGAATATAGTGTTAACCACTGTGGAATGTGGGTTATTATTGGCTTACATTTACAAGGGCAACTAATTGTTCTTTCCCGGCTATGGCTACTGTGATGACGATAACTGCGATTTCTGGAGCGTGATCCTTCGTTACAATTGATGGACATTGCAGAAATGTATTGTTCCACTTCCAATGGTTTAGACATAACTTTTCTCACAGTTACTTCACTTTCAGTGGTTTGTTTGTTCGTATTGCTGGATATTGCATATAACTCACGATGTGGATTCATTTCTAGTATACTGTCAGCTATAATTTCTGTTTTATGCAAGTCTTCGTGGCCTACAATTAAAAGGTTTGTAATGGAACCTGGTAACTTTTCCAATTACAGCGTCTTTAGAACTTTATCTGAGATGTGTACTGCTGCTAAAGTCGTCATCCTAAGAAGATGGCTGGGTTTCTGGTCTGCTAAGTCCATACCAGTAAATAACCTTTTAATTCGTGCGTCCTTGCTCTCTTTAAAAAATATTTAAGAGATGTTCTTTTGCTAAGCTATAATTCTTACTTATACATACCTGGAGCTATTAACAGTGAAGCAAATTGATCCACAAATAACACAAATTATGCAGAGACTCACACTTAACTTCAATAAATTGAGTATATACTTTGTGTTATTTGTTATAGTTCTTACGTTCGTCACTGTTCGAGACATTTGCAACATATTTATGTTCCAACTCTGACATTAAATAGTTGAATTTGGTATCCACAGTTTTTGTTTTATTTATATTACACTACGCTCCTGCTTGATAAAATCGTCGTTTGGGCTTTTCATTCCAGAGAGGCAAAATTTTAATGCTGACTTTGTGCGTTTCTAACTCACGTCATCTTTGATTGTTGCTTACGCATGTTCTTCCTTATCGAGGTCACCAAAATGTGGGGTTTTTCTAGTAAAATATAATTTACTTTTGAATCATTCCAAATGTTATTAAACCTTTTTATCCTTTTATGCAGCAACTAACTTTTTGTTTCTTTTTTCATTTGTTAGAACACTTTTTTTTTCGCATCGCAAAAATATTAATGCAGGTGTGCCAACATTTTCAGTCTGACTCTTTCTTGCCAGTCTTAAATCTACAAACTTTCTAATTTTTTATTACTTATTTAAACAAAGTGCCTTAACTGCTGCATTCCACCCACAAATTTAACGTCCAGATCTAACAGGAAATACGCGGTTTGAGATTCCTAGGATTAAAAAAAGAGAACCATATTGGAAAATGTCCCATGTGTGTATGTGTATGTGTGTGTGAATAGCATAACTGAAAATCGAAAAGTCAAGTAAACACCAAAGAGGGTAGTTAAGTTCAGCGTCATCCAAGGATGGGGTACGAAGATCTTTTTTAGTAAACCCATCCCCACAAAAGGCAAGGAAACATTTTCATTTTTTACTGTTTGGACTTTTGAAGAGATGTTTTTGAGACAATTTCCCAGCTATGCGCGCATTTAATAGTGTGGGAAGAACAAAGGATTTCTAGAGGTGGAACGGCTCTTTGGAACGGCTCTGTATCTCTTTGTTCTTGAAGATGGAATTGCATATATTTAAATGGTGCCGTTCTCTGTTGGCGGTATTTATCAGGTGGGTGTTCCAAGAAATTACTGTGTGTAACATGACTCCCATGTATTTTATCTGTTGGCGAAGTACAATCTTCGACCGCCGACCATGAGGTCCATTGTGCAACAGCTTCCTTCAAAAATAGATGAGCTGCAGTTGTTGGCATTAATTTATACTTTCAAGTCATGAAGCCATGAAAGGAAGCACTCAGTGTACCGCTGCATCTCGAGAAGCCCGAAATGAGGAGATTTATGGTGGTTATAGGTTGCATCGTTGTCAGCGTAAATGGCAACCTTGCAACTAAGTCCACGGGAAAGTCGTTTGTAAAAAGATGTTCTGAAACCTTATGCTACACCAGCTAGCACCGCGCCCTCCTGTGAAGAAAAACGGTTCAGTTGGACGTAGATATGAGAAGAGAGTGCACTTTTTTATGGTTGGCCGCACTTCTGACACACCCGGTGCCAATCATTGCCTCCACTATCATGTACTAGCTACGCTACTATAGGAATTTTCACGTCAGGAAGGCACAATGGGTTCCTATGGACCATACTTTTGTTATGGAGGAATCAAGTTGCCAAAAGTGCGTGTTTTCAAATGCGACTAAGTTTAAGTATGAACATGTATTTCAGTGTGAAATGTGTCAAAGAATACATTGGTATGCACGATAAACTTTTATATAATCTTGAATTTTTTAAAATAATAAAATCTAAAATTTTGTTGAAAGCAGATTTTTAACATATCTCTCGCCTCGAACGTTTAAACTTGGTTTTAAGCCGAAATAATTGCAATGAAGAAGATCTGGATTATTCGCTTGCTTTCATAGGCCACGTTTGTATTTAGACTATTCCAATGTGTCTAAACATATTTTTTTTAAAAAATAAAATTTAAAACAAAGTGTTTGGACTCTTCGTTTATACAGTGGAAAATGTCGCTGGCTAATTTTCGTTCTATAAGTTCACGTAAAAACTTTCAGTGGCAAAGTTGTCAAAGAAATAACGAAATTATTTTTATATAAGTACATATAGAGCATATCCAGTACCAAGGCATCTATGAGTCACCGTTTAAAGGCAAATTTTTGCAGCGCGAAAGGTACACCCACCAACGAAACTTGGTCCTCGTGTCTTGGACACAATGATAACCACATGTGGTGTGGCAGTTGAAAGGCCGATAAGGGATTGTACTTCAGTGGCAAGGTAAAAGAGAAAGCTGGTCCCAAGGTCAAGAAATTGTTGGTACATGTCACACGTTTATACCCTTATTATGCACCCTACAAGAGAAGGTAAGAATACACTTATCTTTCAGTGAAATCTAAAGCAAAAGAATGTATAGCTCGGGCGCTAGTTCTGTGCCGGTGAAGCCTGGATGCGCAGTGGTTATCTGGACAGCTAGTGAGCCCACAACTCTCGCGCATGCGCAGTGAATACAGCTAGTTCAGGCTAGAGGAAGTAGTATTCCGAATGACATCTCTCCTATATTTATCTGTTTATGCTATTTGAATCCGCCGTGCACAGTTTCGTTTCTACAATTAAACTTGGACTGCACAGCGAAGTCGCTCGACTTCCAGGAGATAGCTGACTGCAGCAAGGTGACATCAGGCATAGACTCTCCTCAGCGCGCTAGATAAGTAAGTCACCGGCAAAGAACAATCGTCGATTCTCACGTCGTCGTTCGACCAGAGCGGACGTGTTTTGCTTCTCACTGGTGGAAAGACGGAATTTTCAGCCATCCCCCACGGAGCAGGAGATCCCGCAAGAAGGTGGAGTGCGCATGCCGGTGGTGCACAAGCTTCGTACTTCGGGCTAATACATTAGCCAAAGACAACGTAGGGTAGCTGTATAAGAAGTTTGGAAAGCAAACTTTAGAGCTTACCGAAGGCTAGCTTTCCTGGAGCGGCAACATCTGGCTCGTGATTGGACTTTGCATTGGAGTGCCTGATTGGTGCTTGTATCAAGCATCGGTATTGGTCTCCAAATACTGGAAGCAAGGTCCCGACTAACAAGCAGTAGCGGTTTGTCAACAAGGCTAGAGCCAACACTTTCGGGTGGATATAGGCGCATCCTTTGGGTGTTCGGTCCTCTGTTGGCAACGCTTCTTAGCAACCGCTGCTGAAGGTAAGTGGTCAGCCCGACAATATTGTGTGTCTACAATGTCTACTAAACCCAATCCCACTGTCAAAAACAGCAAAACCAGACTCGATATCGAGAACTCAGCAATGCCCAGCACATCTGGCGCAAACAATAACGTCTCCGCAAGCTCACCTCAGGAGACAGTCAACCGGCGACGCCGAAAGCCCATACAAGGCGGAAATGGCAACGCCAAACGTTTGGCACTAACCGGATATACGTCCAACCAAGGCGCTAAACGCGAATCAAATTCACGTTTAGGCCGAACCTCAGAGGCAAACTCTGACAGCTCCCGCGAGGATTCAGATGCGGAATCCAATACAGACGAGACTGTCGTCCAATCTGAAACGTCCAGGATGGACGAAGACGAGGCAAGCTCCTCTGACATCTCTACTGAGGTGGACGAGGCACAATTTCGAGAAGTGGTCAACCGTCGGAAGAAGCGCCAACAGAACCCATCAACTGTCTCGACTGACGAACAAACTGGTGAACCAACTGAAAAACCAGACAAGCAGCATATTCCGCCTATCATTGTAGACGATTTCAGGGGTATGGTGGGCTTCTTAAAAGAAGTTATGCCAACACTTTCGGGGTCGTGCTCGGTGACGAGGAGGAAAAGCCGCTATGTCTTTCAGACGAACCATGTGAGGGACTATAACACCCTCCTATCTGTCCTTGAGAAGAAAAATCTCCCTCACTTTACGTTTGGTCTCGACAAAACTCGAGACATCCACCGCGTCATCAGAGGTCTTCCATTAGATACGCCCGTGGGCGATATCGAAGAAGAGCTCAGACGCAAAGGCATCACCCCTCGACTGGTAAGGCAACTTACCAAACCGGGCGAGAACGGGGAAGCCAAGAGACCAATTCCTCTTTTCCTGGTTGTGGTGGAGAGGGCGTGTGATCCGGAGATGAAAATCGACGGAGTCACGTCTCTCTGCTACCTCAGGGTGAAGGTGGAAGCTGTGAGGAGTTCTTTTGGGCCCCCACAATGCTACCGATGTCTTGGCTTCAACCATTCGAGCCATTTCTGCCGCAGAAACCTTAGATGTCTTCGCTGTGGTGATGCGCACCACAAAGAATCCTGCCCTAGACAGATAACAGATGATCCCACCTGCGCAAACTGCAAGGGCAAACATGTGGCCTGCTATGGAGGTTGCCCTGCGAGGAAGAGAGTGATCGCCTCCAGGAGACCACAGATACCTCAAGGTCCAACTCCCGTCAGAGGAGACCAAGTGAGACCTTCCACCTCAAATTACCAGGCCCCTCAACCCCAACTAGCCAACACCCCTAGAGTTTCGCAAGCTCAAACAAACCAACGCACCTCGGGTAATCCATGGACTCGAGAACAACACCAGCAACCATCACACAACACACAACATCAGCCCCAAAATAAACCTCCCTCACAAACAATCCCAAGGCCGCAGAGGGAGAGAAAACCCCGGAAGCCCAAACGAGCACCCAGAGTGGTCGAAGCGAGGGATGTTTCCACCACCCGACAACATCAGGAGGAGGCTAGAGCCGAGGAGGCTAGAGCCGAGGAGGCTAGAACCGAGGAGACACCAGCACCCCCTCCTTCCACAAACAACACCCCCTCATCCCCTACCTTTCAGCTCACTGACCTGCTCAAATGGGCGCAGCTAGTTTTGCAGACCCATGGGCAAAGGATTTGCGATCTCATCGTGAGATACAGTTCTGCGAGCGACTCAACAGCCAAGACGCTCATTGTAATGGAGGGGCTCGTCCTCCTAACCTCCGTACTCCAAAACACCCAAAATGGCCAGACAAACTAGGCCAAGCACCTCATTTCGGTTCGCGTTTTGGAACGCGTGCGGATTGGCTGGCCAGGCGGGGGAGTTATCCCACTTTGCCCGCACTTATGCCCTAGACGCTATTCTAGTTAGCGAAACTCACCTACGCCCAAATGCTCGCTTCCGTTTACCGGGCTACGTTTGCCACAGAACTGATCGTCAAGGTCGTCCTGGAGGCGGAACGGCGGTGTTCGTAAGGCAAAACGTAGTCCATCGCCCAATCCAGCTCCCACCTCTTCAAACACTAGAGGCCACGGCTATCACTCTGAACCTTGACGGCACAGAGATACTGATAGTCTCAGTATATCACCCTCCACGAAGGCAGTTTGTCCCTAATGACTACCATTCCATCCTAGCCCTTTATCCCAACGTCATCCTAGCTGGGGACTTCAACGCCAAACACCAACGCTGGCACTGTGGTCGAAGGGCGGATGCCCGAGGCAATTCCATCATCCGCCTCATCGACGCGGACCCCGAACTAAGGGTGGAGGGCCCGTGGCAACCCACACATCACCCGCATGGTCTAGGACTACCCTCTGTCATAGACTTTGCGATCATAAAGCATTTCCCATTTCATCTCACACTGACATCAATAAATGCTCTCCAGTCAGACCACAACCCAGTACTGGCAGAAATCAATACCCGGATTGCCAGTCACGACAGCTTAAATTACACTCGGGAAACGGACTGGGAAGGTGTTCGTAACTGCCTTCGCACCTCCATCCCACCTAACCCCAGAATCAACGACATCCCAACTCTTGAAGCGGCAGTTTCTTCTTTCACATCTATTGTGACAAGAACTGCCCAAAACCTGACAATCCGAGCTCCAGCTCCCTTACACCCAGACGTCCTCCCACTTGACATAATCCTCCTTATCCGTCGGTCCTGGGCGGCACGAAGACTTTATCAAAGGCATCGCACACCCCACAACAGAGCCCTATTACGGCGACTGCGCCGACTGGTCTGGGCTCGACTGCGTGAGCACCGAGTGCAAGCGTGGGAGAGCAAGATGGCCAGCCTGGACACTGAAAGTGGGGACGTGTGGAAGATCGCCAGATGCCTTCGAAACCGTCGTGGCCAATACAACTCGCCAAGTCAGGGCACCCGAGGCCTGGCATACGAGCCTGAAGCCAAAGCCAACGTGTTCGCTGACTATCTAGAGCGGACCATGTGTCCCAGAGACGACCCCCAGGACTATAGATTCTCAGAACGTACCCGCCAAGAAGTACGTCGATTCTTACGACGTCCGCCGGAGGATGCGGAACGACTACCGGTGATACGTCCCAGCGAAACCCATGGCGCATTAAAACGCCTCAAAATCAAAAAGGCGGCGGGACCTGACGGACTAACTCCCCTCATGCTTCGTCACCTTCCCTTCAACGCCGTGCTCTTCCTAACTAGAGTATTCAATATGTGCCTTGCCCTGGGTCACTTTCCACGCGAGTGGAGAGAGGCTCGGGTGATATGCATTTTGAAACCTGGGACAGACCCGGTACACCCCTCCAACTACAGATCCATAAGCCTTTTGTCCATCCTCTCGAAAGTTCTAGAGAGGATGATCCTAACCCGATTATCCCCTCTACTGAGAAACATGCAAGCCATCCCAGAACATCAGTTCGGCTTTCGACCTGGGCACTCTACACCTCAGCAACTGCTGCGTGTGGTGGAGGCTGCTGCCCTGGGTTTTCAGGAACGCGCATTCACCGCTGCGGTATCTCTGGATGTGGAAAAGGCCTTCTCAACCACCTGGCACACAGGGCTACTTCATAAGCTGATTCACCTGGGGCTACCCACACAACTCATACACATCCTACACAGTTTCCTCCGACACCGGACCCTCATAGTCACAGTTGCTGGACGAACCTCCACAATTAGGCCAATAAGAGGCGGAGTCCCCGAGGGCTCTGTTTTGTCCCCTACTCTCTTCAGTGTCTATATGGCAGACTTCCCAACAGAACCACAGGTCAGTATAGCGCAATATGCAGATGACGTATTACTATACTGGACCAACAGAAACATCCACAGAGCCTTCAACCCTATTCAAAGACACCTCCGCCTAGTCCAAGACTGGTGCCGACGATGGAGAATGTCTGTCAATCCAGACAAGAGCCATGCCATCCTGTTCACGAGACGTCCCACACCTGCAGACTGCCCCACCTTCCAACTTCGGGGTCAAAGGATCCAGTGGAGAGACACCATCACCTATTTGGGAGTCAAATTAGACAAAAGTCTAACATTCCGAGGTCATATTAGAGACCTATCAGCGCGGTCGCAGGGGGCTATTGCCTCACTGTACCCTATGCTGAAATCTGAGATGCCACTCCGCCTGAAACTACACCTATTCAGAGCCCTGATTATCCCCCTCATGCTTTACGCCTGTGAAGTGTGGGGCATGGCAGCGGGTAGTTGGCTTCTGTGGCTCCAGAGGGCGCAGAACAGAGGACTTCGGTCCATCTACTCTGTCCCTTTATCCTTCCCCGTGAGACTACTTCACGAAGCCTCATCTCTTCCATACGTGGAGGATGAAATTAGGCGCCGGGCAGCAAAATTGTACGCCAAATTACCCAACCACCAAAGCGTCCTGGTTAGATCTCTAGGTGATTATGACGCCACAACACGCCGCTTCAGGTCGTACAGGGTTCCCCGCATGGCTTGCGGGTATATCCCATAACAACGTAGTTCACCCATCAGCAGCAAAAGCTAAACTACAAAATAATCCCAACAAAGAGCTATTCGGTTCAAAAATTCAACCCACCATCAAAATTCAAAATTTAAAAAGATCGAAAGATCTTAAAACTTGTTTAAACACTCTTTATCTCCACAGAATGCAAACATTGCTGAGTTCTGTGAGTCATCAGCTAAGGGGCAAAATAGCCTCCTTATTATATAAGCCTTAACCTAAATTCAAAAACAACACCCTTAACCACCCTTTACCAAAAATTCTACCTGCGGTTAAACCCTATTAAGGGTAGGTACGCAGAAAAATATCATCGGGCTGAACCACAGCCTGCCAGTATGTCGTCGTCGTCGTCGAACAATCGTCCGTACTCAGGGCAGGCCAGAATCGCCTTCCCGCGCAAACAGTACCGCAGTAGTGTGGCGTCATTGGGAATACACCGAGGCTCGCGCAAGCTTCGTAATACACGGGACCAAGTGAAATAAGGGTACTTTTAGAACATGAAGCACATTGTTAATGTCCCAATCCCAGGCCTATCTGTTAAAATAAACTACACAATGCAGTTATCCAGTATCTATTCCTGATGGTGGACCTTCTGTAGTACAATGAGTAAAAGTAGAAACCATTGCTCTGTTGCTGCGTGTAAATATGCTTCATATAAAACTATGGATGTAGTTTATCATACATTTCCTAAGGATGTAACATTACAGCGTGAATGGGTGTCTCGGTGTAAAAGGGCTGATCCAATTAATGTCAATAATGCATTAATTTATTCAGTTCATTTCCTTCCCGAAGATTACGAACGGGATTTAAAACACGAGCTTCTAGGACTGACATTAAGAAGAGAATTAAAAAGCGATGCTGTGCCTTCACAAAGATTCCAAATTGGCATGGAGACACATGGGAGACTGCTGTGGCAAATACCAGCAAGGACAATGAGCTGGTAATTAATAAATATGCGTATTCTTAAGACAGTATTTCTGTATGTAATTAATTTCGAATTTGTTTTATACATTTGAGGATTAGAGATATTGTCTAAGTATGTATAATGATAAAGATAATTACGACGATATTTCAATAATAATAATAATAATAATAATAATAATAATAATAATAATAATAATAATAATAATAATAATAATAATAATAATAATAATAATAATAATAATAATAATAATAATAATAATAATAATAATAATAATAATAATAATAATAATAATAATAATAATAATAATTAATAATAGTAATGATATTATTATTACTACTACTATTATTATTATTATTATTATTAGTATTATTATTATTATTATTATTATTATTATTATTATAACCACATTATATTTTTTTAATTTATACGAACATATGATATTAACATATTTGTTGACTATTCAACTTTAGATTTCTTTGGAGATAAAGCTCATAAATTAGATAATGCTCTCTTTCGTACCGCCCTGTCTTCACATCGGCGATCTCGTGCTGATATGTGTCCTATGACAAGAGGAAAATGTTATTGTAGCACGCATGGCTTGTTATTCCTTTACACTTAATGAAGTATTCAGTCTATTTTTACATTTATGCGATGTTTTATACTGGGCAATAGCACAAACCAATCCAATGCTTTAACTATCGCGGTAAACTAGTATTCCTGATGACGTAATGAGCGACAGCCAATAGCAGCGCGATTCGCCGGAATGGCCAACCTCTCTATTCTAGTTGCCTTGGTCCGTACTGTATGTTTAACTCTTCTAAGTAGCTCCTTCGTATCAGCTATACGCGGTATAATCTTTTGTAAAACACGTAACTTAGTGCTTTGTTGCCAACCTCATCATCCCTTAGTAATACAGATAGTCAATATGGTTAATTAGGTGACTCAGTGGTTGGTAACAATGATACCTTGTATGACTTATGTTCTGCGGATGGGATATACTTGTATTTTCATTTAAATATGCAATATAAAGGATAAGTGCTTTTATTGTGGAGACTTTAAAGAACTACACATTGTTTAGAATCAGGTACATATCTTCAGTGAAGTATGGTGAATTTTACCAATTCTTGTTGCTGTGTGTGTTTATATTATATCTGCATATTTAATAAGTGTTATTTACAGGTATAGAATAATTGTAGTGTTGAAAAATATTTGTAATAGATTTAGATTTTTCAAACACTGTTTATTGATTTCTGTATCTCTTTAATTCAACAGTTTAAGACCCAGTGTTGTTACTCTTACTAATAAAAATAAAGTCACAATAATAATAATAATAATAATAATAATAATAACAACAACAACAACAACAATAATAATAATAATAATAATAATAATAATAATAATAATAATAATAATAATAATAATAATAATAATAATAATAATAATAATAATAATAATAATAATAATAATAATAATAATAATAATAATAGTCGTTATAAAATAATGATGAAAATAAAAAATATATAAGTAATCAGTAATCATAGTGTCAATTAAATTCGTGTACAATTTTAATTATAAGATTTTCTCTCGTATTAATAACGCTAACAATGTCAATAGTATTCATAATATTCTCTATTAGAAACATCGCTGTTCTTTATTACGACACGATACACATTCTTCATGTACAACTGTCAGATTCATTTCCAACAATAGACCACAAATCAATATTTGAATAATATTACTGCTGCATTACTCCACCTACTCTCAACATTTTTAACAGCGATAGATTTAAAGAAATACACAAGATAAAATAAAAATAAGCCACACAAACTAATACAAAGATACGAAATGTCACAGGCGTAAAAGTTTTTAATCTTCATCTCACCAACAGGATACCCATCTGTGAAAAAAGGCTAAAAATTTCCAAAATTGCCAAAAATGGATTTTTGTTTTATCAAATAGTATAAATCGTCTGCTTTATTTTGATATGCTTTTTACAGCCTTACGGCCTTTTTAACTATGTCACATGGCCGTCTAACTGATTGCTTGTAAGTGGTCATGTCCATTTAAATCCATACAGTTCCATTATCCTTGCCATGACTTCAAACTTAGTTTTTCCATGTTTTTATTTTTAACACTATTTGCTCTTTAAAATGCTCCACACGATGCAATTTTCAGTACTTATGCATGAAATTTGGTGTAACTGCTTAGAAATAACATTAAAAAGAAATGATGAGATAATTTTTTCATAACGTGCATAACTGCTGAGTAATTAAATATTAAAGTTTACATTTCAAAATTTAAATGAAAAAAATAATGAATTCAAACTTCAAAATTTATTTTTATCCAAACTAATAACAAGATTAAGAAATTATCTCATCAATTTGCTAACATTCTATTACAGGACCTAACTGAAAATTATCAAGTTTTTCAAATCAAAATTGCATCATGGGGGACCATTTATACAAATATTAAAAAATATATAATAAAATATAAATATGTTTGCAACTAATCTGACTAAATGTATAAAATTTAGCACAGTTACTCCTCACTATACAGTGATTATTGTGTTAAAATTTCAAATCAATTTAATGAAAACTGTAGATTTTCAAAATTTCACAGATGGGTATCCTTAATACTTTCTTTACATCTAACCTTCCATGCTTGTTCATTATATTAGGACTTACCTATGTGCCGGATGCTGAGTAGGATTATCCAGTTCTAGATGCTCGGTACTTGATTACTAACTTTTATGGACTTACAATCCTTTTACACAAATAATTTTGTTATATATTTCTTTTGCGAGTTTTCTTGATAGATAACTTCGGCAATGCCACTATTAGACTACTGTTATATTATAACTTGAGTAAATTATTGCATTTGTCTTGTGTTATGGATACTATATACCATCACATTACGTACTAGAGTGGTTCGCTTCATATCGCTAACACTCGGGTAATGCTAATCATAGGAAGTTACTTTTTTGATTTATTAATGCATAATTTTTGTACATAGCACTACAAATTGTGCTACATAAGTTAATCTAATATTGTCATGAAGCATGTTCTGAGGGTTGCATCCATTGATGTTCCTCAATCATTCAATAGATCTGTGTGTCTTTCCCTCTTGAGACGGCGCTGTGGTTGTTCTGGTGGCATGTTTTGTGGTATTTGTTTCATCAAGACGTTCGCGTGCTTTGCTAACGTTGTATACAGATTTCTATAGGAAGAGTGGAGAGCTGTGGTTACTTTAGGTAAATTTAGATCTAAGTGGAGATTTTCATTTCTTATGTACCAGGGTGCGCCGGTGATTATCCTAAACACCCGGTTCTGGAATGTCTGGATACGCATAATTTGGGAACTGGAGGCAGAACCCCATAAGGAGCACGCGTATTGCCAGATTGGTTTGATAGTCATATTGCAAGCATCGGCAAACATGTACTCAATGAGGCCTCGCAACTATGACGTGTCAGGGGCAGCGCTAACTCTGTCTCCCCCTCCCTCGCAGCCTTAACTGGCACTGTATACACACCGATCACGGGCGAACTGTCCTATCGCATTTACCTGCACTTCTAAACATTTCTGTCAAAGTGTAATTAAATACACTTGGTGTTTTTGACTTAAAGATAAATTTCTTTATTTATAACGTTGAAGGATATTAGTTTATTCAACTTAAAGTCTTAGTATGTCATAGAATTAGAGTGCATCTAATTATTCCTGGTCTATTAAATTTGATATCTGGAATAGAACTTTGATAATTTCTTCTCTCATCATGTAAGGAACGTAAGGTGTTTGTTGTGCTCTAAAGTTCAAAAAGGCACTCACCAATGGAACATCAAGCGGCATTATGATACATGTCATAAGATCACCATACAATTATAGACAAGCATGTATTCATAAATTTACACCACGATTTAAAGTAGCATAACTCTGACGTTGTGTCCTTTATTCATTTTAGTTTTTTTTTTCAGGTCTATATTGGACTAACCAACTCAATATTGCTCAAAGAACAATATTCAGATAATACTCCAAGTATTAATTCAGATATTATAACTAATAGACAACTTCACGCTAGCTACACTGTTGCTTGGAGATTGCCAAGTCACTGAGGTGTTTTAGTGATGGAGATTTCATAAAAAATGTGAGAGTAAAGTTGCCAACATAATTTGCCCTGAACAATATGATATTTTTAGTAATGTTGCATTATCACCACGAACCATACAGAAAGGATACATAAAATAGCAGAAATAACCGAAAAAAGACTACAAACCGAGGTCCATGAATTTATAGCCGTTTCTCTCGCGTTGGGTGAAAGCATGGGCGTTGACACAGCACAATTGTTAATTTTCACTCGTGAAGTTACTAACAACCTCTCGATACAAGAATATATGCTTGAAGTCATTCTACTTAGAGAGCATATAACAGGGACAGAATTCTTTCAAGCATTTGAGAAATGTGTAGAAGAAAAGAAACTGAATCGAAAAAAAATCTTGTATCGCGAATCTGTTAATTTACGTGCTATACTGAGAGTGGCTACTTGTGATATATCACTAGATTTTCATGGTACATTGCAAATAGAAGTGAATTGAAATTTATTGCTCAAATTTATCCAGGCCTACCTAAAGTATCGTAGACCAAAATAGTTGGATTCAAGTATGTGTACCATTCCTTATTGTACTCTGTAGCGAGTGAGTCCACCACTGACTCTGAACGAAAGTCAATGCCATCCCATGTTCTACATTACGTCATGTGCATTGCAGGTTGCATGTTGAGACGTCATACCGATACCTCATTGAGTACATGTTTGCCGATGCCTGTCATATTGTATACGAGTCTCTTGTTAGAAATGGAAAGGGTTGAGTTTTGATACAGCAAGGGTTTTAACTGTCAAAGTCTGTCTCTTAGTTTTTGTGGAATGTGATCAATGCGTTGCTTCCATGTTAAATGTATGTCAAGGATAAGACCAAGGTATCTTACTTCGTTTGCTTGTGGTATGGCAGTGTTGCTGAGGAATAAAGGATAAGTATGTTCTTTTCTGAGGTAGGTAAAAGTGACGGCATACGATTTTCTTGGATTCATTACAGTTTTCCATTGTTTATTCCATGATTTTATTTTATATAGGTAGTCTTCTATATGTGCTGTAACTTCTTCACCAGTGTCTCCTCTGCACATAATAGCTATATCGTCTGGAAATTGGGCAATACGTAGATTGTCAGATTTGGGCAAATCATTTGTATAGACTATATATAGAAAGGGTCCCAGGATGCTTCCCTGAGGAACTCCTGCATTAATAGGTCTGACATGGGACTGTACTCCTTCGTAAACTATAGAATAAGTGCGTTTGTAGAGTTATATATGAATGATTCGGTATGTATCCGGAAGATGATACTTAATTTTTTATAAAAGACCATCATGCCATACTTTGTGAAACGCTTTCTCAGTGTCTAAAAATACGCCTAAGCAGATCTGCTTGTTTTCATGGGTGTCCAGTATTTTGTCAATAATTCTGTGAATTTGTTGTGAGCAGGAGTGGAGTTTTCTGAATTCAAATTATATAATGGGCAGTAATGGCCCAAGAAGTGTGGAAAGTCTGGGCAATAACAAGCGCTCAAATACTTTGGAAAACAGTGGTAGAAGGCTAATTGCCCTGTAGCTTGATGGATCATTGCGAATTTTGTTGGGATTCTGTATCATTATAATTGTGGCATGCTTCCGTGCTGTTGGAAAGTATGTTAAACGCAGCATTGCATTGTAGATTTTTGTTAGTAACACTATGGTTTTGCGTGGTAAATTTTTAAGCAAAGGTTGCACAATGTGGAGCTTTATTACATGGTAATCTATTAATGGTATTTTGTATTATTCCTGGAGTAAATACTTTACACATTGGTGACAGCTGTTGTGGCTGCACTAGGGTGTTATATACCTTCTCATTCATTTTAGGGTCTTCTGAGATGTTGGGTTTAAACTGATGCAGTAGAATTTCAGAAAATTTGTTTACCTTTTCTTGTGAGGTTGTAAGCCATTGACCAACTCTGAGTGGAGGGATTTTGTCGACGACCTTGGTCAACATTTTTGTTTTTCTCCAAAGGCTGCCATCTTTGGCTTCTAAAGATTGTAAACGTTTTTTCGTGGTTTCTCTGTTAAGTTCTTTTAATGCCAGTTTTAACTCATTGGTGGCATTTTTATAAATTCTTTTATATGGAGGGTACTTAGTTCTTTCCCATAGTTTCCTAGCTGAATTTCTCACATGTTGAAGTTGTAATATGTGAGGTGGAAAAATAACTCTTCTGTTTCTAAGGTGTTTATCTGAATGCATGGAGAATGCAAGATTAGCTGCTGTCTGGATATTTTTGGTGATTGTATTGACTGCTATATCAAAATCTCTCTTGGTTTTTAAAGGGATTTTTGTAATTGTAGTACTATTTAGATATGATTTATACATTGGCCAGTTAAATGGATGGTGTTATGAGGAAGTATTTATTTGTGTTATTTGGGACAGTTGTAGATATGTCAAGTAGTAAAGGATAGTGGTCGGAGCTTAGGTCGTGAATAACTCTTGAGAAAATTGTTTTCCAACAAAGGAATGAAGAACATCAGGTCTATTTCCCGTATCTGGAAAGGTGTAGGTTCTATTGCATGTGCTATTTGAAGTCTAAATTTATGTATTTGTTCATATAGCATTATTCCTCGTGGATTAATTACATTAGATCCCCACCTCGGATGCTTACTGTTGTAATCTCCTCCTAATATGAATTTATCCCCCATTTCATGCATTATTCTACATATTATGCTAGGAGTTACATGTTAATCAGGAGCTGAATAGAAAGCTTCTAGTTGGTAGTTTACATTATCGATCTGTACTTCTATTCTTGCAACTTGCACTTCATTTTCTGAGATAGGAGGGAGCTGATTGTTGTTAATATTAGCTCTAATTATTATTGCAGCCCCACCTTTCCTTCTGTGAGAAGGATGATCCGCCCTATATATTTTATAATCAGGCATGAAAAAATTTAGAGATGGAGTGAGTTTTGTTTCTGTCACCATCAATAAGTCTATATTGTAATTTTTTAGAAAAAAGTTCAACTCGTGGTATTTATTATTTAGACTTTGACAATTCCATGTGATAATTTTGAATGCGCTGTATGCTGTATTATTCACTGAGCAGTATTTTTGGAATCCGGATATTCAATGTGTTAATGGTAGTTTGAAGTAGTGATAAAAGCATGTCAATCTTTTTGATAATATCAGTCATTACTGTGCTATTTATTAGTGTGTTACCAGTGTTATCTTGTTTGTTTCTGGAATTACCTGCAACATAAGCATACGTAGGTCGATTGGTAGCGTCAGTGTAGTTGGGTAGAGCTGATCCTCCTTGGTTTGTAGTTGCAGTTTGTGCTGTTAGTGTTGTTGCGTTCTGAGATGTGACAATGATTAATGGATACTTTCTGTTTGTGGTTTGCTGGAATTTAGGAGATCTTCTCTGGATTCTTTGGTATTCGGGACAACCCCTGTAGTTGATTGGATGATATCCTTTGCAGTTTGGGCATACCGGCAGGGTATCCTTGGGTTTGTTGCAATTTTCCGTGAGATGAAGTCCTTCACATTTTACGCATTTTGCGGTTTGATTACAAAAGGTTTTTTGTACGCCCATATTGTTGACAGCTGTATAATTTCTCTCTTTGGTTTGGGTGGCTCTACTTTAATAACAGCGTTGTAAAGCCGGGTTAGGTTATAGATTTCTGGATTTTTTAAATTTGGTTTTAGGTCCAGAAAACACAGTGGTGTGGGTAATTTTGTGACTGGGTGTCATACTGGTAACATTTGTAATGGTTCATATCCCAACTCTTTTAATTCAGCCATCATTAATTCTGTGCTGCAGGTGTAATGTAGTCCTCTTATAATTACTCTGAAAGCCTTATTAGATTTTAATTGATAGGTGTGATATTCTGCCTTGGGAATTTCTAAGAACTCAGTTACTTTTTCTATATACTTCTATTAGATCCATATTTATCTTAACTACATTGTTCTCCACTGTCTTGCATCTAAATTCTCCACAATTAAGGGAATTTAGTTATTTAATCATAGCATTCATGTCGTGTATATTGTGAATATAAATTGGTGGAGGTTTACTTATCTGTGAATTTTCCATCACTGGCTGAAGCGCTGATTCTTGTACATGTTGTTCATCAAGGCTGACTAAATGCAAAAGCATTTGATGTTGATATGGTGATTTCTTCATCCATTCTTATTCTCCTTAAACAGCTTTCATTACTATTAGGAGAAGCTAGATGAGCTTTGTTGTGCCATATTTAATGCTGATTTTGTTGAACGGAAAGAAAAAGGAACAGAAAAGGTAACCTATATAGGTTAGGGAAGATTCCCTGACAGTGATTTAATTGTCACTGAATGTTATGTTTACACAGGTTTTATTATCACAAAACACGGACAAATGTATCACTGCACGGTGAATTCATAAAGTTTATTTATTAAACTCAAATTAACTTAAAAACTGCAAATGAAACGCACATGATTCTCATGGCACATTTCTGAATTCCATGACCCACTCAATTCTGGAAGTTACTTGTGATAACTTCTTCTACGCCGAGCGGAGGTTCTTTATTTGTGAGCATTATACAGTTTCTAGTGAATACTGTATGCAATATGAGGATATCGGACAAATAAATCATTTTCCACCAAATATGTTACTATACTCCCTCGCGGGAAATTGTTATACCTGTAATAGGATTAATAAAATTAGTACGTATTCCTTTCTCTGTAGGTATTTAATTCCTCCCTACTGAATTTTTAAAGGACATTACCCATTCCTCTCTGCCCTTCGTTACTACGGTATTATATGGTTTTAGAACATTACAATTACATCTTTTAAGACTACCCGATTTCCCCCTTAGGTCTTTATAGCAATACATTTGATCGGAACTATTTAAATGGTTTTTATCTGTTTTATTGATTTTTTCGTTCTTTCTCCTTTCCTCTCCCTACTTTTTTTCTTTCTCAGTCATCTTCCGGGACAGGCACTCCTGCTGGCCATCCAATCCTGTAAATGTACAATCGAAAGGACTTCGTCTTAGATTTTTAATTTCTACAGGCTCCACCTCCCACACAAACTGGTTAAGGGTTGGTTTGTATTTCCTACTCTTGTATTTTGCAACTATAATGAGTTATATCACTCTTATTTCGAGCTTGCTATTTATTTGCTGTTCCCCGGTTTTTTGGTTTTTACCCTCCTCAAGATATGGCGGAGATGAAAAATCCCTATTTCTGTTACCCCAAAAACCACAATATATACCTAACTTCACCCTAGTATATCAGTTAAAACATAAAAATTACACAGTGGACCTACACTTGAACAGAGCACTTACACCTTTAATTTTATGTGAAACACTTGCCAGGAAACACCTTTATTAATACCACTAATCCGAAATTATGCCAGTTTCATGGAAAAATACGTGGTATAGAAAAATCTTGGGCTGCAGTATCTACATGTGAAGGTTTGCAAGAAGTGTATATGATCGAAACTAAGTTTTACAGTTACCAAAGGAATCACAGTCTAATAATCTACTACACATACAACAAAATGTCTTAGTGATCCAAAGTTCAGATAGGCTAGATTTGATCGTGTACAATCGAACATGCACATATACCCCACTTCTTGTAAACAATCCATCGAAAATTTAAATTTAAATTATTTTGTTGTTTAACGACGCTGTCAATTGCCAGGATCACATCAGCGTCGCCGGTGTGCCGGAATTTTGTCCCTCAGGAGTTCTTTTACGTTCCAGTAAATCTACTGACATGGAGCTGTCGTTTTTAAGCACACTTAAAAACCATCTGCTTGGGCCGGGTTTGAACCCGCGACCTTGGGATCCGTAAACCAGCGTCTAACCAACTGAGCCACCCAGACTGACTACAATCCATCGAGATTATACGATAAATTCTGACGGGATGTAAAAGTTAATGAACTACCTACTATCTCTGATAACGTACCACGGATAGTAGAATTGGTTTTTATCATAGACTACTCCCTGTATAAATAATTAACGTTCGCTAGGCGCAGTGTCAGCAAGCATTGCTTACACTTAGCTAATCTTGCACATACTTGTATGTCCCATTAAACATATCCGTTACAGTTGTAGGTGTCATAGTTTGGTCAAGCTACAATCAGATCACGTTCACAATGATAGCCATCAATTATTATTGGACGGCTTTTTGCGTTACCGCAGAGAATATTTGAGTCGTCCATTTCCAAAAGGTTCCTTGTCCAAGATGTGAAAATTTTGGGGAAACACAAAAAATGTTCTGCTCACAAACCGTTCATTGTGTACAAATAATATTTTGTACACTGATTAGTATTAACTGTTAAAGTCTTTGGGTGGAATTACAGCTCGTGGACCCCAAAGGATATTCGTAAAATAAACAAAATAACTTGGACAAGGTGCCGTTTGGAACTGCATTGTGGACAAGGGGCATTTTGGAACACAATGAAATGGACAAGGGAGGCTTTGGTTCTGGAAGAAATTTTTAAGGCCTAATAAAACCGCTGTTTTTATGTCATATCAACTGATTTATTCATAGAAAAGTGACCAAAGTTTTACATTAATGTTTAGGAACGAATATATCCGCCATTACAGACCTGAATCATCAAGATCTCGCATTGGACCACCCCCGTTTTCGTCCTCTGATGCATCTTCATTATCTTTTTCACAATCTGGAAAGATGATATTTTTGTAGAACAGCACGGCAGGTAAGGTCTACCAATCTTCACCATAATGAAGTCGCAGTAATTTCTTCATGTCATCTCTTTTTGTCTGCATCTCGGGAATGCGAACCGCAATCTGCTCTGGATCAATCTCTGCTACCTTCCTCTTTGGTTTAAGAACTTTTCTTGCAATGCCCACGTCTGCATTGTGTGCTGGCTCTCCACGAACAAGAATATCTGCACTCGGTGTTTTTCCTCGTGTGATCATAAATCTCTTGCTTACGTCTTATTGAAAGTGCCAGTTGTTAGGTTTCTTCAGAATTTCTCTCATTGCTGCTTTCCAATTGCACACATTAAAGTCCCCACCTATCTTTAGCACAGTCCCATACTTCTCAAAAATTTTGTAGCACTGTTGTGGGCTGCATATCGTACTCGAGCCACGGCCGTGCTCGAGCCAATAATTCGTGTAAGTATTATGAGCTTCCTGAACGTTGGAATTCCAATGTTTTGGTTGTAAATGTTTGTGAAAGCAATGCCACCAATAGGACAATATGTATTACTGCATTGCAATAAAGCAAAGAGGTAAGAATTCACCTCTAAGTAAAATCCGATGAAAGATACTGCCCTTGCTGGACAAGGGTCATTTTGAAACTCAATATTGTATCATGCTTATCCTTGCAATGGGACAAGGAACCATTTGTTGCTGTAGATTATTACGTTCTCCATATTGGATTCGTGACATTGGACAAGGGTCACTTTGGAACTGCATGCAGTATTTCAATGCGTTTTTGATGGGTTTTGGAGCTTTTTGGAAGTGTAAGACATAATACATTTCGTAGAGAATGCACAGACGAAGCCATTGCTGCCAAAACATCAAATTGTCAAATTAGTGGACAAGGAACCCTTTGGAAATGGATGCCTCATTTGGTACAAGCATTTGCTCACGATCATGCTCAGTTATCTTCAATGAAATATCAACATGGAGTTGTTGGTGAAGCATACCCATATACTATGTGTACATGTGAACACCCGGGTGCAATCATTAATGAAGATGTTCTTAACGATGAACTCACAGCAGTAACAATTACACATTGTATAATGGCCGCTTCATTAAGCAAAGATATACCTAGCCAGTGGAGTTCATGTAATATACATGAGCTCAATGATTCGTGAAATCATCATATTGACCTTTGCCTTCTCAATAAACCAGTAACGACTTATTTATAACCAATTTGTGGTAATGACTTTATGGAAACAGACGGGGAGTGTGATATTGATAATTTTTGCTGCAACACCGAAAACTAGTTTTTTTTTTTTTTTGGTATGACAATGCATCATATGCCACAGGTAAATGCTGTCGTGTGATCACCTGTTCGTTGAAAATTAAAGGGACAGTATGCCACCCAATCTTTTCAGAATGCGATCTTCCTGATTTCTGTAATGCTGTTTCAGAACATTGCCCCGATTATATTTATTTGCGGGACGGTATTAGTTGTAAAATGGGTCGAGGATTCTGTTATCAAAATTCATGTACTACCCGCACTGACCGATGTCAGAAACTATGCGGAAACACCACACTCAGTGCGAGTAAACAATGTTATGAGAATAATGATCTGGGAAATCTTAACGGCAATTATGGTTATTGTCACCCTTCAATCGGTATTCCCGATGTAACAAGAAAGACTTCCTTTGCGGAATATTACAGTGTAGTCGTCTAAATAATCTACTTCAATTAGGAGCGCACCGTTATGCTCGACTTGTCACTACAATAAACTACAGTACTTATGAAAAATGTTGTACAGTTACTTTAGCACACAAAGACCTAGGGGTTGTGTAACGGCTCTTGAGTAGTTTTGTGACTCCTCGATCGTCAGCAGGCTGGAGATGTCAGGGACGATGATGGAGTCGTCCTCCATCCCCAGTTGGTTTCGCCTGTCATGTCTGGTAACGGCGTCATCTGCTCCGAATGGTAGTAACAATCCAGGTCATCAATCAGAAGGCCCGTTCCATAAAGCATCTGAAACGCTGTAGTATCAACTTTGCGAGCAGAGCAAGTTTTCGCCAATTTTAAAGGGCTTGTCACTGAGTAGACCCAGTATGTTTTCTTTTTCGTTCTGAAATGGTACCCTATAGGTAAAAAGTCTGGACTGACAACTACTCTTTAACATAGTTTGTAAACATGCTGTTGTTGTCCGAAGAAGAGGGCGGATATACTGGTAGGAGTAGTGCTAGAATATAGAGCAAGGTCTGCTGGTAGATGGAAATGAGGCCAGGTTTACATCGGGAAAGTGTGTTCTCAGTGAGGAGTGCGTATCTTTGTCTCTCTTTGGAAACTACCAAATGAGTAATATCAGTATCTATACTAATATGACGGCCTATTTCCGGTACCTTTACAGCTAAAGGTAATGCCCTGTATATATCAAGAATTCTATCTACACCCTTCTTAGCATAAACATAAACATTGCACATTTCATAGTAGGTATGCATGTTTGCCATATCAATTCCTGCAAGAAGAAAAGTTCCCGTGAGCAATTGAGTTGCTACTGTCTTCAGAATTTCTGACAAAATATTAGGTGGAACTAAGTCTACCTGTAGCAATAACATCTAAACCTTCTCGCAATTGTGAGAGTTGCTGCTGCAAATTCAAAATAAATAACGATAATTCCCGAATAGCAGCAGAAACTCTAAATTCGCTCATCACCCTTCGTTTTAAACGTTTAACTTCTCTTTGAAAAAGTTGATCCCTTTCAACGATATTTTTAACATCTTCTACTAAAGCACGTGTCAAATTTGGAATCATTTCGGTGTTCAAGGTTACCCTGTCACCTGGATTTTTGACATAAGTAAGTTGCTCTTCATTAAAGTGAATCAATTTTGAAATGGCGTTTCCCACTTTATCAATATCTTTATGGATACGATTCATCTCTGCTCTCTCAGGTGTTCCAAATAAAAATTTTACTACTGATCCGCTAGCATTTATCAAACCTCGCTTCTCACGCGGAGTTGTGGAAGAAACAAGTAAATATTGTTCAAGATTATCTACTTCAGCACTTAATAAACCAAATATTTTCCTTAATTTTGAAATTTCGCCCCAATCGATTATTACTTTTTTGTCGAGCTTTTTATGATCGTCTAGATTTTGAAAGTCCTCCTTAATGTGTTTGACAGTATTTTTATAAGGATGTAGTGGTGCGTTGATACTTATGGTCCATTTATTGCCACTTACAAGAAGAGTCTCTTGATACGAAAAGATAATCCCTTTCGTCATGAGAGATTCGTTTGGTAGCATAAAAGGATCTGTATATGGTATCCTTTTCGCCCATGCATTACCTGGAAACAAATGAAAAATCGAATTTTCTCTTATGATCATTGTATTTTGTGCATTCTAATACAATTACTTGTGTGCTCACTAATACAACTAGTCTCGCCCTGTGATTGAACTCTAGACCTTAAGTTATAAGGAATAATTCCCGATGGATTAGTTAAGGTCCTACTATTACCCTCTTTCCATGTAGGATCTCGATTTTCATCATCTCCTTCGGGAGGACTAATTGTATCGTCGAGATTTTGTATTTAATTCTTCTCAGTATGATTTTCATATAAATCAGCTTCAACTACTGGGCCAGTTTCTGCATTAGGTGCGCTTATATCAGCGGGCGAACCCACTATCGGTCTGGATAACGGAACTTGCTCTATCGCCTCCACACCTGCATAACACTTTTTCAGTCTGTTTATATGTACTACTGTGGTTCGCTTCGGACTTCATTGCAAACGATAGTTGAATGTGTCAACTTCTCCAAGATTCTCCATGGTCCCGAGTACTTCGGCGCCAATTTCTTATTCGCCCCTTTGGACAGGTAAGGTTTATCTAAATATATATATATATATATATATATATATATATATATATATATATATATATATATATAATCACCTACTTCAAATTCTCTTTCTACTGATTTCTTGACATAATTTTGCTTCTGTTTTTGTTTTCCTTCTACTAAACGGCCATATACGTATTTATATGCTTCCGCCAATCTTTGTTTCATTATTTCAACGTGTTCTTCGCTAGATGTTCAATTTCTTTTGATTTGAGATCTAATGCAGCTGGTAATCTCATTTCTCTAGCATATAATAAATAAAAAGGACTGTACATTGTAACTGTGTGCGGCGCTGAACGATAAGCTAACAAAACAAATGATAAAATTTTATCCCAATCGTCTTTATACCTATTCATCCTTATGACAAGTGCATCTTTTAGATATCTATGAAACGTTTCGATAAATGAATTCCATTGAGGGTGCATTGGACTACTATTCATATGTCTGACATGAAATAATTAGCAAATTTCAGCAATTAATACAGACTGAAAATCCATTCCCTGATCTGTCTACGAAAGCCTCTACAACTAAAGCACGAGCAACTTTACCAGCTAATTGAATCTTTCATTGGTACTGGTTCAGGATACTTGGTAAATTGATCTATGACAGTCATGATGTATTTGTTTCCAGCTTTTGTAGTACCTATTTAGTGGGCCAGTAATATCAATAGGAATAATTTGAAAGGGTCTAGTTGTGGTTTCCTGTACTCCTAAAGGTTTTCTAGTTACTTGTCGTAAAGCACATGTTTTACATTGTTGTATGTAAGTTTTAACATCTTCCTTCAAAGTGGGCCAAAAGTGCCTAAATTCAACAATAGATTGCGTTCTGTTTATTCCTATACCTAGTGTCATGATGTGTAGATATAATGTCACGAACAATTTCCTTTGGAACTAATATTTTAGAATTTCTACCATCTTTTAAATATAAAATTCCATCATTATCTCGAAATAAGAACTCATTCAGACCTAATTCCGTGCCTTGTATAAGTTGCAATCAACAGTTATCATTTTTGTTGTTGTTGTTGTTGTTGTTCTTTCAGGTTCGTACGTGATGAAACCAATTTTTCATGTTCCTGCGTCGGTGCACCGAGATCTATTAACTCCGCCTGCTGAAACTCTGTCCCCTAAGGCCTTAACTCCGTCTCCAGACATCCAGGCGCCGTCAACGGGGCCTGTGTACCAGGAGCTCGGAGTTCTAACCCCGCAAGGGCCTGCACCTGAACCTGATTTGACGGAGCCTCCACTTCTAAACGCGACAACACATCATGTACTACATTTAATTTTCCTGGTCTGTGGTTTATTGCAAACTTATATTCGCTTAGCGCAAGCATCCATCTAGTCATTCTCGCATTTAAGGGACCTTTTGTTGTTAGTAACAATGTTAAAGCTTTATGGTCTGTAAAAATAGTGAATTATGGACAAATAGATAAATTCTAAATCTCTTCACACCAGAAACAACACATAATAATTCCTTTTCAGTAGTGGTGTAATTAATTTGTAGTATCGTTAGTAGACGACTACTATATGCAATGGATCTATCACATCCATTTTGTTCTTGACTCAAAATTGCAGATATTCCGTAATTTGAAGCATCACATGCCAAAATAAAAGGTAATGAAAAATCAGGATGAGCTAGTAGTGAGTCTGAAGTTTAAACATTCTTCAAAATTTGAAAAGCACTGTTAGCTGCTTCATTCCATTCAAGTTTCTGATTCTTTTTGTTAACTGGGTGAAAGGTTTACTAATGTCTGATAAATTTTCAATGAACGCCCTGTACTAACCTACTGCTCCAAGAAATGATCTCACCTGTTTTACAGTAGTGGGAAATAAAAATAAAATAAAAAATAAAAATCTGTACCCTGGTACCTAATTACTTAAACTAGGGCTAATAAACCAGATCTTTAAAATTTATTTATTCTACACACTCATATATACAACATACTTTACAGAAAAATTATAAAGTAAAATTACAAAATAATATAATATATAACAAATTATAAAGTATAAAGGTAAATAAATTAGATTATATATCATAAATACAAAAAAAAAAAAAAACAACAAGAAAATAAAAACAAAAACACAAATTATAACATTTCACACATAATCACTCTCAAAAATACAAGTACTATAAAGCAATAATAAATCATTTCAAACAATCAAAATACAATAAAATTTCTAAATAAATTTATATAAAAAAGAGGAAGAAAAAGATACACTTAACAATTTATAATATAAAGAAATAAAAAAACAATAGAATTAAAACAAATCGATCTCCTCAATACGACAAAATATAAGATTTCATACACAACATCACTCACAACTACAAACTATTACTAAACAATAAACAAATATATAAAATTAAATTATTAATTATAATTATTACATACAATTATAAATATATTATTACTATTATTATTATTATTATTATTATTATTATTATTATTATTATTATTATTATTATTATTATTATTATTATTATTATTATTATTATTATTATTATTATCATCATCATCATCATTATTATTACTCAAAAATTAATTAATTTAATATTATAATTATACCTATAACTAATACTTTTTATAAATATATTTTTTAAATTTAAATTTACATATTTACAGTAGTGGGAGGAAGTAATTTCTTGATATCTTCTACTTTACTTGGGTCAGGTTTTATGCCTTGAGCACTAACAATATGACCTACATATAAAACTTCCGGTTGAGGGAAGTGACATTATTCTAAACCTGGCTTCAAATTTGCTTCTAATATTTTCTCAAAAATCTTTCGCAAATTATATGCATGCTCCTCTATTCTTTTACCAAATACTAATATGCCGTCCATGTAAACAAGATACATAACACCTTTAAATATCCCGTTATCAGATCAATAGCTTTTGATTACGTCATGGGGGCTCTTAAGTCCGTAAGGCATGCGAATAAATTGATAACTACCTTCTGGATAAACGAACGCAGTTTTTGGTCTATCAGTTTCCTTTACTTTTATTGCACGATATGCTGAACTTATATCAATTATTGAACAATATGTATTTCCAGAAAGCATGGATAAATTTTCCTTAATGTCTGGTATAGGCCAAGAGGGTACTTTCGTGACTGCATTTAGATGCCTATAGTCTACACAAAGACGATATTTGACAACCCCATCTAAAGCCTTTTTTGCTACAAAGAGGCAGGAAATAGCCCAATCTGACTTCGTAAGCTCCATTATCCTTTTCTCTAACATATTTTGTACCTGCTTTCTTTATGCCTGCTTTAACGAAAATAGAATACTATATGGTACTAATCTAATCGGTTTCGGATCTCCAGTATCCATTTCATGTCCCACTATATCCGAACAAGGTAATTCTCCCGTAGATTCATCTAAAAATGACGGAAAATAATCGTATAGCACTTCAGCTATAATTTACTTTTCTTTATAGTTCTAATGCACTATTTTATCTCTATTAGTTCCCAAAGTCGTTGCATTTCTAAATTTTGTCGTTGGTATTCACCAGTTCTTTTCTTCTTCATCATCGGTTTTGTTACATTAATCATGTGTACATACTTCCGTACACTTTCTTCTCCTCACATACTACACATAAATTATTCTCACTTAAACTTTTACTGCCACCGATTGCCTGTTCATCAGTCTTAGGACTCACGGGACTTACCTCTACCACCTTTTCCTCCAACTTGCCCACAATGCAGTGCTGGAGTTCCTTTCCGCTCCGGACATGGTTAGGAATATCCCCGTAAACACCCTTGATTTTGCACTCCTGCACCATGCTTATCATGTGAACATACACTGGCCAGGGATTTTCTGCCCCTGAAGAAACGAGCTGCCGACCTTTTGGCATTTCACCAACAAACCACCCTCCTTCCATCCCTCCTTCAGAGATGGGACTGCCCGCCGAGCACAATATTTGACTGTGCCCCTTCCACCGACTCGGCTCAACTGTGCCCTTATCCTTAAAAAGACTCGCTTGCCCCGGTCTTCGAGTCGTGGGCATCCACTTATCTAGGAGGTGTGTATGTTTGTCAATCTTTTTAGTACCCTCTACTAATTTCTCACATCTTTGACACATATTAACTTCTATCTTTTTAGGCGCCGTATATGGAGTTATCCCGGTGTTCATAAAATCATCAAATTCTACTGCATATCCTAATTTAGTTCCTTTTTCTAAATCAACGTCATTTTCAGCTATATTTAAAATCTTCATCAAACAATATCTAGAATTTTCCGGCAACTGTCTCTCACTTCTTCTTATCCATTTTAACTCATCTTCATTAGACAAACGATCTATTGCAGACACCACCCTAGCAACATATATTCCCCTTATTCCTACATCTACAGGCTCAACATATATTTCTTGAGGAAAAGGAACACCTTTAATTCTTTGAATGCGAGCAAGTACTTGGTTTTCCGACCTCTGAGGGATGTTGACGTTTTCTGCTAAGATCACACTCCACCCTGGATCTAAATGTTCTTCACTTTCTTCACCTCTAATCATGCACACTTGTCCTAATCCCGGAGTGATCAGTCCCAAGACAGGTTGTATAACTGGTGCTCTTAGTTCAATCCAACCATATTTGGTTCCTAATCTAGCTTTACGTACATCTAGTACAGCATCGAATTCAGTTAATAGGTCCAAACCAATAACTCCACTGTGATACTTAATTGGCACAAGAAAAAACCTATGCACTATGACTTCTGGTATATTCTCAATAGTAAATTCTACTATCTGTTCTCCTTCTATTATCAGTTCATCCACGGTTACTTCTACACCTGAAAACCTAGGGCTGTATACTCCTTCTGGGTCTCTATACATGAAAAAGTAGCCCCCGTATCGATTAACATTTCAGGTTCTTCCCCGGCAATAGTAATTTTTATCAATAATTCCATGTGTGAGGTTTTAATGAAAATGCGGGAATCGCTATGGGCCTTGCTTTTCCGTAGTCCCGCTCCTTGGCAAGCCTCTCCTAGAGGACTCTGCCACTTACATTGGTTTCCTATATGGCCTGGCATATTGCATTTAAAACACTTAGAAGTCTGCGGAAGTGTGCCATGTCTAGTTTCTGTTCCTGGTGACGGACGACCAAATGTGTTTCGTGGACTGAAAGTGACGATTCGTCTAACTGTTGGCTCATTTTTGGCTGTTGAGCGCATTTCTTGACCTGCGTCTGCTGCTCGTATTTTGCGATAACAATCAGCTGCTGCGTGTCCTTTCTTATTAAAACGGTAGCATATCTTGCTGGAGTGCACGAGAAACACTTTCCTTACATTTCCTGGCTGAACCGTACTTCCACACTGTTTTTCTGCGTTTTCTACTGTTTTTGCAATTCTGATTGCTGCACCTAAAGTTTCAGGCATTTGAAACCTTAATTGTTGCCCCCACAGTACCCTTTAAACCGTTTATATAGGCAGCAAGCAAACGCCTTTCCGCTTCTTCATTTATTGTTTTCTCTGCTTCATCATTGTATACCACTCTGATAGTTTTGTAACACAAGTGACGACATCTATCAACAAACATTTCAATAGTTTCGTATGATTTCTGAATTGCATCTTATATGGCTGTGCAGTGATATTGGGGAGGTAATTTCTAGTAAATGTAGCAATAAGAGGTTTCTTAAATTCGTCCCATGTTGTTTCTACCCTTTTAAGCACGGCACTACCCCTGTAAGATTGTCGAGCAGTTTAATTTTGAAATGGCTATATTTACGTGATCAACTTTTGTCCAATTTCCTACAACTGCTAATTGTTCGACGCTTTCCAAAAAATATTTTACCGGTCTACCCTTAGGATCACCACTAAATTCCTTAATGGTAGCCGCAGGGCTAACATCCTTAACTTTAGCCGCCGTGAGGATAGCTAATTTATCGTCTAATTCCTTAATTCTCTGTTCAGAGCTAGCCATCTTGTTTGTGTTTTGTTACAGGACCACCTGTGAAGAGAAGAACTTCCGTGTCCAACCTCCGAATGGGTTCGGAGCTCAGACCCTGGCTGTTCGCAAGGGAAGCGGCGATTTATGAGTCGGATGAGACAATCAGTGATGAAAGTCTAGAAGGGTTTAGTGAAGGGGGAACGGACGATGATGACCTAGATGAGGTCGGCACACCTAGACAAAACAATTCTCCCGTCAATCTTCCAATAGTTTATCCTCCTTGGAAAGGTTACACCCTATTGCGCAACAAATAGTGGAAAGTGCTTTCTTTGTAATAAATATTTGGCTATTTTATTTACTTAATAGTTTAATTAATTATTTCCTTACGCGCTTTATCTAACTTCCCTATTCACACGCCTAGGTTTAGCGTAACGAGATGTATTTTGGTATACAGATACTCTTTATCCTTCAAAAGCACCGACTTTTTGTTCTAGGACTACTTCATGAGATGCATAGTCATATAAAAAATCTGTTCTCTCAATTTCTACTAGATCATATTGGCAACCAGGGTCTATAACGCTTCAAGATTCTAGTTTCTACATCAAACATAACCGTACCATAATTATTGTGGTGAATATACACCTTATAAGAGCAACAAGGGAATACTTTTAATTTTCCTTTGAGACCTAGTTCTATTTGTGGGTCACACACTAATCCTCCAAACTTGCCTTTATGGCGTTCTATTAGCTCTAGGCCTAAATCTGTGTATTTTGTAAAACTTTCTTTCACTAGAGTAAGAGTAAATTCGTCCGTGCTATGCAAGGCCTGCGCACTAGTAGAGGACAAAACATGCATATATCTATCGTAAATGTTACAGGTTTGATTTCTCTTTCACATTTAAATAAACACTTAAACATACCCAACTTCTTAGACCAGAAAAGTTTGACACGAATTCACGGATTCGGGTGCTCCTTAGAGACACCTAATAAATCCCACGGAGCTGCCACCAATTTATAGTGATAGTTGCTCTTAAGGAGGATGAAGTTGGGTGATTAGAACTAACACACGATTTCTAAATCTAATGAATGGCATATTTTGAAGATAATAATATAATTGAAGTTAGTACATTGTTAATATTATAATTGACTAATTTATCTGACCTAACCAATATAACCCTTTCCTAACCTAAGTGATAATTCCTAAATACAATAACAAATATAATATCCAACATATGGGATAGCTTAAAATAGAGAGTAGCTTGTCCCCACTGAGTTTGATTGAACCTGAACACGTATTATTCAACTATCCATTTAGCATTGGCAGATCCATTGACAAGACTGAAATATTCTGTTACATACGAGAAGAATTTGCAGGAGTTGCAGGTCCACACCCTTCATGCTGACAAATAGTGCAGGTCTCTAGAGCATCACACAAAGTCTACCGCTTCTTCCGTGGTTGGACTATTTATATGATTCGTCCAAGGGTGATTTCCCCCTTTATTCCCGTGGACTTTTCATTAACCGTCATGTGGTGAAGCATCCTGTTTTTGCCATATACACATATACACGCATCCTCTTGTGATTAAAATAGTGAGGTATTATCATAAATGTGACAATACAATCACGTACATTCAATGAAGTATCCGAGGACACGGTAATCTGTTCCTAATCATGACAGTAATTTAATTAATGGAAACTGCGCATCCTATAAGGGTTGATCTGGTTCATTCTCAGATTTTAAAGTAATTTGTGCGAGGGGACAATCTGGTTTCTCTTTAGAATATACTGTAGTTTGATTATTGTTAGGAAGGCGAAGTGTAACTGCCAAAGTTGCTGAATCAATAATTGCCTGATACCGGTTCAAAAAGTCCATCGCCAGCACAATTCTTATCCTACCAAGACGTCTTCCGTAAACGAGATACTTCCAATTTGGAATTTCAAAGTGGTGGCGTAACTAACATCCAGTAAATTATAATTGGCTGCCCGCAACATTAAACTCGTAGGGACAGGATGAGTGGGAGTATTGACAAAACTATGGCACTTCCTGTATCGAAGATGATATTAATGGGGGCATTACCAGCGAGCTCACCTTTAGTCATAAGTACATTCATTGGGCGGATGAATAAGTTAAGATGTTCTCATTTATGGCCGGGAGGTGGCGTCACGAGACTTGTTCTCCTGACGTCCGTGGCCCGTTTGGTGGAATCTTTCTTTGTCTGCAATCTAGAGCCACATGGCCAGGCCGACGACAAATGAAACAAGTGGGGCGGCCATCTCGTCTACGACCGTTCGCATTAGATCCTTGCCAGGATCAGCGTGTGCTGCCAATCTTGTGGTCCTGAACCATACCCTCACCAGGTCATTGAGCACCATCGTCCTCCCTGATCTCCACCATCCTGAAACCGAAATTATAAGATGAATATGAGGAATTAATAATAGAAAGTAGTAAAAGGAGATTCTAGGAGAACCATTG
This sequence comes from Tenodera sinensis, assembly GCA_030765045.1. NCBI lineage: Eukaryota > Metazoa > Arthropoda > Insecta > Mantodea > Mantidae > Tenodera > Tenodera sinensis. The sequence continues at coordinate 5,139,993 of CM060973.1, read as the reverse complement.
TAATGAACATGAATATGTTAAAGTCTCAAGAATGGAAGCCTAGGCAGATTAGATGAGTGATAAAGATTACAATTGTTGTGGGAGCAAAGTCCAGAAAAAATCCGCGGGCTGATTCGCATTTTACCATGACGTGCTTTGTTTTTATACGTAAGCTGGCGCGCATACATAATTCGGCGGTTGCCAAAGGGTGACAAAGTTCAAGTATTATAGCGTTGCAGTTGAAGTTAGAGAGTTATATTCTATTTAGATATCGTCCGCAGTTCTCCACAAATCTGGAAATTTGCAAATAAAATCAAATGTTTGTTAATTCTTCGTTTGGTTCCATTCCTACCACAACTCACGCACACCTTGCAGATCAGGACCTCGTGCTAGAGCGAGTTAGATACCGGGACACCAAACACAGGATAGGAGATATTCTGGCTACGAGATCTTTATAGATCTTAAAGGCGACGTCTTCGACTTAGGGGAGAGGAATATATGTCAATTCAACTCTCAAGTCTCGTAGTTTGGTAGGTATATTTGTCCCACCTCGCGAATTAACTGTAGCTTGTTTCCACGAGGGGAAAAATGTCCTGTGCCGTTTCCAAGTCTTTGCCAATTTGTTTGCTGTCCTGCAGTGTGGGGTATATTAGTACTTTGACTATGACTACCTTGCCTTCTCTGCAGTTGCCGTTGCAGGCCTCGTACTTCTTGGGTTAAATTTTATATAGTCAACTGACCCGTATTGTTAATGAAGGGTACCGGATTTGGTGATGGTGCCTGTAAAATATCAACACGTTGACCTGCCAAATACCTCGCCGCATCTATGCGGCGCACAAAGTTTCTGAGATCTTTAACCGCTTGGGGGTCCGCAGGGAGGACCTGTTCCAGCAAAGAAGGCTTACAATCTAGCATAATATAACGAGTGCGCTCTCGTTTCAACATTACTGAATTCACCTAATCCCACAGTACCAGAATGTCATATACATATCTCTCCATTGCTACGTTCCAGTATGTCTTCTTGTGCTGCGGGTATAAAAGCAGCCTGCAGAGCGGCTTTTAATTCAGCCCATCCATATTGGAGATGTCTAGGGGCGAATGTTTTAAACCAATTTGCTGCCACTTCCCTAAGGTAACGGGGTAATACTGCTTCTTGCAGTTATCATCCCAGCCGTTTGCTGCGGCGATGGTCTGAAAATTATAAAGATAGATAGCCACATCTTGTCCTGGTTTTCCCTAAAAATGCCGCGATCTATAAATGGCCGAGAAAATGGTACTGTAGAGTGGGAGAGGAATTTATGATTATTTTGTTCGGAGGCAGAGAGCCCCACCTGAATGACTGTCGTTTTCATGATAGTATCGTCAAGGGAAGAGCTAGAGCTTGATCTCAATGGAGAAAGGGGAGATTGTGTGTTAGAATTATTTGTAGTTAGATCATCTACGCTGAGACTTCTTTGCTTGGGGACTGGGAAATAACAAATTGGCGGTTGGTTATAAACTCTACGACCACTTCTCTGGAGGATTTTGGACATAGATTTATACAGCTTAGATAGATCATAACAGATCACTTTGATATCTTTTACTACAATAGTATACGTATTAGCGTTACCATCCAAAGTTTGCTAGTACTCCCTAATAAGTTTCCGAATCTCAGTGCTAACAGCGCTATTACTCTGAAAGGTAAAAGTGGGTCCATATATATTTTAAGAAGGGCGAGGATTATTATAAGCACACCAATTAGGGATATATATAATTCCCGTGATACGTAACAGAGATAGCAAAGACAACCCAGCATAAGCGAAGCTAAGAAAATAGGACCACCGGTGTTTACAACCCATCTCATAATTTAGTTTACTCGTAAAAGGTCACATTACCAAAGAAAGGGTAAATTTGCAATATCGGGGTGGGGTTCATAAGATTGAATCCGTATTTGTTACATACAAAGTAAATTGTCATAAATCACTCAATTTCAGAGGGTACAAGTATCGAGACCATACTTCCCAAGAAATTAACAGAAGCCGGCGCCTCCGCCATTTGTCACAACCTAAGTTGCGACTGGGGGTCGTAGCTTGGAAGAACAGATATTAGGATAGAGACAACTAGACAACTTGTAATTTGCGCTGCTTAACAATTTATTAATACTGTGGACCATTCATTGGCAATGTGAACAGTTTCTAGTAACGTGAACATGCAGAACATGTTCACCCACTATGCGTTGTGGCATCAATATACAGAATGTCTTTAAGAGACTTTTGTGTGTTAGTCAGACCTTGAGGAGCCCCCAGCATTCAAAGTTAAACATATATAACAAAGAGTGCATCCCTCAATGGTCCACGCGACAATATAACAAGAATGAACGAATATGACTTCCATAAAGATGTTTAATTATGTAGCTTTAGGCCATAGAAGTATTGGAAGACCTAAACAACGCTGGAGAGATCACAGGCCCAAGCCATTAAGTAGTTATTGTTGTTGCTGCTGCTGCTCCTGATGATGATGATGATGACGATGATGATGATGATGTTTCTTGCTAAAAGGTAGAACTGACCCAGATACTGTTCAGTAAGGACCAGAGGTCGGGCAGAAACATCTCGATGTCCTTGGGGAATAAAATATACTATAGACCAGGAACGACGCTCCATTATCTGCTGTCGGCGGCGCCGTGGCCGAGCGGTTAGCGCTCGCCTACTACCTAGGCGGCCCGGGTTCGATCCCAGGGACTCGCATGTGGTATTCGTGGTGGACGAAGCGGCGTCAGGGCGGGTTTTCTCCGGGTGCTCCGGTTTCCCCCACTATCTCATTCCACCGGTGCTCCATCTTCATTCCATGGGTCATCAGTGTCACAGCCTGCGGTGTCGTAGTAGTAAAAGCGGGCGTTAAACACTACAACAACATTATCTGCTGTCACAGTTCGAGGTCTAAGCGCCGCTCGCTTGGGTTTCGGGACGTCTCCCTAGCCATTCCTACAAGGACCCATATTCTCTGTAGCGTCGTCACCACGCGTGTCTGATCGGTCATCTTGTTTGTCCAATAGCTGCCCACCAGATGACACCCACTCCTTTACATACAAAACCAGTGCTTCTGTCAGCTTAGATTTTGAATCAACTAGAGCCGGTATTATAGAGGAGGTTTGAACTCCCAGTTAGGTTTAAACTATAGATTAGGTTAATTAAGGAAACATTGAAGCTATTAAGAGTGAAGCAGCAGAATCTAAATTAAGAAGAAATTAGACACTAAAAGCAGCACTTATCTTATTAATATTGCAAGGCGGTAAGCTGCTGATTTGTTACAAGTTGCATCCAACTTATTCTCAAAGCTATCCAAACAAGTTACCATAGTTACCGATGCTCAATTTAAAAGATCTATTTATCGCCAACCTCTGAAAACAGGAAATTATAAATACAACCTATTTGTGGTATTTCAAAATTCATAACGTGGTTCTTGTTTTTTAAAATGAATATATTTTCCCAAACCATTAAATCTATAGGTCCAAATTTACAAAACATTTAGAGCATGGAATAACTTTAGTCCCTCAAAATAAGTTTAATATACAAAATTTATTAAATCTTTCGAAAGGGATAAAATTCCAACTAGCATTTATCAATTTAGCTGTTTGGATTGTGATAGGGTTTATATTGGTAAAACTAAACGTCATTTAGAAACCAGAATAAAAGAGCCTTTTAGAAATATTAAATATAAACAACTTGATAAATCAGCTGTGGCGGATCATTTTTGGTCATTTAATCATGAAATAAATCCAGAAGTTAAATTATATAAACATTTAAATGGACCTATAGATTTAATGGTTTGGGAAAAGATGCAATTCATTTTAAAAAACAGGAACTACGTTATGAATTTTGAAATAGCACGAATATATTGTATTTATAAGTTTTTGTTTTCAGAGGTTGGCGACAAATAGATCTTTTAAAGTTTAGCATCGGTAACTATTGTAACTTATTTGGATAGTTTGACAAGTTGGATGCAACTTGAAGCTAATTATCAGTATATCACCTTGCAATATCAATAAGATAAATGGAGCTTTTAGTTTCTAGTTTGTTCTTAATTTAGATGTAGATTAAGATTTTCTTTCATTTTCTAACCGCTAATCTTCGGTTTAACTGTAAGTTTAACTTTACTGGAATTCATGTACCGTTTAATAACAGTTTAACGCTATGTGTAATATGGCGATCACAATAATTATATATGTGGATACCATGGAGGTATTTGTGGAATTATTGCTATTATGAAGGTGAAACACCACAGGGACACAAAACTTTCCTAAATAGACCTGTGGCTCAGGTGTAATAATAATAATAAATAATAAATTGAGGAATTTGGACATGGTATACACCATGCCCGGGCTGCTTAGGGTTTCCCCTCTTCAGCCTAGCCTGGTTTTTTGTCTGTCGTGTGATTGGAGATCTTCGGCGGTGGGGCTTGTCATGTACGTATGATGTGCATGTGTTTTGGTTAAGTATTATGAGTATATCTATATATATTTTTTTTCCTGGTGTTTTATAGTATAATATAGATATGTATTTTTTTTTTAATTATTATTAGTGCACATCAGTGACGTTCGAAGGCGGGTTTTTTGGTGCCAGGTCCCACAACCATTTGGTGCCGACTGAGAAGAACATGGATTTTTCTTATCGTAATTGTTTCTTTGTGATGCTGCAATGACTCGCCTCGCATTACTGTTGTCTTGTGATCTTGTTTTCCTGTCGGGGTGTAGGTTTATCTGTTTAGTAGCTGGTTGAGTGTCTGTATGTGTTGTTGTACTTTATCCAGTTCGTCTTGTTGGTATTTATCATATATCCTGATCAGTGTGAGCAGTGGTGGATTTTTTTCTTCTTGGCCGGGAGGGAGGGTTCTCATATTTTGCGCTGTTCTTATAAGTTGTCGTCTGTGTTTTCTTGTGTGGGCGTTGTGGATATATTTTAGCATTAGTTGGGCTATGTGGTTGTCTATGGGTTTAGTATTTGTGTGGCTGTGTACTAGAGTTGATTTGTAGTCTTTCTTTAGCTTGAAGGCCGTTCTTAGACATCGTCGTTCGCATGCCTGTATTTTTTCGATGGTCTTGCGATTAATGAGGGGCATGAGGGCGACTGCGGCGTATGTTAATTGAGGTCTTATGCGAGCCATATATTCCTTTTTCAGGATTTTTGGGCTGAGCCCCTGGTTGTCGAGGCGGGCGAGGAAGTTTAGCGTAGAGTGTACCTGTCTGGTTCGTTGGAGTAGTTTCGTATAGTGTATTTGTACGGAGAGCTTGTCGTTTATGAGGACGCCTAGATACTTGATTGTTTTTTGGCAGTTGATTTCGGTTTTTTCGAATTTTATGGTGGCATATTTTTTGTTTTTTCCGGATTAGGACGGCTTGTGTCTTCTGAACGTCGATGTTTATGCGCCACTTTCGTGTCCAGTCCGAGAATTTCTTCAGTTGACGCTCGAGTTGGTGTTTCGCCATTGTTATTCTCGGACTGGTGCACCAGTAAGCTGTGTCGTCTGCGTATTGTGTAAGCTGTATTTTTGGGTGAATGGGCTGTGGGGTGTCTGCGGTAAAAATTATGTATAAAAGGCCTGATATGGCACTTCCTTGGGGTGTTCCGGCTCTTAATTGTATGGGGTTTGACAGTTTGTCTTGTATCCTGATCTGTGCTGTCCTGTCCGTGAGAAAACTGGATATCCATCTGATGAGTCGTGCGTGAACTTTATATGTGGAAAGTTTGTAGAGGAGACCGTTCAGCCAGCATTTATCGAATGCTGACTGAACGTCTAGGAAGGCTGCGGCGGTGGTATAACCTCTGTTGTATCCATCCTGGAATTGTGACATTACCCGTACAAGCTGATCCTGTATGGTAATGTCACCTCGGTACCCTGCTTGTGTGTTAGGTAGTATGTTGTTTAGCTCGCATATTCTACTTAGTCTCCCTACCATGATTCTCTCGAATACTTTTGATAGGGTAGACGTAAGTGATATGGGCCGATAGTTTCTGTGGTCTGATTGAGTTTCCCGGGCTTTTCAATCAGATGGATGTGCGCTGTTTTCCATTGCCGGGGGTGGTATCCGTGTTTCAGCATGAGGTTGTAGACGTTGGCTATTGCTTCGATGGTACATAATGGGAGGTGTTTCAGCATGTGGTAGGTGATGCCATCGGGTCCGGGCGCGGTGTTTTTGGTGTGGGATACTATTTTGATGAGGCCTTATGAGTACAATAGGTGTACTTAGGTGTACAATAACCACGTCCTTTTAAAGAGATTCAGACTTCGGAAACACACAATCCTAACCGCATTACGTCAAATTTGAAATCGATACAGAAATCGACTAGAAGGTATGAACCATAAAACCACAATATATTTTAGTGTTGGATTGCTATTAACACAGTATAGTAACTACATATAGTAAAGTAGATGAAGTATTGTATTCCACAAAGAATTCGATGTCGAGATTTCCCAGAAATATATGTTTTGAGGCCCTCTGAATAAAAAAAACCGCATTTTTAGAAAAAGGTCCGTGTGTGTGTATGTCAGTGCGTGTGTCTATCAGTCTGTGGAGAGCTTAATTCAAAAACGAAAAGTCGGTTAAAAACCAAAGTTGGTGCTTAAGTTTAATGTCTTTCAAGGATGCGACTCGAAGATTTTGAAGAAAATTCCTACACCCTAAACTACCCTTTACGAAGAAAATTTTTCAAAAATTTTTATTTTCTTTATAAAATGGTTCTAACGATGTTGATTAGAATGCCATATGTTTGAGATACTTTTATGGCAAATGAAATGTATATCTTGAATTTTGTGACTATAGACCATGACGTAATATTTACTCTGGATGCCTTTGGCATAACTGGTAAACCGTAAGAAAATTTTAAATTAACACAACTTACTCAAGAATTAAATAACAATGATGTATTTTATTTAAAACCAGACAATGGCAAAATGATTCCGAATAACCCAGTGTTACCACAGTTGTATTCCTTACGGAAAATTCATAAAAATGACGTTAGTGTGAGACTTATCGTTAGTAACATAGAAGCACCAACATATAATTTGGATAAATGACTTGTAAATAACTTAAACTCCATAGGAAGGTTTGTCTCACTGAGCATAAAGAACACTTCAGAACTATTTGAAAATTTTTTAAAAATGTGACTGTGCATAAAAATGATATTTTAGTATCCTTTGATGTTATCTCGTTGTTTACCAGGATTCCCATATAATGGGTACCTAAATTAATAAATCACTGGCCCACTCAACTGGGTGTTTCACCATCAGAGATTGAAGGATTCGCTCATCTCATAGAACTATGCATTTCGCAAAATTCTTTCATGTTCAATAGTAAGTTTTATCAACAATTGTCAGGTTTGGCCATGGGCAGCCCCTTTTTCACAGATATTGGCAGACTTATATACAAGTCACTTAGATATACATATCACGAAGGTATTTACATATATGTTTAAAATCCACTAAAAACACATAGCCGACATTCTTGCCATTGTTTCAAAAAAATAGCTCAAGACGCTTGAAATTATTGAACCTACAGGACCATTCCATAAAATTTACTATAGAAATAGAGCAAGATGGATGGCTACCTTTCCTTGATTTAAAAATTATATGAAACATGGACAGATTGGAACATATAGGAGATAAACACACTTTTATCTACAACTACATCAAAATCAATAATTTTGACCCAAAAGCGCGTCAGTATGCAATCATTATTAGCTTAATTCACATATTGACTAATATCACACTGAAAAGTAGAGAATACAATGCATAACTGAAGCATATACAATTTTTTGCAAATTTGAATGAATTTAAACCCAAATTCCTAACAAGATTAATAAAAAAATTGAAGTATATAATGTCAGAAAATTAAGTATTAGCGATACCCAAGAAATATACTGTAAATTAGAATATCATGCTAAATTACATATTCAACAGATTCAACAAAAGTTTTTAAGGATTATAATATAAAACTGCCACCGCAAAACAAGCACAGTGTGAAAAATTCGATCAATCATCTAAAAGATAGCACTCCAAGCATTAAGCTATCAGGAATCCGCTGTGTCAACTGTGAACACTGCCATAAGGTATATCGGTAAAACAAAAAGAATTTGGGAAACCCAGAATGAAGGAGATGATGAGAAACTTCAAATGCAAAGAAACAGTAGGTCAGCCATAGCTGGTCATGGAATCATAACTCTAGATATCAAGCTTTTAAAACCAGTAGAAAAGTATTGGAAGTTAACAGTGTGGGCAAAGATTTATATTATTAAGGATAGAGATTGGCTAATGAATTTTGACATATCAATCATAGACAATATCTTACTACTATAAGCCAATGGGAATAACAACAGACCAGACAACGAGAAGGGGTTGAATCAGGTCACTATACTATACGTAGTAGAGAAAGTAAAAACGCAAAATCAGTTAAACACCAAAGTTGTTATATCAGTTTGTCTTTCAAGGATGCGACACAAAGATTTCGAAGAAAACTCCCTCACCCTAAACTACCCTTTACATGGAAAATTTTGAACTTCATGAAAATGGCTCTAACGATTTTTATTAAAATGCCATATATTTGGCATACTTTTATGACAAATAAAATGTATATCATGAATTTTCTGACTTTTGCATGAGATCATATTTACTCTGGATGACTTTGGCATAACTGGTAAAACGTAAGAGATAGACCAAATCTTACTATACAAAAATGTAGATCGTACTAAAACTCACAATTTAGGTGGGAATAATTTTGTTTGTAGAGCGAAGCATTTCCGAGATATTCTTTGTTATTTGTGTGAGTTTTGACTTATCAAATGGAACATCGCTGTTCATATTTATATGCTAATCGTACAAAGAGAACGGAATTTGAAAGCTTTAAAACATTTGACTATCGCTCAAGGCCTACTGTATTCGCATATTCCCCTTGCTCCTACAAGGAAATAAGCAATAAAAAAATCCTGCAAATGTTTATCTCAACTAACACGAAGAAGATATAGGAATAAGGGTTTGTAAGAATGGTTAGTACAAGAGTAGAGAAAGTCATATGAATGCAGCACATGAGATTTTTTTATAGCTATCCTTGTAATAGCTATATGACACTTATCACATCTAATATGCTCAGAAAAAGTAAACAAGTCTTTCACACCGATGTACTTTGTCTTATTATAAGTATAGGTGCTTAATTTTATACAGAGTACCAAGATACTAAAATGTTTTCTATTTTGCTTTACAACTGTTGGTCAGTAGTTCTAACAAACAGATACAAAATAAGACTTTGCTGTTTTTTCAGACAAAAACAAAAGCATTTCAAATTTATATTATCAGTTCACTAACTCTCAGTTTCCCCAATTTTTAATGATGAGTGCACTTCCCCCTCTCTCCCACTCTTTCGACCTTCGACATTGATATTAACAATTAAGCTGTGCATACGCCAAGTTTTTAAACCATAACGAACATCACTTTCCAAAGAATTTAAGTTACAGCCTCATACCTGGCTATATCACTTGTGTTCTCGGGTGAGGCGTCCTCCACATTGGTTCCCGCTTCCTCCGCTGTTTCTACCTCAAACGGAGGACGACTTTTCCGTTCAAGTTCTTCTTTCTCAAAGAAGCAAACCCCTAGGTATGTACTTGCCGGACCTCGTCACTCTATAATCTCGCTACTTCCTAGTGGACGAAAGAAAATTAATTACTTACACTGCTGAAGATATATATAGCTCTTCAAAACTGGACTAAAAATGACTATAGGCGGGAATACAAACTCATACAGACTACCTGCATAATCCACTTCTCGTAGATAATCAAGTTATAATCACCGAGGATACGATGATGAGTCATATATGCTCAGAAAATAACTAGAGAAGTACAGGATATGGGTTAGAAATAAATTTTAATAAAACTGAATATGTATCAATGGTTTTAGAAGAAAATCTTACATGCCATACAGACGAAAGAGTACATTTTCACTATTTTAAATATCTTGGTTCTGTAATACAAAAGGATGCAACAATAAATTTAGGGGTTCAGAGAAGACTAACTGATGCCAAGAGAATTATAGGAATGCTCAGTTCAGTTTTATGGAGTAAAATGCTTTACATAGAACTAAAAAATTAATATAACAGCACTGTTCCAAAATACAACATCATACGGCGTTTAAACTTGGACCAAAAGCACACAACAAGCAACCAAATTCACGGTATTGGAAATGGACTTTTGGAGACTGTCAGACTAAACTCGGAATAACAGAATAAGGGAAATAATGCAAGTTGACAAAAACATTTTTGGGAATTGTAGAACAAAGACGCCCCAAATGGTATCGAAAGAATGTGAGAGGACCGAATACCCAATAAAATTCTAAACTGGAAAGTAGAGGGCAAACCTAGGACGGATGGACGGATGGACGGATGGACGGATGGACGGATGGACGGATGGACGGATGGACGGATGGACGGATGGACGGATGGACGGATGGACGGATGGACGGATGGACGGATGGACGGATGGACGGATGGACGGATGGACGGATGGACGGATGGACGGATGGACGGATGGACGGATGGACGGATGGACGGATGGACGGATGGACGGATGGACGGATGGACGGATGGACGGATGGACGGATGGACGGATGGACGGATGGACGGATGGACGGATGGACGGATGGACGGATGGACGGATGGACGGATGGACGGATGGACGGATGGACGGATGGACGGATGGACGGATGGACGGATGGACGGATGGACGGATGGACGGATGGACGGATGGACGGATGGACGGATGGACGGATGGACGGATGGACGGATGGACGGATGGACGGATGGACGGATGGACGGATGGACGGATGGACGGATGGACGGATGGACGGATGGACGGATGGACGGATGGACGGATGGACGGATGGACGGATGGACGGATGGACGGATGGACGGATGGACGGATGGACGGATGGACGGATGGACGGATGGACGGATGGACGGATGGACGGATGGACGGATGGACGGATGGACGGATGGACGGATGGACGGATGGACGGATGGACGGATGGACGGATGGACGGATGGACGGATGGACGGATGGACGGATGGACGGATGGACGGATGGACGGATGGACGGATGGACGGATGGACGGATGGACGGATGGACGGATGGACGGATGGACGGATGGACGGATGGACGGATGGACGGATGGACGGATGGACGGATGGACGGATGGACGGATGGACGGATGGACGGATGGACGGATGGACGGATGGACGGATGGACGGATGGACGGATGGACGGATGGACGGATGGACGGATGGACGGATGGACGGATGGACGGATGGACGGATGGACGGATGGACGGATGGACGGATGGACGGATGGACGGATGGACGGATGGACGGATGGACGGATGGACGGATGGACGGATGGACGGATGGACGGATGGACGGATGGACGGATGGACGGATGGACGGATGGACGGATGGACGGATGGACGGATGGACGGATGGACGGATGGACGGATGGACGGATGGACGGATGGACGGATGGACGGATGGACGGATGGACGGATGGACGGATGGACGGATGGACGGATGGACGGATGGACGGATGGACGGATGGACGGATGGACGGATGGACGGATGGACGGATGGACGGATGGACGGATGGACGGATGGACGGATGGACGGATGGACGGATGGACGGATGGACGGATGGACGGATGGACGGATGGACGGATGGACGGATGGACGGATGGACGGATGGACGGATGGACGGATGGACGGATGGACGGATGGACGGATGGACGGATGGACGGATGGACGGATGGACGGATGGACGGATGGACGGATGGACGGATGGACGGATGGACGGATGGACGGATGGACGGATGGACGGATGGACGGATGGACGGATGGACGGATGGACGGATGGACGGATGGACGGATGGACGGATGGACGGATGGACGGATGGACGGATGGACGGATGGACGGATGGACGGATGGACGGATGGACGGATGGACGGATGGACGGATGGACGGATGGACGGATGGACGGATGGACGGATGGACGGATGGACGGATGGACGGATGGACGGATGGACGGATGGACGGATGGACGGATGGACGGATGGACGGATGGACGGATGGACGGATGGACGGATGGACGGATGGACGGATGGACGGATGGACGGATGGACGGATGGACGGAGGGACGGAGGGACGGAGGGACGGAGGGACGGAGGGACGGAGGGACGGGGGGACGGGGGGACGGGGGGACGGGGGGACGGGGGGACGGGGGGACGGGGGGACGGAGGGACGGAGGGACGGAGGGACGGAGGGACGGGTGGGCGGGTGGGCGGGAGGGCGGGTGGGCGAGTGGGCGAGTAGGCGAGTAGGCGAGTAGGCGAGTAGGCGAGTAGGCGAGTAGGCGAGTAAGTGAGTAAGTGAGTAAGTGAGTAAGTGAGTAAGTGAGTGAGTGAGTGAGTGAGTGAGTGAGTAACTGAGTAACTGAGTAACTAAATAAATAAATAAATAAATAAATAAATAAATAAATAAATAAATAAATAAATAAATAAATAAATAAATAAATAAATAAATAAATAAATAAATAAATAAATAAATAAATAAATAAATAAATAAATAAATAAATAAATAAATAAATAAATAAATAAATAAATAAATAAATAAATAAATAAATAAATAAATAAATAAATAAATAAATAAATAAATAAATAAATAAATAAATAAATAAATAAATAAATAAATAAATAAATAAATAAATAAATAAATAAATAAATAAATAAATAAATAAATAAATAAATAAATAAATAAATAAATAAATAAATAAATAAATAAATAAATAAATAAATAAATAAATAAATAAATAAATAAATAAATAAATAAATAAATAAATAAATAAATAAATAAATAAATAAGTAAGTAAGTAAGTAGGTAAGTAGGTAGGTAGGTAGGCAGGCAGGCAAGCAGGCAGGCAGGTAGGTAGGTAGGTAGGTAGGTACGTAGGTAGGTAAGTAAGTAGGTAAGTAAGTAAGTAAGTAAGTAAGTAAGTAAGTAAGTAAGTAAGTAAGTAAGTAAGTAAGTAAGTTAGTAAGTAAGTAAACAAACAAACAAACAAATAAATAAATAACATATATACAAGAATTGCTCGTTTAAATATATAAGATAAGACTCTTGTTATTATCATTGTTATTATTATTATTATTATTATTATTATTATTATTATTATTATTATTATTATTATTATTATTATTATTATTATTATTATTATTATTATTATTATTATTATTATTATTATTATTATTATTATTATTATTATTATTATTATTATTATTATTATTATTATTATTATTATTATTATTATTATTATTATTATTATTATTATTATTATTATTATTATTATTATTATTATTATTATTATTATTATTATTATTATTATTATTATTATTATTATTATTATTATTATTATTATTATTATTATTATTATTATTATTATTATTATTGTTTGACTCTAGAGAACGTGTTCCTGTAGTTTACTGGCAACGATAAGATACTAGGCGTTCTATTTTTCTATTGTTTTCTCTCTCCTTCAATAGTTTGATTGTTTGCCTCACATTATATTCTTAATTCTATTTAACTTAAGATTATGTATATCGTAATGAGTTTATTTCACGCTTACCACTAAATCTGATGGTAATCGCTGCAGCTAGCACCTCCGCTAGATGGGGGTAATACTTCCACGCCCCAATATATCCCACAGTACATGCACCAACAGCATAGCCGCTTTCACTTAGGCCTGGGCCCTGCATAGGCCAGTTGTATGTGCTGTCTCCTGGCGCAGCGCCGCCCTTCTGCCAGTCCAGTTGAAAGTGGGACCCCACCGGACAGTCTTTGATTGTTACGTCAGCTAAGTAATGCATTTAAGCCCAGTTATTGACAGTATTTTTAAATAAAGATGCAGAATTAAATACTTAGTAGTGGGGTATCTTGAGTACGCCCCTTTCCCCCTTTCCCCGTGCCATCGAAGTAGCCGTGAAATAATTTTGTGGTACATAATCGTTTTAATGCCCTTGGGAATCAGGCTTTCCTAAACATCATGATTGGAATTGTGGGGTATTGGAATTGACGGGTATTGTGCGCTTGACTCACGAGATGTAACCTGTATTTACCACTAATGACTTGCTAGCAACATTACGTGTCCCTTCTGACAATCTTAACCACAACTAATACTCCAGATTCTGTAGCTTTATACATGTAACGATTTTAACATTTTCTGACTATTTAATTCCGCCATGTGATGCAGTATTATATCCATAATTATGGTGTTCACAATTTCGGCTTCACATTTCTCTAACAAGCGATATACGAGTAATTACAGCAGATGCTCCAAAGCCCACACTTATTATTACGACGGGCAATTAACAGACGCATAACACATTTCAACATCAAAGTTTATGTAAGTGAAACCTAGCTGTGTAGTAATACTTAAAGCAAATGTATTGTTGATCTTTGTTCGAATAATGCTACTTATTCGTCAGGAAGCTCCAAATATTTGATACAAATTAATTTCTTTCGACAAAACAGTTCTTTAATGACAACAATTGTATTGAGAATATTTTTATGCCCATCTTGTAGAATCCCTAGTTAACGTATGGCCTTCCACCCTGTATATTGAAGTTCAAAGCTACTCACCCTTATATGCGTGTTAAAGGAATCCACACTTAGCACTTACACTGTCACATTAATTTTATTTTCCGTTTAATTACCCCGTCTACATAAATTTATATTTCTTTCCCTTGAGTAAAGGAATATTCCAGTGCGCTGCTAAATCTACGTGGAATAACTATCCCTCTGCAACTCCCAAACTCTGGCGGTTTTATCAGCTCACACAGGCACTAGCGGATGTCTTTTATCGCTCCCGTCGGCCCACATTGCCTTCACTTTGGTTGATGCCAACCTTTCTTTGTTATTTTACCAGTGCATATAGAACATTTAATACCCTTGTATTACCCTATAAGTACGAGTATAGCCTTCATTTGGATATCACAGAAATCCTACTACACGCATTGCCATTAACAACATTTAACACACTAAAGGCTCATAGTTCCATTATTCTTTAAGTGCGCATTTAATAGGTTATAGTTTATATAATGGACATGATGCATCGTCTTTTAACGTTCTCTACTAGACATAGTAAGTAGACGAAATATTGTATTCAACCAAAACTTCGATATCGGAAATATGTTTTGAACCCCACTGAATCCAAAAGAAGCATTTTTAGAAAAAGGATCCTGTTTGTATGTGTATATTCAATAACTTCAAGGATGCGACACGAAAATATTGACAAAAATTCCTCAAGCTTACGCTACCCTTTATGTAGAAAATTTCTTTAAAATATGGATTTATTTATTTATTTATTTATCTATTTTCAAAAATGAGTCTAACGGTTTTTGTTAAATTTCCACATGTAAGATATTTATGGCAAATGAAATGTATGTTTTGAATTTTCTGGTTTTAGCCCATGTGATCCCGTTAGCTCTTAATGACTTTTGCATACCTGGTAAATCATAAGAGATAGACTAAGCCTTACTATACAAACATATAGATCTCGTTAAAACGCACAAGTTATGCCCAGATGCCTTTTCTTTCTTGTCTTATTTTTGTTCCTTATGTATTTATTAATTTTTTTTTTTTTGTGAAGTGACCATTTCGGAGATATTCCTGTTACTTGTGAGGGTTTTGCAATACTTACACTTTTCTCAAATGGAAGGTCGTTATTCACCTTTTTATCTCTTGGCCGAATAAAGGGAATGGAATTTCAAAGTCCGGGTCTGTATCCTGTTCGGGGTCTGTATCCGGTTCCGGCTCTTATCTGGTTCTTGCTCTGCATCCTGTTCCGGTTCTACATCCGCTTCCGGTTCTGTATCCGGTTCCAGCTCCGTGCCTGGTTCTGGCTCTGTGCCTGGTTTCATGTCTGTGCCTGGCTCCAGCTCTGTGCCTGGTGCAGCTCTCTGCTCGGTTCCAGCTCTGTGACTTATTCCAATTCTGTATCCGGTTCCAGCTCTGTGCCTGGTTCCAGCTCTGTGCTTGATTCCAGCTCTCTGCCTGGTTCCGGCTCTGCATCCGGTTCCAGCTCTGTATCCGGTTCCGGCTCTTTATCTGGTTCCGGCTCTTTATCCAGTTCCGGCTCTTTATCCGGTTCCGGCTCTTTATCCAGTTCCGGCTCTTTATCCAGTTCCGGCTCTATGTCCGGTTCTAGCTCTGTGCCTGGTTCCGGCTCTGTGCCTGGTTCAGGTTCTGTATCCGATTCACGCTCTGTATCCAGTTCCGGCTCTGTATCCGCTTCCGGCTCTGTATCCGGTTGCGCCCGTATATCCGGATCCAGCTCTGTGCCTGGTACTGGCTCTGTATCCGGTTCCAGCTGTGTGCTTGGTTCTGGCTCTGTATCCAGTTCCAGCTCTGTGCCTGGTTCCAATTCAATATCCGGTTCGAGCTCTGTGCCTGGTTTTAGCTCTGTGCCTGGTGCCGGCCCTGTATGCGGTTCCGGCTCTGTATCCGGTTCCGACCCTGTATCCCGTTGCGGCCCTGTATCTGGTTCCGGCTTTGTATCCGGTTCCGGCTTTTTATCCAGTTCGGGCTCTATTTCCGGTTCCAACTCTGTGTCTGGTTCTGGCTCTGTATCCGGTTCCGGTTCAAGCTGTGTCCGGTTCCGTTTTGGTATAGGTTCCGGCTCTGTATCCGTTTACGTGTCTGTATCCGGTTCTGGCCCTGTATCCGGTTCCGGCTCCGTATCCGGTTGCGGCTCAGTATCCGGTTCCAGCTGTGTATCCGGTTCCGGCTCTTTATCCCCTTCCAGCACTTTATATGGTTCCGGTCCAGTCTCCGGGTCCGGTTCTGTATCCGGTTCCGCCTCTTATCCGGTTCCGGCTCTGTATCCTGTTCTGGCTCCATGTCCGGTTCAAGGTCTGCACCTGGTACTGCCTCTGTATACGGTTCCAGTTGTATGCCTGGTTCTGGCTCTGTATCCGGTTCCAGTTCTGTGCCTGGTTCCAGCTCTGTGCCTGGTTTCAGGTCTGTATCTGGCTCCAGCTCTGTGCCTGGTTCAGCTCTGTGCCTGGTTCCAGCTCTGTGACTGGTTCCAGCTCTATGCCTGGTTCCAGCTCTGTGCCTGGTTCCAGTTTTTATCCGGTTCCAGCTCTGTGTCTGGTTCTAGATCTGTGATTGATTCCAGCTCTGTGCCTGGTTCCGGCTCTGTATCCGGTTCCGGCTCTTTATCCAGTTCCGGCTCTATGTCCGATTCTAGCTCTCTGCCTGGTTCCGGCTCTGTGCCTTCTTCAGGTTCAGTATCCCATTCCGGATCTGTATCTAGCTCCGGCTCTGTATCCGGTTCCGGCTCTGCATCCCGTTCCGGCTCTATGTTCGGTTCGAGCTCTGTGCCTGGTAGTGTCTCGAGCTGTGTGCCTAGTTCCAGCTTTGTGCCTGGTTCCAGCTCTGTGCCTGGTTCCGGCTTTGAATCCGGTTCCGGCTCTGTATCCGTTTAAATCTCTGTATCCGGTTCCAGCTGTGTATCCGGTTCCGGGTCTATATCGGGTTCCGGCCCTGTATCCGTTTCGGGCTCTGTATCTGTTCCGGCTCTGCATCTGGTTCCGGCTCTGAATCCGGTTCCGGTTCTGTATCCGCTTCAGGCTTTGTATCCGGTTCCGGCTCTATCCGGTTCTAGCTAGCTGCCTTGTTCTGACTCTGTGCCCGGTTCCTGCTCTGTATCCGGTTCCGGGTCTATATCTGGTTCCGGCCCTGTATCCGTTTCGCGCTCTGTGTCTGTTCCGGCTCTGTATCTGGTTCCGGCTCTGAATCCGGTTCCGGTTCTGTATCCGGTTCCGGCTTTGTATCCGGTTCCGGCTCTGTATCTGGTTCCAGCTAGCTGCCTTGTTCTGGCTCTGTATCCGGCTCCGGGTCTGTATCCGGTTCCGGTTTTTTATCCGGTTCCGGCGCTGTATCTGGTACCGGCTGTGCATCTGCTTCCGGCTTTGTATCCGGTTCCAGCTCTGTGATTTGTTCTGGCTTTGTATCCGGTTTCAGCTCTGTGCCTGGTTTCAGCTCTGTGCCTGATTCCAGGTCTGTGCCTGGCTCCAGGTCTGTGCCTGATTCCAGCTCTGTGCCTGGTTCCGGCTCTGTATCCGGTTCCGGGGCTGTTTCCAGGTCCGGCTCTGTATCCGATCCGGGTCTGTATCCTGTTTGGAGTCTGTATCCGGTTCCGGCTGCGTATCTGGTTCCGGTTCTGTATCCGGTTCCGGCTCTGAGTCCGGTTGTTGCTCTCTGCCTGGTTCTGGCTCTGTATCCGGTTCCAGATCTGTACATGATTCCAGTTCTGTGCCTGGCTCGAGGTCTGTGCCTGGTTCCGGCTCTGTATCCAGTGTCGGGTCTGATTGCAGTTCCGGCTCTGTATCCGGTTCCGGCTCTGTAACCGATTCCGGCTCTTTATCCATTTAGGGCTATGCCCGGTTCCGGCTCTATATCCGGCTCCAGCTCTGTATCCAGTTCCGGCTCTGTATCATGTTACGGTTCTCTATCCGGTTCCGACTCTTATTCGGTTCCGGCTTTGTATGCGGTTCCGGCTCTATATCCGGTTCCGGCTCTATATCCGGTTCAGGCTCTGTATCCGGTTCCGGTTCTGTATCCGGTTCCAGCTGTGTATCCGGTTCGGGGTCTATATCCGGTTCCGGGCCTGTATTCGGTTCTGGATCTGCATCCGGTTCCTCCTCTGTATTCGGTTCCGGCTCTCTATCCGGTTCCAGCTCTGTATCCTGTTCCGGGTCTGTATCTGGTTCCGGCTCTGTATCCGGTTGCGGTTCTGTATGCTGGTCCGTCTCTGTATCTGGTTCGGGCTCTCTGCCTGGTTCTGGGTCTGTATCCGGTTCCAGCTCTGTATCCGGTTCCGGGTCTATAACCGGTTCCGGCTCTATATCCGGTTTCGGCTTTTATCCGGTTGCGGTTCTGTATCCGGTTGCGGTGCTGTATCCGATTGCGGCTCTCTATCTGGTTCCCGCTGTGTATCTGCTTTCGGCTTCGTATCATGTTCCAGCTCCGTATCCGGTTCCGGGTCTATATCCGGCTCCGGCCCTGTATCCGCTTCTCTCTCTGTATCCGGTTCCGGCTCTAAATCCGGTTCCGCTTCTGTATCCGGTTCAGGCTCTGTATCCAGTGCAGGCTCTGTATCGAGTTCCGACTCCGTATCCGGTTCAGGTTCTGTATCCGGTTCCGCCTATTATCTTGTTCCCCCTTTTTATCCGGTTCCGGCTCTATATCCGGTTCCGTCTCTGTATCCGGTTCGGGGTCTGTATCCGTGGCCGGCTCTGTATCCGGTTCCGTCTCCGTATCCTGCTCCGGTTCAGTATCCTGTTCCGCCCCTTATCTGGTTCCGGCTTTGTATCCGATTCCGGCTCTGTATCCAGTTCCGGCTCTGTATCCGGTTCCCGCCCTGTATCTTGTTACGGCTCTGTATCCCGTTCCGGGTCTGTATTTGGTTCCGGCTCTGTATCCGGTTCCGGCTCTTTATCCGTTTCCGGCTCTGTATCCGGTTGTGCTCTGTATCCTGTTACGGCTCTATGTCCGGTTCGAGCTCTGTGCCTGGTACTGGCTGTCTCCGGTTCCAGGTCTGTACCTTTTTCCGGCTCTGTATCCGGTTCGGGCTGTATGTCCGGTTCAAGCTCTGTGTCTGGTTCTGTCTCATACGGTTCGAGCTCTGTGCCTGGTTCCAGCTCTGTGCCTGGTCCCGACTGTATCCGTCTCCGGCTCTGTATCCGGTTCCGTCTCTGTATCCGGTTCCAGCTGTGTATCCGGTTCCGGGTCTATATCCGGCTCTGGCCCATTATCCGGTTCCAGCAGGGTGCATTGCTCTGGCACTGTATCCGGTTCCTGCTCTGTATCCGGTTCCGGCTCTACATCCGGTTACGGCTCTGTATCCGGTTCCGGTTCTGTATCCGGTTCCGGCTGTGTATCTGCTTCCGGCTTTGTATCCGGTTCCGGCACATTATCCGGTTCCAGCTCTGTGCCTTGTTCTGCCTTTATATCCGGTTCCAGCTCTGTGCCTGGTTTCAGCAATGTGCCTGATTCCAGTTATGTGCCTGGCTCCAGGTCTGTGCCTGGTTCCAGCTCTGTGCCTGGTTCCGGCTCTGTATCCGGTTCCGGGTCTGTTTCCAGTTTTGGCTCTGTATTCAGTTCCGAGTCTGTATCCGGTTCCGGCTCTGTATCCGATTCCGGCTCTTTATCCAGTTCCGGCTGTACGTCCGGTTCCAGCTCTGTGTGTGTCGGTCTGGGTGGCTCAGTTGGTTAGACGCTGGCCTACGAATCCCAAGGTCGCGGGTTCAAACCCGGCCCAGGCCGATGGTTTTTAAGTGTGCTTAAAAACGACAGCTCCATGTCAGTAGATTTACTGGCATGTAAAAGAACTCCTGCGGGACAAAATTCCGGCACACCGGCGACGCTGATGTGATCCTGGCAATTGACAGCGTCGTTAAACAAGAAAATATTTAATTTTTTTTTTCCAGCTCTGTGCCTGATTCCTGCTCTGTATGCGGTTCAGTTCTATATCCGGTTACGGCCCTGTATCCGTTTCCGGCTCTGTATCCAGTTCCGGCTCTGTATCCGGGTCCGCCTCTGTGTCCGGTTCTGGTTCTGTATCCGATTGCACCTCTGGATCCAGTTCCGGTGCTTTATCCGGTTCCGGCACTGTATCCGGTTCCGGCTTTGTATTCGTTTCCGGGTTTAATCTGGTTCTGGCTCTGTATCCTGTTCCGGCTCTATATCCCCTTCCGGTTCTGTATCCGGTTGCGGCTGTGTGTCTGGTTCCCGCTATGTATCCGCTTCCTGCTTTATATCCAGTTCCGGCTCTGTATCCGTTTCCAGCTCTGTGCCTGGTTCTGGCTCTGTGTCCACTTCCAGCTCTGTACCTGAAACCAGTTCTGTACTGTTTCCAACTCTGTGCCTGGTTCTGGCTTTGTATGTGGTTCCCGGTCTGTATCCTGTTCCGGCTCAGTACCCGGTTCCGGGTCTGTATCAGGTTACGGCTCTGTATCCCCTTCCGGCTCGTTATCTAGTTCCGGCTGTTTGTCCGGTTCCAGCTCTGTGCCTGGTTCCGGCTCTGTGTCCGGTTCCGGTTCCTATTCTGTATCCGGCTCCGGCTCAGTATCCGGTTCCGGTTCCGTATCCGGTTCCTGGTCTGCATCCTGTTCCGGTTCTACATCCGTTTGCGGTTCTGTATCCGGTTCCTGCTCTGTGCCTGGTTTCATGTCTGTGCCTGGCTCCAGCTCTTTGCCTGGTGCAGCTCTCTGCTTGGTTCGAGCTCTGTGCCTTGTTCCAATTCTGTATCCGGTTCCAGCTCTGTGCCTGGTTCCAGCTCTGTGCCTGGTTCCGGCTCTGCATCCGGTTCCATCTCTGTATCCGGTTCCGGCTCTTTATCCGGCTCTTTAACTAGCTCCGGCTCTATGTCCGGTACTAGCTCTGTGCCTGGTGCCGGCTCTGTGCCTGGTTCAGGTTCTGTATCCGATTCACGCTCTGTATCCACTTCCGGGTCTGTATCCGGTTCCACCCGTATGTACGGATCCAGCTCTGTGCCTGGTACTGGCTCTGTATCCGGTTCCAGCTGTGTGCATGGTTCTAGCTCTGTATCCGGTTCGAGCTCTGTGCCTGGTTCCAGCTCTGTGCCTGGTGCCGGTCCTGTATCTGGTTCCGGCTCTGTATCCGGTTCCGGCTGTTTATCCAGTTCGGGCACTATTTCCGGTTCCAGCTATGTTTCTGGTTCCATCTCTGTATCCGGTTCCGGTTCAAGCTGTGTCCGGTTCCGTTTTGGTATAGGTTCCGGCTCTGTATCCGTTTACGGGTCTGTATCCGGTTCTGGCCCTGTACCCGGTTCCGGCTCTGTATCCGGTTCAGGCTCAGTTACCGGTTCCAGCTGTGCATCCGGTTCCGGTTCTATATCCGGTTGCGGCTCTTTATCCCGTTGCAACACTTTATATGGTTCCAGTCCAGTATTCGAGTCCGGCTCTTTATACACTTCCAACTCTTTATCCGCCTTCGGCTCTGTATCCGGTTCCGGGTCTGTATGCGGTTGCAGCTCTGTATACGGGTCCGACTCTGTATCTGGTTCCGATTCTGTATCCTGTTCTGGCGACATGTCCGGTCAAGGTCTGCACCTCATACTGCCTCTGTATACGGTTCCAGTTGTATGCCTGGTTCTGGCTCTGTATCCGGGTCCAGTTCTGTGCCTGGTTCCAGCTCTGTGCCTGGTTTCAGGTCTGTGCCTGGCTCCAGCTCTGTGCCTGGTTCAGCTCTATGCCTGGTTCCAGTTTTTATCCGGTTCCAGCTCTGTGTCTGGTTCCAGATCTGTGATTGATTCCAGCTCTGTGCCTGGTTCCGGCTCTGTATCCGGTTCCGGCTCTTTATCCAGTTCCGGGTCTATGTCCGGTTCTAGCTCTCTGCCTGGTTCCGGCTCTGTGCCTTCTTCAAGTTCAGTATCCCATTCCGGATCTGTATCTAGTTCCGGCCCTGTACGTGGTTCCGGCTCTGCATCCCGTTCCGGCTCTATGTCCGGTTTGAGCTCTGCGCCTGGTACTGTCTTGAGCTGTGTGCCTAGTTCCAGCTCTGTGTCTGGTTCCAGCTCTGTGCCTGGTTCAGGCTCTGAATTCGGTTACGGCTCTGCATCCGTTTCCATCTCTGTATCCGGTTCCAGCTGTGTGTCCGGTTCCGGCTCTGAATCCGGTTCCGAATCTGTATCCGGTTCCGGCTTTGTATCCGGTTCCGGCTTTGTATCCGGTTCCGGCTTTGTATCCGGTTCCGGCTCTGTATCCGGTTCCAGCTAGCTGCCTTCTTCTGGCGCTGTATCCGGTTCCTGCTCTGTATTCGCTTCCGGGTCTATATCCGGTTCTGGATCTTTATCCGGTTCCGGCTATATATCCGGTGCCGGCTCTGTATCCGGTTCCAGCACTGTATCTTTTCCGACTCTGTATCCGGTTCCGAGTCTGCATCCGGTTCCGGCTTTGTATCCGGTTCCGGCTCTTTAACCGGTTCCAGCTCTGTGCCTTGTTCTGGCTTTGTATCCGGTTCCAGCTCTGTGCCTGGTTTCAGCTCTGTGTCTGATTCCAGGTCTGTGCCTGGCTCCAGTTCTGTGCCTGGTTCCAGCTCTGTGCCTGGTTCCGGCTCTGTTTCCGGTTCCGGCGCTGTTTCCAGTTCCAGCTCTCTATCCGGTTCCGGCTGTGCATCCGGTTCCGGTTCTGTATCTGGTTCCGGCTCTGAATCCGGTTACAGCTCAATGCCTGGTTCTGGCTCTGTATCCGGTTACAGATCTGTGCATGAATCCAGTTCTTCTGATTGCAGTTCCGGCTCTGTATCCGGTTCCGGGTCTGTATCCGGTTCCGGCTCTGTATCGGTTCTAGCTCTATATCAGGTTCCAGCTTTGTATTCTGTTCGGAGTCTGTATCCGGATACGGCTGTGTATTCGGTCCGGTTCTGTATCCGGTTCCGGCTCTGAATCCGGTTCCAGCTCTGTGCCTGGTTCTGGTTCTGCATCCGGTTCCAGATATTTGCCTGATTCCAGTTCTGTGCCTGCCTCGAGGTCTGTGCCTGGTTGCAGCTGTGTCCCTGGTTCCGGCTCTCTATCCGGTTCCGGGTCTGTTTCTATTTCCGGCTCTGTATCCGGTTCCGGCTCTGTATCCGGTTCCGGCTCTGTATCCAGTTCCGGCTCTGTATCCGGCTCCGGCTTTGTATCCGGTTCCGCCTCTTGTCTGGTTCCGGCTTTGTATGCGGTTCCGGCTCAGTATCCGGTTCCGGCTCTAATTCCAGTTCCAGCACTGTATCCTGTTCCGACTCTATATCCGGTATCTGCTCTGTATCCATTTCCGGTTCTGTATCCGGTTCCGGCTCTGTATCTGGTCCGGCTGTGTATCTGCTTCCGGCTTTGTATCCGGCTCCAGCTCTGTATCCGGTTCCAGCTCTGTGCCTCGTTCTGGCTCTGTGTTCGGTTCCAGCTCTCTGCCTGGTTCCAGCTCTGTGCCTGTTTCCAATTCTGCGCCTGGCTCCAGGTCTGTGCCTGGTTCCAGCTGTGTGCCTGGTTCCGGCTCTGTATTCGGTTCCGTGTCTGTTTCCAGTTCCAGCTCTGTATCTGGTTCCGGCTCAGTGTTCGGTTCCAGCTGTGTGCCTGCTTCTGGCTCTGTGTCTGGTTCCAGCTCTGTGCCTGTTTCCAGTTCTGTGCCTGGCTCCAGGTCTGTGCCTGGTTCCAGATGTGTGCCTCGTTCAGGCTCTGTGCCTGGTTACGGCTCTGTGCCTGGTTCCGGCTCTGTATGCGGTTCCGGCTCTGTTTGCGGTTCGGGGTCTGTATCCGTTTCCGCCTCTTATCTGGTTCCAGCTCTGTATCCGGTTCTGTTCTGTATCCGGTTCCGGCTCTGTATCTGGTTCCCGCTGTGTATCTGATTCCGGCTTTGTATCCGGTTCCGGCTCTGTATCCGGTTCCAGCTCTGTATCTGATTCCTGCTCTTTATCCAGTTCCGGCTATCTCAGATTCCAGCTCTATGCCTGGTTCCGGCTCTGTATCCGGTTCCAGCTCTATATCAGGTTCCAGCTCTGTATCCTGTTCGGAGTCTGTATCCGGTTCCGGCTGTGTATCCGGTTCCCGTTCTGTATCCGGTTCCGGCTCTGAATCCGGTTCATGCTCTGTGCCTGGTTCTGGCTTTGTATCCGGTTCCAGATCAGTGCATGATTCCAGTTCTGTGCCTGGCTCGAGATCTGTGCCTGGTTCCAGCTCTGTGCTTGGTTCCGGCTCTGTATCCGGTTGCGGGTCTGATTGCAGTTCCGGCTCTGTATCCGGTTACGGGTCTGTACCCGGTTCCGGCTCTGTAACCTATTCCGGCTCTTTATCCATTTAGGGCTCTATGCCCGGTTCCGGCTCTGTATCCGGCGCCAGCTCTGTATCCGGTTCCGGCTCTTTGCCCGGTTCCGGATCTGCTTTCAGTTCCGACTCTGTATCCAGTTCCTGCTCTGTATCATGTTACGGTTCTGTATCCGGTTCCGCCTCTTATTCGGTTGCGGCTTTGTATGCGGTTCAGGCTCTGTACCCGGTTGCGGCTCTGTATCTGGTATCGTCTCTGTATCCGGTTCCCGCTCTGTATCCGGTTCTGTATCTGGTTCCAGCTGGGTATCCGGTTCGGGTCTATATCCGTTACCGGGCCTGTATCCGGTTCCGGTTCTGTATCCGGTTACGGCTCTGCATCTGGTTCCCGCTATGTATCCGCTTCCTGCTTACTATCCAGTTACGGCTCTGTATCCAGTTCCAGCTCTGTGCCTGGTTCTGGCTCTGTATCCGGTTCCATCTCTGCGCCTGATTCCAGTTACGAGCCTGGTTCCAGCTCTGTGCCTTGTTCCAGATCTATGACTGGTTCTAGCTCTGTGCCTGGTTCCAACTCTGTATCCGGTTCCAGCTCTGTGCCTGGTTCCAGCTCTGTGCTTGATTCCAGCTCTGTTCCAGGTTCCGGCTCTGTATCCGGTTCCAGCTCTTTATCCAGTTCCGGCTCTATGTCCGGTTCTAGCTCTGTGCCCGGTTAGGGCCTGGTTCAGGTTCTGTATCCGATTCCGGTTCTGTATCCAGTTCCGGCTGTGTATCCGGTTCTGGCTCTGTGTCGGGTTTCAGTTCTGTATCCGGTTACGGCTATGTATCTGGTTCCCGCTGTGTATCCGCTTCCTGCTTATTATCCAGTTCCGGCTCTGTATCCGGTTCCAGCTCTGTGCCAGGTTCCGGCTACGTATCCGGTTCCGGTTCTATATCCGGTTCCGCCTCTTATGTGGTTCCAGCTCTGTATCCAGTTTCGGTTCTGTATACGGTTCCGGCTCTGTATCCAGTTCCAGCTCTGTATGCGGTTAAGTGTCTGTATCTGGTTCCGGCTCTGTATCCGGTTCCGGCTCTGTATTCGGTTCTGGTTCTGTATCCGGTCCCGCCTTTATCCGGTTCCGGCTCTGTATCCGGTTCCAGCTCTATATCCGGTTCAGGATCTGTATCCGGTTCCAGTTCTATATCCGGTTCAGGCTCTGTATCCGGTTCCAGCTCTGTATCCGGTTAAGGGTCTGTATCCAGTTCCGGCTCTGTAAACGGTTCTGGCTGTGTATCCGGTTCCGGCCCTGTATCTCGTTGCGGTTCTATATCCGGTTCCGGATCTGTATCTGGTTCCCGCTGTGTATCCACTAGCTGCTTAATATCCACTTGCGGTTCTGTATCTTGTTCCCGTTCTGTATCGGGTTCCGGCTCTGTATCTGGTTCCCGCTGTGTATCCGCTACCTGCCTTATATCCAGTTCCGGCTCTGTATCCGGTTCCAGCTGTGTGCCTGGTTCTGGCTCTGTGTCCGGTTCCAGCTCTGTGCCTTTTTCCAGTTCTGAGCGTGACTCCAGATGTGTGCCTAGTCCCAGCTCTATGGCTGGCTCCGGCTCTGTATCCAGTTCCGTGTCTGTATCCAGTTCCGGCTCTATATCCCCTTCCGGGTGTACATCCGGTTCCAGCTCTTTGACTGGTTCCGGCTCTGTATCCGATTCCTTCTCTAAACCCTCTTCTGCATCCGGCTCCGGCTCTGTATCCGGTTACGGTTCTGTATCCGGTTCCGGGTCTGTATCAGGTTCCTGCTCTGTATCCGGTTCCGGCTCTGTATACGGTTCCGGCTCTGTATCCGGTTCCGGCTCTCTATCCGGTACCGGTTCTGTATCCGGTTCAGGCTCTGTGCCTGGTTCTGGCTCTGTGCCTGAATCCAGTTCTGATTCTGACTCCAGGTCCTTGCATGGTTCCAGCCCAATGCGCGTTTCCGGCTCTGAATCCGGTTCCGGCTCCGTATCCGCTTCCGGCTCCGTATCCGGTTCCGGTTCTGTATCCTGTTCCGCCTCTTATCTCGTTTCGGTATTGTATCCGGTTCCAGCTGTGTATCCGCTTCCGGCTTTAATTCCGGTTCCAGCTGTGTATCCGGTTCCCGCTCTGTATCCGCTTCGGGGTCTGTATCCGGATCCAGCTCGGTATCCGGTTAAGGGTCTGTGTCCGGGTCCGGCATTAAATCCGTTTCCGACTCTGTATCTGCTTCCGGCTCCGTATCCGGTTCCAGCTCTGTATCGTGTACCGGTTCTCTATCTGGTTCCCGCTCTGTATCCGGTTCGGTTCTGTATGTGGTTCCGGCTCTATATCTGGTTCCCGCTATGTATCTGCTTCCGGCTTTGTATCCGGTTCCGGCTATGTATCCGGTTCCAGCTCAGTGCGTTGTTCTGGCTCTGTAACCGGTTCCAGCTCTGTATCCGGTGCCGGCTCTGTATCAATTTCGAGCTTTGTGTCCCGTTTCGGTTCTGTATCCAGTTCCGTCTCCGTAGCCTTTTCCGGTTGTAACCGCTTCCGCTTTTTATCTGGTTCCGGCTCTGTATCCGGCTCAAGCTCTGTAACCGGTTAAGGGTCTGTATGCGGTTCCGGCTCTGTATCCGGTTCCGGCTCTGTATCCGGTTCCGGCCCTGTATCCGGTTGCGGCTCTGTATCCGGTTCCAGCTCTGTATCCGGTTCCGGTTCTGTATCTGGTTCCGGCTCTGTATCCGGTTCAGGCCATGTATCTGGTTCAGCTCAGCTTCCGGTTCCAGCTCTGTGCATGCTTCTGGTTCTGTATCCGGTTCCGAGTCTGTATGAGGTTGTGGCTCTGTATCCGTTTCCGGCTCTGTATCCGGTTCCGATTCTGTGTCCGGTTTCAGGTCTTTATCCGGTTCCCGCTCTCTATCCAGTTCCAGCTCTGTATCCGGTTCCGGCTCTTTATGTGGTTCCGGCTCAAAGTCCGGTTCCAGCTCTGTATCCAGATCCGGTTCTGTATCCGGTTCCACCTCTTATGTGGTTCAGGCTCTGTATACGCTTCCGGCTTTGAATCCGGTAACAAGATACAGGGCCGGAACCGCATACAGACCCGCAACCGGATACAGAGCCGGAATTGGATATAGAGCCGGAACCGGATACAGAGGCGGAACTGGATACAGACCCTTTACCGGACACAGAGCTGGAAACGGATAAGGAGCCTGTTTCGGATACGGAGCCGGAGCCGGATACAGAGCCGGAATCGGATATAGACCCGGAACGGGATACAGAACCGGAACCGGATACAGAGCCGGAAACGGATACAGAGCCACAACCTCATACAGACCCGGAACCGGATACAGAACCAGAAGCATGCACAGAGCTGGAACCGGAAACTGAGCTGAACCAGATACATGGCCTGAACCGGATACAGAGCCGGAACCAGATACAGAACCGGAAACGGATACAGAGCTGGAACCGGATACAGAGCCGCAACCGGATACAGGGCCGGAACCGGATATAGAGCCGGAACCGGATGCAGAGGCGGAAGTGGATACAGACCCGGCACGGGATACAGAACCGGAAACGGATACAGAGCCCTAAACGGATGCAGACCTGGAACCGGATATAGACCCGGAACGGGATACAGAACCGGAACCGGATACAGAGCTGGAACCGGGTACAGAGCCGCAACCGGATACAGGGCCGGAACCGGATACAGAGCCGGAAACGGATACAGAGCCACAACCTCATACAGACCCGGAACCGGATACAGAACCAGAAGCATGCACAGAGCTGGAACCGGAAACTGAGCTGAACCAGATACATGGCCTGAACCGGATGCAGAGCCGGAACCAGATACAGAACCGGAACCGGATACAGAGCTGGAACCGGATACAAAGCCGCAACCGGATACAGGGCCGGAACTGGATACAGAGCCGGAACCGGTTACAGAGCCGGAACCGGATACACAAACGGAACCGGATACAGAGCCGGAACCGGATACAGAGCGGGAACCGGATGCAGAGACGAAACAAGTAAACAGGCGGAACGCATAAAGAACCTGAACCGGATACGGAGCCGGAACTGGATACAGAGCCGGATACAGATCTTCAACAGGATACAGATCTGGAATTGTATACAGAGCCGTAACCGGTTACAGCGCCAGAACCGGATATAGAGCCGGAACCGGATACAGAGCCCGAACTGCATATAGAGCCGGAACCGGAAACAGAGCCGGAACAGGATAAGTCCTTTAACTGGATTAAGAGCTGGAAACGGTTAATGAGCCAAAACCGGATAAAACGAGGAAACGGTTACGGAACCTGAACCGGATACAGAACCCGAAAAGGATACTGAGCCGGAACCGGATATAGAGCCGGATCTGGGTACAGAGCCGGAACTGGATACAGAGCCTTTAAAGGATAATGAGCCGGAAACGGATACGGAGCCGGAACCGGATACAGAGCCGGAAACGGATACAGAACCAGAGCCGGTTACGCAGCCAGAACCGGATACAGAGCCGGAACCGGATACAGAGCCCAAACAGGATACGGAAAAGGAACCGGATACAGAACCGGAACAGCATATAGAACCGGAACCGTTTACAGAGCGGAACCCGGATACAAAGACGGAACGGGATACAGAACTGGAACCGGATACTGAGCCGGAACCGCTTATAGAGCCGGATACAGAGCCGACACTGGGTATAAAGAAGGAATCGGATACACAGCGGGAATAAGACACAGAGCCGCAACCGAATACAGAACCGGAACCAGATACAGAGCCAGAACCGGATACAGACCCGGAACAGGATAGAGAGCTGGAACCAATACAGAGCCGGAACCGGATACAGAGCTGGAACCGGATACAGAGCCGGAACCGGATACAGAGCCGGAACCGGATACAAAGCCGGAACCAGTAAACAGGCGGAACAGATACAGAACCTGAACCGGATACGGAGCCGGAACTGGATACAGAGCCGGATACAGACCCTCAAGAGGATACAGATCTGGAATTGTATACAGAGTCGTAACCGGTTACAGCGCCGGAACCGGATATACAGCCGGAACCGGATACAGAGCCCGAACCGGATATAGAGGCGGAACCGTAAAAAGATCCGGAGCAGGATACAGACCTTTAACTGGATACAGAGCTGGAAATGGTTAATGAGCCGGAACTGGATAACAGGAGGAAACGGATACAGAACCGGAACCAGATACAGAGCCGGAACCGGAAACAGGGCCCGAACCGGATACAGAGCCGGAACCGGATACAGAACCTAAACCTTACACGGAGCGGGAATCGGATATAGAGCCGGAACCGGATACAGAGCCGGAACTGGAGATAAAGCAGGAAACGGATGCACAGCGGGAACCAGATACAAGCCGGAACCAGGATACAGAGCTGGAACCGGATACAGAGCCGGAACTGGATATAGAACCTTAACCGGATACAGAGCTGGAACCGGATACAGAGCCGGAACCGGATACAGAGCCGGAACCGGATACAAAGCCGGAACCAGTAAACAGGCGGAACGGATACAGAACCTGAACCGGATACGGAGCCGGAACTGGATACAGAGCCGGATACAGACCCTCAAGAGGATACAGATCTGGAATTGTATACAGAGCCGTAACCAGTTACAGCGCCGGAACCGGATATACAGCCGGAACGGGATACAGAGCCCAAACCGGATATAGAGGCGGAACCGTAAAAAGATCCGGAACAGGATACAGACCTTTAACTGGATACAGAGCTGGAAATGGTTAATGAGACGGAACTGGATAACAGGAGGAAACGGATACAGAACCGGAACCAGATACAGAGCCGGAACCGGAAAGAGGGCCCAAACCGGATACAGAGCCGGAACCGGATACAGAACCTAAACCTGACACGGAGCGGAAATCGGATATAGAGCCGGAACCGGATACAGAGCCGAAACTGGAGATAAAGCAGGAAACGGAAGCACAGCGGGAACCAGATACAAGCCGGAACCAGGATACAGAGCTGGAACCGGATACAGAGCCGGAACTGGATATAGAACCTTACCCGGATACAGAGCTGGAACCGGATACAGAGCCGGAACTGGATATAGACCCTTAACCGGATACAGAGCTGGAACCGGATACAGGCCCGAAACCGGATACAGAGCCGGAACAGGATATAGTGCCTGAACCGGATACAGAGCCGAAACCGGATTCAAAGTCGGTACCGGATACACAAAGGAAAGCGGATGCAGAGCGGCATCCTTATACAGACCCGGAACCGGATTGGAAGCCCGAACCGGATAAACAAATGGAACCGGATACAGAACGGGAACCGGATATAGAGCGGGAACAGGATACAGAGGCGGAACCGGATATAAAGCTGGAACCGGATACAGAACTGGAACCAGGAAAAGAGCCGGAACGGGCTAAAGTGCTGGAACCAGATACAGAGCCGGGAATGGATATAGAGACGCAACCGGATACAGAGCCGCAGCCGGAATCAGAGCCGGAACCAGGCAAAAAGCTGGAACCAGGCACAGACCTGGAACTGGATACAGAGCTGCAACAGGGCACATAGCTGGAATCGGATACAAAGCCAGATTCAGGCACAGAGCTGGAACCGGATAAGAACCGGACCGGATATAGAGCCGGAATCGGATACAGAGACGGCTTCGTATACAAAGCCTGAAACGGATACAGACCTGGAACCGGATATAGAGCCGGAACCGGATACAGAGCTGTAACCAGATACAAAGTTGGAACCAGATAACAGGCGGAACCGCATACAGAATCTGATCTGGATTTGGAGCCGGAACTGGATACAGAACCGGAACAGGATACAGACGCGTAACTGGATACAGAGCCGGAACCGGATACGGAGCAGGAACGTGATACAGAGCCGGAAACGGATACAGAGCCGGAACGGCATACAGAGCCCGAACCGCATAAAGAGCCTGAAGCGGATACAGAGCCGGAACCGGATACAAAGCACGAACCAGATACAGAGGTGGAACCGGAAACAAGGCCGGAACCAGATACAGAGCCGGAACCGGACTGACAGATGGAAGGGAATACAGAGTCGGAACCGGATAAAGGGCCGGAACCGGATATGGATCCGTAACCGGATACAGACCTGAAACCGGATACAGCATCGGAACCGGATACAGAGCCGGAACCGGATACAGAGCCGAAAAAGGATACAGACCCATAACCTTATACAGAGCTTGAACCGGATACATAGCCGGAACCGGAAGTAGAGCCGGAACCGAATATAGAGCCGGAACCAGATATAGAGCCGTAACTGGATACAGTGCCGGAACCGGATTCAAAGCCGGGACCGGATTCAAAGCCGGGACCGGATGCATAACAGGAAGCGGTATATGAGGCGCATCTGGATACAGAGCTGGAACCGGCCACGGAGCCGAAACCGGATACAGAGCCGGTACCGGATACACACCCTCAACAGCATACAGAGCTGGAATTGTATACAGAGCCTTAACAGGATACAGGAACGGAACCGGATACACAGGCGGAACCGGATACAGAGCTGGAACCGGATATAGAGCCGGATCCGGATACAGAGCCAGAACTGGATACAGACCCTTAAAAGGATAATGAGCCGGAAGCGGATACGGAGACGGAACCGGATACAGAGCCGGAAACGGATACAGAACCGGAGCCGGATACGGAGCCGAAACAGCATATAGAACCGGAACCGTTTACAGAGCGGGAACCGGATACAAAGACGGAACTGGATACAGAACTGGAAAAGGATACTGAGCCGGAACCAGGTACAGAGCTGGAACCAGATACAGACCCCAAACAGGATTCGGAGCGGGAACCGGATACAGAACCTGAAAAGGATATAGAGCCGGAACCGGATTCAGAGCCGGAACCGGATACAGAGCCGGAACCGGATACAGAGCCGGAACCGGATACAGAGCCGAAACAGCATATAGAACCGGCACCGTTTACAGAGCGGGAACCGGATACAAAGACGGAACTGGATACAGAACTGGAAAAGGATACTGAGCCGGAACCGGATACAGAGCCGGTCCCAGGTACAGAGCTGGAACCAGATACTGAGGTGGAACTGGATACAGAGCTGGATCCGGATTCAGTACCGGAACCAGATACTGAGCTTGAACCTTATATGGATCCGCACCAGGATACAAAGCTGGAACCGGATACAGTGCCGGATCCGGATATAGAGCCTGAACCGGGTACAAAGCAGGAGTGGGTACAAAGCCGGAACCGGGTATAGAGCCGGAACCGGATATAAAGCCGGAAAGCAATATAGAACAGGAACCGGATGCAGAGCCACATCCGGATACAGACCCAGAACCAGATACGGAGCCGGATCCGTCTACAGAGCCGGAACCGGATACAGAGCCGGAACCGGATACAGAGCCGGAACCAGATACAGAGCTGGAACCAGATACTGAGGTGGAACTGGATACAGAGCTGGATCCGCATTCAGTACCGGAACCGGATATAGAGCCGGAACCGGATACAGATACGGAACTTGATATTAACCCTTAACCAGATACAGAGCTGGAACCGCATACAGGGCCGAAATCGCATACAGAGCGGGAACTGGATAAAGAGCTGGAACCGGATAAAGAGCCGGAACCTGATACAGAGAAACATTCCTGCACAGAACTGGAACCTGTTACAGAACCGGAACCGGATACAGAGCCGGAACCCGATACAGAGAAGGAGACGGGTATAAAACCGGAACCGGATGCAGACCTGGAACCGGATATAGAGGCAGAACCGGATACAGAGCCGGAACCAAATACTGAGCCGGATGCGGATATAGATCCCGAACCGGATAGAGAGCAGGAGCCGGGTACAAAGCCGGAACCGCATACAGACCTGGAACCGGATATAGAGCCGGAACCGGATACACAGCTGGAACCGGATAGAAAGCCGGAACCGAATAAAGAACAGGAACCGCATGCAGAGCTACATCCTGATACAGACCCGGAACCGGATACAGAGCCGGAACTGGATATAAAGCAGGAAGCGGACACACAGCGGGAACCAGATACAGACCCGGATCAGCATAAAGAGCTGGAACCGGATACAGCGCCGTAACCATATACAGAGCCGGAACCGGATACAGATACGGAACTTGATATTAACCCTTAACCAGATACAGAGCTGGAACCGCATACAGGGCCGAAACCGCATACAGAGCGGGAACTGGATAAAGAGCTGGAACCGGATAAAGAGCCGGAACCTGATACAGAGAAACATTCCGGCACAGAGCTGGAACCGGTTATAGAACCGGAACTGGCCATAGAGCCGGAACCCAATACAGAGCAGGAGCCGGGTACAAAGCCGGAACCGGATGCAGACCTGGAACCGGATATAGAGCCGGAACCGGATACAGAGCCGTAAAGGGATACAAAGCCGGAACGGGATAGAGATTCGGAACCGGATACAGGGCCATAACCGGATATAGACCCGATACCGTATACAGAGCTGGTACCAGATACAGAGCTGGAACTGGATACAGAGCTAGATTCTGGAACAGAGCTGGAACCGGGTACAGAACCGGAGCCGGATATAGAGCCGAAACCGGATACAGAGCCGGAACCGGATACAGAGTCGGAACCGGATACAGAACATGAACCGGACACGGAGCCGGAACCGGATATAGAGCCGGAACCGGATATAGAGCCGGAACCGGATACAAAGCCGGAACCGGATACAAAGCCGGAAACAGATACAAAGCAGGAACCGAATAAAGAACAGGAACAGGTTGCAGAGCCGCATCTGGATACAGAACCGGAAGCGGATACGGAGCCGGAACCGGGGAAAGAGCCGGAACCGGATACAGAGCCGGAAACGGATACAAACCCTCAACAGGATACAGAGCTGTAATTGTATGCAGAGCCTTAACAGGATACAGGAGCGGAACCGGATACACAGGCGGAACCGGATACAGACCCTTAATCGGATACAGAGCTGGAAACGGATAATGAGCCGGTGCCGGATACAGAGCTGCAACCGGATACAGAGCCGGTACGGGATACAGAGCCGGAACCGTATATAGAGCTGGAAGCGGACACAAAGCCGGAACTGTATACAGTCCCTTCAGCTGATATAGAGCTGGAAACGGATAATGAGCTGGAGCCGGATACACAGCTGGAACCGGATACAGAGCCCTAACCGTATACAGGGCCGGAACTGGATACAGACCCTTAACCGGATATAGAGCTGGAACCGGATACAGGGCCGAAACCGTATCTAGAGCCGGAACCGGATATAGAGCCGGAACTGAATAAAGAGCCGGAACCGGATACAAAGCCGGAACCGGATGCAGAACTGGAAGCGGATGCAGAGCCGCATCCGGATACAGACCCGGAACCGGATACAGAGCCGGAACAGGATACAGAACCGGAACCGGATACAGAACCGGAACCGGATACAGAGCCGGAACAGGATATAGACCCGGCACAGCATAGAGAGCTGTAACCGGATAAAGAGTCGGGACCAGATACAGAGCCGTATCCGGATCAGAGCCAGATCCGGATAGAGAACCGGAACTCGATACAGGGCCGTAACCGGATATACATCCGGAACCGGATAGAGACCCGGAACCGGATATAGAGCCGGAACCGTAAACAGAGTCGGAACTGGATATAAAGCAGGAAGTGGATACACAGGAGGTACCAGATACAGAACCGGAACCAGATACAGAGCTGGAACCGGATTAGGGCCGTAACGTGATATAGGGCCGAAATTGGATACAGAGCCGGAACAGGATATAGAGCCGGTACCGGATATAGAGCCGGAATCGGAAACAGAGCCGGAACCGGAACCGGAGCTGGAACCGGATAAAGAGCCGGAACGGGATACAGAGCCAGATCCCGGCACAGATCTGGAACCGTGTACAGAGCCGGATCCGGATATAGAGTCCGAACCGGGTACAGAGCAGGAGTGGGTACAAAGCCGGAACCGGATATAAAGTCCAAAAGGAATATAGAACAGGAACCGGATGCAGAGCCACATCCGGATACACAACCGGAACCCGATACGGAGACGGAACCGTCTACAGTGCCGGAACCGGATACAAGGCTGGAACCAGGTACAGAGGTGGAACTGGATACAGAGCTGGATTCGGATTCAGTACCGGAACCGGATATAGAGCCGGAACCGGATGCACAGCCGGAACGCTATACAAAGCGGAACCGGATACAGACCTGCAAGTGAATAAAGAGCCGGAACCGGATACAGAGCTGGTACCAGATACAGAGCTGGAACTGGATACAGAGCTAGATTCTGGAACAGAGCTAGAACCGGGTACAAAACCGGAACCGGATATAGAGCCGAAACCGGATACAGAGCCTGAACCGGATACAGAGTCGGAACCGGATAAAGAACATGAAGTGGACCTGGAACCGAAACCGGATATAGAGCGGGAACCGGACACAGACCATGACCAGGATACAGAAGCGTAACCGGATACAGAGCCGAAACAGGATATAGTGCCTGACCCGGATACAGAGGAGGAACCGGATACAAAGCCGGAACCGGATATAGAACGGGAAGCGGATGCAGAGCCGCATCCTTATACACACCCGGAACCTGATACACAGCCGGAACCGGATACAAAGCCGGAACCGGATAGAGAACAGGAAGCGGGTGCAGAGCCGCAATGTTATACAGACCCGGAAACGAAAACAGAGCCGGAACCGTAGACAGAGCCGCAACCGGATACAGAGCTATAAACGCATAAAGAGCCTGAACCGGATACAGAGCCACATTCCGTTTAAGAGCTGGAACCGGATACAGAATCGGAACCGGATAAAGGGCAGGGAACGGGTACAAAGCCGGAACCGGATACAGACGTTGAACCGAATATAGAGCCGGATCCGGATACAGAGCCGGTACTGGATACAAAGCCGGCACCGGATGCAGATCCGGAACCCGATACGTAGCCGGAAAGAGATAACAGACGGAGCGGATACAGAACCTGAACCGGATACGGAGGCGGAACTTGATACATGCCGGAACCGGATACATACCCTCAACCGGGTACGTATCCGGAATTGTATACAGAGCCGTAACCGGTTACAGCGCCCGAACCGAATTCAGAGCCGGAACCGGATATAGAGCCAGATCCGGTTAGAGAGATGGTACCAGATACAGGGCCGGAACTGTATACAGACCCTTAACAGGATAGAGAGCTGGAAACGGTTAATGAGTCGGAACCAGATAAGAGGCGGAAACGGATACAGAACCGGAACCGGTTACAGAGACGGAACCGGATATAGAGCCGGAACCGGATACCCAGCCGGAACCGGACATAAAGCCGGAACCACATAAGAGATCGATCAGGATACAGAACCGGAACCGGATACAGACCCGGAACCGGATACAGAGCCAGAACCGGATACAGAAGCGGAACCGGATACAGAGCCGAAACCGGATACAGGGCCGCAACCGGATACAGAGCTGGAACCGGATGCAGAGCCGGAACTGGAGACAGAGCCGAAACTGGATAAGGACCATTAACCAGATACCGAGCTCGAAACGGATAATAAGCCGGAACCTGATACCAAGCCGGAGCCGGATACAGAGCTGGAACAGGATACAGACCCGCAAGAGGATACAGAGCTGAAATGCGATACAGATCCGGAAACGGATACAGAGCCGAAACCGGATATAGAGCCGGAAGCGGAACCGGATACGGAGCCAGAACCGGATTCAGAAGCGGAACCAGATACAGAGCCGAAACCGGATACAAAGCCGGAACCGGATACAGACCCGCAACAGGATACAGAGCTGGAACCGTATACAGAGCCGTAACCGAATACAGGGCCGGAACCGCATACAGAGCTGGAACCGGATGCAGAGGCGGAACCGGAGACAGAGCTTGAACCGGATACAGACACCGAACAGGATACAAAGGCGGAACCAGTTAACAGGCGGAACGGATACAGAACCTGAACCGGTTACAGAGCCAGAACCAGATACATAGCCGGAAACGGATACAGAGCTGGAACCGTATACAGGGCCGGAACCGGATACTAAGCTGGAACCGGATATTGAGCCGGAACCGGATACAGAGCCGGAACTGGATACAGACCCGGAACCGGATACGGAGCCGGAACCGGATACAGAGCCGGAACTGGATATAAAACAGGAAGCGTATACACAGCGAGAACCAGATACAGAGCCGGAACCGGATACAGAGCAGGAATCAGATTCAGAGCCGGAACCGGGTACAGACCTAGACAAGATTACAGAGCTGGAAGCGGATACAGAGCCGTAACCGGATACAGAGCTGGAACGGTATACAGGGCTGGAACCGGATACAAAGCTGGAACCCGATATAGAGCCGGAACCGGATACAGAGCCCGAACTGCATACAGACCCGGAACCGGATATGGAGCCGCAACCGGATACAGTGCCGCAACCGGATACAGACCCGGAACGGGATACAGAACCGGAACCGGATACAGAGCCGTATCCGGATACAGAGCTGGAACCGGGTACAGAACCGGAACCGGATGCAGACCTGGAACTGGATGCACAGCCGGAACCGGATGCAGAGCCGGACCGGATACAGAGCTGGAACCGGATACACAGCCAGTAAAGCATACAGAGCCAGATCCGGTTAGACAGCCGGAACCGGATATAGATCCGGAACCGGATATAGAGCCGGAACCGGATACAGAGCCGGAACCGGTTTCACAGCCGGAACCGGATACAGAGACGTAACTGGGTATAAAGTAGGAAGCGGATACACAGCGGAAACCAGATACAGAGCCGACACCGGATACAGAACCGGAACCAGATAGAGAGCAGGAACCTGATACTGAGCGTGAACCGGTTACAGACCAGGAACTGGATACACACCCTTAACCGGATACAGAACTCACACCGGATGCAGAGCCTGCTTCTGGTACAGATCTGGAAATGGATATAGAACAGGAACCGGATATAGAGCCGGAACCGGATACAGAGTGGGAGCCGGGTACAAAGCCTGATCCGGATACAGAGCCGGTTCCGGATATAGAACCGGAAACGGATACAGAGCCGGAACCGGATACAAGGACGGAACTGGATACAGAACTGGAACCGGATACAAAGCCGGAACCGGATACAGACCCGCAACAGGATACAGAGCTGGAACCGTATACAGAGCCGTAACCGAGTACACGGCCGGAACCGGATACAGAGCTGGAACCGGATGCAGAGCCGGAACCGGAGACAGCCGAAACTGGATAAGGACCATTAACCAGATACCGAGCTCGAAACGGATAATAAGCCGGAACCTGATACCAAGCCGGAGCCGGATATAGAGCTGGAACAGGGTACAGACCCGCAAGAGGATACAGAGCTCAAATGGGATTCAGATCCGGAACAGGATACAGAGCCGGAAGCGGAACCTGATACGGAGCCAGAACCGGATACAGAGCATGAACCGGATACAGACACCGAACAGGATACAAAGGCGGAACCAGTTAACAGGCGGAACGGATACCGAACCTGAACCGGTTACAGAGCCAGAACCGGATACATAGCCGGAACCGGATACAGAGCTGGAACCGTATACAGGGCCAGAACCGGATACTAAGCTGGAACCGGATATAGAGCCGGAACTGGATACAGACCCGGAACCGGATACGGAGCCGGAACCGGATACAGAGCAGGAACCGGATATGAGCCGGAACTGGATATAAAACAGGAAGCGTATACACAGCGGCAACCAGATACAGAGCCGGAACCGGATACAGAACCGGAATCAGATTCAGAGCCGGAACCGGGTACAGACCTAGACAAGAATACAGAGCTGGAAGCGGATACAAAGCCGTAACAGCATACAGAGCTGGAACGGTACACAGTGCCGGAACCGGATACACAGCTGGAACCGGATATAGAGCCGGAACCGGATACAGAGCCCGAACTGCATACAGACGCGGAACCCGATATGGAGCCGGAACGGGATACAGTGCCGCAACCGGATACAGACCCCGAACGGGATACAGAACCGGAACCGGATACAGAGCCGCATGCGGATACAGAGCTGGAACCGGGTACAGAACTGGAACCGGATGTATACCTGGAACTAGATGCAGAGCCCGAACCGGATGCAGAGTCGGAACCGGATACAGAGCTGGAACCGGATACATAGCCAGTAAAGGATAGAGAGGCAGATCCGGTTAAAGAGTCGGAACCGGATATAGATCCGTAACCGGATATAGAGCCGGAATCGGTTTCAGAGCCGGAACCGGATTCTTAGCGGGAACCGGATACAGAAACGTAACTGGGTATAAAGGAGGAAGCGGATACACAGCGGGAACCAGATACAGAGCCGCAACCGGATACAGAACCGGAACCAGATAGAGAGCAGGAACATGATACTGAGCCTGAACCGGATACAGACCAGGAACTGGATACAGACCCTTAACCGGATACAGAGCTCACACCGGATGCAGAGCGTGCTCCTGCTACAGATCTGGAACCGGATATAGAACAGGAACCGGATATAGAGCCGGAACCGGATACAGAGTAGGAGCCGGGTACAACGCCTGATCCGGATACAGAGCCGATGCCGGATATAGAACCGGAAACGGATATAGAGCCGGAACCGGATACAGAGTAGGAGCCGGGTACAACGCCTGATCCGGATACAGAGCCGATGCCGGATATAGAACCGGAAACGGATATAGAGCCGGAACCGGATACAAAGACGGAACTGGATAAAGAGCTGGAACCGGATACATAGCCGCATACGGATAAGACCTGGAACCAGATACGGAGCCTGAGCCGGATACAGAGCGGGAACCGGATA
The DNA here is from genome assembly GCA_030765045.1 of Tenodera sinensis. NCBI lineage: Eukaryota > Metazoa > Arthropoda > Insecta > Mantodea > Mantidae > Tenodera > Tenodera sinensis. The sequence goes on along the minus strand of CM060973.1, from coordinate 5,099,363 downwards.
CAGACCCCGGACGGGATACAGAACGGGAACCGGATGCAGAGCTAGAACCGGATACAGAGCCGGAACAGGATACAGAGCCGGAACCGGACTCAGAGCCCTATCCGGAAGCATAGCCGGAACCGGATACAGAGGTGGAACTGGATACAGAGCTGGCACTGGATACAGAGCCGGAACCGGATACAGAGCCGGAACCGGATACAGAGCTGGAGCTGCATACAGACACTTAACCATATACAGTGCTGCGACCGGATACAGGGCCGGAATCGGATAAGGAGCCGGAACCGGATACAGAGCCGGAACCGGATAGACAGCCGGAACCAGTTAACAGGCGGAACGGATACACAACCTGAACAGGATACCGAGCCGGAACTGCATACAGAGCCTGAACCGGATACAGACCCTCATCAGGATACAGACCTGGAATTGTATACAGAGCCGTAACCGTTACAGCGCCGGAGCCAGATACAGACGCTTCACCGGATAGAGAGCTGGAACCGGATACAGAGCCGGAACTGGATACAGACCCTTAACCGGGTACAGAGCTGGAAAGGGTTAATGAGCCGGAACTGGATAAGAGGCGGAAACGTATACAGAACCGGAACCGGTTACAGAGCCGGAACCGGATATATTGGCGGAAGCGAATACCCCGCCGGAACCGGACACAAATCCGGAACCACATAAGAGATCGATCATGATATAGAAGCGGAACCGGATACAGACCCGGAACCGGATACAGAGCCAGAAGCGGAACCGGATACAGAGAACGAACCGGATATAAAGACGGAACCGCATAATGACCCGCAACAGGATACAGAGCTGGAACCTTACACACAGTCGTAACCGGATACAGGGCCGGAACCGGATACAGAGCTGGAATCGGACGCGGAGCTGGAACCGGAGACAGAGCCGAAGCTGGATACAGACCATTAACCGGATACTGAGCTGGAAACGGATAATAAGCCGGAACCTGATACCAAGTCGGAGCCGGATATAGAGCTGGAACAGGATACAGACCCGCAAGAGGATACAGAGCTGGAACCGGATATAGAGCCTGAACCGAATATAGAGCCAGAACCGGAACCGGATACGGAGCCAGAACCGGATACAGAGCTTTTACCGGATACAGACCCCGAACAGGATACAAAGGCGGAACCAGATAACAGCGGAACGGATACAGAACCTGAACCGTATATGGAGCCGGAACATTATACAGAAACGGAACCGGATACAGAGCCTCAACAGGATACAAATTTGGAATTGTATAGAGAGCCGTTACCGCTAAAAGGGCCGGAACCGGATACAGACCCTTAACCGTATCGAGAGCTGGAACCGGATACAGAGCCAGATCCGGATAGAGAGCCAGAACTCGATACAGGGCCGTAACCGGATATATATCCTGAACCGGATAGAGAGCCGGAAACGGATATAGAGCCGGAACCGGAAACAGAGTCGGAACTGGATATAAAGCAGGAAGTGGATACACAGCAGGAACCAGATACAGAGCCGGAACCGGATACAGAACCGGAACCAGATACAGAGCCGGAATCGGATATGGACCCGCACCAGGATACAGAGCTGGAACCGGATTAGGGCCGTAACCAGATACAGGGCCGAAATTGAATACAGAGCCGGAACCGGATTTAGAGCCCGAACCGGGTATAGAGCCAGAACCGGATACAGAGCCGGAACCGCATACAGAGCCGGAACCGGAGCTGCAACCGGATAAGGAGCCGGAACGGGATACAGAGCCACATCCCGGCACAGAACTGGAACCGGATACAGAGCCGGATCCGGATATAGAGCCCGAACCGGGTACAGAGCAGGAGTTGGTACAAAGCCGGAACCGGATATAGAGCCGGAACCGGATATAGAGCCGGAACCGGATATAGAGCCGGAACCGGATATAAAGCCGGAAAGGAATATAGAACAGGAACCGGATACAGAGCCACATCCGGATACAGACCCGGAACCGGATACGTAGCCGGAACTGTCTAAAGAGCCGGAGCCGGATACACAGCCGGAACCGGATACAGAGCTGGAACCAGATACAGAGGTGGAACTGCAGACAGAGCTGGATCCGGTTTCAGTACCGGAACCGGATATAGAGCCGGAACCGGATGCACAGCTGGTACGCGATACAAAGCGGGAACCGGATACAGACCTTCAAGCGAATAAAGAGCCGGAACCGTATATAGAGCTGGAACCGGATGCAGAGAAATATTCCTGTACAGATCTGGAACCGGTTACAGAACCGGAACCGGATATAGAGCCGGAACCCGAAACAGAGCAGGAGCCGGGTACAAAGCTGGAACGGCATACAGACCTGGAACCGGATATAGAGCAGCAACCGGATACAGAGCTCGAACCGGGTACAGAGTCGGAACCGGATACAGAACATCAACCGGACACGGAGCCGGAACAGGATATAGGGCTGGAACCGGATACATAGCCGGAACCGGATACAAAGCCGGAATCGGATACAAAGCCGCAACCGATTACAAAGCCGGAACCGGATACAAAGCCGGAACTGAATAAAAAACAGGAACCGGTTACAGACCCGGAAGTGGATACGGAGCTGGAACCGGACAAGGAGCCGGAACTGGATATAGAGCAGGAAACAGAGACTCAGCGGGAACCAGATACAGAGCCGGAACCGGATACAGTGCCGGAACCAAAGACAGAGCCGGAACCGGATACAGACCATGACCAGGAAACAGAGACGTAACCGGATACAGAGCCGAAACAGGATATAGTGCCTGACCCGGATACAGAGGAGGAACCGGATACAAAGCCGGAACCGGATATAGAACGTGAAGCGGATGAGGAGCCGTATCCTTATACACAGCCGCAACCGGATACAGAGCCGGAACCGGAAACAGCGCTGGAACCGGATACATAGCCGGAACCGGTTACAGAGCTATAACCGCATAAAGGGGCTGAACCGGAAACAGAGCCACATTCCGTGACAGAGCGGCAACCGGATACAGAACCGGAACCGGATATACAGCCGGAACCGGATACAAAGCAGGGAACGGGTACAAAGCCGGAACCAGTATCAGACCCGGAACCGGATACAGACCCTCAACGGGATACGTATCTGGAATTGTATACAGAGCCGTAACCGGTTACAGCTCCGGAACCGGATACAAGCGCCGGAACCGGATATAGAGCCAGATCCGGTTAGAGAGATAGTACCGGATAAAGGGGCGAAACTGGATACAGACCCTTAACCGGATACAGAGCTGGAAACGGTTAATGAGTCGGAACCAGATAAGAGGCGGAAACGGATACAGAACCGGAACCTGTTGCAGAGACGGAACCGGATATAGAGCCGGAACCGGATACCCAGCCGGAACCGGACACAAAGCCGGAACCACATAAGAGATCGATCAGGATACAGAACCGGAGCCGGATACACACCCGGAACCGGATACAGAGCCAGAACCGGATACAGAAGCGGAACCGGATACAGAGCCGAAACCCAATACAAAGCCGGAACCAGATACAGACCCGCAACAGGATACAGAGCTGGAACCGTATACAGAGCCGTAACCGAATACAGGGCCGGAACCGGATACAGAGCTGGAACCGGAGCAGAGCCGGAACCGGATGAAGAGCTGGAACCGGAGACAGAGCCGAAACTGCATACAGACCATTCACCAGATACCGAGCTGGAAACGAATAAGCCGGAACCTGATACCAAGCCGGAGCCGGATATAGAGTTGGAACAGGATACAGACCCGCAAGAGGATATAGAGCTGAAATGGGATACAGACCCGGAACCGGATACAGAGCCGGAAACGGATATAGAGCCGGAACCGGAACCGGATACTGAGCCAGAACCGGATACAGAGCTTGAACCGGATAAAGACCCCGAACAGGATACAAAGGCGGAACCAGATAACAGGCGGAACGGATACAGAACCTGAACCGGTTACAGAGCCAGAACCGGATACATAGCCGTAACCGGATACAGAGCTGGAACCATATACAGGGCCGGAACCGGATAATAAGCTGGAACAGGATATAGAGCCAGAACCGGATACAGACCCGGAACCGGATACGGAGCCGGAACCGGATACAGAGCAGGAACCGGATATGAGCCGGAACCGGATACAGAGCCGGAACTGAATATAAAACAGGAAGCGTGTACACAGCGGGAACCAGATACAGAGCCGGAACCGGATACAGAAGCAGAATCAGATTCAGAGCCGGAACCGGGTACAGACCTAGACAAGAATACAGAGCTGGAATCGGATACAGAGCCGTAACCGGAAACATAGCTGGAACGGTATACAGGGCCGGCACCGGATAGAAAGCTGGAACCGGATATAGAGCCGGAACCGGATACAGAGCCCGAACTGGATACAGACCCGGAACCGGTAATGGAGCCGGAACCGGATACAGTGCCTCAACCGGATGCAGACCTGGAACGGGATACAAAAGCGGTTCCGGATACAGAGCCGCATCCGGATACAGAGCTGGAACCGGGTACAGAACCGGAACCGGATGCAGAGCTGGAACTGCATGCAGAGCCGGACCCGGATGCAGAGCCGGAACCGGATACAGAGCTGGAACCGGATACACAGCGAGTAAAGGACACAGAGCCAATCCGGTTAGAGAGCCGGAACCGGATATAGAGCCGGAACCGGATTCAGAGCCGGAACCGGACTCAGAGCCGGAACCGGATACAGAGACGTAACTGGGTATAAAGCAGGAAGCGGATACACAGCGGGAACCAGATACAGAGCCGCAACCGGAAACAGAACCGGAACCTGATACTGAGCCTGAACCGGATACAGACCAGGAACAGGATACAGACCCTTTACCGGATACAGAGCTCACACCGGATGCAGAGCTTGTTTCTGGTACAGATCTGGAACCGGATATAGAACAGGAACCGGATATAGAGTAGGAGCCGGATACAAAGCCTGAACCTGATACAGCCCTAGAACCGGATATAGAGCCGGAACCGGATACAGAGCCGGTGCCGGATATAGAACCGGAAACGAATATAGAGCCGGATCCGGATACATAGCCGCATACGGATAAGACCTGGAACCGGATACTGAGCCTGAGCCGCATACAGACCCGGAACGGGATACAGAACCGGAACCGGATACAGAGCCGGAACCGGATACAGAGCTCTAACCGGATGCAGAGCTAGAACCGGGTAAAGACCCGGAACCGGGTACAGAGCGGCTACCGGATACAGAGCCGAAACCAGATGCAGAGCCGTAACCGGATACAGAGCCAGATCCAGTTAGAGAGCCCGTACCGGATACAGGGCCGTAACCGAATATAGAGCCGGAACCGGATACAGAGCCGGAACTGGGTACAAAGAGGGAAGCGTATGCACAGCGGGAACCAGATACAAGCCGCAACCGGATACAGAACCGGAACCAGATACAGAGCCGGAACCGGATACAGAGCCGGAACCGGATACAGAGCTGGAACTGGATACAGAGGTGGAATTGTATACAGAGCCGTAACCGTTACAGCGCCGGAACCGGATTCAGACGCTTCACCGGATATAGAGCTGGAACCGGATACAGAGCCGGAACTGGACACAGATCCTTAACCGGATACAGAGTTGGAAAGGGTTAATGAGCCGGAACCTGATAAGAAGCGGAATCGGATACAGAACGGGAACCGGTTACAGAGCCTTAACCGGATATATTGCCGGAAGTGAATACCCCGCCGGAACCGGACACAAAGCCGGAACCACATAAGTGATCGATCAGGATATAGAACCGGAACCGGATACAGACCGTTAACCGGATACAGAGCTGGAACCGGATGCAGAGCCGGATCTGGAGACAGAGACGTAATTGGATACAGATTTTTAACCGGATAGAAAGCTGCAAACGGATAATGAGCCGCAACCGGGTACAGACCCGGAAGCGGATACAGAGCCGGAACCGGATACAGAAACGGAGCCGGATACGGAGCCAGAACCGGATACAGAGCCGAAACCAGATACAGACACCGAACAGTATACTGAACCGGAACCGGATACAGAGCCGCAACCGGATACACATATGGAACAGGATACAGAACCGGAACCGGATATAAAGCCGGAACCGGATACAGATCTGGAACCGGATAAAGAGCCCGAACAGGATACAGAGCTGGAACCAGATACAGAGCGGGAACCGCATACAGAGCCGGAACCAGATAGGAGGCGGAACAGAATACAGAACCACATACGGAGCCCGAACCGGATACAGAGCCGGAACCGGATACAGAACCCGAACTAGGCACAGAGCCGGACCCAGGCACAGACCTAGAAGCGGACACAGAGCCGGATGTGGATAAAGAGCCGGAACCAGATACAGAGCCGGAACTGGGCACAAAACTGGAACTAGGCACAGAGCTGGAACTGGATACAGACCCTTAACCGGATGCAGAGCTGGAACCGAACACAGGGCCGGAACCAGATACAGAGCCGGAAACGTATATAGAGCCGGAACCGGATACAGACCCGGACCAGGATACAGAGCCGGAACGGGATTGAGAGCCGGAACCGGATATGGATCCATAACCGGATACAGACCCGAAACCGGATTACGATTCGGAACCGGATACAGAGTCGGAACTGGATATAGATCCGGAAACTGATACAGAGCCGGAACCGGACAAAAAGCCGGAACCAGATAAGAGGTCGATCTGGATACAGAACCGGTACGGGAGACGGAGCCGGAACTGGATACAGAGGCACATTCCGACACAGAGTTGGAACAAGATAAAAAACCGGAACCTGTTATAGAGCCGGATCTGGATACACAGCAGGAACCAGATACAGAGCCGGAACAGGATACTGAACCGGAACCAGCTACAGAGCCGGAACCGGATACAGACCCGGAACCGTATATAAAGCCGGAACTGGATACAGACCCACAAATGTATACAGAGCTTGAACCGGACACAGGGACGAAACGGGATACAGAGCCGGAACCGGGTACAGAGCCGGAACCCATTACAAAGCCGGAACCGGATACAGACCTGGAACCGATTAAATAGCCGGAACCGGATACAGACATGGGACTGGATACAGAGCCGGAACCGGATACAGAGCCGGAACCGGATACAGACCCGGAACCGGATACAGAACCTGAACCGGCCACGGAGCCCGAAATGGATACAGAGCCGGAACCGGATACACACCCTCAACAGGACAGAGAGCTGGAATTGTATACAGACTCTCAACAGGATACAGGAACGGAACCGAATACACAGCCGGAACCGGATACAGACCCTTAACCGGATACAGAGCTGGCACCAGATACACAACCGGAACCGGATACAGAGCTGGAACCGGATACAGAGCCGTAACCGGACACAGAGCCGGAACTGGATACAGAGAAACATTCCGGCACAGAGCTGGAACAGGTTACTGATCCGGAACCGGATATAGAGCCAGGAACCAAATTAAAAGCCGGAACCAGATACAGAGCTGACACAGGATACAGAGCCGGAAACGGATAAAGAGCCGGAACCGGATATAGCGACGGAACCGGATACAGAACCTGAACCTGACACGAAGCCGGAACTGGATATAGAGCCGGAACCAGATACAGAGCCAGAACTGGATATAAAGCAGGAAGCGGATACACAGCGGGAACCAGATACAGAGCCGGAACCGGATACAGGCCCGGACCAGGATACAGAGCTGAAACCGGATACAGAGCCGTAACCCAATACAGAGCCGGAACCGGATACAGAGCCGGAACTGGATATAAACCCTTAACTGGATACAGAGCTGGAACCGGATACAGGCCCGAAACCGGATACAGAGCCAGAACAGGATATATGGCCTGAACAGGATACAGAGCCGGAACGGGATACAGAGCCGGAACTGGGTACAGAACAGGAAGAAGATGCAGAGCCGCATCCTTATATAGACCCGGAACCGGATACAAAGCCGGAACCGGATACAGAACAGGAAGCGGGTGCAGAGCCGCAATATTATACAGACCCGGAACCGGATACAGAGCCGGAACCGAAATCAGAGCCGGAGTCGGATACAGAGCGGGAACCGGATACAGAGAAGGATACGGATACAGAGCCGGAACCGTATACAGAGTCACATTCCGTCACAGAGCCTGAACCAGATACATAACCCGAACTGGATATAGAGCCGGAACCTAATACAGAGCAGGAGCCGGGTACAAAGCCAGAACCGGATACAGACCTTGAACCGGATATAGAGCCGGAAGCGGATACAAAAATGGAACCGGATGCAAATCCGCATCCGGATGCAGACCCAGAACCGGATACGGAGTCGTAAACGGATACAGAGCCGGAACGGGATAGAGAGCCTGAACCGGATACATGGCCGTAAACGGATATAGACCCGGAACCGGACACAGAGCTGGAAACAGATAAAGAGATGGAACTGGATACAGAGCTGGAATCGGATACAGACCCAGATTCTGGAACGGAGCTGGAACCGGGCAGGGTAGCGACACCGGATATAGAGCCGGAACGGGGTACAGAGCCGGTACCAGATACAAAGCCGGAACCGAGTACAGACCTGGAACCGAATAAAGAGCCGGAACCGGATACAGAATCTGAACCTGACACGGAGCTGGAACCGGATATAGAGCCGGAACCAGATACAGAGTCAGAACTGGATATAAAGCAGGAAGCGGATACACAGCGGGAACCAGATACAGAGCCGGTACCGGATACAGACCCGGACCACGATACAGAGCTGGAACCGGATACAGAGCCGTAACCGGATACAGAGCCGGAACCGGATAAAAAGCCGGAACTGGATATAAACCCTTAACTGGATACAGAGCTGGAACCGGATACAGGCCCGAAACCAAATACAGAGCCAGAGAAGGATATATTGCCTGAACCGGATACAGAGCCGGAACTGGATACAAAGCCGGAACCGGATAGAAAGCCGGAACCGGATACAGAACAGGAAGCGGATGCAGAGCCGCATTCTTATACAGACCCGGAACCGGATACAAAGCCGGAACCGGATAGAAAGCCGGAACCGGATACAGAACAGGAAGCGGATGCAGAGCCGCATTCTTATACAGACCCGGAACCGAATACAAAGCCGGAACCGGATAGAAAGCCGGAACCGGATACAGAACAGGAAGCGACTGCAGAGCCGCATCCCCATACAGACCCGGAACCGGATACAAAGCCGGAACCGGATAGAAAGCCGGAACCGGATACAGAACAGGAAGCGGATGCAGAGCCGCATTCTTATACAGACCCGGAACCGGATACAGATCCGGAACCGGTTACAGAGCCGGAACCGGATACAGAGCCGGAACCGAAAACAGAGCCGGAATCGGATACAGAGCGGGAACCGGATACAGAGAAGGATACGGATACAGAGCCGGAACCGGATACAGAGCTGGAACCGGATACAAAAATGGAACCGGATGCAAAACCGCATCCAGATGCAGACCCGGAACCGGATACGGAGTCGTAAACGGATACAGAGCCGGATCGGGATAGAGAGCGGAACCGGATACAGGGCCGTAACCCGATATAGACCCGGAACCGGATACAGAGCTGCAAACAGATACAGAGATGGAACTGGATACAGAGCTGGAACCGGACACAGACCCAGATTCTGGAAGGGAGCTGGAACCGGGCAGAGTACCGACACCGGATATAGAGCCGGAATGGGGTACAGAGCCAGTACCAGATACAAAGCCGGAACCGAGTACAGACCTGGAACCGAATAAAGAGCCGGATCCGGATACAGACCGGGAACCGAATACAGAGCCGGAACCGGATACAGAACCTGAACCTGACACGGAGCTGGAACCGGATATAGAGCCGGAACCAGATATGGAGTCAGAACTGGATATTAAGCAGGAAGCGGATACACAGCGGGAACCAGATACAGAGCCGGTACCGGATACAGACCCGGAACAGGATACAGAGCTGGAATCGGATAGAGAGCCGTAACCGGATACAGAGCCGGAACCGGATACAAAGCCCGAACTGGGTACAGAACAGGATGCGGATGCAGAGGCACATCCCTATACAGACCCGGAACCGGATACAAAGCCGGAACCGAATATAAAGCCGGAACTGAAAACAGCCGGAATCGGATACAGAGCGGGAACCGGATACAGAGAAGGATACGGATACAAAGCCGGAACCGGATACAGAACTGGAAGCGGATGCAGAGCCGCATTCTTATACAGACCCGGAACCGCATACAGAGCCGGAACCGAAAACAGCCGGAATCGGATACAGAGCGGGAACCGGATACAGAGAAGGATACGATTACAGAGCCGGAACCGGATACAGAGCTGGAACCGCATAAGAAGCCGGAACCGGATACAAAGCCACATTCCGTCACAGAGCCTGAACCGGATACAGAACCGGAACCGGATATAGAGCCGAAACCTAATACAGAGCAGGAGCCGGTTACAAAGCCGGAACCGGATACAGACCTGGAACCGGATATAGAGCCGGAACCGGATACAGAACCGGAACCGGATACAAAGCCAGAACCGGATACAAAACAGGAACCCGATGCAAATCCGCATCCGGAACAGACCCGGAACCGGATACGGAGCCGTAAACGGATACAGAACCCGAACGGGATAGAGAGCCGTAACCGGATACAGGGCCGTAACCGGATATAGACCTGGAATCGGATACAGAGCTGGAACCCGGTACCGAGGTGGCACTGGATACAGAGCTTGATCCGGATGCAGTACCGGAACGGGATATTGATCCGGAACCGGATGCAGAGCCGGAAACCGATACAAAGCCGGAACCCGAAACAAAGGCGGAAGCGGATACAGACCTGCAACCGAATACAGAGCCGGAACCGGATACAGAGCCGTAAAGGAATACAGAGGTGGAACCGGATCCAGAGCCGTAACTGGATACAGACCCTTAACCGGATACAGAGGTGGAACCGGATACACGGCCGAAACCGTATACAGAGCCGGATCCGGATATAGAGCCGGAACCAGATACAGAGCCGGTACCGGATTCAAACCCGGAACCGGGTGCAGAACAGGAAGCGGATTCAGACGCGGAACCGAATGGAGAGCTCTTCCCGGATAAAGAGCCGGTACCGGATACAGAGCCGTAACCGTATACAGAGCCATATCCGTATAGAGAGGCGGAGCTGGATACAGGGCCGTAACCGGATATACATTCGGAACCGGATATAGAGCCGAAACCGGATACAGAGCCGGAACCGGATACAGAGTCGGAACTGGATATAAAGCACGAAGAGGATACACAGCAGGAATCAGTTACAGAGCCGGAACGGGATACAGAACCGGAACCAGGTACAGAGCCGGAACCGGATATAGACCCGATTCAGGATACAGAACTGGAACCGGATTCAGGGCCGTAACCGGATACAGGGCCGAAACCGGATACAGAGCAGGAACCGGATATAGAGCCGGAACGGATATATAGCCGGAACCAGATACAGAGCCGCAACCGGATACAAAGCCGGAACCGGATGCAGAAAAGGAAGTGGATGCAAAGCCGCATATGGACACAGAGCCGTAACCGGATACAGAGCCGAAACCGGAAACGGAGCTGGAACCGGATAAAGAGCCGCAACGGGATACAGGTCCAGATCCCGGCACAGAGCTGGAACCGGATACAGAGCCGGATCCGGAAATAGAGCCCGAACCAGGTACAGAGCAGCTCCCGGGTACAAAGGCGGAACCGCCTACAGACCTGGAACCGGATATAGAGCCGGAACAGCATACAAAGCAGGCACCGAATAAAGAACAGGAACGGGATGCAGAGCTACTTCCGGATAGAGACCCGGAACCGGATACGGAGGCGGAACCGTATACAGAGCCGGAACCGGATACAGAGCCTGATCTGGATATAAAGCAGGAAGCGGATACACAGCTAGAACCAGATAATGAGCCGGAACCGGCTACAGAAACGGAACCGGATACAGAGCCGTAACCGGATACAGAGCCGGAACCGGATACAGAGCCGGAACTGGATATAGACCCTTAACCAGATACAGAGCTGGAACCGCAGACAGGGTAGACCATAGTGCTACTACCTGCCTACTTTGAATTCTCTATGTTAACCCAGTTAAGTGTTATACTTTTTTAAATTAAATGTTTTCGGAAAATTTTATATCTGTGCACTGCAAAAGTTACGCAGTGTGAAACTTTTTTGTTATTGAGTTTACATCAGGGAACCAGCGAGAACAAATGTTGTGGAAGGTTGGAGAAAGTTTTTAAAATAAACCAAAAGGCAGTAACCTCTTTCTTTTATCCAGTAAGGCAAACAAAAGGTATTCATCTATTCAGCGTCAGGCCTGACACAGAAGATAGTATAAGGAGCAGCACTAACATTAGTTCGAAAGAAGCCGTGTGTGTAACTGTGAGCTGTTATTGCGCTATTGTTTAATATTTTTGTAAATATTTGTAGTTATGGAGGGGGAAGCTAGGAAGAGACGATATGTTGGTAAATTAAGAAGTAAGGAACGCCAAATAATTATGAATGTGTTAGATTATTTTTGAAGTAAAATGCGTGTAAGGCAGTAAAAGAAACAGCTAAGGCTATTGCGTGTTCAGAAGCAGTAGTGTATAGGATTAAAAAGGAACTAATGAAAGGACCTCTAAGGACGCCATCGAAAAAGAAAGCAAAAAGGGCGGGACTACACAAAACGCTAGGTTAACGCAATATGATTGAATAGTGCAAGGTGGAGTGCGGCGAATTGTTCATTCTTTACAGTTTGCAAATATTCAACCCACGCTGAATATAATTTTGTCACGGTTCAACAAGTGATGAGACTCTACCAAATTTCTCAAGGGCCACTCTTAGTCGGTTCTTACATGATTTGGGGTCCGAATATGAAAGAAGGGGTAAGAAGTGCATATTAATAGAAAGCGACGATACCATCAGATGGCGACATAAATATCTAAAATACATAAAAAGGTTTAGGGACCAGGGGAAATCAATTGTTTATACAGACGAGTCATTTGTAAATTTAGGTCATACAGTAACAAAGACGTGGAGGGATACCAAAGTTAAATGTCCCGTCTCATCAAGCAGCAATTGAAGTACTAAGTACAGGACTCTGGTCACCTCGGGGTCGCGCGCGGAGAAAGATTCGCAAATAGTACATGTTGCAACACTGCGCTCCATTTACCGTGTACTGTCTTCTAAGGGTCAAACGCGCTTTAGAACCGGATACTGGGCGAAACCGGATACAGACCTGGAACCGTATAAAGAGCCGGAACCGGATACAGAGCTGGAACCGGATACAGAGACGCAACCGGATACAGAGCTGGAACTGGATAAAGAGCCGGAACACGATTTAGTGCCGGAACCGGATACAGATCTGGAACGGGATAAGAGCCGGAACCGGATACAGAGCCGGAACCCGATACAGTGCCGGAACAGGATACAGAGCTGGAACCGGATAAAGAGGCGGAACCGGATACAGAAAAACATTCCGGCACAGAGCTGGAACAGATTACAGATCCGGAACCGGATATAGAGCCGGAACCCGATACAGAGCAGGAGCCGGGTACAAAGCCGGAACCGGATGCAGACCTAGAACCGGACATGGAGCCGGAACCGGATACAGAGCCGGAACAGGATACAAAGCCGGAACCGGATACGGAGCCAGAGACGGATACAGAGCCGGAACGGGACAGAGAGCCGGAACCGGATACAGGGGCGTAGCCGGATATACTACCGGAACCGGATACAGAGCTGGAACCAGATACAGAGCTGGAACTGGATACAGAGCTGGAACCGGATACAGAGCAAGATTGTGGAACAGAGCCAGAAAAGGATATATTGCCTGAACCGGATACAGAGCCGGAACCGGATACAAAGCCGGAACTGGGTACAGAAGAGGAAGCGGATGCAGAGTCGCATGCTTATACAGACCCGGAACCGGATACAGAGCCGGAACCGGATACAGAGCCGGAACCCGATACAATGCCGGAACCGGATACAGACCTGGAGCCAAATAAAGCGCCGAAAACGTCTACAGAGCTGGAACCAGATACAGAGCTTGAACCGGAAACAGAGCCACAACCGGATACATAGCCGTAACAGGATACAATGCCGGAACCGGATACGGAGCCAGAGACGGATACATGGCCGGAACGGATTAGAGAACCGGAACCGGATACAGGGGCATAACCGGATATAGACCCGGAACCGGATACAGAGCTGGAACCAGATACAGAGCTGGAACAAGATACAGAGCTGGAACCAGATACAGAGCTGGAACTGGATACAGAGCTGGAACCGGATACAGAGCCAGATTCTGGAACAGAGCCAGAACAGGATATATTGCCTGACCGGATACAGAGCTGGAACCGGATACAAAGCCGGAGCTGGGTACAGAACAGGAAGCGGATGCAGAGTCGCATGCTTATACAGACCCGGAACCGGATACAAAGAAGGAATCGGATACAAAGCCGGAACCAGATACAGAACAGGATGCGGATGCAGAGACGCATTCTTATACAGACCCGAAACCGGAGACAGAGCCGGAATCGGATATAGAGCCGGAACTGAATACAGAGCCGGAACCGGATACAGAGCCGAAACCGCATACTGAGCAGGTACCTGATACACAGCTGGAACCAGATACAGAGCTGGAACTGGATACAGAGCTGGAATAGGATACAGAGCCAGATTCTGGCACAGAGCTGCAACCGCGTACGGAACCGGAACCGGACATAGAGCCGGAACCGGATACAGAGCCGGAACCCGATACAATGCCGGAACCGGATACAGACCTGGAGCCAAATAAAGCGCCGAAAACGTCTACAGAGCTGGAACCAGATACAGAGCTTGAACCGGATACAGAGCCAGAACCGGATACATAGCCGTAACAGGATACAATGCCGGAACCGGATACGGAGCCAGAGACGGATACATGGCCGGAACGGATTAGAGAACCGGAACCGGAGACAGGGGCATAACCGGATATAGACCCGGAACCGGATACAGAGCTGGAACCAGATACAGAGCTGGAACCAGATACAGAGCTGGAACTGATACAGAGCTGGAACCGGATACAGAGCCAGATTCTGGAACAGAGCCAGAACAGGATATATTGCCTGACCGGATACAGAGCTGGAACCGGATACAAAGCCGGAACTGGGTACAGAACAGGAAGCGGAAGCAGAGCCGCATCCTTACACAGACCCGGAACCGGATATAAAGACGGAACGGGATACAAAGCCGCAACCGGATACAGAACAGGAAGCGGATGCAGAGCCGGAACTGGATACAGAGCCGGAAAGGGATACAGAGCCGGAACCGGATACAAAGCTAGAACCGGATACAAAACAGGAACCGGATGCAAATCCGCATCCGGATGCAGACCCGGAACAGCATACGGAGCCGTAAACAGATACAGAGCCGTAACGGGATAGAGAGCCGTAACCGGATACAAGGCCGTAACCGGATATAGAGCCGAAACCCGTTACAGAGCTGCAAACAGATACAGAGGTGGAACTGGATACTGAGCTGGAACCGGATACAGAGCCAGATCCTGGAACGGAGCTGGAACCGGGTACAGTACCGGAACCGGATATAGAGCCGGAACCGGATACAGAGACGGAACTAGGTACAGATCCTTAACCGGATACAGAGCTGGACCCGGATAAAGCGCCGAAACCGGATACAAAGCCGGAACCGGATACAGAGCCGGAACCGGATATAGAGCTGGAACCGGATACAGAACAGGAAGCGGATACAGACCAGGAACCGGATACAGAGGCGGAACCGAATATAGAGCCGGAACACCATACAGACCCGGAAAGGGAATCAGGACCGGAACAGGATACAGAGCTGGAACCGGATACAGACCCGAAACGGGATAAAACAGGAACCGGATAAAGAGCCGCTACCGCATACACAGCGGGAACCAGATACAGAGCTGGAACCTGATACAGAACCGGAACCAGATACTGAGCCGGAAACGGATACAGAACTGGAAGCGGATACAGAGCCGAAACCGGATACAGAGCCGGAACCGGATATAGAGCCGGAACCGGATTCAGAGCCGGAACTGGGTACAGATCCTTAACGGGATACAGAGCTGGAACCGGAAAAAGGGCCGAAAACGGATACAGAGCCGGAACCGGACGCAGAGGCGGAACCGGATATAGAGCCGGAACCGGATACAAAGCCGGAACCTGATACAGAACAGGAAGCGGATACAGACCCGGAACCGGATACCGAGCCGGAACCGTATATAGAGCCGAAACTGGATACAGACCCATAACCGTATACAGAGCTTGAACCGGATACACGGCCGAAACCGGATTACGAGCCGGAACCGGAGATAGAGCCGGAACCGTAGAAAGAGCCGGAAGCGGATACAAAGCCGGAACCGGATGCATAATAGGAAGCGGATGCAGAGCCGCATCCGGAGACACACCCGGAAACGGATACAGAGAAGGAACCGGATTTAGAGCCGGAACCAGATACAGACCCGCAATGGAATACAGAAGAGGAACCGGATACAGAGCCGGAACCGGATACACAGCCGGAACTGGATAAGGAGCTGGAACCGGATACCGTGACGGTTCCGGAAATAGAGCAAGAACCGGATGCAGAGCAGGAGCCGGATACTTATCCGTAACCGGATAACACCTGGAACCGAATAAAGAGCCGGAACCGGATACAGAGCTGGAACCGGATGCAGAGCCAGAACCGGATACAGAGCTGGAACCACATAAAAAACCGGAACACGATTTAGTGCCGGAACCGGATACAATCCCGGAACGGGATAAGAGCCGTAATCGGATTATGCCCCGGAATCCGATACAGAGCCGGAACCGGATACGGTGAAACATTTCGGCACAGAGCTGGAACAGGTTACAGATCCGGAACCGGATATAGAGCTGGAACCCGATACAGAGAAGGAGTCGGGTACAAAGCCGGAACCGGATGTAGAGCTGGAACCGGATATGGAGCCGGAACCGGATACAGAGCAGGAGCAGGATACAATGCCGGAACCAGATACGGAAGCAGAGAGGGATACAGAGCCGGAATGGATTACAGAGCCGCAACCGGATACACGGGTGTAACCGGATATAGACCCGGAACCGGATATAGAGCTGGAACCAGATACAGACCTGGAACAGGATACAGAGCTGAACCCAGATACAGAGCCAGTTCCGGAACAGAGCCAGAACAGGATATATTGCCTGAACCGGATACAGAGCCGGAACCGGATACAAAGCCGGAACTGGATACAGAGCCGAACCGGATACAGAGCCGGAACCGGATAAAAAGCCGGAACCGGATAAAAAGCCGGAACCGGATACACAGCCGGAACCGGATACAGAGCCGGAACCGGATACAGAGCCGAACCGGATACAGAGCCGGAACCGGATAAATAGCCGGAACCGGATACAGAGCCGGAACCTGATACAAAGCCGGAACTGGATACAGAGCCGAACCGGATACAGAGCCGGAACCGGATAAAAGCCGGAACCGGATACAGAGTCGGAACCGGATACAGAGCCGGGAACGGATACAGAGCCGAACCGGATACAGAGCCGGAACCGGATAAAAAGCCGGAACCGGATACAGAGCCGGCACCGGATACAAAGCCGGAACCGGATACAGAGCCGGATACGGATAAAAGTCACATTCCTTTACAGAGCTGGAAACGGATACAGACCTGGAACCGGATATAGAGCCGGAACTGGATAATAGCCGGATTTGGATACAGAGTCGGAACCGGATAGAAAGTCAGAACCGGATACAAAGCAGGAACCGCATGCAAATCCGCAACCGGATCAGACCCGGAACCGTATACGGAGCCATATACGGATACAGAGCCGGAAGGGGATAGAGAGCCGGAACCGGATACAGGGCCCTAACCGCATATAGACCCGGAATCGGATACAGAGCTGGAAATTAGATACAGAGGTGGAACTGGATACAGGGCTGGAACCGGATACAGAGCCAGATTCTGGAACGGAGCTGGAACCGGGTACAGAGCCGGAACCCGATACAAAGCCGGAACCGAATAGAGAGCCGGAACCGGATATAGAGCTGGAACCGGATACAGAGCCGGAACCGGATACAGTGCCGGAACCGGATACAGAGCCGCAACCTGATACAGAACCTGAACCGGCCACGGAGCCGGAAGTGGATACAGAGCTGGAATTGTATACAGAACCTTAACAGGATACAGAAACGGAACCAGATACACAGCCGGAACCGGATACAGACCCTTAACCGGATACAGAGCTGGAACCAGATACAGAGACGGAACCGGATACAGAGCTGGAACCGGATACAGAGCCGGAACCGCATCAGAGCCGGTACCTGATACAGAGCTGGAGCCAGATATAGAGCTGGAACTCGGTTCAGAGCTGGAATAGGATACAGAGCCAGATTCCGGCACAGAGCTGCAACCGCGTACGGAACCGGAACCGGATATAGAGCCGGAACCAGAAACAGAGCCGGAACCCGATACAATGCCGGAGCCGGATACAGACCTGGAACCGAATATAACGCCGGAAACGTCTACAAGGCTGGAATCAGATACAGAGCTTGAACCGGATACAGAGCCAGAATCGGATACACAGCTTGAACCGGATACAAAGCCGGAACCCGATAACAGGCGGAACCGCTTACAGAACCTGAACCGGATACGGAGCCGGAACTTGAAACAGAGCCGCAACCAGATAACAGGCGGAACCGGATACTGACCCTCAACAGGATATAGAGCTGGAATTGTCTACAGTGCCGTAACCGGATAAAGGGCCGGAACCGGATACAAAGCCGGAACTGGGTACAGAACAGGAAGCGGAAGCAGAGCCGCATCCTTACACAGACCCGGCACCGGATACAAAGACGGAACCGGATACAAAGCCGCAACCGGATACAGAACAGGAAGCGGATGCAGAGCCGGAACTGGATACAGAGCGGGAACGGGATACAGAGCCGGAACCGGATACAAAGCTAGAACCGGATACAAAACAGGAACCGGATGCAAATCCGCATCCGGATGCAGACCCGGAACAGCATACGGAGCCGTAAACGGATACAGAGCCGGAACGGGATAGAGAGCCATAACCGGATACAAGGCCGTAACCGGATATAGAGCCGAAACCCGTTACAGAGCTGCAAACAGATACAGAGGTGGAACTGGATACCGAGCTGGAACCGGATACAGAGCCAGATCCTGGAACGGAGCTGGAACCGGGTACAGTGCCGGAACCGGATATAGAGCCGGAACAGGGTACAGAGCCGGAACCCGATACAAAGCCGGAACCGGATGCATAACAGGAATAGGATGCAGAGCCGCATCCGGATACAGACCCAAAACCGGATACAGAGAAGGAACCGGATTTAGAGTCGGAACCAGATACAGACCCGCAATGGGATACAGAGCCGGAACCGGATGTAGAGCCGGAACCAGATACAGAGCCGGAACCGGATATAGAGCCGGAAGCGGATACATAGCAGGATCTGGACACAGACCCTTAACGGGGTACAGAGCTGTAAACGGATAATGAGCCGGAACCGGATACAGAGCTGGAACCGGATACAGAGCTGGGACCGGATAAGGAGCCGGAACGGGATACAGAGCCAGATCCCGGCACAGAGGTGGAACCGGAAACAAAGCCCGATCCGGATATAGAGCTGGAACCGCATATAGAACCGGAACCGGATACAAAGCCGGAACCGTTTGCAGAGCCGCAACCGGACACAGACCCGAAACCGGATACGGAGACGGAACCGGATACAGAGCCAGATTCAGGCACAGAGCTGGAACCGCGTACAGAACCAGATACATGCCGGAACCCGATACAAATCCGGAACCGGATACAGAACAGGAAGCGGATGCAGAGCCGCATCCGGATACAGAGCCGGAACCGCATCAGAGCCGGTACCTGATACAGAGCTGGAGCCAGATATAGAGCTGGAACTGGATTCAGAGCTGGAATAGGATACAGAGCCAGATTCCGGCACAGAGCTGCAACCGCGTACGGAACCGGAACCGGATATAGAGCCGGAACCGGAAACAGAGCCGGAACCCGATACAATGCCGGAACCGGATACAGACCTGGAACCGAATATAACGCCGGAAACGTCTACAGAGCTGGAATCTGATACAGAGCTTGAACCGGATACAGAGCCAGATCGGATACACAGCTTGAACGGGATACAAAGCCGGAACCCGATAACAGGCGGAACCGCTTACAGAACCTGAACCGGATACGGAGCCGGAACTTGAAACAGAGCCGCAACCAGATAACAGGCGGAACCGGAAACAGACCCTCAACAGGATATAGAGCTGGAATTGTCTACAGTGCCGTAACCGGATAAAGGGCCGGAACCGGATACACAGCCGGAACCGGATATACACGCTTAACCGGATACAGTGCTGGAACCGGATACAGAGCCGAAACCGGATACAGAGCCGGAACCAGATACAGAGCCGGAACCGGATATAGAGCCGGAAGCGGATACATAGCAGGATCTGGACACAGACCCTTAACGGGGTACAGAGCTGTAAACGGATAATGAGCCGGAACCGGATACAGAGCTGGAACCGGATACAGACCCGGAACGGGATAAAACCGGAACCGGATAAAGAGCCGCTACCGGATACACAGCGCGAACCAGATACGAGCTGGAACCTGATACAGAACCGGAACCAGATACAGAGCGAGAAACGGATACAGACCCGGACAAGGATACAGAGCTGGAACCGGACACAGAGCCGGAACCGGATATAGACACGGAACTAGGTACAGATCCTTAACCGGATACAGAGCTGGACCCGGATAAAGCGCCGAAACCGGATACAAAGCCGGAACCGGATACAGAGCCGGAATCGGATATAGAGCCGGAACCGGATACAGAGCAGGAAGCGGATACAGACCAGGAACCGGATACAGAAGCGGAACCGAATTTAGAGCCGGAACACCATACAGACCCGGAACGGGAATCAGGACCGGAACAGGATACAGAGCTGGAACCGGATACAGACCCGAAACGGGATAAAACAGGAACCGGATAAAGAGCCGCTACCGGATACACAGCGGGAACCAGATACAGAGCTGGAACCTGATACAGAACCGGAACCAGATACAGAGCCGGAAACGGATACAGAGCTGGAAGCGGATACAGAGCCGAAACCGGATACAGAGCCGGAACCGGATATAGAGCCGGAACCGGATTCAGAGCCGGAACTGGGTACAGATCCTTAACGGGATACAGAGCTGGAACCGGAAAAAGGGCCGAAAACGGATACCGAGCCGGAACCGGATGCAGAGGCGGAACCGGATATAGAGCCGGAACCGGATGCAAAGCCGGAACCTGATACAGAAAAGGAACCGGATACAGACCCGGAACCGGATACCGAGCCGGAACCGTATATAGAGCCGAAACTGGATACAGAGCCATAACCGTATACAGAGATTGAACCGGATACAGGGCCGAAACCGGATACCGAGCCAGAACCGGAGATAGAGCCGGAACCGGAGAAAGAGCCGGAAGCGGATACAAAGCCGGAACCGGATGCATAATAGGAAGCGGATGCAGAGCCGCATCCGGAGACACACCCGGAACCGGATACAGAGAAGGAACCGGATTTAGAGCCGGAACCAGATACAGACCCGCAATGGGATACAGAAGAGGAACCAGATACACAGCCGGAACTGGATAAGGAGCTGGAACCGGATACCGTGACGGTTCCGGAAATAGAGCAAGAACCGGATGCAGAGCAGGAGCCGGATATTTATCCGTAACCGGATAACACCTGGAACCGAATAAAGAGCCGGAACCGGATACAGAGCTGGAACCGGATGCAGAGCCAGAACCGGATACAGAGCTGTAACCGCATAAAGAACCGGAACACGATTTAGTGCCGGAACCGGATACAATCCCGGAACGGGATAAGAGCCGGAATCGGATTATGCCCCGGAATCCGATACAGAGCCGGAACAGGATTCAGTGAAACATTCCGGCACAGAGCTGGAACCGGTTACAGATCCGGAACAGGATATAGAGCCGGAACCCGATACAGAGAAGGAGCCGGGTACAAAGCCGGAACCGGATGTAGACCTGGAACCGGATATGGAGCCGGAACCGCATAAAGAGCCCGAGCAGAATACAATGCCGGAACCAGATACGGAGCCAGAGACGGATACAGAGCCGGAACGGATTACAGAGCCGCAACCGGATACACGGGAGTAACCGGATATAGACCCGGAACCGGATATAGAGCTGGAACCAGATACAGACCTGGAACAGGATACAGAGCTGAACCCGGATACAGAGCCAGTTCCGGAAAAGAGCCTGAACAGGATATATTGCCTGAACCGGATACAGAGCCGGAACCGGATACAAAGCCGGAACTGGATACAGAGCCGAACCGGATACAGAGCCGGAACCGGATAAAAAGCCGGAACCGGATACAGAGCCGGAACCGGATACACAGTCGGAACCGGATACAGAGCCGGAACCGGATAAAAAGCCGGAACCGGATACAGAGCCGGAACCATATATAGAGCCGGAACCAGATACAGAGCCGGAACTGGATACAGACCCTTAAGGGATACGGAGCTGGAAAAGGATAATGAGCCGGAACCGTATACAGAGCCGGAAACGGATAAGAGGCGAAACCGGGTACAGAACCGGAACCGGATACAGAGCCAGAACGGGATACAGACCCGCGACAGGATACAGAGATGCAACCGTATACAGAGCCGTAACCGGATATAGGGCCGGAACCGATTACAGACCCATAACCGGATACAGAGCTGGAGCCGGATACAGAGCGGTACCGGATACAGAGCCGGAACTGGAAACAGACCCTTATACGGATACAGAACGGGAAACGTATAATGAGCCGGAACCGGATACAGAGCTGGAACCGGATATAGAGCCGGAACCGAATACAGAGCCGGAACCGGATAAGAGGTGGTACCGGAAACAGAACCGTAACCGGATACGGAGCCGGAGACAGATACAGAGCCTGAGCCGGATACGGAGCTGGAACCAGATATAGAGCCGGAACCGGATACAGACTCAACACCGGATACAGAGCTGGAACCGGATATAGAGCCGGAACCGGATAAGAGGCGGAACCGGAAGCAGAACCGTAACCGGATACGGAGCCGGAGACGGATACAGAGCCTGAACCGGATACGGAGGCGGAACCGGATATACAGCCGGAGCCGGATACAGAGCCGGAACCCGATACAAAGCCGGAACCGGATGGAGACCTGGATCCGAATATAGAGCCGTAACCTGATACAGCGCCGGAACGGGATACAGAGCCAGAACCCGATAAAGGGCCGGAACCGGATACAGAGCCGGAGCCGGATATAGAGCTGGAACCGGATACAAGGCGGAACTGGATACAGACCCTTAACCGGATACAGAGCTTCAAACGGATAATAAGCCGGAACCGGATACAGAACCGGAACGGGATAAGAGGCGGAACCGGATACGGAACCGTAACCGGATACAGAGCCGGTACCGTATACAGAGACGGAACTGGATACAGACCCTTAACCGGATACAGAGCTGGAACCGGATACAGAGCTTTAACCGGATAAAGAGCAAGAACCGCATACAGACCCGTTTCCGGCACAGAGCTGGAGCCGGATACAGAACCGGAACCGGATATAGAATCGGAACCGTATACAGAGCAGGAGCCGGGTACAAATCTGGTTCCGGATTCAGACCTGGAACCGGATATAGAACCGGAAGCGGATACTGAGCCGGAACCGGATACAGAGCCGGAGCCGGATATAGAGCTGGAACCGGATACAAGGCGGAACTAGATACAGACCCT
This sequence comes from Tenodera sinensis, assembly GCA_030765045.1. Lineage (NCBI taxonomy): Eukaryota > Metazoa > Arthropoda > Insecta > Mantodea > Mantidae > Tenodera > Tenodera sinensis. The sequence continues at coordinate 5,075,566 of CM060973.1, read as the reverse complement.
TAACCGGATACAGAGCTTGAAACGGATAATAAGCCGGAACCGGATACAGACCCGGATCGGGATACAGATGCGGAACTGGATACAGAGGAGGACCCAGGTACAGAGCCGGAACCGGATACAGAGGCGGAACCGGATACAGAGCCGGAACCGGATACAGAGCCGGAACCGGATACAGAGCTTTAACCGGATAAAGAGCAAGAACCGGATACAGACCCGTTTCCGGCACAGAGCTGGAGCCGGATACAGAACCGGAACTGGATATAGAGCCGGAACGGGATACAGACCATTAACCGGATACAGAGCTGGAACCAGATACAGAGCCGGAACCGGATACAGAGCTGGAAGCGGATACAGAGCCGGAACCGCATCAGAGCCGGTACCTGATACAGAGGTGGAGCCAGATATAGAGCTGTAACTGGGTTCAGAGCTGGAATAGGATACAGAGCCAGATTCCGGCACAGAGCTGCAACCGCGTACGGAACCGGAACCGGATATAGAGCCGGAACCGGATACAGACCCTCTACAGGATATAGAGCTGGAATTGTCTACAGTGCCGTAACCGGATAAAGGGCCGGAACCGGATACAAAGCCGGAACTGGGTACAGAACAGGAAGCGGAAGCAGAGCCGCATCCTTACACAGACCCGGAACCGGATACAAAGACGGAACCGGATACAAAGCCGCAACCGGATACAGAACAGGAAGCGGATGCAGAGCCGGAACTGGATACAGAGCGGGAACGGGATACAGAGCCGGAACCGGATACAAAGCTAGAACCGGATACAAAACAGGAACCGGATGCAAATCCGCATCCGGATGCAGACCCGGAACAGCATACGGAGCCGTAAACGGATACAGAGCCGGAACGGGATAGAGAGCCATAACCAGATACAAGGCCGTAACCGGATATAGAGCCGAAACCGGTTACAGAGCTGCAAACAGATACAGAGGTGGAACTGGATACAGAGCTGGAACCGGATACAGAGCCAGATCCTGGAACGGAGCTGGAACCGGGTACAGTGCCGGAACCAGATATAGAGCCGGAACAGAGTACAGAGCCGGAACCCGATACAAAGCCGGAACCGGATGCATAACAGGGATAGGATGCAGAGCCGCATCCGGATACAGACCCAAAACCGGATACAGAGAAGGAACCGGATTTAGAGCCGGAACCAGATACAGACCCGCAATGGGATACAGAGCCGGAACCGGATGTAGAGCCGGAACCGGATATAGAGCCGGAACCGGATACAGAGCCGGAACCGGATTCACACTTGGAACCGGATATGAAGCCGGAACCGGATACAGAGCTGGGACCGGATAAGGAGCCGGAACGGGATACAGAGCCAGTTCCCGGCAAAGGGGTGGAACCGGAAACAGAGCCCGATCCGGATATAGAGCTGGAACCGCATATAGAGCCGGAACCGGATACAAAGCCGGAACCGTTTGCAGAGCCGCATCCGGATACAGACCCGAAACCGGATACGGAGACGGAACCGGATACAGAGCCAGATTCAGGCACAGAGCTGGAACCGCGTACAGAACCAGATACATGCCGGAACCCGATACAAATCCGGAACCGGATACAGAACAGGAAGCGGATGCAGAGCCGCATCCGGATACAGATCCGGAACCAGATACAGAGCCGGAACCGGATACAGAGCCGGAAACGCATCAGAGCCGGTACCTGATACAGGGCTGGAGCCAGATATAGAGCTGGAACTGGATTCAGAGCTGGAATAGGATACAGAGCCAGAACCGGATACAGAGCTGGAACCACATAAAAAACCGGAACACGATTTAGTGCCGGAACCGGATACAATCCCGGAACGGGATAAGAGCCGTAATCGGATTATGCCCCGGAATCCGATACAGAGCCGGAACCGGATACGGTGAAACATTTCGGCACAGAGCTGGAACAGGTTACAGATCCGGAACCGGATATAGAGCTGGAACCCGATACAGAGAAGGAGTCGGGTACAAAGCCGGAACCGGATGTAGAGCTGGAACCGGATATGGAGCCGGAACCGGATACAGAGCAGGAGCAGGATACAATGCCGGAACCAGATACGGAAGCAGAGAGGGATACAGAGCCGGAATGGATTACAGAGCCGCAACCGGATACACGGGTGTAACCGGATATAGACCCGGAACCGGATATAGAGCTGGAACCAGATACAGACCTGGAACAGGATACAGAGCTGAACCCAGATACAGAGCCAGTTCCGGAACAGAGCCAGAACAGGATATATTGCCTGAACCGGATACAGAGCCGGAACCGGATACAAAGCCGGAACTGGATACAGAGCCGAACCGGATACAGAGCCGGAACCGGATAAAAAGCCGGAACCGGATAAAAAGCCGGAACCGGATACACAGCCGGAACCGGATACAGAGCCGGAACCGGATACAGAGCCGAACCGGATACAGAGCCGGAACCGGATAAATAGCCGGAACCGGATACAGAGCCGGAACCTGATACAAAGCCGGAACTGGATACAGAGCCGAACCGGATACAGAGCCGGAACCGGATAAAAGCCGGAACCGGATACAGAGTCGGAACCGGATACAGAGCCGGGAACGGATACAGAGCCGAACCGGATACAGAGCCGGAACCGGATAAAAAGCCGGAACCGGATACAGAGCCGGCACCGGATACAAAGCCGGAACCGGATACAGAGCCGGATACGGATAAAAGTCACATTCCTTTACAGAGCTGGAAACGGATACAGACCTGGAACCGGATATAGAGCCGGAACTGGATAATAGCCGGATTTGGATACAGAGTCGGAACCGGATAGAAAGTCAGAACCGGATACAAAGCAGGAACCGCATGCAAATCCGCAACCGGATCAGACCCGGAACCGTATACGGAGCCATATACGGATACAGAGCCGGAAGGGGATAGAGAGCCGGAACCGGATACAGGGCCCTAACCGCATATAGACCCGGAATCGGATACAGAGCTGGAAATTAGATACAGAGGTGGAACTGGATACAGGGCTGGAACCGGATACAGAGCCAGATTCTGGAACGGAGCTGGAACCGGGTACAGAGCCGGAACCCGATACAAAGCCGGAACCGAATAGAGAGCCGGAACCGGATATAGAGCTGGAACCGGATACAGAGCCGGAACCGGATACAGTGCCGGAACCGGATACAGAGCCGCAACCTGATACAGAACCTGAACCGGCCACGGAGCCGGAAGTGGATACAGAGCTGGAATTGTATACAGAACCTTAACAGGATACAGAAACGGAACCAGATACACAGCCGGAACCGGATACAGACCCTTAACCGGATACAGAGCTGGAACCAGATACAGAGACGGAACCGGATACAGAGCTGGAACCGGATACAGAGCCGGAACCGCATCAGAGCCGGTACCTGATACAGAGCTGGAGCCAGATATAGAGCTGGAACTCGGTTCAGAGCTGGAATAGGATACAGAGCCAGATTCCGGCACAGAGCTGCAACCGCGTACGGAACCGGAACCGGATATAGAGCCGGAACCAGAAACAGAGCCGGAACCCGATACAATGCCGGAGCCGGATACAGACCTGGAACCGAATATAACGCCGGAAACGTCTACAAGGCTGGAATCAGATACAGAGCTTGAACCGGATACAGAGCCAGAATCGGATACACAGCTTGAACCGGATACAAAGCCGGAACCCGATAACAGGCGGAACCGCTTACAGAACCTGAACCGGATACGGAGCCGGAACTTGAAACAGAGCCGCAACCAGATAACAGGCGGAACCGGATACTGACCCTCAACAGGATATAGAGCTGGAATTGTCTACAGTGCCGTAACCGGATAAAGGGCCGGAACCGGATACAAAGCCGGAACTGGGTACAGAACAGGAAGCGGAAGCAGAGCCGCATCCTTACACAGACCCGGCACCGGATACAAAGACGGAACCGGATACAAAGCCGCAACCGGATACAGAACAGGAAGCGGATGCAGAGCCGGAACTGGATACAGAGCGGGAACGGGATACAGAGCCGGAACCGGATACAAAGCTAGAACCGGATACAAAACAGGAACCGGATGCAAATCCGCATCCGGATGCAGACCCGGAACAGCATACGGAGCCGTAAACGGATACAGAGCCGGAACGGGATAGAGAGCCATAACCGGATACAAGGCCGTAACCGGATATAGAGCCGAAACCCGTTACAGAGCTGCAAACAGATACAGAGGTGGAACTGGATACCGAGCTGGAACCGGATACAGAGCCAGATCCTGGAACGGAGCTGGAACCGGGTACAGTGCCGGAACCGGATATAGAGCCGGAACAGGGTACAGAGCCGGAACCCGATACAAAGCCGGAACCGGATGCATAACAGGAATAGGATGCAGAGCCGCATCCGGATACAGACCCAAAACCGGATACAGAGAAGGAACCGGATTTAGAGTCGGAACCAGATACAGACCCGCAATGGGATACAGAGCCGGAACCGGATGTAGAGCCGGAACCAGATACAGAGCCGGAACCGGATATAGAGCCGGAAGCGGATACATAGCAGGATCTGGACACAGACCCTTAACGGGGTACAGAGCTGTAAACGGATAATGAGCCGGAACCGGATACAGAGCTGGAACCGGATACAGAGCTGGGACCGGATAAGGAGCCGGAACGGGATACAGAGCCAGATCCCGGCACAGAGGTGGAACCGGAAACAAAGCCCGATCCGGATATAGAGCTGGAACCGCATATAGAACCGGAACCGGATACAAAGCCGGAACCGTTTGCAGAGCCGCAACCGGACACAGACCCGAAACCGGATACGGAGACGGAACCGGATACAGAGCCAGATTCAGGCACAGAGCTGGAACCGCGTACAGAACCAGATACATGCCGGAACCCGATACAAATCCGGAACCGGATACAGAACAGGAAGCGGATGCAGAGCCGCATCCGGATACAGAGCCGGAACCGCATCAGAGCCGGTACCTGATACAGAGCTGGAGCCAGATATAGAGCTGGAACTGGATTCAGAGCTGGAATAGGATACAGAGCCAGATTCCGGCACAGAGCTGCAACCGCGTACGGAACCGGAACCGGATATAGAGCCGGAACCGGAAACAGAGCCGGAACCCGATACAATGCCGGAACCGGATACAGACCTGGAACCGAATATAACGCCGGAAACGTCTACAGAGCTGGAATCTGATACAGAGCTTGAACCGGATACAGAGCCAGATCGGATACACAGCTTGAACGGGATACAAAGCCGGAACCCGATAACAGGCGGAACCGCTTACAGAACCTGAACCGGATACGGAGCCGGAACTTGAAACAGAGCCGCAACCAGATAACAGGCGGAACCGGAAACAGACCCTCAACAGGATATAGAGCTGGAATTGTCTACAGTGCCGTAACCGGATAAAGGGCCGGAACCGGATACACAGCCGGAACCGGATATACACGCTTAACCGGATACAGTGCTGGAACCGGATACAGAGCCGAAACCGGATACAGAGCCGGAACCAGATACAGAGCCGGAACCGGATATAGAGCCGGAAGCGGATACATAGCAGGATCTGGACACAGACCCTTAACGGGGTACAGAGCTGTAAACGGATAATGAGCCGGAACCGGATACAGAGCTGGAACCGGATACAGACCCGGAACGGGATAAAACCGGAACCGGATAAAGAGCCGCTACCGGATACACAGCGCGAACCAGATACGAGCTGGAACCTGATACAGAACCGGAACCAGATACAGAGCGAGAAACGGATACAGACCCGGACAAGGATACAGAGCTGGAACCGGACACAGAGCCGGAACCGGATATAGACACGGAACTAGGTACAGATCCTTAACCGGATACAGAGCTGGACCCGGATAAAGCGCCGAAACCGGATACAAAGCCGGAACCGGATACAGAGCCGGAATCGGATATAGAGCCGGAACCGGATACAGAGCAGGAAGCGGATACAGACCAGGAACCGGATACAGAAGCGGAACCGAATTTAGAGCCGGAACACCATACAGACCCGGAACGGGAATCAGGACCGGAACAGGATACAGAGCTGGAACCGGATACAGACCCGAAACGGGATAAAACAGGAACCGGATAAAGAGCCGCTACCGGATACACAGCGGGAACCAGATACAGAGCTGGAACCTGATACAGAACCGGAACCAGATACAGAGCCGGAAACGGATACAGAGCTGGAAGCGGATACAGAGCCGAAACCGGATACAGAGCCGGAACCGGATATAGAGCCGGAACCGGATTCAGAGCCGGAACTGGGTACAGATCCTTAACGGGATACAGAGCTGGAACCGGAAAAAGGGCCGAAAACGGATACCGAGCCGGAACCGGATGCAGAGGCGGAACCGGATATAGAGCCGGAACCGGATGCAAAGCCGGAACCTGATACAGAAAAGGAACCGGATACAGACCCGGAACCGGATACCGAGCCGGAACCGTATATAGAGCCGAAACTGGATACAGAGCCATAACCGTATACAGAGATTGAACCGGATACAGGGCCGAAACCGGATACCGAGCCAGAACCGGAGATAGAGCCGGAACCGGAGAAAGAGCCGGAAGCGGATACAAAGCCGGAACCGGATGCATAATAGGAAGCGGATGCAGAGCCGCATCCGGAGACACACCCGGAACCGGATACAGAGAAGGAACCGGATTTAGAGCCGGAACCAGATACAGACCCGCAATGGGATACAGAAGAGGAACCAGATACACAGCCGGAACTGGATAAGGAGCTGGAACCGGATACCGTGACGGTTCCGGAAATAGAGCAAGAACCGGATGCAGAGCAGGAGCCGGATATTTATCCGTAACCGGATAACACCTGGAACCGAATAAAGAGCCGGAACCGGATACAGAGCTGGAACCGGATGCAGAGCCAGAACCGGATACAGAGCTGTAACCGCATAAAGAACCGGAACACGATTTAGTGCCGGAACCGGATACAATCCCGGAACGGGATAAGAGCCGGAATCGGATTATGCCCCGGAATCCGATACAGAGCCGGAACAGGATTCAGTGAAACATTCCGGCACAGAGCTGGAACCGGTTACAGATCCGGAACAGGATATGGAGCCGGAACCCGATACAGAGAAGGAGCCGGGTACAAAGCCGGAACCGGATGTAGACCTGGAACCGGATATGGAGCCGGAACCGCATAAAGAGCCCGAGCAGAATACAATGCCGGAACCAGATACGGAGCCAGAGACGGATACAGAGCCGGAACGGATTACAGAGCCGCAACCGGATACACGGGAGTAACCGGATATAGACCCGGAACCGGATATAGAGCTGGAACCAGATACAGACCTGGAACAGGATACAGAGCTGAACCCGGATACAGAGCCAGTTCCGGAAAAGAGCCTGAACAGGATATATTGCCTGAACCGGATACAGAGCCGGAACCGGATACAAAGCCGGAACTGGATACAGAGCCGAACCGGATACAGAGCCGGAACCGGATAAAAAGCCGGAACCGGATACAGAGCCGGAACCGGATACACAGTCGGAACCGGATACAGAGCCGGAACCGGATAAAAAGCCGGAACCGGATACAGAGCCGGAACCATATATAGAGCCGGAACCAGATACAGAGCCGGAACTGGATACAGACCCTTAAGGGATACGGAGCTGGAAAAGGATAATGAGCCGGAACCGTATACAGAGCCGGAAACGGATAAGAGGCGAAACCGGGTACAGAACCGGAACCGGATACAGAGCCAGAACGGGATACAGACCCGCGACAGGATACAGAGATGCAACCGTATACAGAGCCGTAACCGGATATAGGGCCGGAACCGATTACAGACCCATAACCGGATACAGAGCTGGAGCCGGATACAGAGCGGTACCGGATACAGAGCCGGAACTGGAAACAGACCCTTATACGGATACAGAACGGGAAACGTATAATGAGCCGGAACCGGATACAGAGCTGGAACCGGATATAGAGCCGGAACCGAATACAGAGCCGGAACCGGATAAGAGGTGGTACCGGAAACAGAACCGTAACCGGATACGGAGCCGGAGACAGATACAGAGCCTGAGCCGGATACGGAGCTGGAACCAGATATAGAGCCGGAACCGGATACAGACTCAACACCGGATACAGAGCTGGAACCGGATATAGAGCCGGAACCGGATAAGAGGCGGAACCGGAAGCAGAACCGTAACCGGATACGGAGCCGGAGACGGATACAGAGCCTGAACCGGATACGGAGGCGGAACCGGATATACAGCCGGAGCCGGATACAGAGCCGGAACCCGATACAAAGCCGGAACCGGATGGAGACCTGGATCCGAATATAGAGCCGTAACCTGATACAGCGCCGGAACGGGATACAGAGCCAGAACCCGATAAAGGGCCGGAACCGGATACAGAGCCGGAGCCGGATATAGAGCTGGAACCGGATACAAGGCGGAACTGGATACAGACCCTTAACCGGATACAGAGCTTCAAACGGATAATAAGCCGGAACCGGATACAGAACCGGAACGGGATAAGAGGCGGAACCGGATACGGAACCGTAACCGGATACAGAGCCGGTACCGTATACAGAGACGGAACTGGATACAGACCCTTAACCGGATACAGAGCTGGAACCGGATACAGAGCTTTAACCGGATAAAGAGCAAGAACCGCATACAGACCCGTTTCCGGCACAGAGCTGGAGCCGGATACAGAACCGGAACCGGATATAGAATCGGAACCGTATACAGAGCAGGAGCCGGGTACAAATCTGGTTCCGGATTCAGACCTGGAACCGGATATAGAACCGGAAGCGGATACTGAGCCGGAACCGGATACAGAGCCGGAGCCGGATATAGAGCTGGAACCGGATACAAGGCGGAACTAGATACAGACCCTTAACCGGATACAGAGCTTGAAACGGATAATAAGCCGGAACCGGATACAGACCCGGATCGGGATACAGATGCGGAACTGGATACAGAGGAGGACCCAGGTACAGAGCCGGAACCGGATACAGAGGCGGAACCGGATACAGAGCCGGAACCGGATACAGAGCCGGAACCGGATACAGAGCTTTAACCGGATAAAGAGCAAGAACCGGATACAGACCCGTTTCCGGCACAGAGCTGGAGCCGGATACAGAACCGGAACTGGATATAGAGCCGGAACGGGATACAGACCATTAACCGGATACAGAGCTGGAACCAGATACAGAGCCGGAACCGGATACAGAGCTGGAAGCGGATACAGAGCCGGAACCGCATCAGAGCCGGTACCTGATACAGAGGTGGAGCCAGATATAGAGCTGTAACTGGGTTCAGAGCTGGAATAGGATACAGAGCCAGATTCCGGCACAGAGCTGCAACCGCGTACGGAACCGGAACCGGATATAGAGCCGGAACCGGATACAGACCCTCTACAGGATATAGAGCTGGAATTGTCTACAGTGCCGTAACCGGATAAAGGGCCGGAACCGGATACAAAGCCGGAACTGGGTACAGAACAGGAAGCGGAAGCAGAGCCGCATCCTTACACAGACCCGGAACCGGATACAAAGACGGAACCGGATACAAAGCCGCAACCGGATACAGAACAGGAAGCGGATGCAGAGCCGGAACTGGATACAGAGCGGGAACGGGATACAGAGCCGGAACCGGATACAAAGCTAGAACCGGATACAAAACAGGAACCGGATGCAAATCCGCATCCGGATGCAGACCCGGAACAGCATACGGAGCCGTAAACGGATACAGAGCCGGAACGGGATAGAGAGCCATAACCAGATACAAGGCCGTAACCGGATATAGAGCCGAAACCGGTTACAGAGCTGCAAACAGATACAGAGGTGGAACTGGATACAGAGCTGGAACCGGATACAGAGCCAGATCCTGGAACGGAGCTGGAACCGGGTACAGTGCCGGAACCAGATATAGAGCCGGAACAGAGTACAGAGCCGGAACCCGATACAAAGCCGGAACCGGATGCATAACAGGGATAGGATGCAGAGCCGCATCCGGATACAGACCCAAAACCGGATACAGAGAAGGAACCGGATTTAGAGCCGGAACCAGATACAGACCCGCAATGGGATACAGAGCCGGAACCGGATGTAGAGCCGGAACCGGATATAGAGCCGGAACCGGATACAGAGCCGGAACCGGATTCACACTTGGAACCGGATATGAAGCCGGAACCGGATACAGAGCTGGGACCGGATAAGGAGCCGGAACGGGATACAGAGCCAGTTCCCGGCAAAGGGGTGGAACCGGAAACAGAGCCCGATCCGGATATAGAGCTGGAACCGCATATAGAGCCGGAACCGGATACAAAGCCGGAACCGTTTGCAGAGCCGCATCCGGATACAGACCCGAAACCGGATACGGAGACGGAACCGGATACAGAGCCAGATTCAGGCACAGAGCTGGAACCGCGTACAGAACCAGATACATGCCGGAACCCGATACAAATCCGGAACCGGATACAGAACAGGAAGCGGATGCAGAGCCGCATCCGGATACAGATCCGGAACCAGATACAGAGCCGGAACCGGATACAGAGCCGGAAACGCATCAGAGCCGGTACCTGATACAGAGCTGGAGCCAGATATAGAGCTGGAACTGGATTCAGAGCTGGAATAGGATACAGAGCCAGATTCCGGCACAGAGCTGCAACCGCGTACGGAACCGGAACCGGATAGAGCCGGAACCGGAAACAGAGCCGGAACCCGATACAATGCCGGAACCGGATACAGACCTGGAACCGAATATAACGCCGGAAACGTCTACAGAGCTGGAATCAGATACAGAGCTTGAACCGGATACACAGCTAGAATCGGATACACAGCTTGAACCGGATACAAAGCCGGAAGCCGATAACAGGCGGAACTGCTTACAGAACCTGAACCGAATACGGAGGCGGAACTTGAAGCAGAGCCGCAACCAGATAACAGGCGGAACCGGATACAGACCCTCCACAGGATATAGAGCTGGAATTGTCTACAGTACCGTAGCCGGATAAAGGGCGGGAACCGGATACACAGCCGGAACCGGATATAGACGCTTAACCGGATACAGTGCTGGAACCGGATACAGAGCCGAAACCGGATACAGAGCCGGAACCAGATACAGAGCCGGAACCGGATATAGAGCCGGAAGCGGATACATAGCAGGATCTGGATACAGACCCTTAACGGGATACAGAGCTGTAAACGGATAATGAGCCGGAACCGGATACAGAGCTGGAACCGGATACAGACCCGGAACGGGATAAAACCGGAACCGGATAAAGAGCCGCTACCGGATACACAGCGCGAACCAGATACAGAGCTGGAACCTGATACAGAACCGGAACCAGATACAGAGCGAGAAACGGATACAGACCCGGACAAGGATACAGAGCTGGAACCGGACACAGAGCCGGAACCGGATATAGAGCCGGAACCGGATACAGACACGGAACTAGGTACAGATCCTTAACCGGATACAGAGCTGGACCCGGATAAAGCGCCGAAACCGGATACAAAGCCGGAACCGGATACAGAGCCGGAACCGGATATAGAGCCGGAACCGGATACAGAGCAGGAAGCGGATACAGACCAGGAACCGGATACAGAGGCGGAACCGAATTTAGAGCCGGAACTCCATACAGACCCGGAACGGGAATCAGGACTGGAACAGGATACAGAGCTGGAACCGGATACAGACCCGAAACGGGATAAAACAGGAACCGAATAAAGAGCCGCTACCGGATACACAGCGGGAACCAGATATAGAGCTGGAACCTGATATAGAACCGGAACCAGATACAGAGCCGGAAACGGATACAGAGCTGGAAGCGGATACAGAGCCGAAACCGGATACAGAGCCGGAACCGGATATAGAGCCGGAACCGGATTCAGAGCCGGAACTGGGTACAGATCCTTAACGGGATACAGAGCTGGAACCGGAAAAAGGGCCGAAAACGGATACCGGGCCGGAACCGGATGCAGAGGCGGAACCGGATATAGAGCCGGAACCGGATACAAAGCCGGAACCTGATACAGAAAAGGAACCGGATACAGACCCGGAACCGGATACCGAGCCGGAACCGTATATAGAGCCGAAACTGGATACAGACCCATAACCGTATACAGAGCTTGAACCGGATATAGGGCCGAAACCGGATACCGAGCCGGAAGCGGAGATAGAGCCGGAACCGGAGAAAGAGCCGGAAGCGGATACAAAGGCGGAACCGGATGCATAATAGGAAGCGGATGCAGAGCCGCATCCGGAGACACACCCGGAACCGGATACAGAAAAGGAACCGGATTTAGAGCCGGAACCAGATACAGACCCGCAATGGGATACAGAAGAGGAACCGGATACAGAGCCGGAACCGGATACATAGCCGGAACTGGATAAGGAGCTGGAACCGCATACTGTGACGGTTCCGGAAATAGAGCAAGAACCGGATGCAGAGCAGGAGCCGGATACTTATCAGTAACCGGATAACACCTGTAACCGAATAAAGAGCCGGAACCGGATACAGAGCTGGAACCGGATGCAGAGCCAGAACCGGATACAGAGCTGGAACCGCATTAAGAACCGGAACACGATTTAGTGCCGGCACCGGATACAATCCCGGAACGGGATAAGAGCCGGAGTCGGATTATGCCCCGGAATCCGATACAGAGCCGGAACCGGATACAGTGAAACATTCCGGCACAGAGCTGGAACCGGTTACAGATCCGGAACCGGATTTAGAGCCGGAACCCGATACAGAGAAGGAGCCGGGTACAAAGCCGGAACCGGATGTAGACCTGGAACCGGATATGGAGCCGGAACCGGATAAAGAGCCCGAGCAGGATACAATGCCGGAACCAGATACGGAGCCAGAGACGGATACAGAGCCGGAACGGATTACAGAGCCGCAACCGGATACACGGGAGTAACCGGATATAGACCCGGAACCGGATACAGAGCTGGGACCGGATAAGGAGCCGGAACGGGATACAGAGCCAGATCCCGGCACAGAGGTGGAACCGGAAACAGAGCCCGATCCGGATATAGAGCTGGAACCGCATATAGAGCCGGAACCGGATACAAAGCCGGAACCGTTTGCAGAGCCGCATCCGGATACAGACCCGAAACCGGATACGGAGACGGAACCGGATACAGAGCCAGATTCAGGCACAGAGCTGGAACCGCGTACAGAACCAGATACATGCCGGAACCCGATACAAATCCGGAACCGGATACAGAACAGGAAGCGGATGCAGAGCCGGAATTGGATACAGAGCCGGAACCGGAGACGGACCCGCAACAGGATACAGAGCTGGAATTGTATACAGAGCCTTAACAGTATACAGGGCCGGAACCGGATACACAGCCGGAATCGGATACAGACCCTTAACCGGATGCAGAGCCGGAACCGGATACAGAGCCGTCACCGGATACATAGCCGGAACCGGATACAGTACCTGAACCGGACACGGAGCCGGAACTGGATACAGTGCCGGAACCGGATACAGACCCTCAACAGGATACAGAGCTGGAATTGTATACAGAGGCTTAACAGAGTACAGGGCCGGAACCGGATACACAGCCGGAATTGGATACAGACCCCTAGCCGGATACAGAGCTGGAACCGGATACAGAGCCGGAACCGGATACAGAGCCGGAACCGAATATAGAGCCGGAAGCGGATACAATGCCGGAACTGGATACAGACTGTTAACCGGATACAGAGCTGGAAACGGATAATGAGCCGGAACCGGATACAGAGCTGGAACCGGATATAGAGCCGTACCCAGATACAGAGCCGGAACCGGGTTCAGAACCGGAACTGGATACAGACCCTTAACCGGATACAGAGCTGGAACCGGATACAGGGCCGAAACCGGATACAGGGCCGAAACCGGATACAGAGCCGGAACCGGATATAGAGCCGGAACCGTATATATAGCCGAAACCGGATACAGGGCCGGAACCGGATGCAGAACAGGAAGCGGATGCAGAGCCGCATCCGGATACAGACCCTCAACCGGATAGGTGGCAATGGCATAGCGCCAGGCATACAAGTCCTACTATTGCACGCGGTACGTGCTTCCAGTGAAGTCTCGAAATAGCCGAATGGGCTTGTGACCTGTACTCGCCGCACACCTCCAATGAAACAGGTTCGAGTCTCAGCATTGTAAATATTTTTTTAAGTTCATCAAAACTTGGAAACGGAATTCACAATAATCTAATTATAAGTCCCTGAGGGTTTAGAACGTTATAATTTAAATCGTTTTTGGTTGTCTACATTTTGTAATTAAACAGATATAATGACTTCTGCCCCATTGGACTGGCATGATGTAGTGTGTTGCGAATGCCGACCCTTGCGTTCTCCACACGTAAGCTGTCGCACGATATTTTGTACCAGTTTTTCATTATGTATTTGACAGACGAGTACGTAGATATGCTTTTGATCTACGGAGAAGCAAGAAAAAATACACCAGTGGCTCAGCACCTATATCGGGAGAGATATCCGAATAGACGACAACCAACAGCAAACACCTTCCGGAATGTTGAAATTCGTCTGCGTGTAACAGCGTCACTTGCAAGTATGCCTCCTCATAGACACGCACCAGCAACATCGGGTGTTAATGCCGAATATGTTTTGAAAGCCATCCAGAACAATCCGCATACTAGTACACGGGTAGTTGCTCAGGAGGCGAACGTCAGCCAGTCTTCCGTAGTGCGAATATTGAACACTAATAAGTTCCATCCTTATCGTTTGCACCTACACTAAGCATTTCACGGGAGAGATTTCGAAGCTCGAGTAATCTTTTGTGAATGGTTGCTGGAGCGAGTAGCAAGTGATGTGGGATTCGCATCCAGGATATTGTTTTCTGACGAATCAAGATTCCACAACAATGGAACTGAAAATCGTCACAATATACGTTATAGGAGTGTTGATAATCCTCACTGGGTAAGGGAGGCAACATTCCAAGAGCAGTGGGGTGTAAATGTCCAGTGCGGAATCTTGGGAGACCACCTTGTTGGACCATTATTCTTCGATGGGCATCTAACAGAAGCACTCTATCTGGAATTCCTCCTTAGCTCATCCCTTATTATTAGGGAATGTGCCACTGCAGGAGCGAATGATGATGTGGTTTCAACATAACGGCGCTCCTCTGTATGGTCGAGAATCATCTGCAATCATTTGAATGCTGCACATCCTGGTCATTGGATAGGAAGACAAGGACCAGTCTCCTGACCTGCCAGATCACCTGATCTGACACCCTTTGACTTCTTTCTCTGGGATTATTTAAAAGAACGCATTTATGCAGAGGAGCTGGACAATCCAGAAACCCTTCGTCAGCGTATAACAGTGGCTTGTAGATCTGTTCAACTCGCCATGCTACACCAAGTCAGGGGCTCCATCCAACAGCGTGCCCAGGCGTGCATTACCCAAGAAGGTCATCAGTTCGAGCACTTGCTTAGTTAGAGGGGTCGTGTTCCAGGAATAGAAAAAGGGTCATTCCAGCGCCGCAAAACATATCACTATGAAACATTTTTAATAGCACAATAATTCATTGTCTGCAAAATTGAGCTTAACTTCCATGTTAAACTCTGACAATGTAATTTCCTTGCTTTCTGTGTTCAAATGTGTATGAATGATCCTTATTTCAATTACACCTACCTATAGGTGTGTTTAAACAACTACATAATTGTAGTTCACCAATAAGGAAACATCAAACAATGCCTTAAAACATAAATAAAACAATAAAAATGAATATAATAACAGTTTTCAGAATAATAATTTGTAAATTGTGAGGATTGGACGGTAAAAAAAATTTGTATATGGGGGTGATTCAAACCACCTTCACAGCAGACAGATTACTTCGGAGTCTCGCGCTCGTTCCAACTGAGCTACCTAGTAATGTGTGAGGTAACCATTCCGTTTAGGATGTAATATTCGCTGGTTCCAGTGAACATTTGCAGACGTGCAAACGTCAGCTGTATAATTACGAATATATTAAAAGGCGATGTGATAACATCTATATTAGTACTAATTTCATCGAGTGTTTAACATCCATGTTAAATACGCGGGTAGAACCTAGTAATGGGGGCGATGTTTTCATGTTGGACTATAAACTGCGAATTATGTAAAACTCGAGAATAAGGGGCAGCTGACTCACCTGGTATATTTCATTTTCCATACATATATCACATAGGGCATTTTGATAAAAATCGTTTGCCATTTTTGAGAAAACCAACATTTTTGAAATCTCTTTCATCTATAGCGTAGTTTAGGATGGAGGAATTTTCTTGAATGTCTTTGTGTCGTATCCTAGAAAGATAAACTTGCATAAATATCAACTTTGGTTACTGATATATTATTACTTTCTCCAGCGGTAAGTAGAAGGAAGTATTGTATTCCATCCACAAATTCGATGTCGAGATTTCACCGGAAATATATGTATTGAAACCCCCTGAATCCAAAAGAAAGCATTTTTAGAAAAAGGTCCGTATGTGTGTGTCAGTCTGTGTGTCTGTCAGTGTGTGGACAGCATAGCGCAAAAACGAAAAGTCCGTTAAAAACCAAATTTAATATCTAAGTTTAATGTCTTTCAAGGATGCGACATGAAGATTTTGAAGAAAATAGCCCCACCCTAAACTACCCTTTACATGTAGAAGTTTTCGAAAATTTTGATTTTCTTGAAAATAGCTCTAACGGTTTTGATTAAAATGTGATATGTTTTAAATATTTTATGACAAATGAAATGTATATTTTGAATTTTCTGGCTATAGCCCCTGTAGTCGTATCTACTCTGGACGACTTTTGCATAACTGGTAAACTGTTAGAGATAGACCAAATCATACTACAGAAGAAAATGTAGAGCTTGCTAACATACACAATTTATTTCTAAATAAATTTTCATGTAGGGTGAACCATTTCTGAGATATTCCTTGTTATGTGTGTGACCTTCGGAAAACTTAAAACTTTCGTGAAACGGAACATTGTTGTTCATTTTTTATGTTATGTGTGCAAAGAGAACGGAATCTCAAAGCTTTAAAACATTTGACTCGCACAAAGTCTGCTGTATTCTAATATTCCCTTTGTACCAACAAGGAATTAAGCAATAATATAATTTGTACAAATGTTTATCTTAACTAACACGAAGAAGATATAGGAATAAGAGTTTGTAAGAATGGTTAGTACAAGAGTAGAGATATTCATGCGAGTGCAACACGTCAGATTTTCCTACATGTCACTGCAACGAAATGTAACCCATCAGACTTTTTACTTTTATGTTTCAAATTTTTGTTAACTTCATGTCCAGTGGAAACTAACGTTGGAGGTTCCAGAATCTCTTCCAGTTCTTGACGTCCCGCTAGCAACCGAACCTTGGTTTTTACGGTATTTGGGAACCATCTTTTTTAACCATGCTGGAAATGTGCTGCAGGTCCAAAAGGAGAGTTTTTATCCATATTTGCATTGGAGTGGAACTTATCAACGGATGTTTTGTTACCGGAAGTACTTGTGGCAACTTCAAACACAGCTCTTGCTACCGGAACTGGCATACCACATTTTGGGTGCGTTCGCACAAAAGTTGCTCTTTCAAGTACTGCATTGTTGTGTGAAACGATGTGCTGCGTTCCAGCACCTTTACCGAACTTGCCTATGCGCCTGACGGAGTACGCCCGATAGGATGGATGAGGCGAATGGAGCCGAACGGCGACCGGAACGTTGGCACGATAGAGAAGAGGGTAGGGTGCTTAAGATTTTTCGCAGTTAGACACGCCTTGCCAGAGGCTGGTTCAGCCCGGTTCCTCTTCCATTCCTTCGGGTTCGCACTGCCAAGGGGGGCACAGGGCTCGAAAACGGGCTCAGCTCCTCTACCCCTCGATTCTGTACCTTCCCATTGGGGGTCCGGAAACCAGCAGGCTCGCCTTTCAATCTGGGAGATTTTCGGAGTGCATTTGTTCCCCCTCCCAATGCTGCTGGCGTGACGCTCGCCGACGCTCCCAGTAAGAAACCTAATGGAATGATGGGTGAAATCTTATATATTTAAACTGGCAATTCTTGTGTATACATATTCCGCGTATCTTGAAAAAGGCTCTAACGATTTCGATCAAATTTTGTATTCAGATAGGGTTTTGCTTTTTAAGTTTATCTAAATAGGTGTCATTCCTGAAAGAACGTTACTTTAAGTGCAACAGTCACAATTACGCAAAACCTTATTTTGGCTATAATTTCTCTGTTTATGGGCCAATTTCAACAAATAAGTCAGGATATTAAAGGTCTTGATAAGAGTTTTCAGAAAATTTAAAGAAAGTTGACTTAGCTATCTTAGTCTACGCATAAGAATCACAATTAATCTAAACCTTATTTTGGCCATAATTTCTCTGTTAATTGATTTCAGCAAACGAAGTAGCGTTTTAAAGTCCTCTCCAAGGGCTGTCAGAATACAGTAAGAAAGTTAACCTAGCTATATTAGTTTATGTGTTAAAGCTCGTCCCATCTATATGTTTGAAACAGAAATACAACGCTTACAATTTACGGCTCAAATGATGGTGATTATGAAATATTTATATGTACCTCTATATCTCTTGCATCTCAGAAATGACTTAACAAATACGGCAAAAATTTTGATTTAGTGAACGTTTTGCTTTGCAAGTTTATCTCAATTCTTCTCCCAAAAAACAAGATTTCACAAGGGGGTGAGGGAAACGCCAAGTGCAGCTCGGTCACCTAGATACTGAAATAATTAATGTAACGTAATGGAGGGAAAGGAAATTTGGAGAATATGGAAATTCTTCCCAGCATTCGCCTGCCAACTTAGGGAAACCTATAAATGAGAAGAATTCAACTGTTTAAAATATGCGTTCAAACAAGCTTCTATTCCAGAAACCAACATATTTGAGAATTTTTTTTCAAAAACGTTCTACTCCTGTCACAACTTGACATTACAGCTGTACTACATTTTACGAAAGAGTATCTACTTACCTTCATTGCCTCAACCTTAAGGTACCTGAAATTTCTGCAAGGAAAGTATTTCACCAAATACCATCTTGGAAGCTTTCATTACCTGACATACACACACAGATCTTTTTACACATCAAAAGTGAAACTTCGCATGTTATCTATAATCAGCTTCTCCTTGACATTCTAAAGTACCATCGAACTGATTTATGGATATACCCAATGGTTCTATTATCGATTGAAAATGTGGTTGCGCAATTGTTTATCCTGAAAACAGTTTTACACAAACTACCTCAACATTTTTCAATTTTCTCGTGCGAATTATTCGCCACAAAAGAAAGTCTCCAATTCATTTTAGAATCAGAAAATCTCAAATTTTTTTTGATGATTTACTCAATGAGTGCGATCCTGGTCATTCAGGATAAAGAAACAAGTAATTAATTGGTTCAAGAAATACAATTCTTATGCAATGAAGCTATCAACTCATAAAATAAATAAAATAAATATTTTGTTGTTGAACGACGCTGTCAGGATCACATCATCGTCGTCGGTGTGCCGGAATTTCGTCCCGCAAGAGTTGTTTTACATGTCAGTAAAGTACTGACATGGAGCTGTCGTTTTTAAGCATATTTAAAAACCATCGGTCTGGGCCGGATTTGAACCCGCGACCTTGGGATCCGTAGGTCAGCGTCTAACCAACTAGGGTAAACAAATTAAGATGCTATGGATACTCTCCCATAGACAAATTTATGGCAACGAACGAGGAGATGCAGCTGCCACTAAAGCAACCGGTTTACCTCCAGATGAAACAATTACAAGCATAACTTACCAAGATTACATTGTCTCTGTTAAAGGTAACATCAGAAGAAACTCGGAGAACCAGTGGTATAGCAACTCAAACAGTAAACTGCATGACATAATGATTAATGGAATATTAAGACTTCCTTTCAGTCAACAGAAACGTCAAGAACAAGTGGCCATAAAGAGGCTAAGAATTGGCCATTGCAGAATCATGAACCCACACATCATATCCTAGGATCTAGCTCCCATATGTGTGATATGTTAGACTGCTTTAACCACTGCACATATCATCACTAAATGTTCCCAATACACAAGCTGGCGTACGAAGAACAAGCTTCCAGCTGACGATTCTATTGTACTTATGATCAACACCATATTACAGTTCCTAAAAGACACTTCAATACACGAGTTGTAATATTAGTACATCACTACTGTTTTTAAGACAATACTTTTGTTGATATTTCACTGTATTTTAAAATTAACAACCAAGATATAAATATTTAGCTTTTAAGACTTAACGAACTTTGTAACTAAATGTATCATTGTATTAACATGGTTATTTTGTAAATACTTTGTGCACAGGTGCAATATGACCATGTAGCTAGGCGACTATAAACAAGGTTGAAATAAAAAAATCTCCTGTATCTTACAATATCCAAAATAAACCATTAAATGTCACTTTTGATACTGGTGATACTCAGAATAGAAGACTGCGTAGTAACACAGTTATGATTCAAGATGGCGGAAGAGGCAGAAGTGAGCTAGCCGTATTGCCTGTGATCAACTTGACAAGGTAACTTCACAAACATTGTATTCAGGTAGCAACTTTAAAACAGCTGAAGTCGGTGGAACAGTGCCAAAACTGTAGGGGAATCTCATTGTTGTGTACAGGCTATAAAATATTAACCTCACTCATAAACAATAGACTTCAGAAATACACAGAAAGCATAATTGGGCAGTATCAGGCAAGCTTCAGGTCCGGAAGATATTTACAATTAAATACCTACTAGAAAAAGCATATGAGCATAACATTGAAATATATCAAATACTTGTAGATTTTCAAAAAGCCTAATTCAGTACAGTGGCGGCTCGTGCACATTTGTTTAGAGGAGGAAAGAATTTAACTGCATAAAATTATGAAACCTTAAATAATAATTCATGCGTTTGTAAGGGTAAAATGCAATACCTTTTATTGATAGAAGAACTCCGCCTTTCGCTGTTTCGCTGTCGCAAAATCTTCCATTACTCTATCATGCCATTTTGGATCTTTTTCCAGCTGCAACAACAAGTCTTTTTCGATAGACATGAGAGCAAGAGAACATAGTCTGTCTTCACCCATAGTGTTTCTACAGTAAGTTTTTATTCTTCTCAGTGTAGAAAAGCTTCTTTCAACACTTGCTGTCGACACAGGTATCGTAGCAATTAAGCATGCCAATTTGTAGGCGTTGGGAAGACATTTATGAATGCCTTCCTTAACGAAGAGAATTGTTAATTCCTGGACTTTGGTACAGTGCTGCTGCAAATCACGGTTGTTGTAGAACACCACAAGTTCGTTTTTAAGCAACTCACTACCAAATTGTTCCGGGAAACAGTTCAATAAGGATGAAAATTCAACATCTGGGAACGTCTTGGAAAAATGTTCAAATTTCGAAGCGTCGAGCAAATTAATAAATAATAATTTCTTCAGATCTTCGAACCTGACTTCCATTTGCGTTGCTAGTGTATCGATTATGTTGAAATACAACTGGCGGAAGTGAGTTTTGGGATCAACAGTTGCAAGGCGCCTTTTCTTAATTTTAGGAAACTCGTCACCAGTTTCATTAGCAGCCGATTTGAAGTGCTCATTACAGGCTGCGTCGTTTCTAGATTTATGCAGGAAATGAATCATTTCAAGAACTCTCCTACAGCAGAAATCAATATCATTGGTTTTAACCTGGAGTATATCGAAAAGAATGGCAGTTTTAGAAAATACTCCACTGAAAACCGAAAGCAAGAAATTGAATTGAAAGCCTTCCAATAGACGAATGTAGCCATTTGCTTCTCTAATTGTAGCATCATCCCAGTTTTTTGTTTCTTCCAGCGTTTCGGAAAACATTGCCAGGAGACCTTCCCTGAGCAATTTTACACATTCTACCAAACGAGATTTGAAGTTCCATCTGGTTTGAGCATCTTTAGGCAGTCGAAGTTTGGTCATATTGGTAAGAGCCTCCATTCGTTTTGAGGATTGATGAAAAAATGCGGGCAAACCACTGATACTAGCAAAGAAGACCCTGCAGTGAGCAATGCTACTACAGCTATGTGATAGCACAAGATTAAGCCTGTGTGCATGACAGTGTACAAATAATGCCTGCTTTGCTTTCTGCTTGATCTTCGTCTGCAAGCCGTTTAATTCTCCGGCCATAACAGCAGCGCCATCATAAGACTGCGCAACAAGTTTTCTGTCATAATTCAATGGCTCTAACTGCTGATCCAGTAATTTGTATAGGGCATTGGCTGTTCTATCTCCACTAACACTGTGGAAACCAAAAAAATCGTTCTTGGATGTAGCCACATGGATCTACGTATCTTAAAATTATTGAGCACTGCTCTGTGAGAGACACGTCCGAAGTTTCATCAGCCTCCACTGCAAAGAAGGCAGCTGTATGAATTTCATCCTCTGTTTCTTTCCTTACAAGGCCTGCAACAGATTCAATTAAATCATTTTGAATGGTTTTTGACAAGCCGATGAATGTTTTATAATTATTTAAATGTGTCTGAAGTACTTCGTCTTGTTTCATTAATAAGTTGAAAAGCTCGCGGTAGTTCCCTTGGTTTGATATAATTCACTTTCGTCGTGTCCTCTGAAAGCTAGTTCTTAACTTCCTAACAGACACACGATATCCACTAAACTTGATAATACGTGTCGATTTTGCTTCACTTGTTCATTGTGTTTGGCGTGAGAAATCCTAGCTGCTTCACTTAACGCTAGATCGATGCGATATTCAGTTTTACTGAAGATTGTTAATTTTAGTGCATTGTCTAGATGCTCTCGAGATTTTTCATGCCTCGGAATTCCTCGGCCCAGATTCTTAACATCACTGAATCCACCAAAGGTCCAAACATCCTTCGAGTTGGAGAACAAAACACAAGGAAAACACAAGAGAACTTGCCTTTTTTCACAACCTGTTAGCCAATTGGCTTTTTTATACTGAAACCGAAATTATAATGCCAATATATTTGATAATCGAAAGAAACAAAAGGAGATTCTAATCAATAGTGAAGGGGAAGACGTAATAAAGCTAATATGTTAAAGTCTCAAGAATGGAAGCCTAGGCAGATTTAAAAGAGTGATAAGGCTTTGTTGACGCGCACGAAAAACAAACACGTGCAACGACTTAGCGGGCTGATTCCTATCTTACCATGACGTGCTCTAAAGTTAGCCAATGGAAATCGCTTCATTATTGTTGCCCACGCAAAAACAAAATGCAACGCAAGACACACTCGTCTTGAACCGAACCGAGAGTACACGTGCAACTTGGGAACTGTACGTAAGCTAGCGCGTCAACATAATTCAGCGGTCGCTAAAGGGTGACAAAGTTAAAGTGTTATAACGTTGTAGTTGAAGTTACAAAGTTACATTCTATTTAAATATCGTCGGCAGTTCTCTACAAATCTGGAAATTTACAAATAAAGTGATATGTTGGTTGATTCTTCGTTTGGTTCCATTCCTACCATGACTCACGCACACCTTGCAGATTAAGACCTCTTGCTAGAGCTAGTCCGGACACCAAACACAAGATCTTATAGATCTTAAAGGCGACGTCTTCGACGGAGAGGAGCGTTTGCGTCAATACCAAGCTATGGAGAAGTTTAACTTCCCGCCTTTACAAGTAGCACACGTGTCCAGGCAATGGTGGGGTTGGTCGTCCCTTCTGTATAACAATTATTTGTTCCTGTCTTTTAAATTGTCCGAAAACTAAAACTCTTTCACTGTCAGTCATTGTTCAATGTTATAACAACAAATTAAAAAAGCAAAACTTCACCGTCTTACTCGCGCGTTGGAAGAAACACAGTAGAATATTACTGAAAAAGGAGCAGCAACAAAATACGTGACTAAAAGGTTTACGATGCACATATCCCTTCATATCCGTGAAGGGAAAAGACTTGTTAATAGATCTGGTTGAAAATAAAATCACATGGCAGCAATAGTATTAATACCTTTGCCGGTTCCAACTCTCGCGCCTCAGAGAGGAATTATCCGTAAGCCACAGATTATACCCAGCCTTCAGGGACTTAGCGCAGGCGCAGTTCGAGAGGAGGAACTCCTCCTCAGCTGTTCATAAGCTGCATTAAAAATCTGTTTCTCTCTCTGGCCACTGTAGCGCTATGTTCTATGCACATTTACTATGGGAGTGGAGGAAAGAGATAAGTTTGCTCCGCTGCGCCGCGAAGTATAAACCAGCATACCTTAATATAATAGCTTCGAATTCAAAATTTGTTCAACATTGCTTGAATTTTAAGACTAATGTAGCATTTATAAATTCATAAAAAATTTGAGGAGGATGTTCCTCCCTTCCCTCCTCTAAGAAGCCGCCACTGACAGAGGTATAGTGTATAATACGTGTGGCTGATATTATTGAAAGTGTGATAAATTGATTTGTAGTGCTGTACTACTTCAGCTCAGAAGCATGTGCGTCATCTCACTGCAGACTGTACCTCCTCTCTCTTTCGATGCTAACGTTCCCTCAAAAGCTTAGCAGTGACTCGCATCCAACCTTTCATATCAAAATTTCATTCGCCAAGAAGTAACGCGCGACCTGTGCATATGTAGATCCGGAGAAAAGAAGCTGAACTTAGACTCCGGACATTGAATACTATACCTGTTGTGAGGGGAAGTGGTAACACATATCTGGTAAGCATAATGTATTTCCTTAAAAAATAACCAGGTAAATAGATGAACTGAGAAGAAAGCAGGTAATGGGATATCAAGAAGAGAAACAGATGGCAAATATTTAAAAGAAAAAAATTAAAAGTTAAGCGTCCGATAGTCCCCGATAGACTCATGGAGACACATTTCATTCTACTAAAAATAGGGGAAATGAAGTTAATTTTGAATGTGCATGACTACTGAAGAGGGGGATTTAAGTGATGAAAAGCATTAAAAAAGGCACTGATGATCACTGTAGGGATGATACGAACA
This sequence comes from Tenodera sinensis, assembly GCA_030765045.1. NCBI lineage: Eukaryota > Metazoa > Arthropoda > Insecta > Mantodea > Mantidae > Tenodera > Tenodera sinensis. The sequence continues at coordinate 5,050,653 of CM060973.1, read as the reverse complement.
GAATAAATGTGAGCATTTTACTTTACACCTCAATAAAATTAAATTTAAATCTAATGGTCTCTGATATACATCTTGTGAGTAAGAAATGATTAATTTAAAACTCCACCATCGAGTACTATGCAGGGAAGATGAGCTAAAGCAAGATACTGCTATGATCATTTTTGGTTATGGATATAATCCATGCGGCTATAGCACGTTTGGGACGGTGTACTTGTTTTTACCTGGGAAAAAAAAAAAAAAAAAAGAAAACATAGTGTGTTTGGTATAGAGGTTGACATTCGTTTCACACAGCTAGGTCGAATGGATGTGACGAGGTTGACAACGCCCCTTTGCAGATAGGAGAGTAAAACGGGAGTGTGCAGTAACTCTTAAAGATGGACTTTCGTATAGACTGCATTTTATCTACAAAACGGGGCAACGTTAGCATTGTGTGCAATTTTTAAACTGAGTAAGCTTGCGAGCCCTCTTGGCCATATCATATGCAAGTAGTGAAACGCTGACTCGTCGCAGCATACGCCGTTGGTTTAGAACGGAAAGGATTGACTGTAAATTTTGTGTTTGCCATTTAAGTTAATTACAGCTGCTCAACAGTATGATCAGTCAAAACAATTATCCTGCGATAAAAATATTGCAAAACAGAATAAGTATAAAACAATTAAACAGAGAAAGATAAAGGGATCGCCCAGGGTATTATCGTCCCCCAAAGCGACGCTCTTGCTGGATACCACAAAATCTTTTATCCACCACAAACCTGCAAAAATACGACGTTATAAGTTGCGACGTGCTATAAGCAGAAATAGTAATAAGATGTGGAGCACTAAACAGTAGCAGTGCAGGAAATGAATCCTAAGTGAGGTTAGAGGTCTGATTATACCAGGTTGCTCACTCCAGCTGGCATTCGGGTAAGTAGATAACCCTTTGTGCGTTAAAAGAGTTGCAGAAATCACACGGATAAATCCAGTCAGTAGCGTGTGTGTGAACTTGTTCTGCTTGTAAGAGAGCGAGCGGCAGAGGAAATACCCAGGCTTCAACTCGCGTGTGCAGCGCGTGATAATAGACAAGAACAGTCTTAGAATGTTATCCACTTCACTTACAAAACTTTATTTTCCAGGGAATAAACTCATTCCTGTATATGCTACTATTTTTTTGGCTACCCGTCGGGGGGTCGCTGAGGGGTTATCCTCCCTATGGGAGGCGCCCTCTGACTCTTGCCATTCCGGGATTACTCCCTTGCTGGCTTTAGGATGGGTGATGAATTGAAGACGGTGGGTAGATGGTGGAAATTGGAGTTTGGGAGATAAGTTAAGTGTTTGATGATGTATTGATTTAGTCCGTTATCGTAGTTAATCTATGGTTGTGTCAGTAAGAGTCTTGGACGTTTGTAAGTCTCCCCGGGGTCTATATCATATTCCCCGAGGCCTCTGATAAGGTGGTTAAAGCTGTTAGGAAGACTGGCGTAGAATTTGTTGGACAGTTGTTTGATGTAGTCAATTAGGGTAGGAAAAGAGAGGTCTGAATGAATGTTTTCGTTGGGAATGTACCAATCAGCGGCTATGGATGTGCGCAAATATCGGTTTTGCAGAACTTGTAGTGGGTTGAGGTTTGTCTTGGCTGCTGCTCCCCAGATTTGACAAGCGTATGTGATCGCAGGTCGGACAACCTGCTTGTAGACCAGGAGTTTATTCTTCAGAGACATGGTGGATTTCTTGTTGTACAAGGGGTACAACATGGCCATACGTCTGCTGATTTTTGAGGCCAGTTTAGTGATGTGGGGCTTCCATGTAAGTTGCATGTCTAGCTGGATGCCTAAATAAGTGGCTTCTGTGGACCAGGGGATGTTGTTGCCTGAGAGCCGAAGTTCTTCTACGTCCTGGAGGTGCCTCCTCGTGAATGTTACTGCAGTTGACTTATTGGCGTTTAGCTTCAAACGCCACGAGGCGAACCATACTGACAGCATGTCAGCATAGAGCTGGAGACGTCGCACTGCAATACCGTGTTGAGTTGATGCAGTTGTAATTGCAGTGTCATCAGCGAATAGGTATAAGTTGCAGCCCTGAAGGTTTGGAAGGGTGTTGATGAAGGTTAGGAATAGCAGGGGCCCCAAAACACTGCCTTGAGGTACCCCTGCGTTGATGGAGTAGGATTGGGAAAGGATGCTGTCCCTGGTGACAACAAATGTGCGATGTGACAGGAAACTATGAATTAGATGTACCAGGTAGGGAGGGATGTCGTAGCTGATGAGGCGATGAAGGAGACCTTCATGCCACACAGTGTCGAATGCTCGAGAAATATCTAAGAAGAGGGCTGCAACGTAATGCCGATTGTTGAAGCCTGTTATAACGTTGTCAACAAGCCGGAGGAGTTGGTGCGTAGTTGCGTGTTTACGACGGAAGCCGAATTGTTCTGGCCTGAGGATGTTGTGAGAGTCGAGCGTGGTTTGGAGACGTTGCTGGACCACCTTTTCAAATATTTTGCTGATTGATGGCAGAAGGCTGATCGGTCTGTGATTGCTTGGATGTTGCGCATCCTTTCCCGGTTTTGGCAGAGTAATTATGCGTGCATGTTTCCATGCCGCCGGGAAGTGAGCCAGTCGAAGAAGGCTGTTGAAAAGGTGGACCAAAAAGGTGATCCATTGAGCTGGTAAGTGTTTGAAGGCAGCGTTTGGCAGGCCGTCATTGCCAGCAGCTTTATAAGGTGGGACAGAGGCTATGATGTTGGTGACTTCATCGACGGTGGTTAGATGTACTGCTTCAACATTAATCGGCACAGAGAGGTAGTCCTGAACCGCTGTTTCTACTTCAGTGGAGAGATCGAGGTCTAGAGGTTGCTCCGGGTGGAATGTCGAGGCGAGATGCTCAGCCATCAGCTCAACTTTTTCCCTCGCTGATTGGGCGACCCTAGTGCCATCTGAGAGGGGTAGGTCTTGTGAGGGGACTTTGAGAATGGCTTTGGATATCCTCCAGAGGGAGGAGTCTTCGGTGTCAAGGGTGGCTAGGCGTCTTTCCCACTCCTCGTTACTGTAGTCTCTGAGCTCAAGTTTGAGTAAGCTCTGGAGGCGATTGAGCTCTCTTTTGTCCATAGGGCTTCTCGTTCGTTGGTATTTGCGCCGTGTCTTATTCTTAGCTGCAATAAGCTGGCGTATGGCGTGAGGAAGAGCTTTCATCTCTCCTGTGAAACGTCGACGAGGAGGGGTGGCCTGGGTCATGGCTGTTATCATTGTGTTGGTGATTGTGCTGGCGAGTTTGTCTGCGTCCACAGCACTGAGGCATGGTTGGATTTCGGCTTGTTGTTGAGCCATCAGAGCACTGTATTTCTGCCAGTCAGTTCTCCGGGGGTTGAGGGAACTTGGTGGGGCTTTGGCATTTGGCCTTGCCCGGAAGGTGAGAAGGACCGGATAGTTAACATTACGGATTACAGATTGTGAAATGCCGTAACAAAATCCATTTAAACATGAGGGCGCGTAATGTTTGATTGGCATTTCTTTGTCTCTTATTGTTATTGTTGCATTTTATTATTATTTTTGGTTATTGTTATTATTTCAATTGTTATTACCATACTATTGTTACATTCGTTATTTTATTCTCATTAGTTTATTGTTAACCGAGCGCGATGGCTCAGGTGGTAACATCTGTGGCCCGCATTCGGAAGCTCGCGGATTCGATCCCCATGGCCGCGCACTCTGACATGGGTTTTTCCGTGGTTTCCTATGTCCCTTAGGCAAATGCTGGGGTGCATTATTTCATACCACGCTTTCCTTTCCATAATTTCCCTTCATTCGGTTTCCTTCTCATCTCTCAGGTGTACTTTCAGGTGTGTAGTGTTGACAGTGCCGGGTAGATGGCGTGGTTAACTTCGCATCGTAACTGTGGTTTTCAGCGCCAGGTGGCGTTTGGCTGGCCGTGGTCCCCCGTCGGTGGGAGGGGGGGACGCTCAGTGTGATACCGGACCTGCGGTGTGCTGACTGCTCGGCCGGGCCTGGCACCGGGGTGAAGAGATCTCAGTACTTGTTAGGGACTTCCGTACGTGTGGCACCTTCGGTTCCCTCATTTCATCCTTGCCTCCTGGGCAGCGTGATGAGACTTGGACAGCCTACCAGAGACTAGGGACAACTTTACAATATCACCAATTTTCCTTATTGTTATTTAATTTAGGTTAGTAACTTCTGCACATTCTATTGTGAAAAACTTGTAATAAATAAGTTTAAATAAATGAAAATATCCGCATACTACGTCCAGATATAAGAAATTAGGTATCTGGACATAGCTGGCAGATATTATTTTATTTTATTTATTTATTTTTTTTTTTTATTTTTTATTTTTTTTTTTTTTTTTTTATTTTTTTTTTGCCTCCTGGGGGTGGTAGCCACAATAAATCTGTGTAGGTCGTAGTGGGCGAGGTGTCCCCTCTGTGTCTGTAACCTTTACCCTTATCCTTTTATTATTGTTAATTTGTATTATTACTTCTAGTACTATTATTTCTCGTATTATAATAATAACAATTATTTTTGTTATTATTTTATACTAATTACTTTTATTAGTGTGTTTATTATTGCTGCTATTATTATTATTATTATTATTATTATTATTATTATTATTATTATTATTATTATTATTATTATTATTATTATTATTATTATTATTATTATTATTATTATTATTATTATTATTATTATTATTATTATTATTATTATTATTATTATTATTATTATTATTATTATTATTATTATTATTATTATTATTATTATTATTATGATATGTCATTATTACTATTACCATCAGAATCACTATTATTTGTATCTTAATTGATATTTTCGTTATTACATTAATATTCACATTTTTGTTATTGTTAATTATTATTCGCAACGTTATTATTATCATCAATGGCCACTGTTATAATGACTTCATTCATAGAACAAATGTTCAAAATGATGCCTTGTTGATTGATACAATGTTTCAACCGTCTACTTCTATCTATGTGGACGTTTCTGAGAACTGCGGCTGTGACACATGCATATGCTTTAGCGATCCTTTGAGGGGGTTTTGTTTAAAATGCAATATTCTTGAATGTCTCCAAAAGAAATAGTCTAATGGGGCTAGATCAGGAGATCTTGCTGGCCAAGGTATTGGGCCACCTAGGCCCATCCAGTGTCCTGGATACAACTAATTAAACTAATTAGAATGGACCTTTACAGGTTCACAATAGTAAGGCGCTGCACCATCTTCTTTGAACTAGTGCACAGTGTTGTACCGCCATGGTACGGGAAGCTCAAGAGAAACTCCTGAAAGTCACCTTGCAAGAATTCCAGATATTGTGGTACTCTAAGTCTGGCTGGGAGAAAGACACCACCACCGCCAACGCCACCGACGCCACCGCCACCGCCATCACCATTACCGCAGTTACGACAGTTGAAACCTGGGCATTTATTCTGCAGCTCGCTTCTCTTACAAGCAGAATAAAGCTTACGCACGCCACTGACATGATTCACCCGGTGATTTCTGCAACTCCTTTAACGTACGAAGGCTTATCTACTTACCCGAATGCCAGCTGGAGTGTATGTGTATAATTTTTTACTTACCCTAGTGTGTAAGTAGTATAGAGGTAACCTAGACAGATTCGAAAATCTAGCTACACAGATTCAAAAATTGACTTATGCAGAATCAAAAATTAACGTATATAGAATCAGAAAGTTTCCTCCCCCCTTTGGGGGCCCTAGACAAGAAGTGCTGGGCATAGGTTGGTTTCCGAGTTGTGCCCAGGTGACCTTTTTACTTTCTCTGGTGGTAAGTAGGGTCAGTGCAACAGTGGTCTAACCCTCCCAGATACACAATTTGCAATATTGACGCCATCTGTAAGGTTTTCACATGAACTATCTTCCTCTATATGATTTAGACCAAAACTCATTCCTTATATTAAATGGAAGCTACTAATTTTTTCCCTCCCACGAAAATCCATATTGTTTGAGTGCAACCGTGGTCTAACCATAAATAGCCAATGAGAAGCCAGCATCAACGTCACATGGAACAACAACAATCATGCTGATGCTAATGTTTGTAGTGATCTTCAGATAGCCAAAATAGACTAAATAATGCAGAATTGGTGGAAAACCGTGGCAGAAAACGTACAAGACGTGAGGAATCGTGGGGTAGAAGTATAAGAAAGAAGAAAAGAAATTCGGGAGAGGGATATGTCGGCAGAACAGCGAAGAAAGTCAGCGAACGCAAACAAGGATCTCCATGTGCTTGTGAACAAAAGTGCTACGAGTTGCTGACGGAAGAAGAACGTAAAGCCCTATTTAAACAATTCTGGGAACTGTGTGATTTTAGCTTGCAAAATGTATATATCAGTGGATGTGTGAAAGTGAGTGAAGTGAAGAAAAGATACGGTGCTAGTGGTGACGAAAGTAGGAGGCAGCATAGCCGTGAGTACTATATTTCAATAGAGGGTCGTGATAAGAGAGTTTGTAAACAGGCATTTCTATCATTGCATGGTATTTACCGCTCGCAAAAGTTAAAGGCATGTGACCGCTGGCCAATGCTCAAGCAGAGCGCTGTTGCCAAGCGTAGTGCGTGTACCGGCAGACGGTCTGTACATAAGGTTGTGTGAGATGCATGCACCACATTCGGCAGCGCTGGTAGGAGGGGCAAGCGTAGGATTCGCTGGAGTCCGCAGTACGCCCCGCCTCCATATGCCTTTAAGTTTTGCAAAGATTATAGTAACGGGAGACTTTCTAGGGCAGTTGAAAAGAAACAGACTGAAGGGACCCCAATATCAGATGGTCGTGGCAAGCATGGAAACAGACCAAATAAAACTAGTGAAAAACAATCCAATTTAGTTGTAAGTCACATTGATAGCTTTGCATTGCGTGAATGTCATTATTCTAGTCGCTCAGCCCCAAATAGAAAATATTTGCCTGAAGGTCTCAATATAACAATGATGTACAAACTTTATGTAGATTGGATAAAACAAGCACATTGTTCTAGTGATATTGTGAGTGAGTATGTGTACAGGGAAATATTCAATACTAAGTTCAATCTTGCTTTTTCCAAACCATCTATTGACACCTGTAAAGTTTGTGATGCACTGCAAATAAAAATTTCAGCTATTGAGGATGAGGTCGAAAAAGCAAAATTGAAACAGGAATTAGATCTGTATCAATTAAAGGCACAGAGGGCATCTCCAAAGTGATGTAGCCTATTCGAAAGCTAACACTTCAGTGAAGGTAATAGCCTTTGATTTGCAACAGGCTTTACCTACTCCTCATCTGCATATACAAAATGAAGTCTTTTACAAAAGGCAACTCTGGACTTACAACTTTTGTGTTCATGATTGCACTTCTGACAGTGCCAATATGTATGTATGGCCAGAAAATGTTGCAGGACGTGGTGCAGATGAGGTTATATCATGCTTAATGAAGTATACCTTGAATCTCTTCAAAACTGTGAAAAATTAATAGTGTACTCTGATAACTGTTTTGCCCAAAACAAAAATGTATCTCTTGTAAGTTTTTGGCTACAACTGATACAGAAACAGTTTGTAGAATAGATTGAACACAAGTATCTTGTTTCAGGCCACAGTTACCTTTGGCCTCATAGAAAAGAAAAGAGAATGCAAAAGTATTTAGACACCTGCTGATTGGGCTGAACTCATAAGAAATACCAAAGCAGTTAAAAAGAGATTTAATGTGACTGAAATGCAGCAGGCTGACTTTGTAAGTGCAAAGCCTCTAACTGACAAAATAACCAATAGAAAATATACAGAAGACAAAAAGCCTGTTGCTTTCAGTCGCATTATAGTCTTTAAGTTTTCTACTACACAACCCTGGAAATACGATGTAAAGTTTTCATATTCAGATTTAGAAGAAGGTGATTATGTAACTGTTGTTAAAGGTCAAAAAAGAAAGTATAAGAACACCCTGGATCTTAGAAATATTAATGTAAACCAAAATATGTAAAACCCAGACCTATAAATCCTAACAAACTTAAGGATATTAAAGACCTTTTAAAATATGTCCCACCAGTTTATCATATATTTTATAACAGTTTAGTTTCTGAAAATGCTACTGAAAACTGTGAGAATGAGAGGGATGGAGAATTTTTTGATATGCCTGATTATGTACAATACATAAGCAGATAAAGTTTGTATTCGTTGTATATCCAAAAGCTTGAGTGAATAAAACATATTTCATTACCTTTGAATATATCCTAACCATTTAATAACAGCATGAGTTTGAAAATAATTAGGGCTTATGTGTGTGAAAATGAGACTTTTCCATTTTTGATATAGGTACCTGAATGTACAGCATATATGAATTAAACACGTTTAATACCCTTTAATATGTCCTACCATTTAGCAATAGGAACTTTAAAGCTTTTAAGAAATTGTATAAATAAAACATGTTTAATTTTATTAAAAATGGCACCTATTTCCTGGAAGATCTGTTTTGCATGGCAAGACAGAAGTAAAAGTGTCAGCGCAACAGTGGTCTAACCCAGAAAAACATTTGCAGAACATCACAAAATCTATTGTGTATCAAAAATATTTTAGCACTGATCAGTGCATTGCGGTTTAATAAACTGAGAAAGTATCAGTGAACAATCAGTGTGATCCAAATGAGCCTTTCATTATCTTTAAAAGAAAAAAAAAAAAAAAAAAAACCAGAGGTGCTTAACTTTAACGCAGTTTTTCTCCATTTTTAAAAAAGATGGGTTGGACCACTGTTGCACTGACCCCCTCTATTGTATTCCACCCAAAAATTCGCTGTCGAGATTTCACCAGAAATATATATTTTGAGACCCCCCCCAAAAAAAAAAGCTTTCTTAGAAAAAGGTCCGTGCGTATGTCTGTGTGTGTCTGTGGACAGCATAACTCAAAAACGAAAAGTTGATTAAAACCAAAGTTGGTATTTAAGTTTAATGTCTTTCAGGGATGTGACAAGAAGATTTTTAAGAAAATAGCCCCACCCTAAACTACGCTTTAGATGGAATATTTTTCGAAAATTTTGATTGTCTTGAAAATGGCTCTAACGACTTACCAGTAGAGAAAGTAAAAAGTGGCTTAAACCGCCTATAACTTTATTCATAAACGGTTTTCACATTTTTTGATTCGATGATAATGACTTTGGTTTTATTAGACTCAAAACATAAGTAGTGACCCTCGTTCTGACCAAATGACGAAAATGTAATGACCCTGGGTTGCGGGGTTATCCAGTACAGTCCAAAGGTTTGCGAACATCCCTAATACTTTCTGCATATTGACATTATTTCGTTTTCGGGTATGCTTGATTCATTTTGTGTTCAGTTTTATCTACTTCTTACTGTCTTGAAATGATATGAGAAAGGAAGTGCTGCGACTAAAGCTTCTGTAAAGATAAAAGAGGCGCAATAGCCACTAGATACGACAGAACGCAATAACGCCAATATATAGGCAGTATTCGGGATGTTTGCAAACCTGTGTACTGTAATAGATAACCTCCAAAGTCAGGGTCACTGCATTCACGTCATTTAGCCAGTAATATTCAGACCTTTAGTATCTCTCGGTACCTTCATCTCCTGCATTGCTACCGATAGGTAACCCACGTCTTATATTATTTCTGTGGCAGCACTTTCCTTCTCATATTATTTAAGCTCCTACACTTGTGGCATATCATTTCTTTGCAGGTTTAGTTCGCATTTCTTCACTGTAAGTATAGTATTATCTTCTATGCATGCATCGTGGAGAGAGCGTTTCGTTTTGGGTTTGCTTTATTTATTTTTACCGTACTGCAGTAGTTTATTGTATCGTATCTCGTTTTACTTTCTCTGCTACGTAGAGTAAGAGGGGAAATATTGCATTGAATTCCATTCAAAACATCGACACTGGGATTTCACAAAAAATGCGCGTTTTGAGACACCCTGAATACAAAAAATACCATAAAAGCACATTTTTACTTTCTACTACATATAGTAAATGGAATTATTGTATTTGACCCAAAATTTCGATGTTGAGATATCACCGAAAATATGTTTTAAGGCCCCCTGACTCCAAAATAAAAAGCTTTTTGGAAAAAGGTTCAAGTGTGTGTGTGTGAGAGAGAGAGAGAGAGACTGAACAGCATAACTCCAAAACGAAAAGTCGGTTATAAAGCAAAATTGGTATTTAAGTTTAATATCTCTCAGGGATGACCTTTGTATCCCTTAGCCATGCAAAGAGAATGGAACTTCAAAGGATCCATATACTGATCAGCTTTAAAAAATTGCACAATCGCTCAAAGCCTACTGTATCCCCATATGCGTCATGCACGTACAAGAAAGTTACCAATAATACAACTTCTGCAAATGTTTGCCTCGACTACAACGAAGAAGATACGTAAAGGAATATGGGTTTGTAAGAATAGTTAGTACAAGACCAGAGAAAGTGCACACGTGTGTGTGTGTCTGTGTGTGTGTGTGTCTATGTGTGTGTGTGTGTGTGTGTGTGTGTGTGTGTGTGTGTGTGTGTGTGTGTGTGTGTGTTACACTGACCATTTCCGAGATATTCTTTGTTTTTTTTCTGAATTTTGCAATACTTATATTTTTCACAGACGCAAATACCATACCTTTAATATATTTCCATTACAAATTCCAAATTTCGATAGCGGGATCTCATTGGAAATACATACTTTGAGACTTCCTGAATTCAAAAAACAAGTCAACAAAATACATTTTTAGTTTCTCTGCTACATATAGTAGGTTGAAGATGTATTGTATTTGACCCAAAATTTTGATGTCCAGATTTCACCCAATATATATGTTCTGAGGCACTCTGAATCCAAAACAAGCATTTTTAGAAAATAGCTCCGTGTGTGTGCATGTGTGTATGAGTGTGTGTGTGTATGTGTGTGTGTGTGGGCGCGCGCGCACGCGCGTGTGTGTCTACTGTGACCGTTCCGAGATATTATTTGTTACTTTCTTTAAATTTGGAATATTTATATTTTTCTCGAATAAAAATGCCACAGGTTTAATATATTTTCATTTCTATTCCAAACTTCGATACCGATATTTCACCGGAAATATATATATATATATTTTGTACTCCAAAAACTTACGAAAAAGCCAAAAACGGAAACATGTTTTTATTTTCTCTGCTGCTTATAGCAGGTAGAGGAAGTATTGTATTCCAACCAAAATTTCGATGTCGAGATTTCACCGGAAATACGTGTCCTGAAGCCCTGAAGCGAGTATTTAAAAAAAGATCCGTGTATGTCTGTGTGTATGTGTGTGAGAGAGAGAGAGAGAGAGAGAGAGAGAGGGAGACGACTGAGCAACATAACTCAAAAACGAAACGTCGGTTAAAGACCAAAGTTGGCATTTAAGTTTGATATATTCCAGGGCCACGACTCGAAAATTTCGAGGACAATTTCTTCATCCTCAGCTACCCTTCACATGGAACATTTTTGTTTCTTCAAGATTGACTTAACCATTTTGATTAAAATGCTATATGGTGAAGATATTTTTATGACCAAGGAAATCTATATCTTAAATTTTCTGGCAATAGCCCATGTAGTCATCGTTAGACTTGATGACTTGCATTACTGGTAAACCGTAAGAGACAGACCGAAATTTATTTACAAATAGTGTAGACCTTGTTGAAACACATAAGTTATGTCCAAATGCATTTTTTGTGGCGCGAAGCATTTCGGAGACATTCTTTGTTACCTTATGTGCTTCGCAATACCTCTACTTTTGAAAAAGGGAAGGTTGGTTTTCACTTTTGTCTCTCCTATGTATAGTAAATAGGGGATGCGTTGTATTACATAGAAGTTATACCACTTGAAGCGAAAATCTTCAATAAGATATGCTATAGGCGAAAAAATTACAAGTTGTAAATGTTCCATAAGGCATAGATATACGATATGAAGACAAAACTGAGGAAAACAAAAGTTTCTACAAAGGAAGAAGAGACAAAATAAATAAAAATACACGCTGCCAATATGGAGCAAGTATTCAGATTATCGCTGACCTTTGGACACTGATTGATAACTTCGCAGCTTTGGTACCATGCATTTACATCATTTAACTACTATATATACTATATATGTAGACCTCTAGCATCACTTCATCTGATACACTGTTAGTGTTAAGTACTGCACTATTTGTACTTATATCACACAGCTCCTTCATCTACTGCACTGTTAGTGTTAAGTGCTGCACTATTTGTGCTTATATCACACAGCTCCTTCATCTACTGCACTGTTAGTGTTAAGTACTGCACTATTTGTACTTATATCACACAGCTCCTTCATCTACTGCACTGTTAGTGTCAAGTACTGCACTATTTGTACTTATATCACTCAGCACCTTCATCTGCTGCACTGTTAGTGTCAAGTACTGCACTATTTGTACTTATATCACTCAGCACCTTCATCTGCTGCACTGTTAGTGTCAAGTACTGCACTATTTGTACTTATATCACTCAGCACCTTCATCTGCTGCACTGTTAGTGTCAAGTACTGCACTATTTGTACTTATATCACTCAGCACCTTCATCTGCTGCACTGTTAGTGTCAAGTACTGCACTATTTGTACTTATATCACTCAGCACCTTCATCTACTGCACTGTTAGTGTTAAGTACTGCACTATTTGTACTTATATCACACAGCACCTTCATCTACTGCACTGTTAGTGTTAAGTACTGCACTATTTGTACTTACATCACTCAGCACCTTCATCTGCTGCACTGTTAGTGTTAAGTACTTCACTCTGCTCCTTCATCTGCTTCACTGTTAGTGTCAAGTACTCCACTATTTGTACTTATGTCATGTCGCAGCACTTCATTTAACTGTTATACCTACGGCATGTAAGATTTTTGCAAGATTACCTTCGTGTTGTTTAATACACCACCGTATCTTCTCCAGCTTTCCACCGTATGTTATTTTCTTCTACGCATGCTTTTTTCCTGCCGTCTCGCACTAGTTTACTTGTATGCCTTCTTTACATTCTCTGCTACGTATAGTAAAGTTCGACGTGGAGTATAGTCCATTGGAAACTTCGATACCGGGGTTTTACCAGAAAAGATGTTTACTTTTTGCAATAGTTAAAAAAATTGTAAAAGGCTATAATAAATCAAAATTACTTTTCCATATTCTATTGGACATTAAGGAAAAATGAATCCTCAATGTGAACAAATGAAAAGCTGCAAGTATGTTATAGGCCTAATCATCTGTAAATTTGATGTGAAAGCCAGGTTCCACCTCAAGATGTACTAAAGAAATACGAAGTTGAATTGCTTCTTAATGTTAACAACTTGTCCAACTGCACATTTAATGTTTCAATCAATACTTAATTCACACAATTGTATATTTTGCTATGGATTAATTAATAACTTGTTTTTAGGTTAGTATGCTGTTGGGTGTGACGTCATTTCCTACTAGTACCGTAAGTATTGAGGACGAGTTCAACTGGTACCGTTTGTGGTCAAGACCAGTTTTAGCCTTGTTACCGTTGAAATTGACAAGTGAATTGTAAATTTAGCTTTCACTACCAAATATGTGTTAGCAATGGTTAACTTACATATCAAGTATTGCAAAATACTCGTTAAATACCTAATGGTACTTACATTTAGCTTGTTTCGAGAATGCTATACGATGGTTTTCGAGAAAACCCCTCCACCTCAGCCTACTTTTTACAAGAAACATTTTTCATATATTTCGATTTTCACAAAAATGGTTCCAACGATTATAATTAAAAAGACACAGATTTAATATATTTCATAACAAAAGTAATGTATATATTAAATTTAAGAAACAGCCTTAGAAGTCCTCTTCATTCTGAATGGCTTTTGCATTACTGGTAAACCAAAACAGGTGGATAACGTTCTCACTACGCAAAATACTTAGATATCGCTAAAACGCAAAGCTTATGCCAAATAGTTTGGGTTTTTTTCCCCAGCTAGAGTGGCCATTTCCAAGATATTCTTGGTTATTTGTGTGTATTTTTCAATGTATACACTTTTCTCAAATGCAAAGTGGTTATTCGTTCTTCTATGTACTGGCCATAGAAAGAGAATGAATTTCAAGGCAATCACATGGCTACCAGTTCTTAAAAGTCTTGTCTATCCTTTAAAGTCTACTGTATTCTCCTACTTGTAGTGTACCTATACGGAAATATGTAATAGGGCCATTTCTACAACACCTATTTCATCTCGAGTTGCTTGAAGTAGTCGGAGAAGCGGCCAATTTCATATTTTTGGAACTCTTAACCTTTTCGCCTTTCATACCTTACTCAACTTACATTTTTATTCCATCTCTTATGGAAGTTAAAATCTTTTCTTATATTACATTCCTTACTCTACTTACAATATTTTTATTTCATCTCTTGTGGAAGTTCAAATCTTTTCCTATATTACATACTTTACTCAACTTACAATATTTTTATTTCATCTACTGTGAAGGTTCAAATAATTTCGTTTACCACATTCTTTACAAAGCTTAAAATATTTTCATTTCATCTCTTGTGGATCTTGTATTCTTTTCTTCCGTTGATTGTTTTATTGGATTAAGAATATTTTCCCTTCTTATCCCTATGCCTTCTATTCTTCGGGTATTTTATTGGTATACTTAATGTGTTACTATTCTGTGTTTTAATTGTGCTGTTCATCGAAGTTAAATTAGCAGCAAATTTGCTGTTCCTGTATTACTTCAATTTAAGTACGACTTTCACTTTACACAAGAAATGCAAGTTATCTTTTTCTGTAGCTTATGGGTTCATAGACATAGCTATTTTCTTATTAATTATGTTACTTCACTTGTATTTGGGTGGTGCCTGTTGCCTTTATGTCGGCGTTTATATAAGCCTGTATATCTTCAACCGAATTTTTTGCTATTTTTTATTTCTTCCCAATTCTTCTTTTTCTAAGGTGTTAGTATTTAAAACACTTAACCTTTATAAAGGTATCCTTTTTTCCCGTTCCTAGTTTCTTGACTTTTTCGAACTCAGAAATTATAAAAAGATTTCAAATCAAAATTTTGAAAAAAAAAAAAAAAATATTAGACAAATTTAAGACTAAAAAGTTAAAAATAAAGTATTGTTTTAAAAACTAAGAAAAACACGCTTTTATAACAAACCGAACTAAAAGGTAGAAAATAATTTTTAAGTATGAAAAATTTGTTCTATAAAGTCAATTAGTTCATTATACATATTTAAACATTTTGTAATAAGTTTATAATGAAAACTAATTTATATTAACAAATAATACATTTTGTTGTAAAAAAGCGAGAGGTGTCTGACATCAAATGTTATACTTCATTGCTAGCTATTTGTAAAAGTAAAAGATATGATGAAAATATCTAAAAAGCACCTCGCGCTTTTTCTTTTATAATAGAATGTATTATTTTGTTAATATAAATTAGTTTCTTTTTTAAGTTTATTTCAAAATTTTGAAATATAATGAACTACTTGACTTTATAGAGAAAATTCTTCATACTTAAAAATTATTTTCTACCTTTCAGTTCGGTTTGTTATAAAAGCGTATTTTGTTACTTTTTAAAGCTATAATTTATTTTTACTTTCTCTACTGGTAAGTAGGGGAAGTATTGTATTCCACCCAAAAATTCGAAGTCGAGATTTCACCGGAAATACATGTTTTGAGGCCCCCTGAATCCAAAAAAAGCATTTTTAGAAAAAGGTCCGTGTGTGTGTCTGTGTGTCTGTGTGTCTGTGTGTCTGTGTGTCTGTGTGTCTGTCAGTCTGTCAGTCTGTCAGTCTGTCAGTCTGTGGACAGCATAGCTCAAAAACGAAAAGTCGGTTAAAAACCAAAGTTGGTATTTAAGTTTAATGTCGTTCAAGGATGTGACACGAAGATTTTGAAGAAAATAGCCCCACCCTAAACTACCCTTTACATGGAAAATTTATCGAAAATGTTGATTTTCTTGAAAATGGCCCTAACGATTTTGATTAAAATGTCATATATTTGAGATATTTTTATGACAAATGAAATGTATATCTTGAATTTTCTGGCTATAGCCCCTGTAGTCGTATTTACTCTGGACGACTTTTGCATAACTGGTAAACCGTTAGAGATAGACCAAATTATACTATACAAAAATGTAGATCTTGCTAAACTACACAATTTATGTCTCAATAAATTTTCTTGTAGGGTGAACCATTTCGGAGATATACCTCGTTATGTGTGTGAGTTTCGGAAAACTTGGAACTTTCGTGAAATGGGTCATCGTTGTTCATTTTTTTATATGTTACGTGTACAAAGAGAACGGAATCTCAAAGCTTTAAAAGATTTGACTATCGCACAAAGCCTGCTGTATTCCAATATTCCCCTTGCACCTACAAGGAAATAAGCAATAAGATAATTTGTACAAATGTTTATTTTAACTAACACGAAGAAGATATAGGAATAAGAGTTTGTAAGAATGGTTAGTACAAGAGTAGAGAAAGTCATGTGAGTGCAACACATCAGATTTTTTCTTATAAGCTACTGCAAAAATCTGTGTGCAGGCACTATTTTTTAGCATAAAGTGTAACGTGTGCTTTTCTATAATATTCCATTCAAATTGCGCTTAGTGTAGCTGGCAATCTTTTTCTTGTAAACAAGTCCGGCACGTGAACACTTTTCCGAGACAACCTGGAGTCACTTTGTTCTGCCACTCCATTGTCATCGGGCCGCGTATTTACAAGCAAGGCTGAGGTAGCTTGAACTTGAGCTTCTCTTTGACAGCGGTGTCACACTACTTTCAGAATCTAGAGAAGATTGGAAGTAAACCTGGCTACAGAAAAATAAACACCCTCCAGCTGGGAATCAGACCCTTGGATCTGTTGATTTGAAGATAAACATTCTAAGAGCCAGGCCACAGAAGTAGTCGGAACCTGCCTTACGTGTTGCAGTATAAATGAAAACATCTGATGTGTTGCAATCACATGACTTTCTCTAATCTTGTACTAACTACTCTTAAAAACTGTTATTCCTATATCTGCTTCGTGTTAGTTGAGATAAACGTTTGCAGAAATTATCGCATTGCTTATTTCCTCGCAGGTGCTAGGGGAATATGGGACTACAGTAGACTTTGGGCGATCGTCAAATCTTTTAAAGCTTTCAAATTCCGTCCCCTTTGCAGGGTAATAATATATTAAAAGAATTGAATAACCATGTTCCATTTGACAGAAGTATGTTCTCCAAAGCTCACACAAATAACAAGGCTACAAAAAATGTATTTAGACAGAAATTCTGTATTTTAACAGAGTCTACATTTTTTGTATAGTAAGATCTGGTCTCTTTCGGCGTACCAGTTATGCAAAAGTCATCCAGAGAAAATAAGACTACAGGAACTATAGCCAAAAAATTCAAGATATACATTTCATTTGTCATAAAAATATCTCAAATGTATGGTATTTTAATCAAAGTCATTAGAGCCATTTTCAACAAAATAAAAATTTTCGAAAAATTTTCCATGTAAAGGGTAGTTTAGGGTGAAGCAATTTTCTTAAAAATCTACATGTCGCATCCTTGAAAGACATTGAACTTAAATACCAATTTTGGTTTTTAACCAACTTTTCGTTAAAGGTGCACAGACTGACAGACACGCCGATAGACAGACACATTCACACACTGGTCTTTTTCTAACAATGCCTTTTTTTGGATCCAGAGGACCTCAAATCATAAAATTCCGGTGAAATCTTGCCATCGAATTTTTGGGTGGAACCCAGTGCTTCCTCTACTTTACTATATGTAGTAGAGGAAGTTTAAAATATAAAAGCTATCCCAGTAAATCCTTCCTTAAATCCTTCACTTTGCTTTTATCACTCTTGTTATAAAATTGAAAAGCACAATTTCAACGCAGTTTTGCAATATAAACGAGTACTTAAGACACTATATTTTCCAGGAACAAGTTATGGATGAGCCTATGGACGATTCTGAAGTTACTGCAACTTCTACATTTCACAATATGAACCAAATCTTTCCTTCCTACGATCTTTTGCCAGAGTATACCCTTTCGGTCTTTCCTGATCAATGGTCAGTTTTGACTCTGGTTCTTCATACCCTGGCTTTGGAAAAAAAAAATATTTTGTTGTTTAACGACGCTGTCAATTGCCAGGATCACATCAGCGTCGCCGGTGTGCCGGAATTTTGTCCCGCAGGACTTCTTTTACATGCCAGTAAATCTACTGACATGGAGCTGTCATTTTTAAGCACACTTAAAAACCATCGGCCTGGGCCGGATTTGAACCCGCGACCTTGAGAACGATAGGCTAGCGTCTAACCAACTGAGCTACCCAGACCGACCCTGGCTTTGGACGACATTCCTGCAGCAGTGATTGGAGATTACTGTAAATAGTTTGTACCTGAATTTAATGTGCATCCCATCTGCAATGTTCCTACTATATACATTTACCTATCACCATTTAACGATATTTCAAACACCTTTCTCAGCAATTTTGTGTACGAAAACCCTGTTGATCATTTTTGCATTATTCCGAACATTGCATTTGAATTTAAGGGGTTGCTTTTTGAACATACAGACTACGTTGACAAGCATGGTGAAAACATTTTTATCGTTTCCTCTGAAAGTCTCAAGTTCGAGTTAAGATTATACATTGGCGTTCTTAATACTCTGAAAGTTCGCATGCATCATTCTACCTACTGGCTGGATTTAGTTCTTGGCATATTCTCTCTCATGCTAAAACCATTCAACCGATTTGCCATTGTAGGCTATTTAACTTCTCAAGGCATTTTTAAATTTCGTTTGTTTCATGATATTAACGCTTTATCCACTGGTTGGCATTTTCATCATGAAGCTATAAATAAACTTAAAAGCTTGTCTAAAGCGAATTGTAATCATCCCGATATTCCTTGTCAATGCTACCTCTGCAAACCTTCGCCCCCTAGCCTTAAACATCTGGCGTTTGCAGCGCTCTGCCCCAAGGTGTCCTGTGATGCTCTCCAAGCTTCTCTGCTCTTTTTGTTCCAGCCTTTTTAATGCTCTTTACTTTTACTATTATTTTTTCAGACGGGATTCCCAACCACCGGGATTCTGCTCTGAGTAGGCGCAGATCTCTACGCTTCGGCTTCAGTAGTGTCACCGCGCCCGCCGCATCTAATTGCCGACAGCCGCAATTGTCACCCATCGCATTATTGTCGGCACTACCGCAAAGGAGCCGAAGGAAAGAGACAGAGAATGGCCGCATTGTTGGGGCGCTTGCCGAAAGAGAGAAAAGGATAGAGGCTACTGGAACCTTCTACTTTGTATATCACCGCAATAAGTGAACGTTCCTGATGCTTCCAGAATAGTGCCTGGGAGATATAAATAGCGGTAAAGTGTGAGAAGAGTCAGTCAGACGTATGTGAAGGTGGAGTAGTCGTGCCGACGGAGACGGACAGACGATGTGGAGAGTTGTGCCGACGGAGAAGAGTTAGTTCTTTGTGTTACGAGTTCGAAGCCGTGCTGTTGGAGAATCGGAAAAGACTTTCTTGTTGTTGCAACGAGTGTACAAAGTTACTGTTTACGGAAATAAAAGTGTTTATCTCGACTACATCTGT
Organism: Tenodera sinensis; assembly: GCA_030765045.1. Taxonomy (NCBI): domain Eukaryota; kingdom Metazoa; phylum Arthropoda; class Insecta; order Mantodea; family Mantidae; genus Tenodera; species Tenodera sinensis. The sequence goes on along the minus strand of CM060973.1, from coordinate 5,031,149 downwards.
CGTATTTACTTCACAATCCACAACCAAAAGTTACAGTATTGAGGGAGGATGGGTCTCTCGTCTTCCATTATCAAATTTCACTGAATTAGAAACAATTTTAGGAAATTATTTATATGTGTATGGTTTCCTCTGAAAAATAATTAAAGTAGCATTGCATAAATTTTTTATTTCTTTTTATTTACTTTTTGTTACATCCACAAAAGGAACTAAGTACTTATAAAACCGACCTCCTTTGTTTTTTATTTCTTCCTCTTCCACTTCGTCCTCGTTTTCCTTTTCACCTTCTACCTCCTCCTCCTCTTCTTCCCCTTTGTATTCCTTTTCCTCCTCTTTCTATTAGTATTATTACTATTACTACAATTATTATTATTACTATTACTACAATTATTATTATTGCTATTACTACAATTATTGTTATTATTATTATTATTATTATTATTATTATTATTATTATTATTATTATTATTATTATTATTATTATTATTATTATTAGTGCTATTATTATTACTATTATTGTTATTACTATTATTACTATTACTATTATTACTATTACTATTATTACTATTATTATTGTTATTACTATTATTATTATGACTACTATTATGATTATTATTATGACTACTATTATGATTATTATTATTATTATGACTACTATTATGATTATTATTATTACTACTACTATTACTATTATTACTACTATTACTATTATTATTACTACTACTATTATTATTACTACTATTACTATTATTATTACTACTATTACTATTATTATTATTATTATTATTATTAATTATTATTATTATTATTATTATTATTATTATTATTATTATTATTATTATTATTATTATTATTATTATTATTATTATTATTATTATTATTATTATTATTATTTTGGAGTTAATGTCACAACAATCTTAGTAACGAGTAACTAACCGAATGATTAAGGGCTACATTAAACAGACGAAGCCAGATTTTATCAACTTCCAACATTTCTGTCTCAGAAAGCCGAACCAGTCACATTTCCGTCATTCTTTTTACTTTCTCTACTGGTAAGTAGGGGAAGTATTGTATTCCACCCAAAAATTCGAAGTCGAGATTTCACCGGAAATACATGTTTTGAGGCCCCCTGAATCCAAAAAAAGCATTTTTAGAAAAAGGTCCGTGTGTGTGTCTGTGTGTCTGTCAGTCTGTCAGTCTGTGGACAGCATAGCTCAAAAACGAAAAGTCGGTTAAAAACCAAAGTTGGTATTTAAGTTTAATGTCGTTCAAGGATGTGACACGAAGATTTTGAAGAAAATAGCCCCACCCTAAACTACCCTTTACATGGAAAATTTTTCGAAAATTTTGATTTTCTTGAAAATGGCTCTAACGATTTTGATTAAAATGTCATATGTTTGAGATATTATTATGACAAATGAAATGTATATCTTGAATTTTCTGGCTATAGCCCCTGTAGTCGTATTTACTCTGGACGACTTTTGCATAACTGGTAAACCGTTAGAGATAGACCAAATTATACTGTACAAAAAATGCAGATCTTGCTAAAATACACAATTTATGTCTCAATACATTTTCTTGTAGGGTGAACCATTTCGGAGATATACCTTGTTATGTGTGTGAGTTTCGGAAAACTTAGAACTTTAGTGAAATGGATCATCGTTGTTCATTTTTTTATATGTTAAGCGTGCAAAGACAACAGAATCTCAAACATTTGACTATCGCACAAAGCCTTCTGTATTCTAACATTCCCCTTGCACCTACTAGGAAATAAGCAATAAGATAATTTGTACAAATGTTTATCTCAACTAACAAGAAAGAAGATATAGGAATAAGAGTTTGTAAGAATGGTTAGTACAAGAGTAGAGAAAGTCATGTGAGTACAACACATCAGATTTTTTGATATCCAGTGCAACGTTCCCATCGCCAACCGAATTCCATAGTATTGGAGGGACCTGTTCTGGATGCGAAATTCCTAGCTCTGGAGTAACCTTAACCCAACATTCCCTCATCTGAATAGCATTTTCCCATTGTGCGACACTTCTGATTCTCCAATGTCTTCGTCTCTGATGAATGTGTTTCCGGTTGCTACAGTGGTGAACTACTGGATCTTTGGATTGGTGGGAGAATAGACAACACATGTTCAAGCTAAGTTGGCTGTAAATTTAATGGAGGCTAATAAATGAGAGATTTGAACAGTGGCGGCTCGCAGTCAAAATTTTAGGGTAGGCAAAGTGAAACAGTAACAACAAACAACAACAACAACAACAACAACAACAACAATAATAATAATAATAATAATAATAATAATAATAATAATAATAATAATAATAATAATAATAATAATAATAATAATAATAATAATAATAATAATAATAATAATAATAATAATAATAATAATAATAATAAACCGCGTTTATCCGAAATATAGGGGGCGAAGTCATTGCGGATAACGCAAACAATATATTGTTTGGTTGTTTAATAAGAGCAGAGTGAATGAGTGTGACTTACGGACGAATTACCGCCAAAACTAAAATCACGAGTGTCGGCAGACTTTTTTCCAGGCCCCCCCCCCCCCTGTTGGAAATTTACAATCATATAATATTAAATCATTATTTTACTGTCAAAATTTATAGTATTTGTTGCAGATAACTGTATTAATTTGTGCTAAACAAAAATTGTTCTTTACATCAAAATTAAAATAATAGTTTAAAAGTCAGTAACTGACTGCACATTAAGTTCACCAACTTCCAAAGGAGGGGGGGGGGGCCGTGGCCCCCCTTGCCCCCGTTTCGCGACGCCCGTGACTAAAATAGATTAAGAAATTGAAAAATTGTCTGACTGCAGCTTTCTGTTAAATAGCTAAAACACTCCTCTTTTCATTGTCAAGCGCCGCGAAAGCGAAATTTGTAATAGTTCACTAATTAAGTCGGTCATACTGGTATTACACAGAGATAACGACAGATTCAGATCTCTGAGATCTTCGTTCGTGGAGTATGGCTGTTCGGAAAATGTCGCATAAATTCGGATTTGGGCCGGCAAGTGTTCGGACTGCTGGCAGACGCGTCTACGCATGCTCGGAGTGCATATACAGACCGAATGTTTCCTTATCCCTGTTCAAGGGCCTCGTACTGAGGAAATGGGGCCGGGCAGGCAGAGGTTAAGCTAGCCTGCTCTCCACTACCCAGGTTCCATGCGTATCATTTCTGCCGCGCGTTTCAAACACACAGCGCAGTTTTGATGAATCGGAATTGAGATTAAAGGATTTGACCATGCGCTGGTCATTATAACCGAGAAAACTTTTCTTGAACTGCAATTTAGGGGAAAATGACGGTTCAAATGATAAAATGTAGAATCATAGTTAAACATTATTTGTTGATGTATTACGATAGGGTAGGCAATGCCTACCCTGCCTACCCTGCCTACCCTGAGCAGCCGCGCCTGGATTTGAAGACAGTTGCTAACTCTTGAGGCTGTAGAATTAAACTGCTTCTGAATCTTAGCATTAAAATCTAACTATTGAAGTATGATATCTACTAACTTACGGCGTACCAACAAATTTCCGGTTAAAAACAACTTTCTATAGTAACATAAGAACCATGGGTTGCAGTGAGTCGCTGAAATGCTAGTCGGAGAATTCCCTTGTGGCTGCCGCCAATAATATGATAGGTAAAGGGAGCAAAACTTTAATTTAGTTTATACTTAACCATTTGGACATGAGACTGTCGTCGTAGTGCAGTAGTAGCACACCTGCCTCTTGCGTGGAGGACCCGGTTTGGATCCACGGTACCGACGTGAGGACTTTTTCCCCACTTTTTGGCGCTTCAAAACATTGATAATGGATCACAGTAAAACACTTGTGTGATAAAAGCGATTGTAAGACTGTCAGACACGAACGACACGAATTTTAGAAATATACGCCCTTCTATGTAGTTAAGTCCCGCCTACTACTGCACTGAACTTCCTACATTATAGGCTTCCTAATTGTAAACTGTTTATTTGCATTGGAAGAACAAATTCTACTTGACTTAGTAAATTCTAAGAACCATTTCCTCTTTCTAGTTTTCTGAATGTGTGTGTATTTGCAAATCTGTTATTTCTGAAGGTATTGTGTTTTAAGTAATGGGACCTTGAGCTAATTTATTCTTGTTGGCCGAGTTCTCCGAACACTGACCTATAACTAATTGTTTTTCCTCAATAGCAATTTTTTTTTGCTAATGAGTTTTTATTGTTTGAGAAAATAGGAACTTGTGCTTCTTGATGCATTGATTTCAACCCATGGAAATTATTTATTTCAATTTCTTATCTATCTCCTCTTGCTTCTCCTCCGTCTCCTTCTCTTCCTTCTCTTGCTGCTGCTTCTCCCCCTGTTACTTCTCCTCCTAGTGCTATCTCCTCCTTCCTCATCCCTTCTCCCTACTACTCCTTCTTCTCCTCCTGCTGCCTCTTTTCCTCCTCCTGCTGCTTCTTCTTTTTCTCCTACAGTTTGTCCCGGTGCTCCCTCCCACTCCCTCCTCTCTCATTCCAACTCCTCCTCCCTCCTTCCTCCTCCCAACTAACTCCTCCTAATTCCTCCTCCTTTTTTCTCCTTCTTCCTCCCATAAGGATTGAGCTACATCTGTTCCGGTCTTACATTTGCTTTCTCCAAAGCTCTCTACAAGAAGGGCATTGTCTAACGAGGTAAGGAACGGTGGAGAGTGTGTGTTACAAGTCACTACGATAGCCGTGAAGAATCCTCAGCAACCCTGAAAATCGACAAATGAGAAAATGGTCTGGTCCTCAGCTGGAGATTGTGCTGGGCTGGAAACCCTAAAGAAAAGCATTTCTCAAAAGTTTCATTATTTCTTCAGCAAAATATTAATGTTACCAGTCAAAGATTCAGCATGAATGCGCATCCAGAGTATTCGCTAGTGATGGGCACCAGATTGGGGTACAGGCGTTCACAAACTACAGGCTAGGGTGGAGCAGTAGCTTACCAAAGATGCCATTTAAATAATTTTTTTTAACATGCTGTGGTGCTTTTCTTTCTTTCAGTGCCTTCCACAATCCTAATATCTAAATTTTTGGCTTATATTCCACATATTGTTCCATGACTAATATAAATATTTGTAGTACAAATTTGGTTTGCGCATGGAGTGTTTGAACTGTTCAAACGTGGTGCTTGAACAAATTGGATCACCTGTTGATAACAGCCTGTTCGAGCATGATGTAGCACGCCTTGTTGTTGAAAACAACAGGCCTATTGGGCCAAAATTTGGTAGCTATTTTTTGCATTTCTCTTACAAGTAATGTTCTTTTTCCCTTTACCTATGTTTTCACTTTCTAGTGCATTTAAATGCCTCCTATTCTTCATCTTCCTCAAGAGGTTATTCGTGCTAAGAAGCAGTGTAGTTCCGCCTCTTCTCCTTGGCGTGCCTTGTTCACTTTAGCTATAAGTTCTTAACCCCTCATATTCCTGCATTATTCCTATATTGCTTTACTTGAGCATACTCATGCATTAGTAACATTGAACGAGAGATTGGCAACGCCGCATTTGCACTCGAGACAAAAGGTAGGTGTTCTGTAGAGGCAAAGAAACCCTTTACTCTCACTTTTTCACTTGCATTTTGGTTATCGAAGAATAAGAAAGTGTAAAGTAAACAGTAAATTTGCAGTACTTGTGTTATAAGCCAAAATGCCCAAGCGAAATTGCAAATGCAACGATGCACTTTAGTTAACACATAAGCATTTCAAAGCAGAAAGAAACAAACACGAACACTGGTTTGTTTATCCTCCATAAGTTTCTGTTGCACACAAAGGTAAGGTTATAAGTAATGTCACAAGTAAGTTCATCAAACCAAAGTCCTGTTAATTGTGAAAATTAGTTGTTCAGAGAAGTATATCTGCTAGTGATGGTCAGACTTAACATTCTATATTTTACAATTTGAAGAAAGAATAAATGCGTATGCCTGTGCATTTAAATTGCAACTTTACATTATTTTGTATTGATCGATAATGTTCTACATTTTGATCAAAGTTCCTACATTTATTTCCATTAAATAATTTGGTAACCCCAGCAAAAGGGAGGTCGTGGGTTCAATTCCCGCTGCCGACCTTCCTGATCCATTAAGTTTTTCGGGAGTCTTCCTAAGTTGCCAGGTGGATGTTGGGAAGGGTAATTACACCCTCCGAATTTCCCATCCCTCTATTCCATTTCACCTTAATTTCAATCAGATCTTTCAGGGTAGGATGTATTGACGGTGTATAGCACTCTATGTGAGGATCTGCTGAAGGATGAACGATGTGGAAAACCATGTGACTGGCGGCTGTTTAGTGAATTCTGGTATCGAGATGAATCTCCAGCATCTTCACTCTGGAGGAATCCTCACTCTGCTCGCGCTGCCTCGCTCAGGTTCCAATCAGCCTATAGGACGCTACCATCTCTTCCCTTCCTTCCAGAGGTTTGACATATTATTATTGCTATGAGTGCACACAGTTGTAGCCCCCGCCGCTTGTAGTCCAGTGCAGCCAGTCTATGTTAGTATTTGTTTCCTGCTTTACAGTGCTCATTTCCTTCTTCATCCATTTCTCGCATGCCTTCTTTTCCGCTAACGCTACTTCAAATTATCTAACCTTTGCCTTCGCACTTACTTCATATTCCTTTCTCATCTTTCCTTTCATTACATTCATCTCCTTGCAATCTCCATGCAATTTCCCTTACGTTACTCGCCGATATTGGCTTAACTCTAATTCCGAACTTAACCTTGTTTCACTCTACTCTATACCCTTCTGTCCCCAGGTTGCACTTTCCTTGTCCACACAGGCCGAATATATTAACTATTCCGAAAAGTTACCATTCATTTCACTGAAACTGTTGTATACCAGAACCAATTGTTTCCTTTGGTCATATCTTCCAATTAATGTCTAATTGTCAGATTTACTTATTTCATCCACCAACCTACTGAAATATTGATCAACTCCATTCCCTTCCATATGCACTTCCACTGGTGTTTCGCAAAAACTGCACTTGTCCCCCTTTCTCCTCCCCTTACCACATTCTCGCCCTTTCCTCAGCTCGCACCGTTCTGGATGTCCCATTTGGCCCACATCCAAATTTCTGTAATACAAGAACCCACACCGTAAGAACACCAACACCACACTGTGTCACCGATTTCAAGCATTCATTAACATTTTTCAATCCTTTCACATATATAATTATAGAATTGTATCAGAATTATTTAAGAATGCGACAATCGTAGAAAGGTTCAACAATTGAAGTTGCAGTCCACTTGAACTCATGCAGAAAATAAAAGGAAATACTTCCCAGAAATTGGAAATAAGATAGAATTGGTAAAATTTGTTTAACTTCCTTAGAATAGCAAAGGCGTATACGCCAAAAGCTGGTTTTGAGAAAAACGCGATTAAAGTTTTACTATGCAATATATATTAAACTAATCTACAAAGGCATTAAAACTGCTTAGATGCGAATATAATGCATTAATAACATTAATTATAAATGTAAAACGTTATTTGACAGATATTTAAGATTTCTGAAGGTTAATTTCGTTACCAATATAAGTTAAATAAGGTATGCCTTCATGCATGTTGACGCGGTCTCACCTCCTCCGTTCCATAATCTTATGCGGAATGCTGCTCTCAGGTGATTTCTGCTCCGGCTGCTCTTGCATGGATCTTAGTTTCTGGGTATGCGTGAGTGTTTTCACATAAAAGTCAGAACTCTCGTTGAAACACTTTTATTCTGAATCAAAGTTATGCTTGAGATTTGTCGATAGCTATTAGAAACGTTACGTCGTTACAATGTCTTTACTAAGACCGAACATTGTTACTGTAAAATGTAATGTGTCCTCACACTCGAGGACCCGGAAGGCAATTCCCTTGACTGACCTGCTCGTTCGTGGTCCGGAAGGCAAGTGTCCCGACTGACCTCTGGGCGACAAGTGACTACCTTTCACTCCCTAATTACCTCTCCAGTGGCAACAGGGTTTCGCCGAAGCGTACCTGACCATCCCTTGTTTTCCTGTTCAACATACCTGCACCAAACGATTTCCAGGAGAACTGGTCTTACAAAGTATCAGGGTGACTAACTGTAACTTGCCTCTAATGACTTGTCTGCAACATTAAGTCTCCCTTCTGACAATTTTAACCCTGAACAATCCTCCCAGGTCTGTACCTTTATGCATGCGACGATTTTAATATTTCCCGATTACTTAATTCTGCCATGTGAAGCAGTATTATTTATTATTCACAATTTCGGCTTCAATGTTATAACCAAAACCATTTGCTTGTAAAGTCACCGTTTTGCGAGAAATACTTTAATATTAGTATATATATGTTCTAATACTAATGAATAATACTTCTAAAGTGGATATAAAGAAATAAGTTAACAAAAATAAAACGTTTAGCTCACCGAAGATGATTAAGCGCTGGTCCAAATTGTGTTGTGCCAGAGTATGTTAGTAATTTCAAGTGTCATAGTCCGCTGCTGCCTCTTCTTCTCCTTCTGGTGTGTAACCCGTGATTTCCTATTCAGTAAACACGCGACATACGTTGCTTCTTTAGTTTTGGCAACTATTTATTTTCTGGATACATCACACACACACACACATACACACACACACACACACACACACACACACACACACACACACACACAAGGTTGTAACCTTTACAAGCTTTCGATGTTGTCATCAGCATTGTGTACAATGTGTTCCCAGTGATGTGGTAGCAGTCGAATGCCGTCAGCACTGCCTAATCTCTGGATGGTACATAGAGACCGATCAACTGCACTCAGAATGTCGTTCATTGTTCTCAATTTATTCCCACGCAGTGGTTCTTTCAGCTTAGGAATGAGATCAAAGTCGCAGGAACTTATGTCTGGAGAGTATGGATGGCGGTAGAGTACCTCCCAAAGCCAGCGATGGAACAAATAGACACCGATCCTGTAGTTACGACCACTTTCACTAATGCAGACACGTCATGCTCACTAACCGGTGGATAACCATATCTAGACATATGTCCTCCTTTAAAGGCTTGTACCCTTCTCGCCACTGTCTGGTACGCAATGCATCGGCACCACAAGCCTCTCGGAATCCTTGGTGACACAGTCGTGCGTTTTCACTTCTCCTACAATCAATTTTCAACCACATTCTCTGCTCCTGCCTAAAAAGTTTGTACCAAGTTACACTGCGACGCCTAGATCTAAACTGATGGTCTCCAGCTCATTATTACGCGAGGAGGGGAGGAGGGAAAGATGCGTCCATATACCCGGATAAATGGGAGGAACCTAAACTACACGTGCAATAAACAGAATTGCCAAGCCTAGTGATATGTGGATTCCATAATATAGTTGCCAAAACTAAATAAACAACCCTTATACGAGTACTATGATAGTATGCATGATGACTTGCGGGGATGTAAGGAAGACGTGAGCGAAGGTTTGCAAGTTTTTCTGGTGATATTACTAGAGATTTAGCGTACTTATTCGTTAGGGTGACTATGAAAAGATTAAAATAATGATCACGTTTTGCAGATTTATTGATAAGGCTCTCCACTGTAAAGGTGTAGTGCCAAATCCCATTTTGTAGTTGCTGAAGAAAACCAAACCTCTTCCTTCTGAAAATCTGGCACCTAGAACTTGCCGTTTCGTTATGTGAAACACCTACATATTTAAACTGGTCTCTCTTTACCATAATGTCCTCAAAAGAGTTTTTATTTCTACAAAGTGTTACTTGTTGACCATATTGAATCCCAGTAAACACTTCTTTTCTCCTTCTTAATTTACTTCTTAATTATCTTAATTCGCTAATTATCTTAGGCTATCTCTAATTTACAAATCTATACTCCCAAAATCATGATCACAAGGAAGATAAGAATGACCGGGAACCATCAAGATGTGTTCAGTTTTTGAGAAACGGTCTGCATGGATATATCTAAGAGACGTTAAAACCAGTTCAGGTTCTTATTCTGCTCACTGCGATTATCGCTGAAAATACACAAGTCTTCATTTATGGTAGAATTTTGCTTTCAATATAGTGCATGAGGCAGCTTGAAATTTCAGCAGAGCCAGTATTTTCATCCCAAAGATGCAATGAAGCTCTTCTGCATTTATATTATTAATATGGAAATTATAAATCCATAATTTTTTCATAAAGTTGTGTTCCAGAATTTATTTTTGGTGTGTGAAGCGCTTGCAATAGCAGCAACTGTTAGATCCCTGTTATCGGTCATTAGCTTCAACAGTCTTTGTGCCGTCTTAGCTCTAAGTTCACGAACGCACATTTCCTGTTTTAATTCCTTTATTCGCTCGGAATCCATGTCTTCTCTCATTGTCTCCGGCTGTCTTTTTGTTTTGCCACAATAGTTGAAGATGTCAGACATAGGAGGAGAAAATCCAAGATTAAATTCAGAATTAAAAATGTGACGATAAAATGATACAGAAACCGGAAAATATTATTCAGCATAGATATTATTCAGCATAGTTTTCGACAAACCTGTCACAATAAGCGCTGTGTGTTTTGGATATATTTAAATCACAGGCTAAGCATTTCCTTAGTGGACTTTTAGGTCTGTTGTAGTGGCTGAATAAGGGTGGGAAACTGTCGTCAACGTGTGTCTTTATTTGTTTCTGTCTGAATTAGGTATTCTTCCTCTCTTTTTCTGATGATACGACGATCTTTTCACATCCAAAATGTCATTTGATTATTTAAATAACTATTCTGTAATTATTACTTATTTTATGCCAACAAGCTTACTGCTGGTGTTTTTAAACACAAGCCGTGTGTGGGCAATGTTTAAGAGGTTGAACCAGAAACTGAAAAATTCAATGCCATAGCCGGAAGCGGAAGATCCGTGGTTCAAATCCGGCTATGGCATTGAGTTTCTGATTCTTAAACTATTCTGTAAGTTTTAATCCCCTATTTCTCAAATTTTTAAAAGCATTTCATCAATTTTATCTCGATACAGTTTGCCAAAACAACCACACCGACAAGCAGCCTCTAGTTCTTTTGCCTTTACTACATTTCTACTTTCTCTACTGGTAAGTAGGGAAAGTATTGTATTCCACCCAAAAATTCGGTGTCGAGATTTCACTGCAAATATATGTTTTGAGACCCCCTGAATAAAACAAAAGCATTTTTAGAAAAAGGTCCGTGTGTGTGTGTGTGTGTGTGTGTGTGTGTGTGTGTGTGTGTGTGTGTGTGTGTGTGTGTGTGTCAGTCTGTGCGTCAGTCTGTGTGTCTATGCACAGCATAACTCAAAAATGAAAAGTTGGTTAAAAGCCAAAGTTGGTATTTAAGTTTAATGTCTTTCAAGGATGCGACATGAAGATTTTGAAGAAAATAGCCCCACCCTAAACTACCCTTTACATGGAACATTTTTCGACAATTTTGATTTTCTTGAAAATGACTAACGATTTTGATTAAAATGTCATATGTTTGAGATATTTTGATGCCAAATGAAATGTATATCCTGAATTTTCTGGCTATATCCCCTGTAGTCGTATTTACTCTGAACGACTTTTGCATAACTGGTAAATTGTTAGAGATACACAAATTCTTAATATACCAAAAATGTAGATCTCACTAAAGTACGCAATTTATGTCTGAATGAATTTTCTTGTAGGGTGAACCATTTCGGAGATATTCCTTGTTATGTGTGTGAGCTTCGGAAAACTTATAACTTTCGTGAAATGGAACATCGTTGTTTATTTTTTTATATGTTAAGCGACCAAACAGAACGGGAGCTCAAAGCTTTAAAATAGGTACTTGACTATCGCTCAAAGCCTACTGTATTCTAATATTCCCCTTCCCCTACAAGGAAATAAGCAATAAGATAATTTGTACAAATGCTTATCTCAACTAATACTAACACTAATAGTAAAGTCCTTATTAGTTGACAATATATGGTTTGTAACCTATTATAGTTATAAATATAAGTGAATGCGCAACGAGATCAACAAATGAGGATAATATTTAAGTGGTTCTTTGTGCTTTTAGGTCATTTTAGTACATTTTAAGGACAGTCATTTTAGGTAATTTTTAATATTCGTTAGGTCATAAAAATCCACGCCCTAATCATCACCATTCTCAGCCATCATTATCATCTTCCTTACTCTCATACGCTATGGGCCGATTCCTGTTCCTGGTTCTCTGACCACAACTTTGGAAACCAGGAAAAATGGAAAATAAATATTGTAACGGAACTTTTTTAAGTGATAGCACTTAATTTTGAACCTAACTGTACTTGCACTGAAGTTTAAGTACCGTTTATGTTGTATTTAACTCAGCACTACTTGTGTGGGCACAAATGATTAGCAATGCCACGAATATTTGCCGATTTATCCAGAGAATTTGACTAACGAGTTGCATGCATTAAGACTATTTCACAAATTAAAGCCTATGAAATGTTATTTAAATGCTGTATTGTAATTACTAACCTCTTAAAAGAAACATCTTTCAGACATACTTCAGCGTCCATTGGCTCGGCCAACAAGGTTATCATATCGATGCTCCAATCTTTTAAGATGTTGGCAATGTCAGTAGTTGGAGTATCTGCTGATTTATACTTTCGTTCAATACAAAATTTATCGGACTGATTTTAGAACTGTTGTATTCTGTGTACTGAGATGTCCCTCGTTTATTTCATCTATTTCAGCATTAATTGTTCTCGGAAGCGAGAGTCAGTCATTTCTGACATTTGAATGGCGACTCTATTGCGTCAAATTACCCAAGCTGTTGCGCATCTGTAGAACAATTCAACTAGATTCTCTAACCTGATCACAATATAACAAAAGCAGAGGAGGTGATAATGAAATGTGATAATCTTTTCGTGAATTGAAGGCTGTCATTGGTTGAAATTTGAAATTGTTATATACATGATTGGTTGATTTCAACCAAGTTACGTATGAGTAGAATAGTTAGAGAAATTGCAGTGTAAGCTGGAAATACAACAAAACATACATTTAGGCCATTACTAATTTATTTCCAGGTTTTTATTTTAAAATATTCCTTCATTGCAGTTCTATTCAATCACATTTTTATTTTCTCTCCTGCGTAGCGACAGAAAGTAGAGGAAGTATTTTATTCCACCCAAAATTCCATACCGATATTTCACAGAAAATACATGTTTTGAGACCCTCTGATTTAAAAAAAATACATTTTTTGAAAAATATTTATATCTCTGTGTGAACAACATAACTCAAAATCCAAATTCCGATTAAATACATTTTTTAAAAAAATCCCCAAATCCTCAACTACCTTTTACATGCAATATGCTTCCAAAAGTTTTAGTTTCTCAATCATGGCTAACGCTTTTAATTAATTACATGTTAAGACATTTTCCTTTCCAATGGAACGCGTATCTTGAACTTTCTGGGAACAGTCCCAGAAGTTCTGTTCATTCTGAAATGCTTTTTGTACAATTGATAAACACTGAGAGATAGGCAAAATCTTATTACACAAACAGGTAGAGTTCGCTAAAGAAGACACTTTTATTTTAAATACTCTGCAGATAACAATTTCCGAGACATGAATTCTTATTGGTTTCAATTTTCTCATACTTACACTTTTCTGAAGAGGGAAGCCTTATTCGTTGATCATGCAAATAGAACGAAATTTCAAAGCCATCACGTAGCACTGCCTCTTAAAAGGTTATACCTACAAGGATATATGTAACAAAACCATTTCTACAGATGTCTCTCTGGATTAACATGTATTAGATAGAAGAATAATTATTTGTAAGAAGAGTTTGTGCAAAAGAAGAAAAAATTAAATGGGTGTGACATAATATATTTTTATACTTTTATTGAAATGTAATCCTTTGTAAAGTGAAAACCTGTGAAAAAGAGTGCCAGAACGATAGCATTTCCTTTTTGGGGAGTTTTACTATTCTACTACATACTTGCATCAAGGCATTTTAGTGGAATTTGCTTGCATCATAACTTGGGTTACAATACACATTCTCGCTTGTGTTTACGGCTATGAACTATCAAAGGATGCTGTTTCAGTCTATAGCGGAGGTGGAATAATTTAGAAGGCATAACTAAATGCTTTAACAAAGGAGCATGATTCTATGTGTTTGACAAAGCACTTAGGTATTGCATCAACTATCAAACCGCCGGCGTTGCACGCAGGACCTGTAGGTAGAAAGGAATTCTGTGTTTCACGCTCTTTCGTGTCATCCATCGGGATCTATGCGTAACAAGGTAATCTCTGGTTTCCGAGGTCACAAGTTCCACACCGGAGCAGGGCGATCGATGTTTTCGGGCATAAAAATCCTTAGAATATGTTCTCGAGAATGGGAGCTGAGAATAATAGCATTTATAAGCGTCTATAAATAAATTTAGAAAGTTCGTATTAAAGTCTTGTACATCTTCAGTTTCACAAACTTTATACGCCTAATTTAATTGTTCAAATTAGTGGCAGTGTGCCGTGCTGAAATTAAGATTTTCCGTAATACATTGGCCATTTTAAAAGATATTTCAATTCTATTGTTTTTGTTTTAAAGTTTAAGCTTCGTTTTAGGGAAATCACCAGAACTAGGCTTCTATCTGCATAATCTATATTATACATTTATTTTCAAGTTATCAAAGCTATTTTCCTAGATTATTTACACATAAATTCTTTTCATTTAGAAAAGCTAACTAGCAGGGAAGCATAATTTTGGTCGTTACGTAGAATATGCATAGAATAACATACACAAAACGTTTCATTTAAATCCCTTCGGTAGCTTTTGAACAGTTAAGGATAAGCTTTTACAAAAATCTCATGTGTTGCACTCACATGACCATCTCTACTCTTGTACCAACTGTTCTTAAAAACTCTTGTTCCTCTATCATCTTCATGTTAGTTGACATAAACATCTGCAGAACTTATCTTATTGCTACCTTTCTTGCAGGTGCAGTGAAAGTTTAATATGTAGGCTTTGAGCCACGGACAAATCTTTTAAGGCTGGTCGCTATATGAAGGCTTCGAAATTCCGCTCTCTTTGCACAGCCAAGACATAAAATGTGAATAACAACCTTCCATTTGAGAAAAGCAAAGTACTGCAAATCAAACAACAAGAAATATATCTTAAATGGTTCACTCTACAAAAAAGGCATGTTTTGTACACTAAGATTTAGTTTGTGTCTTACGGTTTAGCAGTTATCCAAAAGTCATCAAGATTAAACAGGGCTATAGCTCTAAAATTCAAAATATTGAATTTCCATAAACATATCTTAAACATATGGTATTTTAACCAAAATCGGTAGAGCCTTTTTTTTTTTTTTTTTTTTTTTTTTTTTTTTTTTTTTTGAGAAAATTATTTTCGAAAACTTTTCCGTATAAAGGGATGTTCAAGGTGGAGGAATTTTCTTCAAAATCTTCGTGTCGCATCCTTGAAAGATTTTAAACTTGGGTACCAATATCGGTTTTTAACTCACCTTTTGTATTTGATATATGCTGTTCACAGATACCACACTTACTTTTTCTCAAAAATCCCTCTTTTTAGGCGGAGGGGGGGGTTCAGGGGGCCCCAAAAGATATATTTGTGGTGAAATCTCGACATCCATGGTCGATTGCAATACTTTCCCTACTTACTAAGTAGTACAGAAACTAAAAATGTACTTTGTGAGAAATGAGCTTTAAAACTTTAATATAAAATGTTGGGTACCTATCTTATTAACTAGGTATAACATGTTACTTTTATATTACTCTAAAACTAATGCACATATTTAAATAATTCTTTCTGAAAAATACACAAACATTTGCTGCATCAAATAACCTACGTTTCTCGACTAGGTGTACAAAAGTGGTTAAGTCAAAAATGTCGAAAATGGGTTATCCACAGCATTTGATGTAATTCTGTGTGCTCTACCCATGTGTGTAATCGGTTGTCATCACTTACAATAGCCAAGTATCATGAGTGTGGAGAAGGAGGTATGTCATGAAGTTAGCTGTGCGTGTGTAAAGACGGTTAAGTCACTCACCAGCAGTGCAAAGTTGGTTAAGTCAGTAATAGAACTAACTTAACTTGCTATGCACTACACATTTAAATGACTTACCCAACTCGACACTACAGTTATCTGGTGACCGAGTATTTATTTTCATTGCACTAATATGAAGATTAAGTAATGTAAAAGAACTAACTCTGGCTTGTCAACAATACACATAGAAAAAATAAATTATTGGAACTTATCATTCCAGTAAAAACACAGAGAAACCAGTTACCATCTCTTGTCGCTTTAACTACTTATACGAAGAATATTTAAACTCTATTGCTGGAAAACATGTTGATAGGATGATCTACAAAACTATTTTTGATGATCTTGAACTACAGAAACCAAAAGTGGACGCATGCCACACATGTGATAGACTGTAGATAGAGAGCTCTGAAGGCGAAAAATATTAGAGTTTGAGAGTAAGAAATGCACCCAAGAAAAGGTTGACCTGGCAAATTGGGCGCTCCATCAATCGCCCTCTAGTTGTTAACCAGCCAGGAGTCATTCTCTGAAGATGCCCAACGCAGTCTTGGGCGAAACATCAGAAAATTCGTCAACTAGACCACGGTCTTCAAGCCCGAAATCTACCATCTGAGCAACATAGAGCGGCTCTGTTTTCAAAAGGTTTGCTTCGGGCAGTTATTTCTCAAGTACAAGTTGAGGAAAGATGATTTCAGGTTTGTCAGTTTTCTCAGAAGAGGGAATAAATCTGCAGGTATCAAACTGGCCCAAATACAGTAAACGTAGCAAAAATAGGACTTGCTGGATCTACTTCCATTTATCTCGGCCACATTCAAGGGAATTCTAGAGCACTGAAAATATCTGTGCTCTTAGTATACTTCCAAGAACTGATACCAATGACGATGTTGAGTGAAAAATGTATTTTTATTATTCATTATATTTTGGATGGTGAAAACAATTTCATAGAAATTTAAAAAAAGTATATAACATTAAAGTCATAATAATAAAATGTCTTGTTTCTTTAGTGTAATAATATATTTTGCCAAGTTCATTAAATTTAACAAGCTTTTATAAAAGGTTAAAAAATATTTACTATGCGATTATAAGATATTATATTCAAATACTACAGTAATATCGAGGTTGTCTCTTTAGTGCGGTGGTAGAGCTTCTGCTTACCAAGCGAGAGACCAAGGTTCGATTCCCGGAACCAGCTTGGGGATTTGCTCCCACTGGGAGACCTGGCACGGGCTGCACTCAGCCTCGTTAGGTCCCAAAAAGGCCAATCGAGGTGCTACTTGATTGAAAAGTTGGGCCCTGATTGCGTAGACTCCATAACCGGCCGGGAGGAACCGGGGTGCTGAGCACCAGTACCGCACCACACTCTTGGTGCCTGTGGTACTTAGAGGCGGGGGCCGCAGCGGCTAGGTGGTAAGGGCTGTTGCGCCTTGGGTAACTATTATTACTACAGTGATATGTCTTGCTTCATTATCCTTGTACCATTTTTATGCTGCCATTTTCTCAAGTTCTGTTAAATGTGAATTCTATATAAATATGATGGTATTTCATCCCCATGGGAACTACAAGAATTTATTACATACTTAAAAATACAATTTCATTGCACCGTGAAAGGTCACGGAAGTCACACATCCACCCTCCAACCCTTCAGATAATACTCAGATGAGGGATGAAGATCTATAGGAATTAAAGCAACCTGATGTATACATTTACAGTATTAATCAACGAATGTTTTTTTTGCAAAATGTGTAGAATTTTGGCACATAAAGGATTTGGGAAATTGATTGTAATCTTTAATTTAGGTTTTCTCAATATGAGGTTTTCTGACAACCGCTTTTGCACACCCAGTCGAGATTTTTAAATAGATTTGTTTTGAAAACTTTAAGCTGTACCTATCGGTTTTAGTAATCGTTCATTGGACTGGTGAAATATTACAAAGACAAGTACTTGATTATTTATTACATACTTGGTTGTGTAAATCATTCCGTACCAAGAGCTAGATTATATAGTTGTAAGCTTGTTTGGGAGCACTCAATCTGAATGAAGCCCAGCCTACCGTTTAACAGGGTGAATTGATCAGAAACGTGGATGGAGATAGTATGACTGTCAGTTGTTTACGAGGTCCTGAATGGTGCAATTACCAAGAGCACTGAGCAGCGTAATGGAATGGTTAGGCAGATAACTGTCATAGAGTTAAGTACCATGTATTGCCTGCTGTTAGTTCTCTACCGGCATATTCCCAAATGACCAAAATGGAAACCGCACCTGCCAAAGTTAAGTACTTGCAAATGGTTTCCTCCCCTGAATAGCATGTGCTTGTTCATGGTTTACTGGTCCTCGTATATATTGGCAAAGCTAGAAAATTCACACAAGAGAATTGGATATTCTTTTCTTGTATTCTACAAGCTTGAAGTCTTATATTAATACCCCTAAAATAAGAAACTTTAATACAAATCCATATTTTATATTTCTTGCAGAAGGAAATAATGTGAACTATTTTATTTTAATTTATACACATTCAAAGAAACTTTGCATGCAAAATATATCTATCATTTTAGCCATAATTGTCAAGCTAATACCTGCATAATGGAGTTAAAGTGAATGAATTTTACATTACTATCTGAGTACGGTTAAGGGATTCGAAATACCCTATTTCTCCAATGTTAGTAGATTACCCATTATCTGGAGTGCTATTTAAGACATGTATGTCCAACCAGCGGCCAGGAGGCCGCTTGCGGCACTCGATCTAATCACGTGCGGCCCCCAGTGATATTTGTAAGTTATGATATTATGCAATAAGTAATTCTATTTGGGATAAACTTGAAAGAGTTGACCTTTTACCGTTTCCAACACATGTGTTTACGAAAGTTCATCAGTCACCCTCTTGCTCAAAGCATGGAGATTCAGATTTGTTTATTGAGAAGGTTTGGCCTGGTGCCGGTACAACAGGCCCGGCTTACAGGCTACAACTATCATTAACTTATTATCAGTATTTACAACATTTACAGTTTTGGGCTTATCAAACTTCCGCCCCCCCCCCTCCTCCATACGCACACACACACACACACACACACACACACACACACACACACACACACACACACACACACACACACATGCTTACACTTGGGACACCAAAAATATGCGTCCTAGCTCACGCCCTGCACTAAATGCAGTTCACTTTACTATATACACTATTGTGACTTTGGTGGGTGTAAAGTAAAGAAGACAGATGTAGTCGAGATAAAGAAACACTTGTATTTCCGCAAACAGTAACTTTGTACACTCGTTGCAACAGCAAGAAAGTCTTTTCCGATTCACCAACAGCACGACCCCGAATTCGTAACACAAAAACTGTCCCTTCTCACACTTCACCGTTATTTATATCTCCCAGGCACTATTCTGGAAACTTCAGGAAAGTTCATTATTATTGCGGTCAAATACAAAGCAGAAAATTCCAGAAGTCTCAATCCCGTTCTCTCTTTCGGCAAGCGCCCAACAATGCGGCCATTCTCTGTCTCTTCCCTTCGGCTCCCTTTGCGGTAGTGCCGACAATAATGCGATGGGCGACACTGTGTACTGCGCTGTCAGGTTGCAGCTCTTGTATGGTTCCCGAGGCACAGACCTCTGTAGTAGTGAGTTTGTGGTCTAGGGTCGGGGTTGCGTGGACACGCATTAGTCGGCGAGCCGTGCCGCGTGTAACATTTTTATCCTAGCCTGTTTTCGGTGCTTCGGTTCGCTCACGTAATTTTCGTGATTTCTAATGCGCACCCACGTTGCCGTGGCTCTTTTACCTATTGCTTCAGGAATGGATGGGATCTGGATTTTAAGGTGAAGTGTTTGAATGGAGGTTCGGAGGGAAGCAGAGATGATTTTTCGGAGGGAGAAGTTTTGGAGGGTTTGGATTTGTTTTAAGGTGGTTTTGAAGGAATTGGCCCAGGCCACACATGCATATAGGATCACCGAAAGAATACATGACTTGCATAAAATTAGATTGCATCTGAGTTGCAGCTATTTGCTGTGGAAGATGGGGTGCATAACTTTAGTCGCTGTCTGCCTTTGTTGGCGCTATCTTTTATGTGGGTGGACCAGCACATCGTGCCGGTCATGGTGACGTTTAGGTATTTAATATGCCGACGATAGTGCAATGTTTCACCACCAACCGTTAGGTCCATTGCCAAAGTGTGATGCCGCTTTGAGAAATGTATCAGCAGGCATTTATTAGGATTAATTTTGATTTTCCGATCATGGAGCCATGAGAGCAAACTATTTACACATCTTTGCATTTCTGCAAGGCCGAAACGAGAAATCACATCCGTTTTAAAAAACACCTAGCTCAGATTTTTATTTGCGATCCTTCCTACCACGTATCGCTTTGAACTCTCCATGTATTGTTGACCGCACCTAATTTTACTGTATTCAAAGGCGAGTGTGTGACATGTTTTATTATCGTTATCTAAACTTTGTAGAAATTTCAAATTAGTTTCCAGTTTGCAGTTGATCGCTCACATTTTAGTGTCTGTTAGTAACAGGTTTGAAGAATTTAATTAATTCTATGATTTTTCAAGGGATAGTTATGACTTCTAAATGTAGTGGCAAACAAAGAAACATTTCAGACGAAGGTAGATAATTTCAACTAAAGTGGACAAATCAGTACATTTTTATTGAAGTAAAAAGGAAAGCGGTGTGCTTAATTTGCATTGAAACAGTTTCAGTGTTTAATGAGTATAACGTAAAGTGACATTATGGCACAAGGCATGCGTCTTCGTATGATAAATTTGAGGGTCATAGTATTCAAATTTAAAATGAAACTTTCGGGACAGCAGTTAATTTTTAAGAGTGTATTACTTCAAACTGAATCGCCGGTAAAAGCGAGTTACACAGTAGCAGAAATAATTGAAAAAAAATCTTAACCATTTTCAGATGACGAGTTTGTTAAAGAATGTAGCCAATGTTGCCAATATTATACGTCCTGACAAAAAAGTGCAGTTTGCAAAATTTAGCTTGTCGCGACAGACTGTAGCTCCTCGTATTGACCAATTAGCGTCCAAATATAGAGAGAACTTTAAAATGCCAAGCTAGTTATATTCTCTGGCACCCGATCAGAACAGTGATGCTAGCGATACCTACTGCCCTATTAGCAATTTTCTTAAGGGGAATTAATAAATATTTCAATATTACAGAATTAGCTGCTTTTGTCCGTCTTAAAGACACCACTGAAGCCATTCATTTAGTGGGGAGTGTCACTGAACCCTTGAACCGGCTTGGTTTGAAATATGCAAATCTACCTGGTATAACAACAGACGGAGCTCCTGCATTTGCAGAAACACGAAAAGAGGTGGTTAAACAACGCAAGCAGAGTCAGCTAAATTAGCAAAATTTCTGTAGTGCAATATAACTTAAATTAAGATGGTGTCTTGAAAGTCGTTATAAAAGTAGTGAATTTCTTCCTTAACATGGTTTCCGGTATACAGAATTTCAAAATTTCTTACAAAGTGTTGATTCCGAATTAGAAGATATTGTTTATTATACTGAAATTAGATGGCTGAGTCATTACAAAATGTTGAAGCGAGTGATTGACCTCAAAAGCGAAATATAAATATTTATGGAGGACCAGGGAAAACCTATTGTTGAATTTGAAGACTCAGAATGGGTGCTTAGTTTGCCTTTCTCGTAGATATAACAGTAGAGCAGTTTGTAAAATAATTTTTGGAGACATGAATGCGAAGGTAGGAAAGGAAGAGAATATAGACCTTGGATTCGAATGATAATGGAACAAGGCTTGTACATTTTGCCTCTTCGAGAAATATGGTAGTGGGAAGCACAACTTTTAATCACAAGGAGATACATAAGATGGAAATCTCCAGATGGAAGTACTTTTAATCAAATTGACCACCTCCTAATAGATGCAAGACACTTGTCCAACCTGATGAACATTAGAAGCTATAGGGGTTCAATATTGACTGAGATCAATACCTGGTAGTAACAACCATTAGACGTTGAATATCTAATGCGACAAGGGCATGGTTTTAATGCAGGAAAGTTTAACAGAGGGCGACTGAAGGATTCTGAAATTGCCTTGAGATAGGTTAAATTGCTTCATGAGGCTCAGACAGACTTATTTGATAGCGAGAGTATTGATGAAGTCTGGAAGAATCTTAAAGACGTAATATTAAAAACTGCAAGTGAAGTTTTAGGAAGGGAAGAGAAAGTGAGGTACGACCATTGATTTGATGAAGAGTGTGCACGAGCAACAACCTTAATAAAGTATACAAGAGAACGCAACAGAGGAATCGTACCCGAAAAGCAGAAGAAGAGTACAGAGCTGCCAGAAGAGAATAAAAGAGATTACACAAGAAGAAAAAGAGACAGTAAGAGAGGAAGGAATTGGAAGAAATGGAGCAGTTGAAGGGGATGAATGATACGAGAGCTTTCTACCAGAAGTTAAATAGGAGCCGTAAGGATTTCCAGCCTAGAACAAGTGTATGTAGAGTAAAGAGGGGATGATATTGGGCAGTGAGGAAGCAATACTAGAAAGATGGGCAAAATATTTCGATGAACTGCTGAATGAAGGTTCACCTGATGGCCAAGAAATCTTACCCCTGTAAATTTAAGAGAGTCGGAAATAGAAGTACCGGTGCCTACTATTGAGGAAGTTGAGATTGCCATTAAGAAGTTGAAGAATAATAAAGCCCCAGGAATGGACTTAATACAATCAGAACTAGTGAAAAGTCCTGGAAGAGAATTTGTTAAACAGTTTCACAAACTGGTGGCTAAGATATGGATAGCTGAAATAATACCTGATGAATGGAATGTAGGTATCATCTCTCCGTTACTTAAGAAAGGGGATACCATGGTGTGCTCTAACTATAGATGTATTTGTGCATTATCTATTTTCTAACATCCTCTTTAACAGACTGGCGTCATATATGGAAAGTGTGGTTGGCAACTATCAATGTGAATTTCGCCAAGGAAGAGCTACTACTCATCAAATTTTCACAACTAGACAGACACTTGAAAACTGTAAAGAATTTGGAATTGGTACACACCATCTTTTCAGTGATTTTAGGTCAGCTTATGAGTGTATTGCCAGAAGTAATCTTTATGCAGCAATGGAAGAGTTAGAGGTCTGTAAGAAACTGATCAAACTGGTGAAAGCTACCATGAAAAATATTAGGAGTCAAATTAAGATGCAGAACATGGTACCAAATGTTGTAATGACTGTTGTCATTGTAATAATTTTGTTATGGCCACTCGCACAAGTAGCAGCCATAACACAACGAATCTAAGCTACTCAAAAGTAATCCAAACTACTCCAACTAGGGAACAAGCCACAGTAATAGAATCAAAGAATGCTATAAACATTAAAGAATATGTTTTAGCCGTAGGTCGGCTCAAATATGCAAATAATATTCGCTATGTGTCGCGAATTTCAAATGGCAGAATATGTATGTACAATATGTAAAGTAAACGTGTCACTGAAGAACTAACCAGTAAACACCAAAGGTTACTAATTAATAATGAATCACTACAACTACGACCTCTGTTGTCCAAAACCAAAAGAGTAATACTATCAAACGTTTGTCCTATTATTCTCAATGCAGTATTAGAAGAGAGTTTCTCAGTGCCGGGAATTAAAATGACTTCTTCCAGTAACTACGTTAAAGCTGGTATTACAAGCCCAGGTTTCTCACACGTTCTTAGTTTTCGACGCCAAATGTACATATGTGCAAGCAGAGGATCATGAAAAGCTATCAGAGAGCATCTCTATCCCATACGAAGGGACCAACTACTGTGTATACATAACCTCTGACAGACCTACTTGTTTTTTGTGCAATTATTAGTGTAGTGTTTAACGCCCGCGGTGACACTGATGACACATGGAATGAAGATGGAGCACCGGTGGAATGAGATGGCGGGGGAAACCGGAACACCCGGAGAAAACCCGTCCTGACGCCGCTTCGTCCACCACGAATGCCACATGCGGGTTTTTTGTGTAAGAAAGAAGGTCACCTCCCTAAGCAATGCTCAGAAAAAAAAATCTGTCATGCAGTGACAAGGAGGGCCAACCTAACGAATGTGTAAATACTAGCTGTCCACGCAAAGAAACAACTGACAGCCAACAACACAAATTTAAAGAAATCAAACCTAACGAATAAAAAGATACCAGCAGTAATTTAATTTCCCAAAATATCCGGATAAAAGCAAATCTACCCTAAAAGGCAAGGAAAAGGAATTCAACTCGACTCCTAATCAACCAAATAACACAAACATGATTTTACCAACAACTCCAACTGCATCGGGGAGTGCACCATCATTAGCGGAGGTTGATTCGGTTCTTCCTAAGAAGACAACCAAACAAATAAACACACAAGCTAAACGACCCATACCTAAGTCGAGCGTCCTTAGCGAAGTTGTCATTTCGGACGTAAGAGTCGGATGAAGCTTCGCTAGCAGAAACTGAAACCAATACTACTGATTGAAATCTCAGCCTTAAACCACCAAATAAGAAAGTGAAAACTTCTGAAGCTAGCACTAATGAAATGCTTTCTCCTGTGAAAGATATGATGGAAAATGCATCCCAGGACTACCCGCTCAACTTTCCACAACTCCAAAGCTTATTTGAAAACTTCAGTAAATCAACAGATGCGCTCAAGCTCGCCTCAGAATACACTAATAATATTGAGGGACTGCTTGAAATGCTTACAAAACTGCACCCACAGTACAAAGAGAATAGAATAAAAACCATGAGACGCAAATTCAAAAAAGGCTCCGTACCTTTCTAAATTCCAATACAACACCAGTTGTCCTCCAGAAAACGGAAACAATAACAGAAGAATCCCATACGACAATGAACACAAAAGTATACAAATGTGCTATTGGCTATTTGCGTGCTTGCTCATAATCGTAATGGCTGACAGCATCTTGCAGTGGAACATAAACGGTATTAAACCTCAATTAGAACAGCTTCAGATCTTAATTAAACAACAAACACCCAGTATTATTTGTTTACTACTCAGGGAGGATTGCCCTGCAATGTCGCAGAAATATTTTGGTCCTGAAGATTATGAAATGGTACGGGCACGTAAAGAGAATGAAAACAGAGAGATTGCCAAATACCAGTTGTCAACTGGTCAGCTACTGAAAGAAGAAGGCGTGGGAGAGCACGTGTTACATGGATGGATCAAGTCAATAAAGCCATGCACAGAAGAGAACTGGAATTAAAAGCAACCTCTGAAAAGTGGAAAGCTTGTAAACGCAAGTAAAGATAAATATTAGAGAATTGTTATTCTTCAGTAACAATCCAAAATGTTTGCACAATGTGTCAACTTGGAAAAATATTTGACTTCTCTTGTTGAAGCCTGTAAATGTAAATCAGGGTGCTGCTGCTTCGTCCTCGTCCTCGTCCCCCTCCTAGTCACCGTCACCCTCTTCCACCACGTCCTCTCTTCCTCCTCTTCCTCCTCTTCCTCCTCCTTCTCTTCCTCCTCCTCCTCCTCTTCCTCCTCCTCCTTCTCTTCCTCCTCCTCTTCCTCCTCGTCCTCCTCCTCTTCCTCTTCCTCCTCCTCTTGCTCCTCGTCCTCCTCCTCTTCCTCCTCTTCCTCCTCCTCCTCCTCTTCCTCCTCCTCTTCCTCCTCTTCCTCCTCCTCTTCCTCTTCTTCTTCTGCTTCCTCTGCTTCTTTCTCTTCTTCTTTCTCTGCTTCTTTCTCTTCTTCTTCTGCTTCTTCTTCTTCTGCTTCCTCTGCATCTTTCACTTCTTCTTCTGCTTCCTCTGCTTCTTTCTCTTCTTCTTCTGCTTCCTCTGCTTCTTTCTCCTCTTCTTCCGCTTCATTCTCTTCCTCCTCCTCTTCCTCCTCGTCCTCCTCCTCTTCCTCCTCCTCCTCCACCTCTTCCTCCTCGTCCTCCTCCTCTTCCTCCTCCACCTCTTCCTCCTCGTCCTCCTCCTCTTGCTCCTCGTCCTCCTCCTCTTCCTCCTCCTCTTGCTCTTCGTCCTCCTCCTCTTCCTCCTCCTCCTCTACCTCCTCCTCCTCTTCCTCCTCCTCTTCCTCCTCCTCTTCCTCCTCCTCCTCTTCCTCCTCTTCCTCCTCCTCTTCCTCCTCCTCTTCCTCTTCCTCCTCCTCTTCCTCTTCTTCTTCTGCTTCCTCTGCTTCTTTCTCTTCTTCTTTCTCTGCTTATTTCTCTTCTTCTTCTGCTTCTTCTTCTGCTTCCTCTGCTTCTTTCTCCTCTTCTTCCGCTTCATTCTCTTCCTCCTTCTCTTCTTCCGTTTCTTCTTCTTCTTTTGCTTGTTCCTCTTCTTCCGTTTCTTTCTCTTTGTCTTCCTCTTTCTCCGCTTCTTCGTCTTTTTCTTGTGCTTCTTGTAGGTATTTCTTCCCTTATAGCTTGGGTTTCACCCATTCCGGTTATACATTTGCTCCTTCCATCGTTACTTTTGTGTTTCAATCGATTTGTACCTTATAGGCCTATAATTTAAAGCTTGTGTATCAGTATTAAACCTAAGATTAGAACAGGGATAACATAGTTGGTTTTATCTTTAAAATATTTCCTAGAGTCTGGAAGAAATTTATTTATAGAACATTTTTCGCAGTTGTACACTAAAGTCATTCATAACATTTTACTCGTTACACTTTTCTCAAAATAATATTGCCAAACCCTACAAATACTGAGACTGGAGAGCGGAACGCAATTTCATGAGTAGGAACAAGTAGTGTAACAGCCTCATCCGACAAGCACCTCAACATGAGAGAATTATATTAAGTATTTTTCAGGCAAATAAAAACAGACCTTCAACTTCCCCGATGAAGGTTAAACTTCTGATTAGTGTTAGTAATGTGTCGCAAAGAATTCTATAATATGGTGAAAAATAATGTCGACATTTGAAAGCAGCTAAATGTGACAGGAAACACTTGAAAACATTTATAATCTGATGGCTGTCAACTTGGGGAAGAAAATAGACGTTTTAAAGCAATTTCCAGTATTATTTTTCATTATTATGTAAAACCTTTATCCTCTTCAGGCCCCGCGTGTCGTATACGACATATGTCGTGAGGTTCTCTATCCTCAAGGGGCATTTATGTAAAGTTTGACCTTAAGCAGTATTGAACTCAGGACTGATAAGACCTGTTTTTTCTTGAAGACCATACCTTAAATGTCACCCTTAAAAGAATTGTAGCTGGGTCCAAAAAGGTTAACTCTATGTTTGAGTATCTAACCTTTATATTTTCTCTTAAAGCTGATTACTCCTTAACATTTCCAAGTATGTCCCTTATTTTTTGTGAAATGTCCCTTATATCTAAGCTTGTGTCTTTTATTCCATTGGTTTAAATATGGTAAAACTAGTGCTATCCCTATAAGTATTAACTAGAGCTCGGAACTTTTTGAAACGTTATGGAGAATGCAGGATGAAAAATAAACTCGTTTCTCTTAAATACGAACCAAATATAGCCTACTTCTATTTTCTGTTGTTTGTATTATTCGGAGTCTTAATATCCATTGGTCATTTTTTGGAACACTTTGCTCCTAATGTACCCTTGCCTAATAAAGCAACAGTAACACGCTGGGGCACGTGGACCAGCGTGTGCACTTATTGTGAAGATTTCGATATAGTGATATCAGTGGTTGATAGTTTTGATACAGAAAGCGCTGCTTCTATAGTAGTTTCTCAACACTTGCTACGTAATCCTCTAGACGTTTTGTTTGTGTCACTGGTACTTTTCAATTTTGGCACCAACAATAACATGACTAGAGGCCGAGCTGAATGGCTCAGGCAGTAAGGTCTGTGACCTGCATTCGGAAGTTCGCGGGTACGATCCCCGTGCCCGTGCACTCTGACATGGGTTTTTCCGTGGTTTCCTCGTGTCACTTAGGCGAATGCTGAGGTGCATTATTTCATACCACGGTTCCCTATCCATTATTTTCCTTCATTCCATTCCCTTATCATCTTTCAGCTGTGTAGTGTCGATAGTGCCAGACAGATGGGGTGGATGACTACGCATGGTAACTGCTGTTCTCGGCGCTAGGTGACGTTCAGCCGACCTTGTCCTCCGTCGGGGGGGGGGGGGGGGGGTCGCTCAGTGCGACACCTGCTTGGCCGGGCCTGACACCGCGCGTCCCTGTGGCCTGTCTGGCTGCGACCCTGTGGCACCTTCGGTTCCGTCATTTAATCCTTGCTTCCTGGGGGAAAATCAAAAAGCTGCTGAAGACGATTTTGACTTCAGTGTTTTTGAGGAATATTCACCAGGTCATTTCAAGTATTCGCCATGACGCCAATTGATGTAGACGGAAGCTTTTCAATGTACAGGAATGTTCTTTAAAAAAAATTCGAGACCCTACGAATGGTGACGGTTCTTTATTGCGTTGCTAAAAATGCCAACTTCTCCACCTCCTACTTAACTGTGTATGGCCGTATACATTTATTATTACTATTATCATTATCGTTATCGTTATCATCATCATTAATTATTATTATTATTATTATTATTATTATTATTATTATTATTATTATTATTATTATTATTATTATTATTATTATTATTATTATTATTATTATTATTATTATTATTATTATTATTATTATTATTATTATTATTATTATTATTATTATTATTATTATTATTATTATTATTATTTTTATTATTATTTTTATTATTATTATTATTATTATTATTATTATTATTATTATTATTATTATTATTATTATTATTATTATTATTATTATTATTATTATTATTATTATTATTATTATTATTATTATTATTATTATTATTATTATTACTTTTCGTGTACAAGGGGAATAAAGTAGGCTTTGAGCGATAGTCAAATATACTAAGAGTTGCCTCTATATAAAGGGTTTGAAATCGTTCTCTTTGCACGACCAAGGCCTAAAAAATTTAATATACCCCACATTTGAGAAAACTATAATTATTGCAAAACTCGCATAAATAAATAAGAATATCTCCGAAATGGTTCACTCCAAAAAAAATAATTTGGACATAAATTAGTATTTTGGTAAGATCAACATTCTGTGCAGTAAGATTTGGTCTATCTCTTACAGATTACCAGTTATGCAAAATTCATCAAAAGTAAACAGGACTGCATAGGCTACCAGCAGAAGATTCAAAATATGCATTTCATTTGTCATAAAAATATCCCAAACATATGGCATTTAAATCAAGTTTGTTAGAGGCATTATTGAGAAAATGCATGCATGAATATTTACCATGTAAAGGGTAGTTTAGGGTGGAGGAACTGTCTTCAAAATCATCGTGTCACATTCTTGAAAGATATTAAAATTAAATACCAACTTTTTTTTTTAATCGAATTTTCGTTTTTGGCTTATGTTGCTCATAGACTCAGAGACACACACGCGTGCTCGCGCGGATCTTTTTTAAAAATGCTCTTTCTGGATTCAGAGGACCTCAAAACATATATCCGCTGAAATCTGGACATCGAATTTTTGCATCGAATACAATAATTCCCCTACTTTCTCTACTTAGTAGGTAAATCTTCATAGTTTATACAGGCCGAGTCATAATAATTAATAATAATAATAATAATAATAATAATAATAATAATAATAATAATAATAATAATAATAATAATAATAATAATAATAATAATAATAATAATAATAATAATAATAATAATAATAATAATAATAATAATAATAATAATAATAATAATAATAATAATAATAATAATAATAATAATAATAATAATAATAATAATAATAATAATAATAATAATAATAATAATAATAATAATAATAATAATAATAATAATAATAATAATAATAATAATAATAATAATAATAATAATAATAATAATAATAATAATAATAATAATAATAATAATAATAATAATAATAATAATAATTTTAAGGTGTGATTCTGGGTTTATATTTCAGTATTTTCTTATTGGGAATGTATATCCGTAAACCTCTTGTTATCGAGCAAAAGGACATTAGCGCTTTGCAAATGCCGCGTCGTGTTAGGTCACATTCTGTCACATAGACCTTGTTCTCCCCTCGGCATCGGAATATGCTTATGTTTTGTTTTCTTCACATAATATCGTTTGTATTCTGTTTTAACAGTATTTATATCACTATTAAGCTAAAATATGCATTTTGTTGCTTAAATGGTAAAGGATTCCGTAACCGCAACATATTGTAGGTATATCACTTTGTGGCTTTGTGGTTCGCTTATCAATCTGAACTATCAGTACATAGTAAAGTGCTCCGTTCACAGCCCATTGTGAACATATTCTACTATACTTAGGCGGAACTAGCAGAGATACATTAGGTTTATCGTGGTGGTTGGGCTAATGCGAAAAGCCCAAGAGATCTTTACGCTGAGCTTTATCCAAGGAGAAGTTTGCCTCATCACAGCATCTTTACTGCGAGAAATAGAAACTTTCTAAAACAAGTGAATTACCAAAAATGTAAAACACTGGCTCTAAAAGAGGAGGTTATTGACTGGGTCCATAATTCTCCGTCCACAAGTACAAGAGCAGCGGCCCATGCCATGCATACAAGGCAGTCTTCAGTTACTGGAATTCTGCGCGAACAAAATTACATGCGTATCATCTCACCCGATTGAAACAACGGGGCTAGGATGACTTTCCACCCCGACTACAGTTTGTCAAGGGTTTCTTCATAAATGCATTGAACAGGCAGCATGTTCTACAACCAAATTATGGGCGGACAAGTAAGCTTTTATAGGAGAGGGTATGTCTAACACGCATAAGATCTATTAGATTTACAAATTATTCAATGAATACTTGGGCTCGCATTGCGAATGACACACTCATATAGCCCTATTTACCACCTCCACGTTTGACGAGCCATTTTATCTACAGTTCTTATACCATACTGTGCCAGAATTTCTGGAAGATGTTCTAACCCCTTTGGATGTGCTCCCATGGGGACCTGTTCAGAGTTTTGTTTACGAGACCTGGTGAATATTGAAAAGTAGCTAATGACCATATTTGATGCTATCGTGGTATGGGAGGTATTTTTTAAAGAACTCGGCAATTATCACAGTGACGTCATCAGCTATGCTCCGAAGTCTAAGGCGGATTTTCAAGATCTTTTATAAACACCTATGCACTTGTTCATTTGTTTTGTTCTTATTTTAATTATGCTTAAGTTTTTTAATGGTGGAGAAAATTTGACCAACAAATTTGCATATCTTATTGACAATAACATTTATTGCAGATCAGTAAAATAATTTATCTACTTCAGAGCACATGAGTTGTTTGCCTTATAACTAAGTCAAGACTTAAAAGAGAGTTTCGTATCATGTTGATTAAAGTTAAATATACTGCTTTTCTAATGCATTGTGGTAAAAATGCAACCTGTTAGAGGAAATTCTATGTATACCGTCGCGGTGCTTCAAAAACGTTAATGTCCTCTGGTTCGATAACAAGACCTCTACGGACATACATTCCCGATAAGAAAATAACTGAATCATACCTAGAAATTATTCGGTGTTACTCCGACTCGCCCCGTAAATAAACAATAATGGGTACAGCAAATCATAAGAATTTAACACATCAGATCTCATTTCTTGCAACACATAGTGCTT
This sequence comes from Tenodera sinensis, assembly GCA_030765045.1. NCBI lineage: Eukaryota > Metazoa > Arthropoda > Insecta > Mantodea > Mantidae > Tenodera > Tenodera sinensis. The sequence continues at coordinate 4,999,619 of CM060973.1, read as the reverse complement.
ATTAAAAATCTGACTCGTTTTGTAATACCGGGTTCGGGCTAATTTGAAGAATGATTGTCTGACTGATTTAGTCTTTAATTTCTGTTTACATGAAAAATACACTACCACTCAATACACCCGGATATTTCAAATTTAAACATAACTAAAACTTTAGGTCTCAAAAATGCAATTATATGAACTTACACATATATAGTACAATCACAATCACATTTTACTTTCGTGAAAGTATTCTCCTTTGGATTTAATGTCTGCCTCACAAACTCGAGGTACGCGGTCGGTCAGCTTTTGTAGCTATTTTGCATCTATATGATTCTAGACATCCTTAGCAATATTCCAGAGATGTTCCTACTGGACATATTAACTTCCTGATACCTCTGTCCACTTCATCCCAGACCATTTCAATAGGATTATAATCGGGGTTTTGGGACGGCCATACCATATCTCTCACTATTCCCTGTTTTTCCTTTGATGCAATGTAGTTCTTACAGAACTCTAACCGATGTTTTGGATCCTTATCTTGTTGTAAAGTGAACCCTTTCCCTATTAAGCACAATCCACTTAGTACTGTATGATACTGAAGCATGCGGTGGTAGTGCTTCTGATCCGTGCATCCTTCTTCACAATGTCTCCAACTCTATCTCCAGCAAAACATCCCCAAACCTCAATAGAACCTCCACCGTGTTTAACTCCAGGTAGAACACACTACTGGGCTACTCCTTCTCCTACAAATCGGCGAACAAATATTCTCCTTCTGGTTCCAAAAATCTCGAACTTCGATTCACCTGTGAATAACACCTTCATCCACTCTTCAGATGTCCAATTACGATGTTTTCTAGCCCATTCAAGTCTCTTCTTCTTATTTATGGGCCTCAGAAGGAGTTTTCTTGCTGGACACATCCTTTCAAGCCGGATTCAATCAGTCTCCTTTTTATTGTTGCAACAGATATTTTTGTCGTGTTCATTTCTACCCATTCTACACGAATTTGGGGCGCTATTTTGAATCTATTTCTCTTGCTGGTAATTCTGATAAATGTATCATCACTTCTAGTTGTTTTACAAGGTTGTCCTGGACATGGTATGTCCTTATTGCTACCTGTTGTCTTCTACTGGTGAAGGGTGAATTGCACTCCCTCTATACTGTTTCACAACTTGGTGAATTCATAAACCTAATTGTCTGAGTGCTACAATTACAGCACGTTTTTCTATGGATATATCCACTCGTGGAGCCATACTAGCAATGTGCACTCTTCAGCTGTCATTAAGAAACTGAAATGCAAGAACCAAATGTTATGTATCTTAGCAATGCTTGAAGTTCACTGTGGACATCACAATACTACAATACAGGTGCACCAAATGTGGATTCGTCGCCAAACAGGTAACCAAACATATCAGATATGTAAATAATGTTTACGTATACAACATTGTTTTTGGATAATGTTGTATCTAGATGAACACAAAATCTTGACATGTTTATAACTGTTGCACTATTCCTTTGCTTACTCAAGCGTAACCATGGAACTAGACCTTATCCACAGAGAATTAGAAGTCAGTGATTGGGTGTATTTAAATTAATGAGCGGTAGTGTATGTTGGTGGCTTTTGTTTTCTTAGTAATGGTGATAATGGTTTTGATTAAATACCACAAGTTTAAAATACTAGATGATAAAATGTTGAGTATGATAATTTATTTCTTTTTTCAACTTTATTGATTCCACAAACAGTTATTCGAAGTAAACCGTCTTTTAAAGAGCATTTTTGTGTAGTAGGTTTTTGTCTGTCACTTATGGTTTACCGGTTATGCAAAATTACACAAAATTTCTTCCGATGAATAGGATTTCACAGCCTACTCCCAGGAAATTCAGGATCTAAATTGTATTTACTATGTATCTGTTAAGCACATTATCTCTAATCAAAATCTTTAGAGCCTACTTTGAGAAATGTCTCAGGACATTCAACATACATATTTTGTCATTTAAATATAGAAAACGGCAGTGAGATCTGAGAAAATCATATCTGTCGAAATTAATGCTCTTGCTCTTGTTCAAATGAAGAGAATTAAATTTGAAATCTTTACATTTTACAACTTTAAGAAATTTCAGATCGACAGATTCACTCCTTTCCGCTATCATAGTTCTTTTCTTAATAATTCTTTGAAGTAATACAAAACTGGGATAAGCAGTGGTTAAACAGTAGTCTCTTTGACAAATTATTTTTTCCTGAATGTTTCACCGGTTAAGGTGAACCATAGAACCAAGTTTTATATCAACTCAATTTATGACTTCGCGTAAACTTGGACGTTTGGAACGATTCATATTGCTATTTGCGAGACTCTCCATATCTTTTATTTGAATGCCCTGCTCTTGAATCACAAAGATTTAAATTTATTATTAAATTAGACTATTGCCAAAATAAACTCCAACAGCATTTGTCAACTACTTTACATAAATGCTATTATAAGAAGTTGCGTAACTTTCTAAATTACATTTTTAAGTGACTTTGAGGTAGTTTTTCAGTTGTTCGTTAAGTAATTTTATTTCTATTTAGAATTGTATTATTGATATGTAACACTAGGGGCTAAGCATATTGTAAATAACGTGTATAACTGTAGGTATAGTAACTAAAACCCTAGTATACAGTAAGTTGAAATAAGGTTCACGTTACAAGGAGATTCAATACTAATACTTATAATATCATAACAAACAATAATAGCAATATTATTATTAATAATAATAATATTAATAATAATAATAATATTAATAATAATAATAATAATATTAATAATAATAATAATAATATTAATAATAATAATAATAATAATAATATTAATAATAATATTAATAATAATAATATTAATAATAATAATAATATTAATAACAATAATAATATTAATAACAATAGTATTATTAATAATAATAATATTAATAACAATAATATTATTAATAATAATATTAATAATAATAATATTAATAACAATAATATTATTAATAATAATAATAATAATATTAATAATATTAATATTAATAATAATAATATTAATAATAATAATATTAATAATAATATTAATAATAATAATATTAATAATAATATTAATAATAATAATAATATTAATAATAATAATAATATTAATAATAATAATAATAATAATAATAATAATGATAATAATGATAATATTAATAATGATGATAATAATGATAATATTAATGATAATAATGATAATATTAATGATAATAATGATAATATTAATGATAATGATGATAATATTAATGATGATAATATTATTAATAATAACAATATTAATAATATTATTAATAACAATATTAATAATATTATTAATAACAATATTAATAATAATAATATTAATAACAATAATAATATTAATAATATTAATAATAATAATAATATTATTAATAATAATAATATTAATAACAATAATATTAATAATAATAATATTAATAACAATAATATTAATAATAATAATATTAATAACAATAATATTAATAATAATAATAATATTATTAATAACAATAATAATATTAATAACAATAATATTAATAACAATAATATTATTAATAATAATAATATTATTAATAATAATAATATTAATAACAATAATATTATTAATAATATTAATAACAATAATATTATTAATAATAATAATATTAATATTAATAATAATAATAATATTAATAATAATAACAATAATATTATTATTAATAATAATATTAATAATAATAATATTAATAATAATAATATTAATAATAATATTAATATTAATATTAATAATAATATTAATATTAATATTAATAATAATATTAATAATAATATTAATAATAATATTAATAATAATAATATTAATATTAATAATAATAATATTAATATTAATAATAATAATAATATTAATATTAATAATAATAATAACAATAATATTAATAATAATAATAATATTAATAATAATAATAATAATAATAACAATAATATTAATAATAATAATAATAATAATAATAATAATAATAATAATAATAATAATAATAATAATAATAATAATAATAATAATAATAATAATAATAATAATAATAATAATAATAATAATAATATTAATAATGATGATAATAATGATAATATAAATAATGATGATAATAATGATAATATTAATGATAATATTAATGATAATAATGATAATATTAATGATAATAATGATAATATTAATGATAATAATGATCATATTAATGATAATGATAATATTAATGATAATAATGATAATATTAATGATAATAATAATATTAATGATAATGATGATAATATTAATGATAATGATGATAATATTAATGATAATGATGATAATATTAATGATAATGATGATAATATTAATGATGATAATATTATTAATAATAACAATATTAATAATAATATTATTAATAATAACAATATTAATAATAATATTATTAATAACAATATTAATAATATTATTAATAACAATATTAATAATAATAATATTAATAACAATATTAATAATAATAATAATATTAATAACAATATTAATAATAATATTAATAATAATAATAATAATATCAATAATAAAAATAATTATATTAATAATAATAAAAATAAAAATAATAATATTAGTAATAAAAATAAAAATAATAATAATAAAAATAATAATAATAAAAATAAAGACAATAAAAATAATAAAAACAATAATAATAATAATAAAAACAATAAAAATAATAAAAACAATAAAAATAATAAAAACAATAAAAATAATAAAAACAATAATAATAAAAACAACAACAATAATAATAATAGTAATAATAATAACAATAATAATAACAACAATAATCATAATAATAGCAATAATAGCAATAATAACAATAATAATAATAACAATAACAATAATAATAAGAATAATAATAACAATAATAATGATGATAACAATAATAATGATGATGGTGATAATAATAATGATGATAATAATGATAATTTTTTTTATTAGCTATAACAAGCATGCCCCATCGCAGTAAGCGATACTACATGCTATTACATTGATACCTGTTATAATTTGTTTTATTATTTAATCATATGGTATTTGTTATTGTCCTTAGTATACTGACATGTTCATTGTTTTTTTTTTTTTTTTTTATTTTTATTTCTATATTCACTATCACTTCTACTATCTTCCAGTTGTCCTTTAAATTGAACTTGCTGTGTTTATATCTGATCCTTTATTTGTTTATTTCATATCACTACAGTTGACTACACCATTTCACTTCCACTATCTTCCTATTAGCAGTTGTAATATACTATTTTAATTCACCAAAATTAATGCTTTGAATAAATGTTTTGAAAGTCCTTATGTTGTTTGTGATTAGCTGCTCTTTAGTCACTGGCCATTTGTTTTTATTAGATTCGATGGCTTTCTTCATTACTTCCCTTTGTTGTTTTAGTTTGCCACATCGATATATCAGATGTTCTACTGTTTGCTCTTCTTGTAGACAGATGCATCTAGAGTCCTGTATTATTCCCAGCCGGTGTAAGTAGGATTTAGTTAGTCTGTGTCCCGTAATCATTGCTGTCAGTGTGAAATTCAAGTTAATTTGTGTGCTCATTCTTCGAACAACTGATGGGATGAACTCCTTGCAGGCTGCTCCTTTCGTTGTATTAGTCCACTCTTCTTGCCACTTCTGCATCCCTTGTTCTTGGATTTCGCTGACAAATGTTATTTTTGGATTTTTGTTGTACACATATTCCGTAGCATTATCAGTCGCAGCCTCCTTAGCTAGTTTATCAGCTAATTCATTGCCAAGATATCCAGCATGTGCTTTGATCCAGGCAAAATGTATGATCCACTTCTGTTCTTTAAGGCTTTTAAGATTCTTTTGAATTTCTTCTATTAAATTATTATGTTTTGAATTATTTCTGATTAGATCTAGGGTAGTTTTGCTATCTGTACACACTGCAGTTATTCTTTCTTGTACACTTATGTTCATATCCTGAAGTGTTGCTAATCCTCTAATGATTGCCACTTGCTCTGCCTGGTTATTGGAGCATCTGTCATGTAATTTAGCCTTGATTTTATGCATAATTTCTCCGTGTTTAAATATTACTGCTGCAGCTCCAACTTTTCCATGGATTTTACTACCGTCTGTGAAGATTTCTATTTCATAATATTTACCTTCATTGACTTCTTCCATAGGAATACACTCCGCTGGATGGGGCCATTTTGCTATATGTAAGGGTGCATCGTAATATGACGATTCTGGTGTCATTCCATGTGTTATCTTATAGAGTTTTGCTGCTTCTGCTATTTTAATATAGATAGGCTTCACTCCAGCTACTACACATGACGCTTCAAAAGATATGGTTCTGTATGCTTTGGCAATTTTGATATTAATTATTCTCTGTGTTCTCTGAAGTATCTTTATATTTTTTTTTCCTCCCTAAAATAGCCTTGAATAATTATATAAAGAATATTGATTACTGAAATGAATGTCCCACAAAAAACCATGAAATATACAATGCACAATAAACCACTTAAATGCCAACAGATTAACCTTCAACATTCACGAGCAGCAGTTAGCAACCTAGCCCAACAAATTGTAGAAAACAAACTTGATTTGATATTTGTACAGGAGCCTTACTTAATTCGCAACAACCCAGCTGGGATTCCAAAATCAATTAAAATTCTTACACAGGGAAATGGAAGGAAAAGAGCTGCTATCCTCGTGAACAATAATAAGCTTGACGTTATTACTATAAATCAGCTCTCAGATGAGGATTGCGTAGTTGCAGAAGTTCACATCCATCGGAAAAAAATGTATATCGCAAGCAAGTACTGCGATATAGAGGAAAATATGGAAAGAAATAATGATAATGATAATGATAATAATAATAATAATAATAATAATAATAATAATAATAATAATAATAATAATAATAATAATAATAATAATAATAATAATAATAATAATAATAATAATAATAATAATAATAATAATAATAATAATAATAATAATAATAATAATCATAATCATAATCATAATCATAATCATAATCATAATCATAATCATAATCATAATCATAATCATAATCATAATCATAATCATAATCATAATCATAATCATAATAATAATAATAATAATAATAATAATAATAATAATAATAATAATAATAATAATAATAATAATAATAATAATAATAATAATAATAATAATAATAATAATAATAATAATAATAATAATAATAATAATAATAATAATAATAATAATAATAATAATAACAATCATAATCATAATAATAGCAATAATAACAATAACAATAACAATAATAATATTAATAATAATTACAATAACAATAATAATATTAATAATAATTACAATAACAATAATAACAATAATAATATTAATATTAATAATAAATTGACAGCTTCGATGATAATATTTGTTAGACTACAAAGGTGCATTTTGACGCACCTCATATGTTTAAAAAATTCTAAACAATATGGTAGTAGCTCTTTCGATAGAACACCTGCCTACTCTTCGAGGGGTCCTGGGTTCGATTTCTGACTGGGACGGGGAAATTCTCTCTGTCCTTTATAGGATCTGGAAGTGTGTGCACCATATCTAATGTATAAAACTCAAAGGGAAACCACAACTCACATAACTGTATACCTTGCTGACAGGCAATGTGCTCCAAAGGTAAAAGGCAACCGATATGACCATCGCACTTAAAGGCGGGATATATGCAATAAGAGCAGAATATACCTGTGCATGTAGAAAAACATTGTTATGTTTATTTCTGCGAGAGATGGACGAAACGTTAGCCTTTGTTCCCATCATGTATCGGATCGTTGCAGCAGTAGCAGCAGCATTGCCATCTGTGAGGGAAGTCTGACAGCACGTGGAGCTAGCTCTCTCTCTAGCGGTGGGTCGGTCAGACGAGCCCTGCCCGGGAAGCAGGACAGACAGTTGAGCAGCAGCAAGTGCCGGGTTGCCGACGCCGACGCCGCGCGGGTGGAGTAGGAGGTGTACGATGACACTGCCGTGACGATACATTGTTGTGCCACTCTGAGGAGGGGTGGAGGTTGTCTTCTGGCAAGGCCCACGCAGCGCCCCGACATGTGAGTTCATCACCATTTTTACCAAAAATATAAGTGTAATAATCACAAATCTTGACAACATATTGTCGGTATATATATAGTAAACAAACCACTGCAAGATTTTATGAACAATTTCCATAAATTTAAGGAAATTTTCGTCAAAATTGTCAGACTAAAATGTAATATTGCCAATAGCATGGTGTGTGATTGCTATTAAAATTAATACAGGGGTAGAATATATATTTTATATTATTTATACTATAGTCCCTCCATGCTTCACATTTGAATGGTACTATATGCACTTGACTTATCTTATAAATAATAATTGCTGCCGGATGCGTGGTTTTTAAAATAGCTATTGATTGTAATTTTCAATTTTTGAAAGTCTAAAGAGTTTACATATTTTGCAAATGTTTATTATTATTATTATTATTATTATTATTATTATTATTATTATTATTATTATTATTATTATTATTGTTGTTGTTATTATTATTTTTTATTATTATAAACATTATAAATTATAATTATATTCTAAATTCACAATTTAACCACTTTATTAACTGAGTTATGAGTTAACCCTGAGAGGGGTTTTCTAAAGTTCCCCCTTCCGAAAAAATATACAAAAATGTAATCCTTATGTCAAATGTCAAACTTGAGCTGCATAACGTTTTTATGTTAAATTAAATCACGTTACTTTAACAGCGGCTTAAATATAATACAAATCAGTGTACCTAATGCTTACATCGAGGTTTCCATAAACAGGAACGAAATTGCCTTGAATATAACCTTCTGGCACACTGGACAGTTTAGCTCTATTTATTTTGAAAAATACGAGCAAGATGAATCTGCGGTCCTCTTAAAATTCACCTTTTAAAGCTTGAAATTCTGCCAAAATCTAGATGTATGAGTCTGACTGGCATTACATTTTGAAACATGTTATCATACACATTTTAATAATAACAATAATAATAATAATAATAATAATAATAATAATAATAATAATAATAATAATAATAATAATAACAATAATAATAACAATAATAACAATAATAATAACAATAATAATAACAATAATAATAACAATAAGAATAACAATAAGAATAACAACAATAATAACAACAGTAACAACAACAATAATAACAATAATAACAACAATAATAATAACAATGATAATAACAATGATAATAACAACGATAATAACAACAATAATAACAATAACAATAATAACAATAATAACAATAACAACAATAATAATAACAATAATAATAACAATAATAATAACAATAATAATAACAACAATAATAACAACAACAACAACAACAAAACAACAACAATAATAATAATAATAACAATAATAATAACAATAATAATAGTAACATTAATAATAACAATAATAATAGTAACAATAAGAACAACAATAATAATAACAATAAGAACAACAACAATAATAATAACAATAAGAACAACAACAATAATAATAATAACAATAAGAACAACAACAATAATAATAATAATAATAATAATAATAATAATAATAATAATAATAATAATAATAATAATAATAATAATAATAATAATAATAATAACAATAATAATAGTAACAATAAGAACAATAATAACAATAAAACAATAATAATACTAATAATGATAATAATTGCATTTTTAAATGTGTTGAATCCATCTTCAATTTCAAGATTAATATGGGTGATTCAAGTCTTTGTCATTGAGATGCCGTAGATTTGTTGCCTTTTTCTGCCTTATGTATAAGTGCTTAATTGCAGAAATACATTCCATTTGTTGCCCTTTTTATTATTAGTTACTCCGTTGTTATTATTATAAACAACGAGTGTCACAGTAAAAAGTTGTAACATTTCTAGCTTGTGATTACTTGATCCTGTGGGATCACATATCCCAGAAAAGCAACACAGAGTTACCGGAGCTTCAGTTTGCATTGGGATCTTGTGCCACGTAGCTAGTTTAATATCTCGAAATTCACTGTTCCTTTATACAGCAAATTGCAAAGTTACATCAATGCTTTCCGATCAACGTGTTTTCAACTGACGATAAAATACTTCCGTGCAAAATATGTGAGCCGCCAGTGGACTACAAGTATTTCATTTCTCAACATATCGGTAAAGTCCTTTCCGTTTCCATTTCTGCTTCTTTGATTCTAGATTTACGCTAGCTTGACACATAAATAAAGCGGTCGCTTTGTAAGGAACTGTAAAGCCGACCTTTTCTCGAACTATACAACCTAACACAAAAATGCACTTTCCAAGGCTACTGAAAAGATTTGTTTGCTTCCAAACCAATTGTAACATCCAGTCAAAAATCATACATTTTACTATCTCTACTAGGTACAGTAACTCCTGGAAGTATTGTATTTCACCGAAAAAAATGATACTGAGATTTCATCGCAAATACATCTTCTGAGGCTCACTGAATCAAAAAAAAAAAAAAATGTTAGAAAAAGTATCTGTGTGTGTGTGTGCGCGTGTGTGTGTGCGTGCGTGCATGCGTGTGTGTGTCAGTCTGTGAACACACTAAATCAAAAAAGCAAAGTTGGTTCAGTATTAACGACACGATAATATACAGCCAAAAAATTGAAAAAATCGAAAATGGTAATTTTGTATAGGAATTGCCACTTGGGTCTATATGGCGTCTGTGACGGATCTATCCTTTGACAGCCGCATCTATTATATTTTAAATAATTTTTTCGTAAAAATGGGTAGTTGATTTTGAGAATAGATTTAGTTAAATCGAATTTAATTAGATATTGCGAATAATCCTTTTGAGCAGTCATTCCATTAAGGCAAATTGACTTTGCAGGCTCAGAAATAAACAAAAATTTATAATTACCCACTCACATATAATTCATACAATTTTCTATGATTGCAATAGGAATGCAACACATTACATTCACACGTTTCTTTCACGAAACACAACCTTTCTTTCTGTACTACCTCTTCTACAAAGAATTCATACAATTTTCTACATGACTGACAGAAATTCAACGTCTTGCATCACACAGCTTTCTCTATTTGATTTTACTGTGGTATTTAGGATATTCAACTATGCTTTTGCCTTAATTAGGATTTATTTGCGGTGCATTATTTTTTTATTTTGGATTCTTTGTAGTATCCAGCGAAAGTCTAAAAGTTGTATGGATAAAATCATCAAACTACGGGCAACGCTGGGTATTTCAGCTAGTTTTCAATAACATTATCCAACTCCAGGCTACCCATTTTTCGAAGATTTTGATTTTCTCAGAAATTACTTAAACGATTTAGATTAAAGCAGCATATGTTTCAGATATTTTCATGACAAAGTCAATATATCTCTTGTATTTTTTGAGAATAACTTCCTAATTCCGAACGACTTTTGTGTAACTGATAAACATTAAGGGATAGACAAAAGCAGATCTTGTTTAAGTACACAATTTATGAGATTTTTTGGGGGAAGTGAATCTTTTAGGTACCTACTCTTATTCGTCTGAATTTTCCTTTTCCAAGTGGGAAGTCGTTATTTGCTTTTTTTTTTTTTTTTTTTTTTTTTTTCCTTGTGCATTCAATGAGGAATTTCAAGGCCATCCGGTGATGATCAGATCTTGAAATATATGATTATCGCTTAAAGTCTACTGTATTCCTTGCACTTAGAAGGCAATTACTAATGAGATCATTTCTGCAGATGCTCATCTCGATTAACGTAAAGTAGATAGAGGAATAAACATTTATGTGAATAGTTTGTGCAAGAGTACCCCAAGTCATGTTGAAAGCAATACCAGATTTTTAGAAATAATCTGTATGTGTGTAGGTGTGAGGGAAAGTGAGAGAGAGAGAGCAGTATAACTCAGACGAAATACGCACTTTGGTACTTCAGCATCTCCCAAGAAAGCGACAGGAAGTTCTTTAAGAAAACCTGTCCACAGCATGCAATCCTTTAAATGGAAAACTTTGATTTTCTAAAAAAATGGCTCTAACGATTTTGATTAAAGCACCATTATTTTCATGCCAAATGAAACGTATATTCCAATTTCATTATGCGGCTATAACAAAACGATGGATGTCAAATTCCCACTTTAGTTTTGTTTTGGCATGAACACGTTATTCGTACAGCTTTAATTGCTTTTTTGGGAGTTTAACAGGACAGTTTTCGGTACCTCAGATAATTGTGTTGGCTTACATAAGTTTATTTTACCAGCAACAGTTGCAAAAGAACTACGCAGTACAGCCGGAAAATATGGACGAGTGCATAAATAAAAAATTGCAATTTTTGGAGTAAGTGTTAAGTCATTTAAAACATGAGTGATTTAAAATCAGAGTTTGATTTTACTTAAATTGCCCCAAAAATGTACAGGTGTCCCAAAAAATCACCGACAGCGCTTAATAAGTTGTACGGGACGGCAAACTGGTCGATTTTCAATAAACTCATCTTCGAGCTGTCTACATTAGAAATGGGCTTCGAACTGTGTATTTCCTACATAATTGCAGAGCCTACATCGGTGGCGGTGAGCCTCATGCACATGACCCAATACGTGCGGTTGTCTTTGAAGGTTTTCAATCGCTCCGTGGACTTGAGTAATAAGGTCCTCCGCTGATATTACAGGAGTGACATACACCATCCTTTTCATACAACTCCACAGAAATTAGTCGACAGTTGTCACATCTGGCGATCTTGCTGGCCATGGAACTGGTCTACCTCTACCAATCCATCAATTTGTAAATGCGACGTTGAGGTGATTGCGCACATTTACATCTAAGTGTGCTCAAGTTGACCATTTCAGCAGTGATACGTGTGTCGCTCTTCTGTTAAGAAACGTTACTGTACTGGAAACTACACAAGTAACGCAGTAGGATGCGCACTAAGGACTCTATGGAGGAATTTAGCGCATGCGCAATAATGTTATGCTCAGGTCGTCCTATCCAATACACACCTGGGTAATGTGTTGCCTACCTTCCGTAATAAGATACCAGAACCAATGTTAACAAATTGTCACAACCGTTCGTTCTCAAACTTTGACGCCCTCCAGCGTCCAAACCGGCAGGGGTTTCTATTTGTCAGTGTGCCATCCCGCACACCATACTAAGTGTTGTCGGTGTTTTTGGGGCACCCAGTACACGTTCTAAACGATACCTTCCATGCACCTAATAAATAAATGAAGTTTAATTTGCAGATTGTAGCAATCTTGTTTTGTAACAAAAGAATTAGGTTTAGAAGTCAACGTGGAGGAAACTGTATATATGACTACATCTTAAGTAAAACCAGGAAGTGATAATAATGAAATAGTGATAAATGAGGTACAATACAAAGTTATTGATAAATTGTATTTAGGTTCATTGGTCACCTTTGGTAATGACTGTAGTAAACATATCAGAGAGAGAATATCGGCAGGTAATAAGTGCTTCTTTGCCTTGGCCAAAATTATAAAAACACGATACCTGTCTAAGCAAACTAAATTACAGATTTATAACGCAACAATAAAACCTGTTGTGAAGTATGGATGCGAAACTTGGGCAATGTCGGAAGGCATAATGGCTCAATTGGAAAGATGGGAAAGGAAAATATTAAGAAAAATATATGGACCGATCAGGGATAAAGATGAGTGGAAAATTCGTTCAAATACGGAACTAAAATTACTATATAAAAACCTAGCATGGTCACATTTGTTAAAGCTAAAAGGATTGAATGGCTCGGGCATGTTGTGCGTATGGATGAAGGCAGATCAGTTAAAAAGATTTTTGAAGGCAAACTTGAAGGAAGAAGAGACAGGGGAAGACCAAGATTAAGATGGCTAAACTGTGTGGAGAACTTACATAGTATGAGGATTAGAGGATGAAAACACAAGAATGGCTTATCATCATTAAGGAGGCACTAGCTATACTGTATCAGCTGTTTGCCAGATGAAGAAGAAAAAGAAGAAGAAGAAGAAATCTTCTTTTAAGCGTATACTTTAACTAAGGCAGAAGAATTATTAAATGCCACTCAAATGTTTCATATTGCGATCCCACCAAATATTTACATAGGTTGGTGTTGTAAAAGAATAAATAATGCATCTGTTTGAGCGTTCGTCTATGTAGAACAGAAGGAGGGAGAGGGAGAGAGAGAGAAAGGAGGTTGGAAGAAGAAAGAATGAACTTAAACAAAAAGTACCACAATTGGTATTTAACACTACCTATTATAACCGAGATCGTTTTTCAATTTTTTGAACTCCGGACTACAAACTGTGCATACTATCTGGTAAAAGAATTAGTAACATTCTGTACCAATTCCATCAAGATTTAATGAGTGATTCTCGAGGAAACTAACATTTATAAGGTTGTTATTTTGATAATTAGTTGCTCAATATGCATCCACTTCGGTGTGTTAGCTACAAATTTCCCCACAAAACAAGGTTTACTACCTGATGTTTTTAGCATGGTCGTAATTGCGCTGCGAAATGAACGACTGTCGTATAGAATATCCGTTTTGTGCCTCAATGCGTGATCTACAAGCCAAGGTATTGTGAGGTCATTGGCCTTCCAGAAAGCATTGCAACTCAGTTGCGATACACCATTTAACGGATAACACCCTGTATAGTAAATTCACAGTAAACAGCGTTTTTCAGTTCTTTGTAATGAAATGTTATACAGCTGGGAAGGAACACAAAATAGGTGAAAACTTCTACAGAACAAATCTAAGTTTTCCTTAACACGTAACCATTGTTTAATTCCTATAGCTTTAATTCTAGTGTGAGCCAACTTTAAAATATTCTGTTACCATTTTAGCTTTCTCATCTTGTAGGGTAGTAGGCGTTTACTTCGTTGCTAGTAGTTGTCTCACGTTTACGACGTAAGTACCTGTTAGTCTGTTAGGAAGTTCCAGTGATGCACTTCGTAAGGTCCTGCTTTTGTAGCTCTCCTCACTGGCAACACCTTTATAATTTCTTGAAATGTTAGTGTTATCATATATGTCCTGTATGTAATACTATCTCAGCTCAGTTGAACACTTCACTCTTTAATGGGACAACGCTGGGAACTTACATAAAAATAACACACTGATGTAAGTTGTTAGTTGTCTCTACTGGCAATATTTTCAGTAAATGTTGGTGTTAACGCGCAATTGTTGGTTACAGTATTTATGGTTTGTTATTGTGACAAATGCCAAAATCAGTCCAATTACTTTTGCTCACTTTATTTTAACCCAAACTTTGCACCAATAAACAGTAATCTTTTACTGACGTTAACACAATGAACAGTCTTTCGTGATATTACAACTCAAACTGTTAACTTCTTAGCCATGACTCCGTCCTTTCGCTGTGTTTCTTCACTTTCTTTGTCTCTCATACACTGACTCCGACGATAAAATCACTTCGACGCTCGTTAAATACCCCTTCACTTCGACGCCATGTACCACAGGTGTCCCGCACTCACTGACACACTGACTGGCTCATGTCTGTAACTGTAACTCTCTCTCTGCTGTTACCTCGCTTTTTATATGGGGAATTACGTCATGCGGACCTTTCACGACTTCCACAAACACGCTGGCGATGACGTAGCAAGATTTCTCTTGAAGGCTCTGCAAACCCTTTATGTTGCCGCTAGATCACCTTGCGCCTTTGTTTGCTCGCCGGCGTGGTATGTGGTGTGTATGTGTGGCATATTCATAACTATATCAAAATGCGTTTGGAAATGTTTAATCGGTAGCAGGGTTTTAAGTTGTATTAAGTATTTCATACTAGCGTTACACAGCAATCGTCGCTTCAAGTCTGCAATGTCATTTTTAAGCTAACTAAACGTCACTTCTAAATTTGATTTGAAATCATCTCTTATTTCAAGCTTATTGACTCAAGCCGTGACGTATTACTCTGATTAGCCAATAACATCAATATTCGTTCCAAAGTGTTCCATTGCCTTTAAAGAGCTGCCCCAACTCCTGTAAACAAACCTTTCGTTACACTGGATTGCAAAGACCGTAACTGTCTTTTGTATTTCGATTTCTCCCCATGGCCTTCCACAGATTTTGATAAACAAGTGCATCGTTGCACTCTTTTGTGACATTCTGGCTGCCTTATCTACATCATTTTTGCATAATATTGCATTAACAATGCTAGAAATACTATATTGACGTAAATGAAAGTGGTTAATACAGTATACATTAAAATACCCTTGCTAAGACAGCTGCA
The DNA here is from genome assembly GCA_030765045.1 of Tenodera sinensis. Classification (NCBI taxonomy): domain Eukaryota; kingdom Metazoa; phylum Arthropoda; class Insecta; order Mantodea; family Mantidae; genus Tenodera; species Tenodera sinensis. The sequence continues at coordinate 4,983,364 of CM060973.1, read as the reverse complement.
CGATTACAATATTACTTCATATTAATCGAGATTGTTCCCGTCTGAAAATACAGATTCCCATGTTTTTCATAAGTGCATAGTATGTAGGGACAATCTCAGTCTGAGTAGGCAACCCAACTCACAGCTAAAGAGAAAGTTGGTGATTTAACAGCCTCTGTTTTTAATGATTTTTAAAAACTTTCCCATGTTTCCCCGCGTTATTATTCTGTGTTATCCTGTTTACGCTTTTTCTTCGCCACATACACACATACACATGCCGGAGGCAGGACTCGAAAGCGTCACCCTCTGCGCGGCGGAGTGCCACAGAGATACGCTCCAGCGATCAGGACTGCAAGGGTCAGTATGCTTCACTGCTGAATACAACAGAAGTACGAAGGAAATTCAAGCTGTAGTGTTAGAAACTATTTTATGCTCGAGCATACCTAAATGTAGTAATTATACGTCTGGTAGCTGCACTTTAATGGACCTCATTAAAGTGCACCTCTTCATTAAAGTGCAGTTTTCCACCAGTCAGAGCAAAGCGCAGTTATAGATTATTTTAGTGCGTCCAATCGAAGAGCTAGCGCGAGTTTAGAAAAAAGCAGAAATGTCGGACACTAGTGATAGTGAGATGTAGCTTACAGCGCCGGAAATTTCTGTAAAAACAAACATTGTGACTAATATTTTATTGCCACAAATATCAAGAAAGATATACGAAACATTCAATGCACAATTCATGGATTGGAGAAAATTAAAATGCATAATCTCATTTTCAAGTAGTGTGTTGCTGGAGTACTCCAAAGAAATGTCATAAAGAATGAAACCATCGACCCTGTGAAGTCGCTACTCTATTTTGAAATCATATGTTGAAGGTCGAGGTCATAATATAATAAATACTTTCGCGTCTGCACACATATCACAACCCTGCCTGCTGTTTAACTGTTTAAGGTAAAATCAATCACTGATGGACTCAGGTAAGCGGAGTATATAAACATAATTTATAAATGTTTCACATGCTCGAGCGTACGAGATCTGTCCCAAAGTATCCGACCTGACGTATAGATATTGGTTGTTCTTTAAACAAACGACTATGGTAGGAGGTACCAACGTTATAAAGTTTAAGTTTGAAATTTGACGCTGCTAAGTTGTACAGTATTTGACAGCCATCAATAGGTTTAAGTTCAACGAATATTATAGCTAGCTAGATTCTACTCTGAGAAAGTCTGTTCTTTAGTTTACAATAGTAAAATACTAGGTGGCAGATTTTGACCGAGGCTGTACGAGCTGCCATACATTGCAGTGGTCGACTAAATGAGGTGGCCACGCCAGAAATTGCAAAGAAAATCCACAAAATGGTATTGGATGACCGTCGACTGAAAGTGCGCCAGTTAGCAGACATTGCAGGCATTTCAAAAACTGATGTTTATCTCATACTGACGCAAGATGGGTGCCGCGTTTGCTGACAATGCAACAAAAACATCATGAGCGTCGAGTATTTGGCGATGTTTCACCGCAATAAAGCGGGGTTTTTGCATCGATTCATAACCATGAATGAAACATGGGTTCATCACTTCACATCTGGGACGAAGGAACAGTCCAGTGGATTGAAAGAGGAGAATCAGTTCCAAAGAAGGTGAAGACAGCTCCATCTGTAGGCAAGGTCAAGGCGTCAACTCTTTGGTGTGCATGTGGTATCATTTTCATTATCTCCAAACAGGAAAAACAGTCAATGAAGAGTATTATGCGAACCTGTTGCAGCGTAGGTTGCATTTAGCGAAAAATAAAGTTTTGCTTTATCAAGACAATGTACAGTTCACACATTCATTATAGCCATGGCCAAAATCAATGAGTTAAAGTTCGAATTGCTTGCTCATGCACCCTTTACGACAGATTTAGTCCCCTCTGGTCATTTTTCGTTTCCAAATTTGAAGAAATGGCTTGCGGTAAAAGTTTTGCCAACAATGAAGAGGTGGATTTTACTCGACGATTCTCACTATAAACAGGGTATTGAAGCTATTGGGCATTGCTGGGAAAAGTGTATCGAGCTGAAACGAGACTTGGTAGAGAAATGAAGATTTTTTCCCCTCAACGTTTTGTGCTTTCTTTGTTATATCGGGTACTTCAGGGAAAGCCCTCGTCTATGAAATATATAAAGATTTATATAATTATTAATATTGAAATATGTGGGCGTTTAATACGCAACTCGGTGTACGAAAATTGGCACCTACAGGTAACTCCAAAACTAAAGTTTTAACCGGAAGTGTATGCAATTTTCTTAGTTTGAATGGTACATCCTGTAATTGTGTTACAGATTCGGATAGTACTCTTTATTAGCTGTTCAACAGATACCCCATTGATAATTCTGTGCAATTCGTCATTGTTAAGTAAAAGTGTACGTCTTAACGGAGTAAAACGTTTCCTTTATTTCTGTAATTTGACCATCCTTTGTTAATATCTATGAAAAATGATTATTTGACTGTCCTTCGTTTATATTCATGGAAACGTGTTTATTAATGTGGATTTACTGAATTATCCCTCACGCGCTAATTTTTGAGAGTGTCGCAACACATGTTATATGCTTTTAATGCAATTTTAGCATTAAAATACGTATTAATAATTAATAGATTTCCTAAATGAAAAATTATAATGTATCAGTGATCACCGATGTATGACGTAATATGGTTGATAAGCGAATGTTGTTTCATTTGTTTCAACACTTACAGGGGAAAATGGATGATAATGATAAAGCTATTGAAAATATGGATTGTGTTTCGCTTGACATTTTGAACGAAGCCAAGAATGGTGACAGTTTATTAATTCCAGAAAAATCAAAAGATGTTTACGAAAAAGAGTATGAAAAGTTTTGTGGGTGGATAAACGAAAAATGTGTTAGTTCGACTAAGGAAAGCACATTATTAGCATTTTCAGGTTTTCTTACACACATTTTGGAGAAAATTATGTTGTGACGTGATGACATTATTACATCTTGTTGCCATGATAGTTACAAACGTCATTCATTTTAGAAAGAGGGTAATTTGGCACGAAATATATGAAACAACTATACGGTGCGAATTTTAAAATAAAGTTGTAGTCACTTTCGATTAAACCGGGAGTAGCAAAAAACCTATAATATGGTATAGCTTTTTGAGTTTGCTGTAGATGATTATCCTCATACGCCGCGGTTCATGTTAATCAGGCAAATGCTTCGAACAGTTGCTCAGGTGATGCGGGACTTAACTACCTGTGTGTATGTGATTGTGTGTGAGTGCGTGCGCGCGCTTAGGGAATCTATTGGTACACGTTGAAACGTGTTTGCTTTCATGTACTTGTATTTAGACAGGAACACATTCTAATTGAAAACACTTCGTAGGTTCTGAGGTATGTGTTCCCAAAAAACTGTCAATATTATGGTCTCTGCTTAATTGCTAAATATGCAAAGCCGCCTATATGGTAACCACTTATGGCGTATATTTGATATTTAACTTAGGAAAAAATGCTGATAGGTATTCATAATGTGTTTTATGTGGATTAAATATACTTCGGTTTGATTCACTAAGTATAAATATTCGGACACATATTCGTACTTGTTAGATTTTATGGAGGATGGAGAAGTCTTAGTTCAAGAAAAATCCTACTTTCAGAGGGTAATCAAATTCTTAAGTTAGGACGCTATCACGATGACCAACCAAGCGTTGTAACAGCAGTTTTTAATGCTTTATATTTTTTATCTACATATTATACCGGGTGTTTAAAAAGTGTGTCATATTGCAACAGGAGTTGGGGTTGATCAAAACTCGAATAAATGTCCCTGTAAATATATGTCTGGAAACAAATATCTGTGAGATATGGACCATTTTACTTGTGTTGAGCATTTGCATCAGACAATGGACTTCATCCAACAAGCGAATTCTAGTGAACACTTTACTGTTACAAACGATTAACTGTACAATTGTTAGATAAACATCCATAGACACCAAACAGGAGTTTTGATGACTTCTGTCATTATGTGCTCTGGTAACATCTGCACGTTGCGTCAATACTATTACAGAAGATGCTCCATGTGGTTATCATGCATTGTTACACAAAGAATACCGAGCACACCTGGCTGCTCTCGGATTTGGACACATTCATTGGTCTCGCGCTCCTGTAACATATGCATATTGTTGGTGAGTTTGTCGTCGGTCTGGGTGGCTCAGTTGGTTAGACGTTGACCCAAGATCACGGCTTCAAATCCAGCCCAGACCAATGCTTTTTAAGTGTGTTTATAAACGACAGCTCCATGTCAGTAGATTTACAGGCATGTAAAAGAACTCCTGCGGGACAAAATCCCGGCACACCGGCGACGCTGATATGATCCTGGCAATTCACAGCGTCGTTAAACAACAAAATAATTTAATTTGATGAGTTTGACACACACCAAGTACTATTTAAAGGTCCCCTTAGCTAAAAATTCAATATTGAGGTCCGGCGAATGGGGAGGCCATGCTACGGGACCTCCTTGATCAATCACTCCGTTGTATGAAGTCCATTGTCTCGTGTAAATACTCAACTCAAAATGGCTTGTAACTTAACATGTGTTTATAGGAACATTTATTCTAGGTTTGCCCAATCCCAACTCATGTTGTAATATCAGACACTTTTTAAACACTCTGCATAATTTATATATCTCAAAAAGAATATTTCAAAGTATCAGGTCTCTATATGTCAGTTATTAATATCGTAATGCCTGAGTTAACTTCCGTTCAAAGTAACAAAGAGAAATTCAGATCACGACCTCAGGAACTGGAAGCATAACAATAGCATCAAAAGTAAGAAATCCCAAACCTGGTTGCCACAGTTGGGTATATTGAATAAGATTCTTGATTTTTTTTTCTTGCTAATTTTACCTCCTAAACGTTTTGTTGCAGAATGTAAATCACCATACTCTACTTTGTAGAGTACTTCACATGGCGTGTAACTTTTTGTGTATATTCTAAATTTATTTTATTTCTCCTGATTCCCGAACGTCATTAATCTTTGCTGTTTTAAAATTTTCTTGTTGAAGAAACCCTCCTGTGATTTACTTTCATATTGGAGCAATAACAGGTTTCCTATTGAATGAGAAACTCGTGTGAATATAGGATAGCAGATCTCATATCTTCCTACCAATCGTCTTCACTATGCACTGTCAGTACTATAGACTCTTCTAAAATATAAACTGGAATTACGATGTACTTAACTCGACGTAGTATGATATAAAGATAAGAGGTCCGTTGAACTAAGGCACAGTTACGAGGTACTTACCTTGGCGTAGATTAACGATACTGGAGGATATAAAACTTGGGAGCTCATGCTATCGCCATACACTGCAAATGGCACCAAAGTAAGACCAACTGATGAAGGGCAAAACGTCTGCAGAATGCCACAGCATTTCGTTCTGTTCTTCTGTAAACCGATAAATCTCTGTTAAGTAGATTTTCCGGGCTTGTGGGTCGTGGTCGAGTTGGATTGCCTTCCTCCGACGTTTCGCTGAAAACTGCGTCCAGCATCTTCAGGGTGATCCAATTAGTGAACTCCCGAGTCCAAATATTAGAGAGAAATATTATAGATATATTAAATATTAGAGTTCAGCGAAACGTCGGAGGAAGGCAATCCAACTCGACCACGGCCCACAAGCCCGGAAAATCTACTTAACATAGTTGACAACGCCGGCCGTGAAAGCCGCAACACCGATAAATCTCTCTTTCTCACCGGTTAAGTGCAGTGTATCAAATAGCTAGGGTTGTCCATCTTTTATCGCATTTCCCATATTTTAGAGCAGAATTTTGGGTCCCATTATATTTGCCCTTGTGCCGTAAAATTATATGAGCTCAAGATGTGTATAAAAGATAACATTTAACTTGGTGGTACGGTCAAACAGCAAATCACATTCTCTGTTTATTGTTATTATGGACTAAAACTAAAATAAAATAAAATTCTGTTTATGCAATACTAGCACCTAATTTCTTAATGAAGGATCAATATTCCAGATTTATAAATGTATTAACAATTTCCAAACAATTACATCACAACATTTATAACTTGATTATGGAATAAAACTAAAATAAAAATAAAACAAATGGTTATAATGTACAATATATGGATACTTTAAACAAAAACAAATTCCAATATAACTACAACGCTCACAACAAAACATTATTTAAAACTTACATAACATTTATAATTTACAAATTATAAAATAAAAAATAAAATATTGTATATAAATAATTTAAATAAAAACAATTCAATACATTTTTCAAATACAATATCAACACTCAACACATAACATATTGTATTATTATTGTTGTCATTATTATTATTATTATTATTATTATTATTATTATTATTATTATTATTATTATTATTATTATTATTATTATTATTATTATTATTATTATTATTATTATTATTATTATTATTATTATTATTATTATTATTATTATTATTATTATTATTATTATTATTATTATTATTATTATTATTATTATTATTTTATTTATTTATTATTTGTGCACTCTAGTTGAATATCTAAACTTCTGTCTTCTGGAACATGCGTAAATGCTCCCAGTTTAGTGTTTGTTGTTTTCAACAGCTGTTGAATATTGCCCGATGCGTAATTCAGACAAAAATTAAAATTTTTCGGTTTTACCAAAGGCGATGTAGTGCAAATGAATGATATTTTGTCGGATATCTTGATAGGCATTTTATACTTTGCAAAGTCGGTGTATGGCAGGGGCGGAAGGGATCTGATGAGGTGCTATAATTTTAGAAAGTCTGGAAATGCCATCATGTGCATAAATACCAGGGTTATCGAGAAGTCGCTGCGCAGCACTCGTGTAACCGAGATTCCTCTTGCGACGGGATTCCCCGTGCTAGCACTGGCTGCTGCAAGAGTAAGATTGTAACCTTTCACCAAATAAAAAATGTATAATTCAGGTATGTAATTCATCAAAGCTAATGTAGATAAACAGGATAGTAACGTTATCTCGAGCGGAGTGGTACGCACTGGAGGAGCCTGTTGATAACCCTTATATTATATTATTTAATCACATAACTGTCTTACAGAGTTACACAATTACATCTAAACAAGAAGCTGACGAGGCTTTTTACACATTTTATCTAGTACTTCTTGAGTTTTAATTTCCATATGTTTATGTATATACATTAACGCTGGTCCATTGAAGCTTAGTTTTAAACTTTCACGAGGCTTTTACAGCACGTCTCATTATTTTGTTATTTGCTTAGCAATGCATATTGTCAGTTCTTCAAAACATATAACTTTAAACAACTTTCGAGTGATAAGCAAACGTAATTGATAATGATTTGTCAGTAAATCAGCTAGATACTACCTATCAGCTAAATAAGCATTATCTATCAGGACAATTTGTCATTCGGGCGTCTTGTTCGGAATAAAATGATTTTGAATATACGTTCTCTTTAGCAACAATTTTAAAAGCATTGAAATTGTGAACGTTTTCCTTAAGATCATTAGGAAGAGCATTAAATAGTTTTATGGTTTCATGTATGCACATTTTTAGAAGCAGGCAAGCTTTTCACTGAGATGATGGAAGTTATGCTTAAATACTGTTTTATCTCGTGAAGTTAAATGTTTGCTATAAATGTGGATCGATTGCATACAAAGAATTTTAGGGTCCAGAATGTATACATGCAGGGTAAGTTTAATATCTTCCGTTTTCTAAAATATCTTTGTAAGAGCATCTGTTATGGGTGTTGAAAATAATTCGTATAAGTAAAGTCCGGAGGCGCGTGCGCTTTTCCATAAGTATACTGCACATGGACTTTACTGTTATCGCCCGCGCATGTAAACAACTGCAGGTAGGCACAGCCTGACCATGAAATCCACCTCACTGCAGCACAACTATGCATTCTGGAATTGCACTTAAACGCTTATATATACTGCTATTTATTAACCATAATATCGTCACAAAGTGCATTACACTGGGTTACAATGTACATTCGTAAATTATTAAATGTGAAATTTCGACGCCTAGTGCTGAAGCAGCTTTTAAACAATGAAAACTTCTTTCTCAGTCAGACGATGTCAGAGGTGTAAATGTAAAGATTTCCACTCTGTCGTCTGGCGTGTTTTCCTTCTTACTAATTTTCAAAATTTCACACATAGCTTAATAACCAATATTTTTGTTCACAACTTTCTGCAATTTAGCCTGCACTTTTTCGGTACCTGGCACAAGAGGTATTCTATGAATTGAATTAGCTAAATCTTCTATTATGCTCATGCTCTTGGACATTTCCAAACCCGAGTTTTCTAATTGCTTAATAGCTTTAGACAACTCTGCAAAATTGTTGGATATGAACTGAGAATTTTTAGGTAGTTCATGTGTTATCAGAGACTTTGTAGTTACAAATGCAGATGAATCTGCGTCACATAGAGCGCTCATAACATTTTCAGTTTCATTGTAATGCACCGCATAATACGTGACGGCCTTTATCCAAGTAATTCTTGGCATCTGCATACACTTGCACACTTGCAAGGCAATGGTTCACTAGTTCGCAGAGTACTGCATTACGTTGTTTTCGACTTTTGCTTCCAGTGGCAGTTGTTTCCACATTTGATGGCCGTGCTGTACTTCTGACGTCATTCATACTCTGCGTTCAGCTAACCTGTATCGCATGCGAACGCACATCCCTCCGGCCTTTGCTTATAACCTTTTGCACTAGGAATATTTGTTTACTTTTTACTAAATTGCTCCAAAATAATATTCCATGGTGGAGTTCAAATACGCAATAGAATTTTACCCGTTCCTCATGGAGGTGTATAAGATTTGAAGCAACATGCTATACTGGTTTCAGCGAAAGTATTGGTCGTGATGTAAACAATGCCTAAAATGTATCCTTCCGCTTTCTCGCTCTGTTTGGAACAGTAACGGCACTGCACGCGTTGCTAAGAGAGAAAACCACGTGGAGCCTGTAAATATCACCGCCTGCCTTCGACCCACCAATCTTTCACCCGATAGTTTATAACACGTTACTGATTAGACAACAATCACGTGTAGCACTGTGAACTACTGTGCTTTTCAAATAGGAAGAGTTCTGATCTGCAGCCAATGAGATAAGTTTCCATGCACAGTGCTGCAAGCTCATTACCCCTGCTCTTCATATTCCTTGGCGCGCGTCAAGCCCCACTTAAGGTGAAAGCAATATGACAACACAGAAGGACTCCGATTGGTTACCGGCCTGGAGACACTCAAGGACAAACTCCTTCCATTTGAAATAAATCACTACAGAAAAGAAAGCTTTAACATACCTAATCTGAATCTGAAAGAGGTTGTATTCCATATAGATCGGAATTCTGCTCCTCCGCTCTCCTTTTATCTTTGGTACACCCAGTGGCTGTTAATTGACCTAAAATTATAAATAAAACGAACGCTAACTTAACCTCTCGTGAATCAGAGGTGTAACTTGTACAAATAACGAATTATAAGCATATAACGAACGCACGCTCACGTGATTTGGTGTGAAGAGTGGTAAACTCAGAATCTTAACGGCTATAGGCGTGGTTAACTTCCATGTATTTAACCTTCACTGCGCGCGCAATGTCTCCTTAATGCAGATACACAACTCTGCTGTAAGGTTAACAATATCTTTGACAGCCAAAGTGGGATATTTTTCGCATAGTTTGTGGAACACATTGAGAATTATAGCTTTTTCACCACTCGTTTGAGGCTTCCTGCTGCAATGTTTTATAAACTGCACTTGTTCGGCCATGATGGTTTACTAACACTCTCACCAGGACCTTCTAGATAATCCAGAGGGCGCTGCACTCACCTTCCCGCTTCCAAAGTTGACCAACAGAAGGCAGTCTGCGCAAGTTCTCTGCTCATTTTCTGATGAAGTGCAATTACTTTAGATTCATTTTGTTGTAGTTCTACATGGTAAAGTAATGCGTTAAACATACTATTGTTACATAATACACAGAAGATCCAGTATTTTTTGTTATAATTGAGCGACTACGCGGCATCAGCCAATGAACGTACACTTTAATTCTATTTATTCACCTGCTTCTGTTTACATCACGACCAATTCTTTTGGTGAAACAAGTGTTGTTGTTGTTGTTGTTGCTGTTTTTTTTGTGTGTGTGTGTGTGTGTGTGTGTGTGTGTGTGTGTGTGTGTGTGTGTGTGTGTGTGTGTGTGTGTGTGTGTGTGTGTGTGTGTGTGTGTGTGTGTGTGTGTGTGTGTGTGTGTGTGTGTGTGTGTGTGTGTGTGTGTGTGTGTGTGTGTGTGTGTGTGTGTGTGTGTGTGTGTGTGTGTGTGTGTGTGTGTGTGTGTGTGTGTGTGTGTGTGTGTGTGTGTGTGTGTGTGTGTGTGTGTGTGTGTGTGTGTGTGTGTGTGTGTGTGTGTGTGTGTGTGTGTGTGTGTGTGTGTGTGTGTGTGTGTGTGTGTGTGTGTGTGTGTGTGTGTGTGTGTGTGTGTGTGTGTGTGTGTGTGTGTGTGTGTGTGTGTGTGTGTGTGTGTGTGTGTGTGTGTGTGTGTGTGTGTGTGTGTGTGTGTGTGTGTGTGTGTGTGTGTGTGTGTGTGTGTGTGTGTGTGTGTGTGTGTGTGTGTGTGTGTGTGTGTGTGTGTGTGTGTGTGTGTGTGTGTGTGTGTGTGTGTGTGTGTGTGTGTGTGTGTGTGTGTGTGTGTGTGTGTGTGTGTGTGTGTGTGTGTGTGTGTGTGTGTGTGTGTGTGTGTGTGTGTGTGTGTGTGTGTGTGTGTGTGTGTGTGTGTGTGTGTGTGTGTGTGTGTGTGTGTGTGTGTGTGTGTGTGTGTGTGTGTGTGTGTGTAAATAGGAGCGAAGGAGACAAATTTAACGTGCGCTCACAATTTTATTCTAAGGAAGTCCATTTTCCCACCACTAAATTGCGTGAAAGTTATTTATTCCTGCGCAGAGTTAGCCTTTGTGTTACATACTGTCAAACATAAGCTGAGCTATTCAACCATGGATTGTAATAATGCGTTAACGGAAATTTTATTTGGCGATTCGAAAATTACAAAACGAGTAAGGGCTGTCAATTGGGGAAGAAAATAGGCATTTTAGAGTTGTTTACATTGTTATTCTCTTATATTGTTCTTATATATGATGTAAAAGTTCTGTGCAGCCTTTATTTTTTCTCACATACTGTTGACAATTCTTTAACATTTCTGACTCTCTTTTATTTTTTAGAATTAACTCTTATTTCTAAGCTGATGTAATTTAGCTCATTGTTGTAAAGTGGCAACTTTGAAAATAATATACGTTAGTAGTTAAAATATAAACATACAACTTATTACTGTAAATATTCAAAAGGCAGTGAACAACTTAGTTCGCATGTCATCCCTTACTCCTAGGGGTGTGACGTACAAATTGCCCTGATGTGAACGGTGTAGAATCCCCTCCGCTTATAGTTTAGGCCACCATCCTGTTACAATACTCGTATTTAATAAATTATTGATATTTCAATAAATAAATCACTGGATTAGATCATTTGTATACTTTATTTTAGTCATTTGATACGTCATTTTTTAAAGCTCTGTTCTCTCATTATAAATCATACTAGCTAACGGAACATTATGAGATAAGCTGATTTAATATTTTAAGGAATAGAACGTATACGTCTCGGAAACACACTGCAATGCTGTGCGTGCAGATAAATGGCTCAGGCGGTAACATCTGTGGCCCGCATTCGGGAGGTCGTGGGTTCGATCCCTGTGACCGCTCACTCTGATATTGGTTTTTTTCCGTGATTTCCCCATGTCACTTAGACGAATGCGGGGTGTATTCTTTCATACCACGGTTTCCTTTCCATTATTTCCCTTCATTTCATTTCCTTATCATCTTTCAGGTGTACTTTCAGGCATGTACTGTTGGTAGTGCCGGGCAGACGGCGCTGATGATTGCGCATGGTAACTCTCCTGTTCTCGGCACTAGGTGGCGTTTGGCCGGCCTTGTCCTCCGTCGGGGGGGGGGGGGGGGCAGGCGCCCAGTGCAACACCTGAACCGCGGTGTGATGACTGTTTGGCAGGGTCTGGCGCCGAGATGAAGAGATCTTAGCACTTGTTAGGGACTTCCGCGCGTCTCTGTGGCCTACCTAGCTGCGACCCTGTATGGCACCTTCGGTCCCCTCATTTCATCCCTGTCTCCTGGGAGGGGTGGTAGCCACAATATATCTGTGTAGGTCGAAGTGAGCGAGGTGCCCCCTCTGTGTTTGTACCCTTTACCCTTTTACCCCATTTACGTGTAGAAAAGGCAGACATTTTATTTAAATTCTATGTGAAATCAAAGACTTGTGCAGTGACAATGATAAGTGGGACCGAGTACTTACTGTTCCATTTCTGAAGACACCATTGCACATGTTTTGAATTGGAACTACAAACTGCTTTTACTTAATGGCGAGAATATGAATGAAGCGGGTTTAGTGAAACGTGAGGAAGGGAAGAGTGCTGGTTTGTGTGAAATATTGAATCGAGTTATCTGTTTATTTGCCTATGCAGATAATCATTATAGAATTTGAAAACTAAAGTCCGAAGTTGACATGTTAATAAAACATATTTATGGTGTAGGTTGCTTACAGGTCGTAAAAGCACAAGTAATCTTGTTGGTCATGTTTATTCTTCTGAGCATTATTGCTTCCACATATAGATTGTCAGTGCATTTGCATGCAACGATCTCTGGTGGCGGTGGGGCAAATAAGATCTAGTAGATTTAGGTACATATTTTACCACATGCATGTAAATGGTATGAACCAATAAATATGAGGAGCTATTTACCAACAAATGAAATTCTAAGGAAAGCAATCAGATAAACGCCAACATAGCAACAAAAGGTTCACTGAAGCTTTAACGACAACAGTTCCTGGAGTTCAAAGCACATGTTAATGCGGAACACAAAGGCATTCAAATGGTAATGATTGTCGTTTGCGCGGCAGTGTTTTTGACCCCGCAGGGGTCGTAAACTGGTCATGACATCACATCACATTACATCACGGAAATGCATTATGAGTTTCATGCAGAGCAACGAACCGGGATCCGCATTTAACAGAGTTTATATTCATACTGTCTAGACTGCAGTGCATCTTCCCTTCTCTTTATGTACAAGCGCGATTAGTTAGGGGGGGTTATGTAAATATACCAAACATGGATTCTAGTCTTTTCTAGTTTTTCTCTTCTTTTCCCCCTCTTGTTATTTTCCTGGTTGTTTTCCATCCATTTACACATATAGACATTTATGAGTACATAAACAGCCCCACCCTAGGTAGGACACGAACCCGTAATCCCTCGAAACACCAAAGCTAGACACGGTCACGGGGACCGGCAAAATTTCATGTATTGGTAATAAATCCAAAGATTTCGTCTGTTGATATTCACATGAATTCCTCCACTTGCGTTCTTTTGTGAGTAAGTGAGTTAGTACGTAATAAATCATAATAAACAATAATAACAATAACAGTAACAACAACAACAATAATAACAACAATAATAAATAGCGTTTAATCCCTATAGGTACAGGTACTATGGCTCAGTATGCTGTCCTCACATTTGAGCTATGAATGTGAGTTCCCATCTTTGTGTTTGATAGTTTATTTGTTTTAATCTAAATTTATTCAAGGACAGTGGTACGTGTGCTAAGCTCAATATGGCGTTAAACTATATACATTTCAAAATCAGAATTCAAGGGAGTTAGCTCTGTCATAAGATGATGAAAATACACCATCTGTCCAATAAATGTTTTATGACATTCTGATAATACACAATTTGTAACATCGTACCATAATTTTTGTAAATAGGAGTTTTAAGCGAGGTCTATAAATGAAGTACATATCTGCAACAATTTTGTTTGCAAATCTTCCAATTTTAGGAGACAAGGTTCTCAATGATGAATAACATTCGCGGATTAGTTTTTTTATCCAGTGAAACATAAGCTCTAAAAAATTTGCGTATGAAAAAAATATACTACATAAAACGCATAATTTTTAAAAATTCGATAATATAGCAGATATGTGTTATTCTTCCACTCACTTTGTTAGACTACATGGCTTGTAATATCACAAACAATTTTAGCCCCCAAACTTACATAGTTTCTAAAAAAAAGTGTATCCAAAGCTGTAGAATTTAAACCTAAGGAAAAATACAAAAGAACTAAATTAATGTGCTTTTGGCTAACTCAGTAAATTCTAAGGCTTTCACGGCCGGTGTCAATACTAGATGCAATATTAACCGGGCTTGTGGGCCGTGGTCTATTGGGTTCCTTCTTCTTCCCAAACGTTTCGTCTGCGACTACGGCAGACATCTTCAGTGGCGGCGAGGTCGAAGTTTCCTAGTGGAGATCTCAGCACCGACTGCGCTGGTCACCACCAGAGGTGCGGTATTTATGTCAGCATCTCTGGTGCTGAGATCTCCACTAGGAAACTTCGACCTCGCCGCCACTGAAGATGTCTGCCGTAGTCGCAGACGAAACGTTTGGGAAGAAGAAGGAACCCAATAGACCACGGCCCACAAGCCCGGTTAATATTGCATCTAGTAACTTAGTAAAGTTTGAAATATTCCTATTCCAATAGTTCTTGATCATTGCTCTGTTTCTTCAAGCTCCTTTTTGTTGATTCTAGCCTCTCTGGTCAATTCTTGAGAACATTTTTGTGCAGTTCTAAGGTTATTCCAAATTTAATATCCATGGCGATACTAGTATTTAAAAGGGGCGTGAACCAGCAGGTGCCTTACTTAAATATCCATTTAAAGGGGTTAAATATTAAGAATAGCGTATTGTAATACATCATTGCATTCGTAAAATCTCGTAGATTTGTATAAGACACAAAACAAAAGATCAATTTTTTGAGCCATTCACACGTAATACGTCAAACTTATTTTAAGTTTCACTCCCCTGCTCTCTGGAATTGAGTCTCACTCTTTTGGCACTTGACACTAGTTCTCACTTGCTTGATATCACTTATTTTCTCACTGTCATTATCAAATTCAGATAATGGGCGTCTTCCTTGGCACACGGTCACGCAGATTGTCTAGTTACTGAGCAGATGTTCGTGAGGTTTCACAAACTAATCTTATGAAAGCTTATGTATTGCTTTCTCTGTCACTTAAAGTAGCTATGAGGAAGTATTGTGCTCCTCTCAAAAATTGAGAGGAGCACAAATGCATGTTTTGAGAACCGTTATAAAGCATTCTTAGAAAAAGGTCATGTGTGTGCCTGATTAGGTATGTGTTTATGTCTGTGAACAGAATAACTTAAAAATGAATAGTCGGGTAAATACTAATTTTGGTGCTTAAATTCAGTATCTTCTAAGTATTTGATACGAAGATTTTCAATAAAATCCCCCACCCGAAACTTCACTTTATGTGAAAGAGTACAAAAGTTTCGATTTTCTAAAAAATCGCTCAAACGCTTTTAATTAAACTTGCATGTATTAGCAAAGAAAAATTACAAGTAGTACCAATTTCTAGAGGAAAACTTACCCTAAAAGATGGACTTATCTATCCAATCCAAAGTCTTACTCTTTTTCTGGAAGTGCAGTGTTCACAGTACAAAATGACAGCAGTATTGATATTGCCCAAAATTATAAAATGAGAAAATAATTTGGAAACACAAATATTATTCGTAGATTGTGAGAAGGCCTTCGACTGTGTACAAAGGAATGATTTATGGGATATAATGGAGAAGAAAAGAGTACCAGCACATTTAGTAGAAATAATAAAGAAAATGTATATATGAACTACTATAAAATCAATGTAATGAATATTAGTAACGACATATTAAAAATAAATCTAGGGTTAAACAAGGTTGACTATTTTCCCCAATAATATTTAATTTCTATACAGACGATGTCATCACTTACTGGCAAAATAGCTTCAGTAAGTATTTTAGAATCAATGGACACTATATTATACGCTGGCGGCTAAGTATTTATTGCAGATACAGAGGATGCACACAAGTGAAAGCACATATATTAAGTAAAATATTAAAATCCTGCAGTTAAACATATCTGCAAATAAAACCAGAGTTTTAGCATTTAAAGTTAAGGAGCATGTTAGAAGCAAGATTGTAATAAATAAGAAAGCTATACAGCAGGTGGCATCATTAACTGCTTGTGATCAGAACTAGCCAGTGTATTAGATTATAAATATGTTGGCAAGAAATTAAATAAATTCAGTCTCATGTGCGGCACAATAGAGAAACCTTAGAAGGAAAACTAAAATAGAAACGCAAATTAAATTGTATAAGACAATGGCAGTCCCTGTACTGCTGTATTCAAGTGAAACATGGGCAATAAACAGAAAATAGAATATAAAAATTGAATCAGCAAAAAAAAAAAAAAAAAGTTTTCAGAGCAGCGCTGGATACTCTCTGCTAGATTATAAAACCAATGAAGAGCTAACGGAAGAATTGCACATATTTAATTTAATAGAAAGGATTAAACAGAATAAAGAAAACTGGAGACATGTACAGAGGATGGACGAGTGAGTGAGTGAGTGAGTGAGTGAGTGAGTGAGTGAGTGAGTGAGTGAGTGAGTGAGTGAGTGAGTGAGTGAGTGAGTGAGTGAGTGAGTGAGTGAGTGGAGTAAGGTAAATCCGACCTACAAAGCTACATAACACCAACATCACTAATGTAAAAAAACAGCAGTCACATTAAAAATGGATCTATTTAATTTTCTTCCTCACAGAGCTTCGGTCATGAACCAATGAGAGCGCTCTCTGCAGTCATGTGCTTAGAGCCGCTATGAACGTTTGTGTACTTCAAATGGCTTTCTTATTTCGGCAGCACTATAGGTCGTTTGGGCCCAAAGCCAAGATTTAAACTCTAAAACACTCGCAAACTTAGCTGGCTAAAAGGTGAAGGTTGAAACAGACAACTAAAATCAGACTAACTTTAAAACCTGAAACTCCACTATCTAAAAATGTTAAAAGGTAAAAGCTAAAACATTACAATACTAAACATTTAAAACATTAAAAGGTGAAACAACACAGGGTTAAAATAATAGAAATGAAACCTTAAAAAATTTAAAGCGTCAAAAAAAAAAAAAAAAAAAAAAAAAAAAAAAAAAAAAAAAAAAAAAAAAAAGAAATGGTAGTCTTGCTTAGCAAACCCGATCTGGGCAACGAACCGTAGAGCCTTAGAGAGGATGAACAAGAACAAAGTCCCTATAACAGTGATCGACCAGTTCCAATCAGTAAAAGAGACATAGGAAGACCGAGGAAGAGATGGAGAGATTAGGTATATTGATTGATGGGGACGGAACCATGGATCCAAACCTTGAATGATGATCATTACTATGATTAAAGAAAATCAGATTATAAAAAACAAAGTGTCACTTTTTCTGGCAATTTTATCATCTTAAGTACATCACTCACACACGTGCAATAGTAGGTAAGTAAGGTTAGTATGTATGTTTGTATACATAAAATGATCATAGAACTGATTTGCATCGATTGTGAGCATCATAATAAAATAAAATAAATAAATTGCTTATTAAACATGCAACTCCACGGGAAATGACGCTTAGAAAGACTCGATATTGTGAGTGGATATTGACAGAGTGACACACTTTTCGACAACCATGACGTCCCTTTGAGGTCTATGCATTTCTCCAGCAGCCTTGTTACAGAAACTCGACCTCCAGCGTTGCTCAACTCTCCTGAATTACGCAACTTAAGCACGCTTGGATTAGCAAAAGTAGCTGGATTTCATTTATACTTGCTTTACAATAGTTGTCTATTTTCTATGCGTAAATCATATATATGAATTACATGATACACACACTTTGAGTTTGAACTGGAGTCAGAGCTGGAGGTGTGAGTGCAGAGATACATTTGTATCCCTTAGCGCTGCGCCACTGACATCGCCAAATACGACAGGGAATATGCGTTACACTAACACACCTTTTTTAGCCATATCTCTTCCTCTCTTCGTTCCATCTGTCTGCATAGTTTCGTACAGCCAAATAAAGGATATATACGGAACCTAGTCTCTTGCCCTATTTTGCTGATAAATGTATCACCGTGAGTTACCGATATTCTTTTGTTTGACTCCAATATAGTAGCACGTCTTTGTACAGGGAGAACAAATATAGCGTAAAGGTCATTTTATAATGGTTTCGGGCATTGAGAGTGTCCAAACGTTTTTAATAATCAGTTCCAAAAATAACGCCGAGTATAACACACGTTTTACAAATGCATTTTTACTTTCTTTACTGGTAAGTAGGGGAAGTATTGTATTCCACCCAAAAATTCGACGTCGAGATTTCACCTGAAATATATGTTTTGAGACCCCCTGAATCCAAAAAAAAGCTTTTTTAGAAAAATGTCCGTGTGTGTGTCTGTGTGTGTGTGTGTGTGTGTGTGTGTGTGTGTGTGTGTGTGTGTGTGTGTGTGTGTGTGTGTGTGTGTGTGTGTGTGTGTGTGTGTGTGTGTGTGTGTCAGTCTGTGTGTGTGTCAGTCTGTCAGTGTGGTGTTAGTCTGTGGACAACTTATCTCAAAACCGAAAAGTCGGTTAAAAACCAAAGTTGGTATTTAAGTTTAATGTCTTTCAAGAATGCGACACGAAGATTTTTAAGAAAGTTCCCCCACCCTAAACTACCCTTTACATGGAAAATTTTTCGAAAATTTTGATTTTCTTGAAAATGGCTCTAACGATTTTGATTAAAATGTCATATGTTTGAGATATTTTTATGACAAATGAAATGTATATCTTGAATTTTCTGGCTACAGCCCCTGTAGTCGTATTTACTCTGGACGACTTTTGCATAACTGGTAAACCGTTAGAGATAGACCAAATCAAACTATACAAAGAACGAAGATCTTGCTAAAATACACAATTTATATCTCAATAAATTTTCTTATAAGGTGAACCATTTCGGAGATATTCCTTGTTGTGTGTGTGAGTTTCGGAAAACTTAAAACTTTCATGAAATGGAACATCGTCATTCATTTTTTTATATGTTAAGCGTGCAAAGAGAACAGAATCTCAAAGCTTTAAAAGGTTGACTATCGTACAGAAAACAGCCTACTGTATTCTATCCCCCTTGTACCTACAAGGAAATAAGCAATAAGATAATTTGTACAAATGTTTATCTTAACTAACACAAAGAAGATATGGGAATAAGTTTGTAAGAATGGTAATACAAGAGTAGAGAAAGTCATGTGAGCGCAACACATATTTTTTATAGAGGTTCTATAAACTGTTCTTAAGCAGGTTTGTGTTTCTGTCTGCTTCATCAGATCCAACTAAATATTGCAGATACACTTTCCAAAGACGCATTTAAGAGTTATCCCTACCCCCTCATGATATATGTACCTTCTCCTTGTACCTATAACAAAAGTCATCTAAAGTATGGTGTAGTGAAACACTCTTATGATAGCCTATGGAAGGATGTTAAATAAGTGTTGGTTAAGTCAAATAATGTAAAGCAGCCATATTTTCTTTGCTAACCACTGTTAAATAATGCGTTGATGGTGGAATAGAGCCACGTAAGACAGTGAATAGGGATTCTATTTGCTCTTATTCATAGAATTACATATTTTAGTAGGTTCAGAAGTGATGGCTGTGATCGGTCCTCACCATTAAACACTCATATTGCTACATGTCTCTACAGTGTTACTGTTACACACTTGTAAAAATGGCTCAAAAGTGAAAATAAACCCAAGAACATTTTTTTTTAGTTTACCTACTAAATTAGTGTAATCTTTTTATTTCAGTTGCTTTTATTGACACGGCCTTTTAAACTGTATCACGTGATGATTTAAATGGCTGACTAAGTAAGCGTGGGCCTTATCCTTTCCCTGCTGATGACTAGGGCTCGGATTCTTAGTTTTTTAACTATTTTATTCCTTGATAGTTAACTGCAGTGGTTTAATTTAATTATCTGTTTCATGATCATCGAAGCCAAATGCTTGAATCTTATAAAACCTAAAAATGGCTAAATGAGACTTTAAAACCTTAAATAGGCTAAATCTCCTATTTATTTTAAAATGAAAAAAAAAGCTTATTTTAAAATGGGAAAATGAAATGTTTATGAAATTATGAATGGACTTTGAGTGATACATCTTTGCTACGTCTTTTCGCTTATGTATGCTTAGAGGAGTAATGAAAACAATGCAAGAGGCAACTGACTTGTATTTAGCTGTGTGGGACCAAGCTCTGTATTGTTGCAAGCAAGCAATGTGGGGATTGTTGTCGAGGGGAAAGGGGTCATTAGGAGAATCCGCCATAAACTCAAACCAATCAATTTAAGAACAGTATCCGTTGTGTTCAGTCGACTATCGTGTTATGTTAATGCATACAATTACTACATCGTTAGAAGTAAATTTTCCTTAGATTAGGCAGGTAATGTAAGGAGTCAGTGTCATGCCTAAAGTCACCTCATCTCGAAGGTGGTTGATTTGTCAGTGGATAGGTAACGATCCGAACTTCACCACAAATGGCAAAGTAATATTTTGCCAAATCTGCCAAAAGCGAAAGAAACCATTGCCCACACACACACAAAAGCTTGAACAAATATGAACACCCTCTATACTACACAGATAAAGTCGCATTAAGCGGCTAGGTGCTGTGCAGATAAACATACCGTACAAGAGAACCTGTACGACCTGTTCTCGAATGCTTGAATGCAGATAAGGATTAAACACCTGTTATAATGCTCATAGCGTATAAACTATAATTTTATTTACGTATTTTCCAGGTGCCCTCTGGCCAAAAATCGCATTTTAAGTAGCACAAAGGATCTACAGGACATATCAGCAACATTCCTATAAAAAAGAGGACAATTAATAATAAAATTAATAAACAATAATAATAAAAAGCTATTTCAGGAGGTTAAAGAACTAAAAAAAAACTTTTTTGAGATAAAAAAATAACTAAAAAGTTAATTTTAAAAACCTAAAAATCCGGGCCCTACTGATGACTAATGATGAATTTTTAAGCAATATTCAGCTACACGGAAATACCATTTGAAGCAACATTCGCCAGTCGTCGATGCAACAATTTTGAAGCCGAGTTAGCGTTTTGTATGTCACACATTGTTAAGGCTGTTCGAAGAAACAATACGTTACGTCGCCTAACAATGTCTCAAAGTTCTTTGATTCAGTCCTTTGCCGTCGATAGAGCATTGAGATTTCTTTCCATGGGAATTCGTGGGTTTTGTTTAGATAGGATGACTAATTATGGTGACGTTTTTAAATAAATGTTTTCAATATTTTCACTATTTGAAGTGAGACGTTGCCGACCAATGTATTTAAAAACCTAAAAATATGCTTCTCTATAACATAAATCTTCGTCCATTGATTTTAAATGTATCCCACGCCAAGAAACTGCGATGCGTTCCCTTCAATGACCAGCCGAAAGTGTCTGTTTTCCTATGAACTAAAGTGGCGCTATAATTCTGCTGTGATTATAGGTTTGCAGTAGCTTGACACATAAAGCGGTCGCTTTATAAGGAACTGGAAAGCCGACTTTCGGCCGAACTATATCAAAACCGTTACACTCTACTCAGCATTTTAAATTCGTTTTCTCCATTCGTTTTTTAACTGAAAAGTATTATTCCCATTGTTGTTTTTAAATTATTTTTAAATTATTTATTTTCTGGATATATAGTTTCGGTATCAACTTCTAAAAGGGTTGACGTAAGACACAAAATGCAAATGAGTCACTTCATCATCTAATATCTATGGTGTAAAAGTCCCAAAGAAACATTTGTTTCCAAAAAGAATTCGAAACTTGTGTTACATCAGCTGCGTCTCAGTTTAACATCAATTGCAGAGGATCAGTGTTTAGAATGAACATTTAACAGAAGAAAAAATTAGTCCAACTACATAAAAGCTTAGTGTGGAAAGGGATAAATGCCGTTTGTGCCAAAGCGAGCAGGTATGGAAACCAGCATTCAAAAGAAGCCGCAGTAAGCACCACTTATCTAAATTAACCTCAGAGAGGAGAACTAGAAGAAAGAAGGACCAGCTTATTTAGCAGGTGCCTTCTAAAGAAGGTCAGAAACAGTGTTACATTGAAAGTTAAACGTTAAAAATGTTCTTTGGTTTATTTTTAGCCCTTTTTACAATTTAAATTTTTCCACATTTTCCACATTTGAAAATATAAGGTGACAATGTGTTTGGAAAAAATATTAGCAAAAGAAATTGAGAGCATTTTTACAAATATCATCCTGTTTGTGAAATCAAGTAACAAAGTTCATATTTCACAAGCAAAAATTTAAAAAAAGAAAATTAAGTATTCTTTTTCCCTTAAACTAGTACGCGAATTAAAATTTCATCTCATCAATTTACTAATTCTTATTTATGAGTATAGTTGCGAAGTGTTATTTTTCTCAAACTAAAATTTCATTGTGTCCTAATTTTAATTGAATGAGTATAAAACGCTATCAATATGTTAATATCACAGGAACTACTTTGCACAATTGGTATGTGAACTATTCTTAATACTATGATGGTGTTACAGTTTCAAATCGTTCCAAGCAAAATTTTAGATGTTAGGTTTTTCATAGATGGTATCTCTAAGATCGCGGCGCTGTGGCCGAGCGGTTAGGCCGTTCGGCTACCACCTAGGTAGTCCTGGTTTGATTCCAGGGACCCGCACGTAGTATTCGTGATGGATGAAGCGGGGTCTGCGCGGGTTTTTCACCGGATTCTCCAGTTTCCCCGCCACTCATTGCACCCATTGCTTCAATATCACCTTTAAAATAATCGATTTCGCCTGCATTTCGTATCATCATTTTCCTCGCTATCATACCTGGTGCTTGGCCGACCATCCGCTTCAAGGTCTTCACTGTGTCCGGTCCATAGGTGCCTGTGCTACCTGACAGGCGTCTGACGGTAGCTACTGGCTTGTAAGTCCTAGGGGGTATAGGTCCTACATAAGGGGAGGATTAAAGTAAGGTAAAGAAGGTACCTCTAAGATCATGAGATTTTACTTTAGCAATAGCGCCCTTCAACAAAGAGCATTTTGTGGATTTAACAATTGGAAGTCCTCTTTGCTCTATATCGTCATCACCGCGACAATGCACAGGTAATTTAAGAATTTCAGTAACAATACAAACTACATATTTGACAAATTACTACACATTTATGTGAGGGGCAGGGGAGTGACATTCCACGCACTGTAACCTTACTTTCGTAAACATCCGCGTAATGGTTGTTCTGTTGGTCATGTTACCATCTTACCTTCAATATAATTCGCGCTATATTTACTCGCTGCTAGTTTCTCTTAATTTCAGTTGTAAAACCTATGTGTCGGAAGTAATGGTAAAAGTAATGCAGAAGCAGATAATCCTCCACCTAGGAGCGCTGTGAAATCTTCTGATATTGTTGTTGTAGAACAAAGGGGTTCAGAGTGACACTTCTATGTGTTAAACTGATCTTTATAGGATGTCTGAATCAAACCTAAAGGGGCTCTTAAAGGTATTACTGCCTTCTTCTATTACTTTCATTACCTGTACTTGCAGGAACAGTTACTATAATATTAAGTGAGCGAAATTTTGAAATGAACTTCATTCTTTGAACCTGCAGAAGGAAATGAAAGGTTGTTAGAATGAATTCTTCCTCAATTGTTATAGCATTATTGGTTATTTTGGTTTTATTGGACCACACTGTGGTTTACTTGTCCCCACTCATGTGTGATCCCAATCCCATAGAACTAGTTTGGGTCAAGGTAAAATGAATACTTAAAGAAATGCAACAGCTGACTTATTAATTGCACGATATAACGCTCGAGGATATATCACAAGACCGAAACATACTGGTAGTGTTTTTTAAAAATATAGAAAAGTCAGAAAATGATCAGTGGGAAAAAGACGGAGTAGTTGAAAACATTGTTTACGCTTTATGAACTAAATATACTGCATGAACTGAAAATGACATTTAAATTGTGCTATTTTGAGCGATTTCTTTGCTTTAATCTGGCGTGAATACGCATTCCTAGTTTGGCAACATTATCGTAAACGCGATTAGAAGCAGAACTGTTGCTTGCGATATCATTGCTTATCGGGAATTGTTTACCGATGTATTGGCTGGCTGTATTCCTGCCAGGGGCCTTCAGCTGGTGAACAAACTATAAGTGCAAACAAAGGAAAACCTTGTTTAATGAAAAAAAAAAAAAAAAAACAGCTAACGTTTTTGTTTTAAATATGACCACCATACTTTTTAAAAGGAGCGTTGAATTAAAAAATAATCACTGCACTGAAAACAAAATGTCATAAGCATTTTAATGTTTTGATTTGCATCTATCCAATAGTTACCCCCCTAACCGGAAATGAATTTCTGAATACCTGGTGCTTTCATTACGCATTTACTTAGAGGAATTGATAGCCAGGTGTTTTAAAAGCGGCTTTGAAATACCATACCTTTTTCAAGATATCGCGAGAAACAGGCGATTCGCAACAGGGCTTTAAAATAAAGACAAAGCATTGAACAATTAAAAACAATATTGAGGTATATCGCCTAAATGTCTGATATCACAAAAAGTTATTGGAAATGAAATGTATTTTTAAGAGATCTACGTTTCTTGTTAAGAGCATTTTTGTCTATCTCTTAAGGTTTACCGTTATACAAAAGTATACAATATTCCTTCCAATGAAGAGAACTTCAAAGACATAGTCCAGAAAATTGAGTATATGTATTTTATTTATCATATTAACATTTTAAATGTTGTTCGTTTAAACCACTTTAAGAAAATCAAGTTCGAGTAGTATGAGATGGGAGGATTTTTCTTGAAAATGTTATCTTTAGAAGATAATGTACTCGAATTCCAAGCATGGTGTTTATCCGACTTTTTCTTTTTTGAACATACACAAATACACACACACACACACACACACACACACACACACACACACACACACACACACACACACACACACACACACACACACACACACACAGAGGAGCGCGCGCGGGCGGACCTTTACTAAAACTTTTTCTTTAAACCTCAGGGGACCTCAACATAGTATGTATATGAGAGGGAAAAAGAGAGGGGAGAGAGTGGAAAGAGAGAGCAGGGGAGCGCGAGAGAGGAGGAGAGAGCAAGGAGACAGAGAGAAGGGTGAGAGAGAAGGAGAGAGGGGGAGGGATCAGAGCGGTGATGGAGCGGAGGAGAGAGTTGGAGGGAGCTGGGGTTAGAGAGGGGAGGGTGGGGGAGAGACAGGAGAGGGAGCTGCGGATAGAGACGGGAGGGAACGGGGGGAAAGGGGGATACAGAGGGAGTGAAGGGGAGAAAGGGGGAGTGTGGGAACAGGAAGATAAAGTTAGATGGAGAGGGAGAAAAGAGGGGTGAGAGAAGCACAAAGAGAGGAAGAGAGGGAGAGAGAGGATAGGGGGAAAAAATTAAAATTATTTTGTTGTTTAACGACGCTGTCAATTGCCAGGATCACATCAGCGTCGCCAGTGTGCCGGAATTTTGTCCCGCAGGAGTTCTTTTACATGCCAGTAAATCTACTGACACGGAGCTATCGTTTTTAAGCACACTTAAAAACCATCGACCTGGGCCGGGTTTGAACCCGCGACCTTGGGATCAGTAGGCCAGCGTCTAACCAACTGAGACGATAGAGGGAGACAGAGAAGGAAATCTATAGTGTCTTCTAGCTTTTGGTAGGCTAAAGTCTTGAAATATATCTTATAAATATACCATGTAATGTAATGTAATGTACTTTTTCAAATTGGATAGTAAATTGTATATCTTGTTAAATAAAAGAAGTATTGACATCGTTTGAGAAAACTTTGTTTTCAACGTATAACAGCCTAAATCATAGTCGTGTAAGTTAAGACAAGGAAACAGATCTTTATTCGTATTAGTAATAATTATTCACATAGAAAACCTTAAAGAAGTCTGTGTTAAGGATATAGAAAATCTAAACCAAGACTAACGGGACCTAAACATCCGGGCTGAACTCGTAAGAATATGTGGAATTGCAATTTTCAGCCATCTTGTAACGAATACCTGAAAATTTTAGTGTTCCCCGTCACTGAAGAAGGAAATTGTTTCATTGGACAATTATCAAAAAATTGTTAGCGCATCAGTTAGAGTGAATCGTGTACAGTACACTTAATTTTTTTGTTGAATGACTGTCATTGCGTTTTTAAACGCATAAGTCGTACAAAATACTTTCAATTCACGCAAGAAAGGAAGTCTCTTCCTTTGAACGAATTAAAATCTAATCAGCTTTGCCATGAAGGACGCAGCTAGAGATTCTAACCCATTACATCCCAGCGTGTGCTGGACACAGGCGTAGACCACGGTTACAAATATTACAGGCAATTGGTTACTTTTAACTGTGAAATGATTGTACTCCACTGGAATGTTTGGTTTTCGCTACCAAGAATGAGCAAGAGTCATTGTCGCTTTAGTAACAGCTAGAAGCACAGACAGCATGGACGCGACTGGGTTGTAAGTATTTGATACTCCCTTACTACTATTATACAAGGCAATTGAGTATTTAATTAGCATATAAAACGTAAACTGAATGTATATCGTAATTATTTTCAATGGACTTATTATAAATCGAATCAAGACTCCTGAATGTTAACGCTAGGAACTAATATTAAATCAGAATTTGGAGGATCATGCTTCCCGTCCATTTTTACATTCTTTATTGGTAAATAGGGGAAGTATTGTATTCCACAAAAAAAATTCGATGTCTAGATTTCACCGGAAATACGTTTTGAGACCCCCTGAAACCAAAAAAAAAAAGCATTTTTAGAAAAAGGTCCGTGTGTGTGTCTGTGTGTCAGTCTGTGGACAGCATAACTCAAAAACGAAAAGTCGGTTAAAACCAAAGTTGGTATTTAAGTTTAATGTCTTTCAAGGATGCGACACGAACATTTTGAAGACAATAGCCCCACCCTAAACTACCCTTTACATGGGAAATTTTTCGAAACTTTTGATTTTCTTGATAATGGCTGTAACGATTTTGATTAAAATGTCATATGTTTGAGATATTTTTATGACAAATGAAATGTATATCTTGAATTTTCTGGCTATAGACCCTGTAGTCGTATTTACTCTGGACGACTTTTGCATAACTGGTAAACGGTTAGAGATAGACCAAATTATACTGTACAAAAAATGTAGATCTTACTAAAATACACAATTTATGTCTCAATAAATTTTCTTGTGGGGTGAACCATTTAGGAGATATTCCTTGTTATGTGTGTGAGTTTCGGAAAACTTAGAACTTTAGTGAAATGGATCGTCGTTGTTCATTTTTTTATATGTTAAGCGTGCAAAGACAACAGAATCTCAAACATTTGACTATCGCACAAAGCCTACTGTATTCTAACATTCCCTTGCACCTACAAGGAAATAAGTAATAAGATAATTTGTACAAATGTTTATCTCAACTAACAAGAAAGAAGATATAGGAATAAGAGTTTGTAAGAATGGTTAGTACAAGAGTAGAGAAAGTCATGTGAGTGCAACACATCAGATTTTTATGATCAAATTCACCGATCATATGGGACCCACCAACAGCTATTTAAATATACCTTTAAGAATTGTGATCATTAGGGTTAGGATGTTTATGACATGTCATATTTTTGTCCTTACACCCATTCTCACCGCAAACACAAATTAAGCACAAATTTCACATTTTTAATCCTAATTAGACAGGTTTTATTTTGCATATTAAGTAATATTTTTGTCATTTTTATGGTTTTGGTCATATTTTGATCATATCTGTCATATTTTGGCATATTTTGCTTATGAATTTGATAATTTTTTTTATCATTTTTCTCATATTTTTATTATATCTGTCATATTTTGTCATATCTCACTTATGAATTCGAAAAGAATACAATTATGCAATAAATGCACTGAATGGTCAAGTTAACATTTTTCGGAAAAGAGTCACTAATAATTTGGTTTGACTGTAACTGGAATTTCATGAAAGGACAATAACAGTGCAGGTACCACGCAGGTACTAAGATCACAATGCCGGCTTATCTTTTCCCGTCTCTTCTTGTTGCTTTTAAAACATTTTCATTCCAGTTCACATTTGAAGTTGTATCTGGAAGTATTAACATGCCGAAAGTTAAATGTTCCGATAGTGTAAAACTAAAAAGTTTTGTTATATGTAGAGTTTGGAGAAAAACATTTCAGCACTTATGGGAAAATTCTTTGCTGCAAAGCGTGTGAAGTAAAAGTGACGTCTACAAATTTATTAAATGTTCAGCAGCATTGTAATACAGTCAAACATGTGAACAGAATAAACAATCAGTTCAAGAAATGAGACAGAGGCATTAGTACAATGCGACAGCTCCTTCGACATCAAAGAAAGTGCCGGATTTCTTGAAGGACCTGTGTGGGTGTCTGCCAGCATCCCTCTAAATAAGGTTAACAACAGGCAGTGGACAAAATGTATGGAAAAATAAACAAGTCATATAGTTCCAAACACATCTACATTGAGAAAAGTTTGTGTACCTGCGTGTTACGACAGTGCACTGCAAAAAATCAAACATTGTAGGCAACAATAGGATTTGGGTTTCAATCTATTTTCCCCTAATTAATACATAACTTAATTTAGTAATTAACGCAAATATTCATATTTTATAAGGTAGTGCATAGTCCACAAAATATTGTTTGGAACCGGTCAAACAAGCACACAGAAGCAAATTCTTTAAAATTAGATGTATGCGTGTTACAGATAAAACTGTAAATCACCTTTAATATTATTAAAATGTGATTGGCTGATGAATTCATGTGCCAAATGTAATAATTTGGGGTCATTAAAAGTTTTGAATCAAGAATATTTTAAGAAAATACGTTCTTTTTAGGTAATACTTTAGGATTTTTTGGTCATATTTAGTCATATTTAAGGGCATATTTGCAGTCATATTTTCCATTTTTTTAGGTCATAAACATCCTAACCCTAGTGATCACCATAATAACAGCAATGATTTCAAGAGCGCTAATAATTAGATATCACTTTTAGCGTTATGATAAACTGCATTTATGAGAAAGTTTCGTGAAGTGTTTTTATTTCCAGGATGTTAAAACGTGTTTATGATTTCAAAAATGGCGAATGAAGAGAATATAGGAAATATATTACATATTATACAATATTCCATATTATATTCATATTTCAATATTAACTGTCAGCAAACAGGAATCAAGTTGCTATGCTGTATTTCTAAAGCTTTGATAAACGACATTTGATCCATTTTAACGGCATACTGAACTTCACTTACTACCGTAACAAAACAGCAAATTCCGAAGTCCGATTACTTGCCTATCACTTTATTGTCCTATAAATTTTACTACAAATGCACAATTTCCCTCTTGTTTACATAGCGTATGGTCTTTTCTGTTATTACAATTCACAATTGTTCTTTGGATAAATTTTCTCAGTCTTCTAATGTCTTTCTCCAGTTTCTGTCTCGTATATCTTCATAATTACGATACAATCACTCGACGACACATACGTACTCACTGACAGGCTGGCCAACACATTCTCGTAACTAAAAACTAACTGTACACGATGACTTAAACCTAAACTCACGACTACAGCTCCAACTACCCGCACTGTTTGTGGTCCTATTTATACTGGAGTCGATATCACGTGGCCTTTCATGCACAAGTGCACAATGACTCAGAGAGAATCAACGGGAAGCTTCTTGGCCCTTTTTGTTGTTATCGTGCCGCCACGGCCACGCACACACACAACCATTCCAGGCCGCTCGGCCCCCTCTCTCGTCTGTTCATTGTTGTACGACCCAATGTCACACTACTCCCTCCTCAACGCTGGTCGTCCCAACCAGCACCAATGTGGGGGCCAGACGATTGCGATGTACGATCAGCATCTTCTCTCAGGGCATCCCTTGGGTGCAGTAGACTTGGCCAACGTATCACTTCTCCAGGTGGTCCTTGGTAGTGTTGTTGGATATCGGCCCTTGATCCGGGTAGGGCGACATCTGCCACCCTGCCTGGCAGTTCTGCGGCCACCTCGCTTGTTGTGACGGGACTTCCTCCACTTGCCCGTCACCCAGGTGTGTCGGCGTACCATCCTGCACACAACGTGGAGACGACGCATGACCGTCGACCTCCCCGGTGCACCTCCGTCACCTTGCTCCTGGCGGACTGCTCTAGCGCGCGCACACATGCACGCACACACACACGCACACACATCCTTCACCTGGGAATTGAACACGATACCCCTGGCTTTGCAGGCCAAGAATCAGACCACTGCAGCAGTCTTCAAATGCTTAACGTTTTTAAACTGAAAACTCCTTTTCTCTCCCACGGCAATATGACCATTGTGACATTTCAAAGCCATCAGGTAAGTGACACGCCCTTTAAAAATGAAGTGTGAAGCGTGAATTGAAATATTATTTTGGATTAATTAAAAGTAGATAGAGCAATTAATTTTTGTAGGAGTAGTTTGTACGTACAGGTCTGAGTAGAGACACATTAAGATCTTTCCGTCCGTAGATAGCTAATAACCAGCCAGTTTTGAAACAAGTGTGGTGGATACAAACACATATTGTAGAAGTACAAGACTGGTGTGAAGAATACACTACGTTTCTATGACAAATTCAAATCGATGCGAGTTTTCACTCCGGATTGAATACTGCATGGAAATGTGAGTTCAGATCGAACTGAATCCTTGGATCTAATCCTCATAGAACTAGGATCGGATCGAAATGTTTCATGGAAACACCTACAGGATTCAAATCCGCAAAGATGCTAACTTCTACCGTACTCGAAACACGCAGTTCGTTCGTTATATCGTTTTCTTAGCAAAACTGGTGTAATAAAACAACAACAAAGCAAATTTTATTGTTTGTAGAAGCTCACAAAATAATCTAAAAACAATTCACTAACCCAAAACCTACTTAAAATACTCCGAAAGCACGTTTTTACAGGTGCGCCAACATAAACCAAGATTTTTTTAAACCCAGCGCAACAGCCCATTAAGAGCCAAGGCTTGCCGCCCAGCCGCTGCGTCCCCCACCTCGGCCCACTATAGGCATCATTGCAATACTGGAGGGTGGGAAGTGGTCAGCGCCTCGAGCCCTCCCGGCCAGTTATGCGGCCTTCTCGACCTGGGGTCGCTACTTCTCCATCAAGTAGCTCCTCAATTGGCCCCTCGGAACCTAACGAGGCTGAGTGCACCCCGTACTAGACCTCCCAGCGCGGGAAAAATACCCATATTGGTTCCGGGGATCGAACCTGGGTCCTCCGCGCCAGAGGCAAGCACACTAACAACTGCACTACGGTGGCGGTCACATAAACCAAGTGACCAATATAAAAGCTTGAATAATTAGCCTTCCGTATCCAAATCGATCTGATTCTGGATTGTATTAAAAATGGAAACTCGGATCGTTTTGGGACTGGGATTGGATTCAGATTGATTTCAAATACCCATGGAAACATAGTTACTGTGGTTCCATGAGGAATTCAAATCTATTGGAGTTCTCATTCCGGATTGAATGCCGCATGTAAACGCGGATTCAAATCGAACTGAATCGTTAGATCCGATACGTTTACTAGTGGGATCTGATTTAAGGATACCCATCTGTGAAATTTTGAAAATCTACAGTTTTCATTGGATTGATTTGAAATTATAACACAACAATCACTGTATGGTGAGGAGTAACTGTGCTAAATTTCATACAGTTAGTCAGATTAGTTGCTAACATATTAATATTTTATTATATTTTTTTTAATATTTGTATAAATGGTTCCCTATGATGCAATTTTGATTTGAAAAACTTAATAATTTTCAGTTATGTCCTATGATAGAATGTTAGCAAATTGATGAGATAATTTCTTAATATTGTTATTAGTTTGGATAAAAATAAATTTTAAAGTTTAAATTCATAATTTTTTTTTCATTTAAATTTCGAAATGTAAACTTTAATATTTAATTACTCAGCAGTTATTCATGTTATGAAAAAATTATCTCACTTTTTTAATGTTATTTCTAAGCAGGTACACCAAATTTCATGCATAAGTACTGAAAATTGCATCGTGTGGAGCATTTTAAAGAGCCAGCAGTGCTAAAAATAAAAACATGGAAAAACTAAGTTTGAAGTCATAGCAAGGATAATGGAACTGTATGGATTTAAATGGACATGACCACTTACAGTCAATCAGTTAGGCGACCACGTGACATAGTTAAAAAGGCCGTAAGGCTATAAAAAGCATATCAAAATAAAGCAGAAGATTTATACTATTTGATAAATCAAAAATCCATTTTTGGCAATTTTTGAAATTTTTAGCCTTTTACACAGATGGGTATCCTTAAATTGTGTTGAGTGGAAACATCTACCGGATTCAAATCGATTTGAATTCACCAAAGATCGCTTCTACTGTACTCGTAACACGCTGCATGTTCATGTTGTTTTCTTAGCGAAAGTGGTGTAACAGAACACCACAAAGTCACTTTCATTGTTTCTACAATCTCGCAATATATTCTAAAATATTCACTATCCTCAAAACCTTGTTAAAACGCGCAGAAAACTTATTTTGTACCGCTTCACCTACATAAACTAAGTCTCCAACATAAAAGCTTCAATTATTTGTGCTGAGCCTTTGTATCTAAATCGATCTCATTCCTGATTGAATTAAACATGGAAACGCTGATCCTTTTGAGAATGGGATTGGGTTCAAATCGATTTCAATTCCCCATGGAAATATAGTGTATCTATTCTGTCACTATGTCTATATGTATATTAGAACACATTTTGTTTGAGCATTTATTGAAAGTTGAATGCTTTCGCGGTATGATATACGTATATGTTAAGAGGAAGCAATGCAAGGTTCCATATTTGCATGTATAACAAACCAAAAGTCAAATATATTCTGAAACCGATAGTTTAACTGTTTCGTTTTAAGGTGATATTCTGAAGGATCCTGCACATTTATATGGAGTATTTATTATTTGTTACTTTTTTACTTTCTCTACCACTTAAAGCAAAGTAGAGGAAGTATTGTATTCCATCCAAAATTTTGATGCCAAGATTTCACCGGAAATATATTTCTTGAAGGAATAAAAAGAGGGTGTTTTGACTGCGTGACTGTCAGATCGTGGAAAACGTAACTCCAAAACGAAAAGTCGGTTAAAAAGCAAAGTTGGTATTTAAGTTTAATGTATTTCAAGGAACGAACACGAAGATTTTGAACAAAATTCCTACACCCCAAACTATTCTTTACTTGGAAAATTTTTCGAAAATTTTTATTTTTCTGAAAATTGCTCTAAAGATTTTTATTAAAATGACATAGCCCATGTAGTCCTATTTACTCTGGATGACTTTTGAATAACTGGTAGACCGTAACAGATAGACCAAATTTTAATATACAAAAACTGTAGATATTGCTAAAACACAGTTTATGTCTAAATAAACTTTTTTTATAGAGTGAAACGTTTCGGATATATTCCTTGACTATTTGTGTGAGTTTTGGAAAACTTATACTTTTGTGAAATGGAACATCGCTATTTATTTTTATATGCCACCCGTCCAAAGAGAACGGAATTTGTGAAGTTTAAAAGATTTGACTATCGCTCAAAGCCTACCCTATTCCCATATTCCCCTTGCACCTACAAGGAAATAGGCAATAGGATAATTTCTGCAAATGTTTATCTTAACTAATACGAGGAAGGTACGGGAATAAGAGTTTGTAAGAATGGTTAGTACAAGAGTAGAGTAAGTAGAGAAAATCTTCTTCGTGTCAGTTGAGATAAACAGTTGTACATATTATTGTACTGCTTATTTCCTTGTAGGTACAAAGGGAATTTGGAAATACAGAGATTTTGAGCGATAGTCGAACCTTTTACAGCTTTGAGATCCCGTTCTCTTTGCAGGCTTAACATTATAAAAAATGAACAACGATGTTCCATTTCATGAAAGTTTTAGGTTTTCCGAAACTCACACGAATAACAAGGAATATATCCAAAATGGTTCACTCTACCAAAAAAAAAAGTGGTTAGCCATAAATTGTCTGTTTTAGCGAGGTCTACATTTTTGTATAGTAAAATATTGTCTATCTCTTATTGTTTACGAGATATTCAAAATTCATCCAGAGTAAACAGGGCTACATAGGCTAGCACCAGAAAATTCAAAATATAAATTTCATTTGTCTTAAACATGTGGCATTTTAATGAAAATCGTTAGAGGCAATTTCAAGAAAATCAAAATTTTCGAAAAAAATTTTTTCATGTAAACGGTAGTTTAGGGTGGAGCAATTTTCTTCAAAATCGCCGTGTCGCATCCTTTAAAGAGGTAAACCTTAAATACTAACTTCGGTTTTTAACCGACTTTTCGTTTTTGAGTTATGCTGTCTACAGACAAGGGCGTGAACGTTTTTCTAGAAAGGTTTTTCTGGATTCAGGGGGCGTCAGAACATATATTTCCGATGAAATCTTCACGTCAAATGTCTGGATGGAATACAATACTTTCTCTACTTTACTATACGTGGTAGAGAAAGTTAAAAAAGAGCATTAAGTTTAAGATTTTTCCAAATTAAATAAAATGTTTAGTTTGAATCTGATATGATCATTTAAATAACAAGTACATTACGTAAAACTACAGCTAATCGAGATCTATGCTTTTCGTGCTATTGTCAAGATTTTAAGCATGTGCCCAGGCATTAAGACGTGCGTCGACCTTTTTCTAAAAGTGATTTTTACTTTCTCTAATATTTAGCTTCGAGTAAATATAGTATTCCACACAAAAGTTCTATACCAAGATTGCAGCGTAAATCCATGTTTTGAGACTCCCTGAATCCAAAAAATAATATAGAAAATGGTCTGCATGTGCTTGTGTGAACAGCAAAACTCAAAAATGAAAATTCGGTTAAATACCTTCTTGGTATTTAAGTTCAGCATCTTAAAAAGATGCGACACGAAGATAGTTAAGAAAATGTCCCTCACCAAGTTACATTTTACTCGGTAAAATGTTCCAAAGTTTTACTTTTCTCGAATATGACTTAATTAAACTACCATATGCTCAAGATATTTGCGAGACAAATGAAATGTATATCTTGAATTTTCTGGGAGTAGCCTATTCATTCCGATGACCTTTGCATAACTGGTGAACCACAATAGGTAGACAAAAATCATACGATAGCTTGTCCAGTTCCTCGTGACACTTCCCCACCCCTGAAGCATAGATGCGGAATAGAAGAGGCGTGGCTACTTGCATAATAGGAGAGGTGGGGATTAGTGTATCGCTCGCTCTCACTGGGATAACTACACAATAATTGTTTATAATACGTAAACATACACCGGTTGTGTATGTGACTGCCGGAGTTCTGACATAACTCGCTTGTCCCCCACCACTCCGGTCACTTCTCCTTAATTTCCCCTCTCTCGCGCATGTCGAGTGTCACCATGTTTTGGACAAATTGTACACAAAATATTTAGATGTTAAACTGCAAAATGTATGTCAAGGTTTGTATTGACTTAATTGTTTACAAGGTTTTTGCACTTATTAGTTTGAATTTTACAAAACTTATAGTTTTCCCAATTAGGAAGATATTCGTTTTTTATGTATTGGCTATGCAAAGAGAACGGTATGTGAAAGCCATTACATAGCGACCAGGCCGTTAAAGGTCTGTTTGCTACAACGAAATATGTATGACTCTATAGCAGCTTGCGGAGGGGAGCTTAGTACCTCGACTGAAAGGATCTTTTGTGCCTATGACGGAGCAGGTGGCAGGGTCCCTATATTTTCTCAGTTAGAAGCACCCCGGCGGAGGTTGGCTTAGCCTGGCTCTTCTCCCATTCCTTTGGATTCGTACCCCCAAGAGTAGCTCGGGAACCAGAAGCTCTTTCCCTTCCACAACTCGGACTTGTACCCTCTCGGGGGGGGGGGGGGGGCAGAAAACTAGTATACTCGCCGTTCAAGACGCTCGCCGACGCTTTCAACCCTGTAAGAAACCTAACAGGATGAAGGGTCAACATGAAATGATTAATGTAACGAAATGGAACGACAGGAAATTCTGAGGATATGAAAATCCTTCCCAGCATTCGCCTGGCGACCCGGGGAAACCTCCGAAAAAACCCATGAGTTAGCAAGATTAGTCATGGCAATCGAGCCCGCGACCTCCCGAATGCGGCCACAGACGTTGCAGCTTGAGCCATCCAGCTCGGTACTGAAATATGTAAATCTGAATTGAAGGTTTATTTTGGATTAACTAGAAGTAGATCAAATGAAATAATAAGCTTTTGTAAGAATAGAAGACAGAGTAGAGAAAGGTAAGCTGTGAGGTAAAAACTATTTTGTAGGAGTGATCTATTTTCTTTATGACAATTATCCTGAGGAGTGATTGTTTATACAGCTCAGATTAATGAAAACGTGGAGTTAAAAGTAACCGAATGTAGGAATCCTGTCCGACACCCCATTCACAAGGTACACACATAAATGTTTATATAGCTTCAGGGAGGCTTTACTTCATATTTCCGT
The DNA here is from genome assembly GCA_030765045.1 of Tenodera sinensis. Classification (NCBI taxonomy): domain Eukaryota; kingdom Metazoa; phylum Arthropoda; class Insecta; order Mantodea; family Mantidae; genus Tenodera; species Tenodera sinensis. Next base: position 4,946,966 of record CM060973.1, on the reverse strand, counting down.
GTCCTTTTAAGAAGCCCTCTCCCCTTATTCCTCATAATGTTATGCTTTTCAGTATCTAAGGAATGTTTTCAAGTGCGACGGAGTGTAAGTTTTTCATATTCCCTAATGGACTACTGGTGGTGGTGTTAAGAGTCGATGTGCCATTGTTCTGTTATCGATAATCGATTCACAGCGAGACTGTGCTCACTTTACAGTGTACCTGACTCCCGCCCATGGTTCATGTGGTACACCTGTGAATGTGCACTTGTAAACCACGATGCACTCCCGGGAAACAGATGCACATCACGCACCAGTGAACACCGCATGCGCCAGCTCTTGCAGCAACTGTTACCAGCCACCAGAAACACGCATATGGGAACAATCCTAGCGCCTCCTTATGATATAGGAAATACTGGATTCCAGACCAAAGTTAGTTGAGATTTCACAGCTCTTTCACACTGGCCATATGCAGGCTGTGTTGCATGGTAGTTAGGTAGTACAGCATAGCCACAGCAAACCGAAGTTCCGTAGTTCTACTCCCAGCCGTGACATTCACCCTAACCCTAACCTCTATTTGTAGAGTATTTCAAAACTAAAGGTCTAAAATGAGAAGTAAAAATTTGATGTGTTGCACTCACATGATTTTCTCTACTCTTGTACTAACTATACTTACAAACTCTTATGCCCTATGTTCATGTTAGTCGAAATAAATATTTTCAGAAATTACCTTATTGTTTATTTTCTTGTAGGTGCAAGGGGAATATGAGAATACATTTTTTAAAGTTTGTCACTACATGAAGGCTTTAAATTCTGTTCTCTTTGAACGGTTAGAAGATAAAAAAAATGAAGAACACATTCCATTTAAGAAAACTCTCACAAATAACAAGGAATATCTCCGAAATGGTTCACTTGACAAAAAATAAGCATTTGGACGTAACTTGTGCGATTTAACGAGATCTACACTTTTTTTTGGTTTCTCTCTTACGGTTTACCAGTTATGCAAAAGTCATCCAGAGTAAACAGGACTACATGGGCTATATTCAGAAGAATATCATAAACATAAGTGACGTTTTAATCAAAATCGTTAGAGCCATTTCTGAGAAAATCAAAGTATTTGAAAAATTTTCTTTATAAATAGTAGAGCAATTTTCTTCAGTCTTCGTGTCTCATTGTAGAAAGATACTATACGTAAATATCGTTTGGTTTTTAACCGATTTTTCGATTTTGAGTTATGCTGTTCACAGTCACAGTCACACACACACACACACACACACACACACACACACACACACACACACACACACACACACACAGAGAGAGAGAGAGAGAGAGAGAGAGAGATCCACAAGGACCTTTCTCTAACTTTTGTTTCTGCTCAGTGGGTCCTCAAAGTATATGTATATTTCCAATGAAATCTGAATCGAATTTTTGGGTCAAATACAATACTTTTCCTACTTGCTATACGTAATATAGAAAGTAAAAATGAAGAGAAGTAAAAAGGTTTCGATAAACATGGGTCCAGAAATTAATGATTACAAGATGTCATTTTGTTGCGGTTTGGGCCTCGTTGAATAATAAGCACTAATTCCAACAAAAGCAGTAAAGTTTTAGTTAATTTCTCAATGACGAGACAATCGCGGCATTCAGGTGCAAATAGAAACAACCAATAAATATTGATAAGCAGATTAATCATTCGGTTAATACCTCATGCATAATGCAGATTTTTGTTTATCTACCAGTATCCCTATTATTCAGATGAAACCGTGTGCAGTTAAATTATATTTGTATGATAAGTGAGCTGAAAGGGGTGTGTCTCAAAAGCTTCAGTGGCCATATTGACAGCCCTTCTTTTGGAGTATATTGTCATGTTCACAATAGTGTTAACTCGTGTACAGTTGTTTCGGGATTTCTTTCGGTTTTATGCATCAGATCATGAGTCGGCAAAATCTCAATAGTGGTCTGTGTTGATGGAACTTCACAATATGTTTGTTACCTTTCGCAGCTATCGTTCGCGACTTATGTCGATTGTTGTTGGCACAGATGTTATGTAAAGCAATCTACATTAAAAACCGCAGGCCAGCTGCGAAACTAACTCAAAGTACGATCTTATTCCATCATGGTTGTGACCTTACTTTAAGAATGATATTACAGTAGCGAAACGAACCAACATTCAAAGTGTTACGTAAACGCTTTTAGTGTGTCAACGATCCTACGCTTTGTAACTAAACCAATCCACAATTAGTGATGGTGAGCAAATGCTCTGGAACAATGGGGAAAGCGCTATGGTGAGCCTGCTTAAACACCTTTAAACAGCAAACTTAAGGGTTTAAAAAGTAGCAGTATTCAATAATTAATTTCTCTGTATGCATCAATCCTCAAAACTGCTATTGAAGCCCTAAACATAATACTTTTTTCATGCTAGATGAAGCTAATATCAATTTCTACCTGCCTAATTTAATTTTTCAAAATACCTGCACCTTTGTATGTGGAACTAGGTTTATCTCCAATATATTGACTATTTTTAAAAATATTTCAATTTTATTGCTTTTATTTTTAATCTTTCTTTTGAGAAAATAACCAGTACTATAGCTATTTTCACGTCATGTGAAGGCACAACGGGCTCTTATGGACCATGTTATTCTTATGGAGGAATCAGGTGCGCCGTTGCCAAATTTGAGTGTTTTCAAATATGACTAAGATAAAGTCTGAACATGCATTTCGGTGTAAAATGTTTCGAATAATACTATGGTATGCACGATAAATCTTTTATGCAATTGTACATTTTTTAAAATAATAAAATGTAAACTTTTGTTGAAAGCAGATTTTTTAACATCTTTCTCGCTCCGCACGTTTAAACATTGCTTTAAACCGAAATAATTGCAATGAAAAAAAATCTGGATTATTCGCTTGTTTTTATAGGCCACGTTAGTATTTAGATTATATCAATATGTCTAAACATATTTTAAAAAAAAGTTTAAAACAAAGTGTTAGGATTCTTCGTTTATACAGTGGAAAATGTCGTCACTGGCTAATTCTCGTTCTGTAAGTCCACGTAAAAACTTTCAGCGACAAAGTTGTCATGGAAATGACGAAATTATTTTTTATATACATGAGTCATTCCACGTCAAACCGAACAAAATATGGCAAAAAATGACCTTATTCTCTCAGATTTTCTTGAAATTTTTTTTGGAACAAAATATATTTGACCCGTGTTTCTTCGTTTTGTACAAAAAAAAATTTATTTTGGCAGATATTAATTTTTGAAATGTCCCAAAAATCGCGTGCTCCTCACTCTTCGATCAATCATATCTCCGATTGTAATGAAGCAAATTACTTGATCTTTAGCTCAAATTAAAGATAAATAGCAGTATTTCGTGAGGCATTTATTAGAAAATTTTGTTAATTATTATTATTTATATTATATTTTATAGGATTAAAGTTTTAAAGTTAGATAATAGCATAAACTCGACTATTTAAAAATCTGAAGAAAAAAAAAACTAAAAATACAATGAAGTTTATTCAATATTCTCTGAAAAAATCAGAATGGAGTCTCTAATAGTTCAGTTGTAATCAACTTTGCAAATCAGTGCAGCGAATTCGCGTGGCAGCGGTGGCGGCTACAGTAACCTCACACAATTGCCACCTTCCATTGCGGCAACTGTTCATTGCTTGAGGTTCCATGAACGTTACAACAGTACAGTAAGGAGAACACTGCTAGCTGACACTATTATATGTGCACTATTAGCATCTTCAAAATGTTTTCAAAATATGCATTTTAAACTAATGTTTCCATACAACACACAGCTTTACCTCCTTCGAAAGAAAATTGTTTCACTAAAGCTTCAGTTTTTGACAAAGGAATGAAGTAGTGTAATTTTAAAGCACAGCTGGACCTTCCGTTCTTGGCCCCTGACCTTGACTGCAAGTCCTGTAGGCGAACTCATAGCTTTTGTCTGTTTCATCAGCTCATATTGTATAATTCTGCGAATGAAACCATGCACACGGGGAGGGAGGGGGAAGGTAGTGATATCTGCATGTCTTGCTAATTCAAAGGTGCTTTTATAGTGCAGCGTGCAGTTGAAGACTGCACAAATTCACTATATCCACTCTTTGCGATAAAGAGTGGATATAGTGAATTTGTGAGACATTGATCATAGCGTAAATCGATTATGCCACCTGTAAGTTCTAAATTAGGGACCAAAACATTACACAGTCAGAGTAGAGAAATTATTTCAAATTTTTGGACGTACATGAAGGAAGAAGTTAAAAGCAAAGAACTGTTTACATCAGAAGATTTTTTTTAAAAAAGATTCAAAAGTTCAAAAGCACGTATCAGATGTCATAGGAGTATCAGAAAGAAGGTACACCGTGGAGACATTTTTCTGCATGGACTGTACTGCCTTAGTAAGTAGAAGTTATCTGACTAGCATAGCTGATGCGGCAATTCGCAGGCTGTCTGCAGTCACCTGGCTTGTTACTCGTCCGTGTACCCTTGCAGGAATCCAGAAAAAATTGTAACAAATGCACTAATGCAAGCTCCATAGTTTTCAACATCTTATTTTATAGATAAAATGTCAGGCAATACGTGTATATTTTTTTTAGATTTTTAACACATCGATTTAAATTCCATTTTTGGTTTTACAAAATATACCATAAAAAAAAAGAAAGAAAAAAAAAAACCAGTCCAAAATTTCTATGTAATAATGATTGATTGAAAGTTGTTAAAAGTGTTATATTCCACCTTTCCAGTGCGCCAAACCCCAACTCTGAACTCTATATGAACTTAGAGTAACAAGTGATTTTATATTACGGTGCGCGCAGAAATTGCTTAATTTCTAATAGCCATAACTAAGCAAGTAATTTAAAAATACGGAAATAAAAAAATACGGGTCTCCTTATTCGATGCCTATTATTCATAAAAAAAATTTTGAACTTCCTACGAAAAAGTCGTGTTTTACGGGTGTTCGATTTGACCTGGATTGACCCATATAGAACATCTGCAGTAACAAACCATCCATAAACCACCATTTAAAGGCAAATGTTTTTAGCGCGCAAAGAACACGGCCAACAACGCCCGGTTCTCCTGTCTTGCAGATCATGGAAACCAGATATATGGCAGTTGAAGGGCCGATAAGGGATGGTACTTCAGTGGAGGTTTTCAATAGGTTTCGGGGATTTGAGGTGTGAGCGAGTTTTACAATTTCTCTGGTAATCGTGTGCATTGCAGTTAAGTGATCAGTGTGCAAAGGATCGCAGAAGAAAAGGCGAAATTATTAAAAGTGGCGAGCGAAAAACAATTCTTAGGGTGTATGATTATTTAAAGGAAAGGAACCCCGGACACAGTGACTCGTTTATTGTTAGTGAACTTTATAAGGCGATTGGTGTAAGTAGGTGTACAGTTTTTACATTAAGAAAAGAATGTAAGAACATTCAAAACCAGCGGGAAGGTGAAATATAATGATTTTGTACACAGTTCTATACGACGCAATTTTGATGAATTTCTGTTTCAAAATATTCCCCCTACAATTCTGTCCGTGTTGAAAAAGGTCAAATAGGATGAGGACTTGCCAAATTTTAAATATTCAACCTTGTATCACTTAGTGAAGGAAATGGGATTTGATTTTGAAAAGAGAGGAAATAAATCGCTTATGATTGAGAGAAGTGATATTATAGTGTGGCGGCATTCCTATTTACGGAAAATAAAACAATTCAGGAATGAGGAAAGGAAAATCGTGTACCTTGATGAAAGTTGGTTAAATATAGGGCACACTGTATCAAAAGTTTGGAAGGATAGGACAATAAAAACTTCTAATGAAGCGCTTTTAGTCGGGTTTATCCACTGGTCTTAAAGCACCTACTGCTCGCGGACCACGATATGTAATGTTGCATACCGGTGGTACGATGGGATTTGTACAGGGTGCAAAACTTGTCTTCTTGGCGAAAAAAAGGTTCTGCTGATTATCATGATGAAATGGACAGCGATAGATCTTGTCCTTGCAATAAATGGCATTTGTGCAATTATAAATTAAGTATACCTATACAGCATGGAAGTTCTATAAACCATGTAGGTACATGTATCTTTGCGAGCACTCATAATAGGGGTTATGCCAGTGACGGGAAGGCATACGGGGAAACAAAGACAACCTAACGGTATTTCCTTCCGGCCTGGGGGGTTAATGACATATAGGTAAGGGTTGTTCCCAGATGTGCGGGAAAATCTGCCCAAACTATTAAAAGTGGCGGGCGAGAAACAATTCCTAGGTGTTTGATGATGATGATGATGATGATGATGATGATAATAATAATAATAATAATAATAATAATAATAATAATAATAATAATAATAATAATAATAATAATAATAATAATAATAATAATAATAATAATAATAATAATAATAATAATAATAATAATAATAATAATAATAACTGATATATAATAATAATAACTAATAATAATAAACTTGGTTGTGAGCAAAAACGCGGTAATCACAGTGGCGCAACATACGTGGCAACGCCGCGCTGATTCTCCATAAGAGCCATTGTGCATTCATAACGTGAAAACTCCTATAGACTTCCATCTGCATAAACAATATTATGAATTTATTTTGAAATTAGAAAAACAATTTTTCTATGCATTTTTTTCAGAAAAACTATCAGGAGCATGATTCTGGCCGGCTTACTAGATTATGTATACTGTAACAATAGAATAATTAAAGAGCGGAGAAAAACAAGACATGGTACTATAAAAATCAATAGATATCTCCAAAGTGATGCGCTGCCCTTTGCTGATGATTTGGTATTACTATCAAATAATGAAAATGATCTTCAATACTCTGTTCATCACCTAAATATCGTATGGATGAAGTATGATTCAAACAGAGATAAAGACTTCTAATGTATTAATTCAGGAAAGTGAAGGTGATTTACAACATGCTATATGTGAATTAAGCTTAATATAAGAACTATAATTTTAATATTTCTAAAACAAAAACAAAGATAATGACTTTTTGAGGCGAGCAACAAATAAGATCTAAAATTATTTTAGATAATCAACCTTTAGAACAAGTCTCAAATTTCAAGTACCTTGGATGTGAGATAGGCTCACAGAAAGAAAGCCATAAACCCTAAAACTATCATTATTTCAAATTATATGCGGAACATTATGGCTTGAAAGAGTGAATGTGTGCGACTATAAAGACAGCTCAAAGATTAGCACCAATAGTAAACGACTGAACATCATTGTCATATACAATTGTTCTAAAGACAGAGTCGCCAGTATGACCTAAATGTTAAAAGTGACCTACAAATAGAACAAAATAAATTTATTTATATCTCATTTCGTTGCTGAGAATTAGTAGTATTTCAAGTAGTTGTTTATCCGCAATGATGTTCACTTGTTTACTGACGAGTTAATAACCGACTTTGTATTACGATTATTTTTATTAACATTAAATTAACCCACAGATTTATACAGTCTATTCGTTAGAGGATTTGAAACCTTAGATATCTATTTTTTTATGCTCTTTAGACATCCCTATCTTATTTTTCTTTCCCTGATTACCCTCCCCTTATGTAGGACTTACACCCCTTAAGACTTAACAAACCAGCCTAGGGTTTGACGCCTGTCGGGGAGCAGAGGGACCTCTGGACCAGAGTGAAGACCTGGAAGCAGGTGGTCAGCCAAGCACCAGGTATGATAGTGAGGAAGAGGATGGTATGAAATGCTGGCGAAACGGATGATTGGAAGGGTGATAATGGAGCAATTGATGGAATGAATGGCGGGGGAAACCGGATAATCTGGAGAAAACCAGCCCAGACGCCTGTTTTAATTCTGGCTTTTGATATTCTGTTTTGTATATTTATTGATTTACATATGGCAATTATATTTTTGGTTGAAGTTTATATGTGGCTTTTGCCATGAATTGTTATGGGCGCTGATGACCAAGTACTTGAGCGTCCTTAAGCCTACATCTCCTCCTCCTCCTCCTCCTCCTCTAGGGGAATAAAGTGGAGAGGAGAGATATTTCAGGTAGTATGTAAAACTAGTTTTGTAACCTTCCGCGCAAACATTGTTCTGATGTTTACGTTGCCAACTTATCTCCAATGTTATTGGCGATATATTTACCCGCTGCTAATTTCTCTTAATTTGAGTTGTAAAATCGTACGAGTCGCCAGTTTTATGTAGGAATTAATGAAAACAGTAGTATAGAAATACATAAACCCTCGCCTAGAGGCGCTGTGAAATCTGCTATGATATTGTGGTTGCAGAACAAAGGGGTTCAGAGTGCTTAAAAGAAGTCATAATTATCGGATGGTTGAAACAACCGAACATAAAGAGGTTTTTAAAGCGGACCCATTTTTGGTTTCATTAGACCACACTGTCGTTTGCTTACCCCAATACGCCTGTGATCTCAATACCATAGAACTAGCTTGGGCCAAGGTAAAATGAATACTTAAAAAATGTAACAGGTGACATAGTTTAAAGGAATTGCACGATATAACGCTCGAGGGTAAATCTCTTGTGATCGAAACAGATTGGCAGGTGTTTTTTTTTTTTTTTTTTTTTTTTTTTGCTTTTTTAACATATAGCAAAGGTACAAAATGGTCTGTGGGAGAAAGATGGAGTGGTTGAAGACATCGTTTACGTTTTATAAGTAAAATCTACTGCATGAACTGAAAATCCATTTAAGTTTGGCTATTTTGTGCCAGTTCTTTGCTTTAATCTAGTGTGAATACACATTTCAAGATTGGCACTACTATCGTAAACGCTACTAGAAGCACAATTGCAGCTTCAGATATCCCTGTGTACCTGGAATTGTTTACTGACGTACTGGCTCGCTGCATTCCTACCAGGGACCTTGAGCTGGTGAACAAACTGTACGTCCAAACTCTGAAGAGGATGCGAAATAATCCCAGCTAAAGAAAACTCCTCACCCTTTCCAGGGAGGAATCTAACTCAAGACCTCCGGAATTGAGGACTAGCATGCTAACCACCTGATCATAGAGATAGCCTCCAACTAATTATTTGATGGTGTGTGTGTGTGTGTCTGTCTGTGTCTGTCTCTGTCTGTGTGTGTGTCCGTGTGTGTCTGTGTCTGTTTGTGTCTGTCTGTGTCTGTCTGTCTGTGTGTGGGTGCGTGCGTGCGTGCGCGTGTGTGTGTGTGTGTGTGTGTGTGTGTGTGTGTGTGTGTGTGTGTGTGTGTGTGTGAAGCTCAAGCGCTGCATAAGTATTATAACTAGGGTTCCCACCTTTATACAGCTATCGGGAAATGAGGCAATCACAAGTTGCCAGCCACACGGGCAGAGCGTGACGTCATTGCACGGGGTCCGAGGCTCGCGCGAAACTCAGGCTACGATCGGTGCCGATCAGCTGATAGCCGAGAACCTGGTATTCTAACAAACATGGCTACCAGTGTGGGAGGTTATGGGGAAACATGTGTTAGTTTTGTTTAATTGAAAGTGAATTAGTGACAGTATGTGCTGTTTCAGTGATTGTGTTTATTTGTAAATATTGTAAATTAATCAAAATTCATTTTTCAGTAGTTTTCTTGTTGTAGTACGAGAATTATAACAGGTGTTTTTCGCTGCACTTTTTAAAGGTTTCTTTTGAGCAATTGAACAGTTTTTCCCCTGGTTTTCGTAAGTTCTACTTGTTATAGTTGAACTATTAAATTAAAATTACTATTTTCGTTTATAGTGTGTAATTTTAAGTGATTTAAGAAATGGTTAATTCTTCAGTGAAGTTATTCAAGAATCCATAACCTATATTGTAACATGGTGATACCGGTACTGAAAGGTATGTAATTCTACTTTTGTTTTAGGTGTAGAATTGAACAATATGGGTCGACGTTATAGTGTGTATCGATGTAAAACTAATTAGCGCAGTTTATATATATATATATATAAATGAAACACATTGAAAGGACAAATCTACACTTAAAAACTGTTGAACTAAAGATGGTAGGGGTTTTCGTTAAACCATTCTGGTAACAGTTCAATGCAATGAATGTTAAGGAAACATTTACCAAGTTAATCAATAAATTTAGAAAACAGGTGGTAGCTAGGTCATTTACATTTTCCCACCTTCATCAAAAAGGGAAAACTATTATACTTGTGTCAAATTTTGTCCCCTGTCTTTACTCATACATGATGGTATTATGTAGGCAACGACACCTAGGTTAATGTGTACCTATATGAACAGGATGACAGAGTCCTGTTATCAAAATTTAGCCTGTGTTATCAGAGGCAGCATCCACACCTGCCACCAATAATAATATGCAACCCTAACCTAACTTTATAACATCATATCTCAACTCTTTCTCCACTTTTACAAATTAACACAGGTATAATATCTTAGCCAATTGTTGATAATTGCTATTTTATGTGCATATTTACCAAAGCAGCATGGTAAATGTTGATAGACTGAGTTTAATTAGTATTTTGCTTCAATTTCTGGGATGCCTATCTAAAGGACAAATCCACACCCAAAAACTTCTCGGTATGGTCCCCGTATGGGTTTTTGTTAAACCCAAAAACTGTGAACTTTGTAAATATTTATAATTGTAAGTTAATGTTAATTATACCGGCACCAGGCCAAACTTTCTCTCAATAAACAAAACTGGAACTGAGAAAACTATATATGTCCCGCTAATAATAAGTTAACATTTATAGATTCCATCATTAATACATATTATGTAAGGTAAGTGGATACATTGGTAGGTACTTTATACAAGTGATATTCAAAAACAAGTCTTCCAGCTTCTCCGGGGTGGCAACACATCAATATTACCATTATTTTCATATGATTGACTAGTTATAATAATATATCGGTTCGTCACAATGGACCATTAAAAATCATAAAATTGAGGATGGAATATTTCCATTTACATGTACTATATATTCAGTTTAATTAAGTTTAGCAATAATCACGTGCCTCATGTTAACAATTTGATGATAATAAAAACAGCTATTGAGATAGTTAATCTTTATTATATTGATATGTGATTTATTATTTATGTAACGTATTATAATATTCTGCAGGTATTTTTGTTACATGTTTTTATTTTCAATAATGAGTGACAATTCAATGTTCCTCCAAACGGGGAAGGCTTCGGTTCGCTTCAATCAGCTGTTCCAAAGATGACGCAATCGGGCCGTGGACTGTGTGTCGCGCAAGGCTGGACGGGGTCAGTCATAGCACAAAACAAACTGGGCTCACAGAGTGCAACCTTTTGTTTCTTTTATGAAGGTTCGATTCCTAATTATAAACTTACTAGATGTCCCGATGAACTTCGTGCTACCTAAAATTGATTTGATTGTAACTCTTCATAAGTGATTATCAATCCTAATCAACCTTCCAACTCCAGTTCATTGAGATTTATAATATTAGACGCATCGTGTTCAGTTTGAGTGTTGTTTGGTTATGAAATGAAACTCGTCTGTAGTTCAGATGCATTTAATGTATTTTATTTACAAGAAATACAAATGCAGTTAACATTCAATGCAGGGCTTTCTGGTAGAGTACGTTTTTTGAAACTGAATTTTTCATTTATTTCTAAGCCTGCAAAGGTAATTTACCTTAAATGGAATGTCAGGTCAAAATTAATTGTTCGCAAAATGTAATTAAATTCGATTTGACTAAATGTATTCTCGCAATCCATTACATTTTTTAAGAAAAAACTATTTCAAATGTAATAGATGCATCTGTCAAATGATCGGTTCGCCACAAGTGTCATATACTGCAAGTAAATTTTAGCTCGTTCTCTTCTTGGTCAAAATGAACACTGCAAAACGACAACGAATTGCTTTTAGAATCATTTAAATTTGTTGATCTTACCTTGAGAAGTTTACAGTAATGAAATCACCAAACTAATTCCTCGAGTCTCGCTAAAGCAAAATTTAATGATCTTTCTTATTTCTATGCCTGCAATATATCATTTCCAAAGTTGTTATTCTACTTCTGTTTTGTATATTTGCATTTTAGCTTTGATATTTCTTTCTTTCCAATAAATACTGTTATGTAACTGCTAGTAAATATTGTTTGCTCTCTTTATCTGTTATTTATTTCTTCCTGTATTTTCCCATTTTCCGAAATAATAGTATTCAGGCAAATCTACATATTTACTTGTTATAATTTACTTCCTTTCCATTCTACTCGTATATTGATTTCTTCGTCTTTTACCACCGATTTTCATTATTTTACCCTTATCTGGATTTATCTTCATTCCTGTTTCTTCCCTTGTACTACCTATTACGATTACTGCTTGTTGTCTTGGTAACATCAAGTCAAATACAAGCGCATAATTCGCGGAAGCTGGGTAACAAAATTGCCAAGGTCTGGAATCCGCTGCAAGAAACCACTTTGTATTACTCCGCGCAACAAGTGCATAGCATAGGTATCGATAGGCGCTAACTGCTGTTTTAATAAACTGGCTGATTTCAGTTTCCAACTAACAGTGAAAATGTAGCACATTGCAATGAAGACGTTAAATGCATCCGTTAGGGAATTTTAAAAGCTGTGACAAACAAAAGATGAGGTTTTCTACTGTAAGACTGAGTGGCTAATGAAAGCAACGACGTGCTGGGGTATAATTCTCGCCTTTGTTTACCTCAAGTGTGCTTCTTATTTCATAAAGAGGATGATAGTTACGCCAGGCTGGGTTTCTTGAATTGGTTTTTACGTGCACACCATTCATAGTATGTGTAGATCTTCTATGGTATGTTACATAGATATACCTTTGACTCTATCTCTTAATTGGCATGTGACTAGACACTTCTTTGGTTGCTAACGTAACATAGTTCCTTATTTGGCATGATGATATATCTTGAGAAAATCGAAAATGGTATGTAAGTTTTAAATTAAATTATAATAGTCGTATGAATGAAATATGTTACGTAACGAAATTAATATTATTAACTATTAGGTATGTTTATTTCTTTCGGGCATGTACGCATTGGTCTAGAAGGCATTGTAGATACCAACGTTTCGCCAATTACTGCGCTTGGCATCTTCAGGGTAAGACGAAGAATTTTGAAGAATTTCTTGGGCAGTGTTTAGAATTTTGCCCTTACAGCAGATTGTTAAATCGTCCGCGGATAAGTTAGCTTTAACTGATAGCTTTATATGAGATGTAATGTCAGTGATAGCTACAAGGAAGAGCAAAACACTGAGCGTAGATCCTTGAGGTACTTCATTTTGAATTTCCTGTATTTCAGAGTAAGTTCCATTGCCCAACACTTGAAATTGCCTTCTTTTAAGGAAATTGGCTTCTTATTTCATAAAGAGGATGATAGTTACGCCAGGCTGGGTTTCTTGAATTGGTTTTTACGTGCACACCATTCACAGTATGTGTAGATCTTCCATGGTATGTTACATAGATATACCTTTGACTCTATCTCTTAATTGGCATGTGACTAGACACTTCTTTGGTTGCTATCGTAACATAGTTCCTTATTTAGCATGATGGTATATCTTGAGAAAATCGAAAATGGTATGTAAGTTTTAAATTAAATTATAATAGTCGTATGAATGAAATATATTACGTAACGAAATTAATATTATTAACTATTAAGTATGTTTACTTCTTTCGGGCTTGTAGGCCGTGGTCTAGAGGCCATTGTAGATACCAACGTTTCGCCAAGTACTGCGCTTGGCATCTTCAGGGTAAGACACAGCAAATTGTTAAATCGTCCGCGGATGAGTTAGTTTTGATTGATAGCTTTATATGAGATGTAATGCCATTGATAGCTACAAGGAAGAGCAAAACACTGAGCGTAGATCCTTGAGCTACTCCATTTTGAATTTCCTGTATTTCAGAGTAAGTTCCATTGCCCAACACTTGGAATTGCCTTCTTTTAAGGAAATTGGCCACATGCGTCAGCATTTTTCTGGTGATCTGGTTCTGTGACAGAATTTTCAACTTTTTCCAAATCATGTCGTAGTGTTCTCGATATCTAAGTTTATTGCGCAGTGCTGAGAATTTTTAAACCTTCTGATATTTGTTTTTCAATAGTGATGAGACTATCCATTGTTGATTGACCTTGGCGAAATCCATGTTGATCTTTGTTGAAAAAATTATTTGTTTCAAGAGTCCATTGAAGTCGTTTGCTTATAATTTTTTCTAACACTTTACTCAATGTACAAATTAGAGTAATTGGACGACAGCACTGTAGTATAGAGCAGTCGCCGTTGGGTTTAAGAATTGAACTTACCGTTGCTTTTGTCCAGCAAGCAGGAAAAACTTTTCTGTCCAACATAAAATTGTACAGGTCTTGTAAGTATACAGGGTGCTTCAAAAGGTTACTGAAAAACTTAAGGAACAGAAAGAGTGGATAGAATAGAGTAACGTTCCACTAGGAAACCATGTTGCATACACGATTCCAAGTTACTACCAATGATACACTTTATTATGCACAGGGTTCGGTGTAATAGGTTACAAAAGATATTCAAACACTGACCCCAAAAGGAGCGCCATCAGTTTTGATGTCAACGTGCGCCGCTTCCTAGATCGAAAATATCCTGAACATTGGATCGGAAGAGAAGGAACACTTGCACGGCCCGTTCCCTGGATTACACGCCACTTGATTATTTATTTTGGGAGTATATCAAAGCTGTGATATATCAGACACCAGTGAACGATACAGAAACACTAGTAGCCAGAGCAGGTGTGGCATCTGGCGAACTTTTGCACAGACCTGGGGTATTTGAGCGAATGCGCCAAGTCTTTATTCGACGGTGCAATGCCTGTATTCAATGTGGTGGTGGTGTTTTTGAACATCTTTTGTAACCTATTACATTGAACCTTGTGCAAAATAAAGTGTATTACGGCTTAGCAGAATATCATTGGTACTGACTTGGGATCGTGTTTGGGAACATGGTTCTAGTCGAAAGTTACTCTATTCTGTCTACTCTTTCTGTTCCTTACATTTTTCAGTAACTTCTGAAGCCTCTGTAGAATACAATACAATAATTGGTAGGGAGATGTTTAAACGTCTCATAAGGGATCCCATTAGGTCCACAAGATTTAGATTTGCATTCACTTAGTGTATCCATAATCTCTTCTAGTATTATTTCACTCTCATAGTCCTGTTGATCACTCGAAGAGGGAATACCCATATTCAAGATTTCACTTTCAAATCTTTGTTTAAATTTGAGGAATTTGGAGTTGTAATTTCAGTCGCTAGTAATGGCCGCAAATGTGTGACTTAAGTTCTGTGACATTTGTTTATCAGTCAGGTTTTTATCTGATCCTTTGTTTCGAATAAATGGAATCTTCGATGTTTTGTTGGTTCATTTATTTTACTTATTTTCTTCCACATTTGTTCTAAAGGTGCTTGATGGTTCAATGAGGATATAAAACCTAACCATTATTTGCCTTTGCTTTCTTTTGTTGTTTTGCGTGCCAAAGCTCGCGATTGTTTGTACTGTATTTTGTTTTCTGGAGATGCATGATTTTTATATTTAAAATATGATTTACTTTTCTTCTGAATTGTATTTTTACATTCATCGTTCCACCATGGAACGCCTCGTTTGCGAACCAGGCCTATGCATGTTTCCGGGATGGTGCTGGCGACTCCTATTATCATTTTTGTGAAATGTTTAACAGCATTGTTAATATTTGAGTCTCTTGAATCGATAGTAAACATGATGCGGCTTGGCTATATGGATTTTAAACCTTACCCAATCTCCTTTACTAATCATCCACTTTGGCCGTTGTGTGTATTTAGAAGTTTTATTGTCCATGCTTATAATGATTGGAAAATGATCGATGCCGTAAGGCACATTATAAACTGACCAGCTAAATATGTGTGTATTGCTGGAAGAAGTTATTGACAAGTCAATGCTACTGAAGGTGTCGTGGGTAAGATCGAAGTGCGTAGCTTGGAAAGAATTAATAATATTAAGTTTTGTTCTAGTAATTTAGATTCTATAAGTTTCCCTCTTTGGTCAGTTTTCTTACAGCCCCATAATATATGGTGACTATTAAAGTCATCCAGGAGTCTGAAAGGATTGGTTAAGTGGTTTATTATAGTTTGAAGGTCTTCGAGTTTAAACTTACAGCTGTTAGGCAAGTAGACATTACATATACAGACAGGAGTTGGGCATAATTACTTTTATTGCTACTGCCTCAAGGGGACCTATTAATAGTATTTATTTATGAATTAAGTTATCTTTAATGAAGGTAGTTACTCCACCACTGGCGTGGGTTGCTGTTTCTCTGTTCTTAGAAGTTGAATACCCAGGTGTATTTGGTATGAACTGGTCGCTAAAGCTTGTTTCCTGCAAACAAATGACATTTGGCAGCTGATTTCAATTAAAATATTCAAATACTCATGTTGTGCTCGGAAACCTCCAAGATTTCATTGTAATACAGCACAGCCCATTTTTGAGATATGTATTAAAAGGTAAATATGAAGACAAACAGCGAGCTAGATAGAATTAAATGGAGTACCGAGAACTTATGGTGTTCTAGATTTGTTAGTTTATAGATCGAGCTTCTTTTCATACGAGTAAATCGATTTTTCATGCCTTTATTTATCAATGAAGGGTGGGGTTTTTGATAGTGTAGAACAGACTTTCCAGGTTGTCTGTATAACTGAGAGCTATGGGTACTGTATCTGATGTTCTTTTTGTATTTTCTACGAAACTCTTGAACTGTTTGAAGTCCAAAATGTAACCTTTTGGGTTTACTTCCATGAATGTCCTAACAGGAGAAAGCTGATCGTCAAGCGTCACTGTACTGTCTGTTTTAGCTTTCTTATGTGCATGTTGGATCTTCCTTTGCATTACATTGCTTAATTGCTCTTCATTACTTGCTAACGATGAGTCTGAGAGGTATTGTTCCTCACTTTATGTGTGCTGGCTTGAAGGAGAAACAGGACTTTTAAGAGGAGAACTCTTGAATTCCATGTTCTTTATTGATTTAATCTGAGCTGCCTCCCTAGGGGTGGAAGTTTTTGAGATTTCAAATCTTGACACTATTGTGCATTCCATGATTGGAGTTTTCTTATTCTATTCAGTTACTTGACTATCAGAATTTTGAATGCTTGGTTCTTGCGTTAGTGTCCTTTGAATCGATACTACTCGGATTTTTTAGGACCTACATTCCTAATGTTTTCGGGAAGTTCTTGGCCAGTAGCAGTTTTCAAAGGTGATTTGCATTGCTTTGTAAAGGAAGCAGTTTAGGCCATCTGATAAAAAGTAAATCTAGTATCCTTCAAATTCTATTGGCATGGATTCAGGCAATTTATCAAAATCATCGGGTTTTGCATAAACTTGTCGCCGGAAGCTCATTATCCTGGTATAGATATCCCTGCTTTGATGTAGCAAATTGCAGAAGCTGTTTTACTACCTTTATTCCAAAGATTTTCCTCTCCGGGCACACATCGCTTTTATTTTTGGTTAGGAGGGGTCTGATTTCCAAGGATATGTCATTAATCTTGATCTTCGAAAATGTTGAGGTTATATCTTTCTCTAAGGTTTTGTTTGTCTGGTAGGTATAAACTCTGTTGTTAGAAATACGTGATACGAATCTAATACTTGTGAGATTTACTAATTTACCTAGAACTAGCACATATTCTTTGAGTGGTAAGCTATCATGTGCTTCAATTGCTACAGCTTGTTATTTATTTTGCACAGATTGAGAAACTGCGAGTAACTGCGTGTGACTGTACTGTTGCTTTTGTTTATCATGCTGTTTTCAGAAGTAGGGTAGCAAATCTGGTTTTCTAGACTGATGTTTGCCCTGCTGCGGCTGAAACAGCTGACAGCTGCTGTATCATATATCGCAGCATCAACGATACGCAGCCTTTTCTTTGTTATGCCGAAATTATAAATCAATAAATTTAAACTTAACAAGTCAACAGCTACCCTTACTTACAGAGTTATGTTGGGTAGAGAATTACGTCTCTTTTCCAGTGAAATACGCCGATACAGTCTGGACACAAGGAAAATACCACTCAAAACTAGAAGCTTAATTATTAGTCACGTTGCATATACAGTTCACAGCCTTCCCTGAAAGCAATGTTGCTTGTTTAAACACGTGCAGAAAAGAATGTGCCGATTCTTTTCTTTTAATAGAATATAATTTATTATTTAGCTTCTTGTTTGCTGCCCGCTGACCACACAACAGAGGAACACACATAAATGTCCGCTTGGCGAGGCGGACCAGCCGTAATTAATTCATAAGAAAATTCTTCGTCTCTTTCCCCTGCACCCTCTCGTCCATCGGAAAACATTTGTAACTGGCTGTACTATCGATATTTCCATCATGCCTGCAAACGAGCAGCGACAGAAGAAGCTCTTTTCCGCTACATTATTTTCGTTGCACTTTATAATACGTCTATTAAAACTATAAAACCCCATATCTACAAACATTCTGAGACTAAGATATTAATGCTTTAGTTAGAGCGAAGAAATAGTACTTAAAAACTACGAATTAACATGTCAGTATCACTTCTATTCAAATAATTATCCTTTGCAGAGAGGCAAGGACTTTTGCTCCACATGTGTATTAACTCTGTATGTTAAAATGTTGTATCATCTGATGTGAACTTTTGCCCTATGCCTATATTGCACGTTTTCACTGTATATCTCTTAGAAAGCGGTTTGTTTTCATGTGATATCCCAGCCAATTTCTTATAACACTATTTTTGCTCCTTTCATTTTGCTTTAACTGGATTCCTTACTTATGTCTGTTTCATACATCTCATTCTTTTGCACATTCACATTTCAAATGCCTCCAGTCGTTTCGTCTCACTTGACGGCAGCGTCAAATTTTCCGCACTATGCCATGTCGCGCTTCCCGCAATTTAATTAACTAATCCTTCCATAACTACTTCAATGTTAGAGGGCCTTCGTAGCCGTGGTCGCTGGAGAGTGTCTTTGGCGCTCCGCCACGCAGAGGATCGCAGATTCGAGTTCCATCTCAGGTGTGTGTGTGTGTGTGTGTGTGTGTGTGTGTGTGTGTGTGTGTGTGTGTGTGTGTGTGTGTGTGGCAGAATAAACACGAAGAAACAAAAAACGATTACAGGCGCTTTGTAGAAAGTACTTCCTTTTTATTAACAGCTTCCTCTGTCATTGCTCATCTTCAAACTAACCATTTCTTTTTCACTTTCTCTACTACGTATAGTAAGTAGGGGAAGTACTGTATTCGACCCAAAACTCCGATGACGAGATTTCACTGGAGATATGTTTTGAGGCCCCCTGAATAAAAGAAACATGCTTTTAGGAAAAAATGTGTCTGTGAACAAACACGAAAAGTTGGTCAAAAACCAAAATTGGTACCTACATTTAACATCTTTCAAGGAAGCGACACGAAAATTTTGAAGTAAATACCTTCACCCTAATCTACCCTATACATACAGAATTTTTCGAAAATTTTGATTTTCTCAAAAATATCTCTATTTTGATTAAAACGCCACATGTTTAAGATATTTTATGGCAAATGAAATGTATATTTTGAATTTTCTGGCTATGTTACTATATGAAGTCCTGTTTACTGTTTATGACTTTTGTTTAACTGGTAAACTGTAAGAGTCTTACTATATAAAAAAATGTATAACACACAATTTATGTTAAAATGCATTTTTTGTGGAGTGATTCAATTCAGAGATGCCCATTCCTTGTTACTTGTGTGAGTTTTGCAATACTCATACTTTTCTCAAATGGAAGGTTCGTTATTCACTTTTTTATCTCTTGGCCGTGCAAAGAGAACAGAATTTCAAAGTGTTTATATAGCAAACAGCTTTACAAGACTTGGCTATCCGAGCATCACATCTGCTTATAGGTACTTCTTGATATATCAGATTTACATACTCTTTCGGGCTTAAGCAAATTCTTTGCATTGAAAAGTATTTTCTAGTCTCCTTGGCTAGATCACACATTGTTCTGAATTTTACTATATGACGATCGCTAATAAATTATTTTCTTCAACGTATAATAGCTATAGTTCATAACAAAATAACATAAAATCTTGCTTTTTTCCTTACCTTAAAACAGTGAGTGAATGAGTGAGTGAGCACGAGGACATTTGGACCCTCCTTTAGAACAAATTAACAAGATCTTCGTAATAGGAATTAAGTATCCATTCTACTTCTCTGTGGCATATTCTACTCCGAGTTTGAGCATCAGACTACTTAAAAACAGTTTCTGATTGCCTTTCTGTACTGGTGGTTAACATGCTAACCTTCAAATCGAGAGGTTCTGCGTTCGATTTCCGGACGCAACCTTGGAAGTTTTCTTTAGCCAGCATTATCTTGATCCTCCCTGTAGTGGGAATTATGAATGAGAATATGAGAAAGAGTGTATGTGACGATTTAATGTAATATAGCAAAGATATGGCCTTAGATGTTAAAAGCAACATGAAATGGAACATTAAAAAAAGTTTCTCTTAAAAAAAAAAAAAAAAAAAAAAAAAAAAAAAAAAAAAAAAAAAAGGAAAATGTAGTTTCTTTGCAGTCTACATAAAATGCTTTATTATGTTGTTAAGTTTCTTCCTAGATGTTCTGTTAAATGCCATTTCCAGGCCCACAAATGTCACAAACTCGTTTTGCCTTTCTGTAAGTAAGGTTCACAGTTCTTGTGGTCCTTTCTGAAGCCGAACTTCTATTTCTAAATATCCTTCTATTTTAGAACATATCAGCCACTTCAGTAATACAATATCACAGTTGCTTCAAGTTGAACCAGACAGTTAGTTTAATTTTACAACTTTTTTTTTTTTTGCTTTCTCTACTACGTATTTGCATTCCACCCAAAAATTCGATATCGAGATTTCACCGGAAATACACGTTTAGGGAACCCACGAATGTAAAAAAAGAAAGCATTTTTAGAAAAAATTTCGTGTCTGTGATTGTGTCCGTGTGCGAGTATTGTAATTGAAAAATGAAAAGTCGATTAAATATCGAACTCGGAATTGGATTTCGGCATCTTCCAAAGTTTCAAGTGAAATCCTCCACCCTAGACTATCCTTCACAAGGAACATTTTTCGATAAGTTTGATTTCTCAAAATTGGCCCTTAACAATTTGGATTAAAATGCCATGTATTCAATATGTTTTATGACAAATGAAATTATTGTGAATTTACGGGAATGTCCACTAAAGTCTACATCATTCTGGATGAACTTTGGATAAATGGTGAGCCGTAACAGGAATACAAAATCTTTCCACGCAGAAAATGCAGATCTTGCATAAACGCAGAATTTATGCATTGTTTTGTAGTGAACTATTTCCAAGATATTCCTCGTTATTTGCTTGACTTGTTTAAATTTTCCAATATTTACACTTTTCTCAAATAGAAAGACATTCATTTATCTCTTGGTTATGCTAAGAGAATTGAGTTTCAAAGGCATCATATAACGACCAGCTTTAAAAGATCTGAATATCGCTTAAAGGCTACTGTATTCTCATATTTCCCTTAAACCTACAAGGAAATAACCAATAAGGTAATTTTACAAATGTTTATCTGGATTAACATGAAAAGAATAATAGGCGTTTGAGAGAATAGTTTGTGCAAGCGTAGAGGAAGTTACATAAACGCAACACATCAAATTTTTGTTTCAGGATATTGAACCTAGCAATTTCATTTCTGCCTTAAATTGTATGTCATCAATGGGTTCTCTATGGAAGTAGAAAATAGAAGCTATAGCACTCGTTCTAGCATCAGGCGGATTGGCAAAAACAGGCTCATATGAGCATGGGACTTTTACCTCTGCGACCGTACCGGTCTACTGTTTCACAAAAAAATTAAGAAGAGATTGCGATGTATTAGCACTCACAGTGAATGTGCTTCAACCTTCAAACGTAGTTTTACGTAGCACTTGAAATATTAAAATACACAATGAATATTCGGGCTTGTGGGCCGTGGTCCAGTGGAAATTCTTCCATACGTTTCGTTCGAAACTGCCTCGAACTCCATCAGTGGTGTGACCGCAGTACTGTGCTACTTTCGGCGAACTGATCGGAGTTCAAGTTCAAGTTATTTTATTCGAGTATTGGCCTGGTGCCGGCACATAGGGCCCGGCTTACAGGCTAGAATTTACATTATATTATAGTTGACATATATACATTTTGCGGGTTTCGCAAAAACCCATACGGTGACCAGCTTTAGTTCACCGAGAACAGCTTTTTTGTAGTGTTTTGGATTTTCTTTCTCACTGTTTTGTCTCCTTTATATACATATTTACAATTATATACATAGACACACACGCGCTCACTCTGGGGCATATCTTAAGTATATGCCCCCTCACACGCACACGCATACGCACACACACACACACACACACACACACACACACACACACACACACACACACACACACACACGCACTGGGCACACCAAAAATATGCGTCCCAGCACACGTACACACTCGCTGGGCACACTAAAGCTATGCGTCCCAGCGTACTAACATACGCACTATATACACTATACAGTTTTCCTGTGCGGCCAGGTTGCAGCTCCTCTGTGAATCGCGAGGCGCAGGCCTCTGTGCTAGCGAGAGTGTGGCCTGGGGCTTGGGTTGTATCGACATACATCAGTCAGCGAGCCCTGCCAGTCTAAAACATTTTAATTCGAGCATGTTTATGGTGCTTCGGCTCACCTTTGCCAATGTTGGCAATCACGTAATTCTTGTGATTTTTAATGCGCGGCCACTCTGCGGAAGTTTTCTTTGTTATTGCCCCAGGGATGGATGGGATCTGGGTATCAAGGTGAAGGGTTTGGTTAGTGGTTAGGAGGGAAGCAGAGAGGATTTTGCGAAGGGAGAGGCTTTGGAGAGTTTGGATTTGTTTGAAGGCAGTTTTGGAGGCGTTTGCCCAGGCCACACATTCGCATATAACCACCGACAGAACGAACGATTTATACAATATTAGTTTGGATTTTAGTCGCAGCTTTTGTTGCGGAATATGGGGCGCATAACTTTAGCCGCTAGGTTTTATATGCTTAGCATATATGGGCGTATGACGGTTGGTCTGCTCTTTATTTATTGGCTTGGCTGCTGTGTGAACTGGTTTAAAGTGGGGACTTCCATTGTTGTCGATTGTTCCAGTGCTGAAATAAGTAATAATGTAGGACAACTTTAGCAGCAGTTACTATACTGTAACATTTTCTTGGGTAGATGCAGATAAATTTTTTCAAAAGTTGATTTTTTTCTTTTCATAAAATAATTTATAGTATTGGGATTGTGTTCCTCAAGTTTCCCACTTCTATCATTGATTATTATAGGAATAAATGTTACTGTGCCGCGCTTTCTTTTTACTTCCTGTTTAGAAGAATTTGCGATTTTTGTAGTTCTTGCTGTTTTGACTGTCAGTTTTCTGGAAGTATTTAAGAAGATGGCGAAATGCGTTTATTCAGATTCCTTTGTTTTGTAGCTGTATACCGTCGAAACACCTCAACACCAATGAAAATCAAAATAAACCGTTAACTCAAATTTTCTTACGGTTTACTTTTTTCATCTTGAAGGTGCATTTTCTCCGAAACTATTGCATGTACAGTTATATGTGGCAGTTTCATAGCGAAGGCCCTCCTGCATAATTTTGTGTAATATAACAAATAAACATTTTAGTTAAACTTTGGTGATATTTTACTCTAATGGATTTTCAAGAGTTATGTCAAAGTAACAATATATTATCTTTTATCTCAAAAAGAAATAATACATAAAAATTCTGTTTCACAGGATCATGTGTTGTATATAATCATAAAACTTTTCTATGAAATGTCTAAGTATCTTCTGGGAAAATCGTAATGTTAAGGAACGTTACCTGCTCGGCCACCGAATTCATCTATAAGTTCCACGTAGAAATGGCAGTTTTTCCTCGACAAACTTCGGATTACCTTGGCTTTGATGTCTTGTCAAGATGATATTGTTGTTACCACTTCATGTTGCTTTGTTGGTTCGAGGAGTTTGCATTAATGGTTGTAGCACCAGTACTCAAAGTTGTGAATTACCTGACTAACTAAATATTAGAGTAAGGATTTTTCTCTCAGGGTATGCGCAGGTGTACTGGAGAATGACCAAATAATTATTCAATTTTCGTCCAGCTTTAACGTCTGGACTTGTTTGCTACTCCAGATATGACGTGCCGACCTCAAAGATTGTGAAATGTTCACTTTTTACTGTCGTGCTTTTCACTTCACTATTTATCGCAGATACATTGATAATACTTTATAATTATTAAACAAAATTAGACTTTATTCACTGATATATTACAAGATTTGAACGGATGATTCTTTCTACGTCCATTCTCTCCCGCTAACACGTCGAGAGTCCCTAGCTTGCCCCACGCCAGTACTGTATGCCCAGCACAAGAAGGAAAGGCTTAGGAATGTGTAACGTAATCATGTTTTGCTTCCCGCACGGTGTTTATGTCTAGTTTCCGAGTATGATAAGGATGTTAGGTTCGTTTAAAATACAGTGTTGTCATATAACTCACCTAAAAGTCCAGTTGTCGTGCAAGATCCGAGTCGGAGAAGTCGTCACCTTCGCTGCTGTCACTACCGCTCTCTGGATCTTCGTCAGACCTCCTAGTGATATAATAAAATTGTCTATTGCATCTTCCACTAGCCCATCCTTTTGCCTGAACTAATCCTCAAGTTTCTTAACGTGCCTAACATAGCCCTCCCAATCAGCTGTTGTAACAGAGTTCACTGCACTTTCACACACTTGCTGTAGATTTCTTAAATGTAGATCGCCGGTTACATTATGCTGTCTTACATGTCGTTTTATTGCTGCCCATGCCAATTCTATAGCGTTCAACTCGCACATTAAGGAGGTAATCTAAGAACCGTATGCCCATACATTTCTATTATTCTGTTGATATGGTATATTTTTTCCTTTGGTTTATGTATTTGAATTAAATCAAGCAAGTCGGTCTTTCGCATTGCAGCAGAATATGAAATGTTGTTCTCCAACCATTGTATCATTTCTTGCTTTACAGCATATTTCGACGGAGGCTTATTTTCTTGAACACTGTGGTATGGAGCATTATCAAGCACGATGACACTATTGCAGGGTATATTAGGTAACAGTTTCTCCTCCAACCATTTCTGGAAATTTTCTCCATTCATTTGGCCATGATAATCGCCGCTAGCAAGTCCAGCTTTGAATATCAAAGAAGCTCCGGGTATGAAAACTTCGTTGCTGCCTGCATTTACAAGAATCAGGCGGTTCGAAGAGCTAGCGTTTGTCGTAATCCCGTAGATATCATCACTCTGCCAGCACTTCCCAAATGTCAAATTATTGTCCACCCAGGTCTCATCAATGTAAATGATATTTCTCCCAGCATTTCTGTATCCATTTATAGCTCTTAGGTATTTAGCTCTCCAGTTAACTATATCTGGACGTTCAATAAGTAATTTTCTCTTGCTTCCACATCGCTTCCATTTGAAACCCATATCGTGCAATAGCTTCCGCAGAGTTTCTCTTCCCCAAGGAAAATGTACTTTTTCCCTAATTGCTGCAAGTAGCTTCGGTACAGTGGGCACTTGTTTTTTAACCAAATAAAAGTCTCGAATTACGTTTTTAATTACTGTTCTATCAAAGTCATCACAATGAAATTTGCATTCCTCGGCCTTTGGTCTCTTTTTCCCCGGAGTATGAAGTGATTTTTCACCAGCTTTAACACCTTCTCTTCTTATTCTTGTTACACTATGTTACGATATCCCACAATAATTTGCCACACGTAAATTTCTTTGTGATAATAAACATTTCAATTGTCCTGATTTCGCTTCTTCGTCACATACTTCTATCACCTTTCTAATTACCTCCCTTGCTTCACTGTGAATACTTCGTCCCTTCTTTCGAACTGCAGCCATTTGTAAATATTAAGCCAAGAATAAAACTAACAAAATACGAGTATATAACTGTAGTGCCGTAGCGCATGTTAGCAGCGAGAGCCAAATAATGCATAATACTAAAAAATCTCTGCACCTGTAATACTGCAAAGCGCATTAGATCTGGCAACGTGGGTGAGTCATATGCATTATCATGCACTCATTTCCTAGTAAACAGATACGCTACCGGAGCAGATAAACAATTGAAGCTCCCTCTGCCCTTCATTCCCCTCTAGCCTTCTTGTCGTAGGCATACATAGTATGACGTCACGCTATAATTTTAAATAAAACCATTAAACTCCGACTCTCGAAACCTAATGTTTCTCTTATTTCTCTTTATGTATATATTTATTTAATTTACTTATATTGCTATTGTCACTCGTTTACTATCTTTAATTGTTCTACTTTTATTAACAATTACTCCGTTGACTTTAAAACATAAATTACTTGTCTTATACAATACGACTGCTATAAAATCTAGTGATGATCTGTAAACACCACGTCGTCAAATGATTTTCTGCATCAAAATGCATCTTGTTTTTTTTTAAATAAAAAACCACAATACAAATAAAAAAAATTGAAAAATTCGGAAAAATTACCCAGCATTTACACAGGCATTATTAAATTGCCACACAAAATTTCAGTTTTCTAAGTTAGAAAATGTACGGGTTATAAATACCTTTTTGAGGTAATACTTTTACGTCCGCCCTTCAAAGAAACATGTGACACTTTATATTACCGACTTAAAATGTCCTAGATACGTTGCTTTCCAGTATGGTATGGCATAAATGTTAAGCTAGCCTCCTCTATTTAGATAGTCCGGAATCGCTTCTGGTTGGTGTTCATTATTGCGTGCTATTACAGAAGAAGGTAGGTAATTGAAATTGTTACTATCAGCAGCCATACCATGCTGAAAACAGCGGTTCTCGTCCGTCCGATCACACAAGCGGAAATAATGGTGTTCAGCCAACGAGGGAGAGCTCCTGCTTCGGCAGAAATCTTTATCAAAGGAAGGAAGATAACCACCGCAAAAGAGTTCAAATACCTGGGAATCACATTGCAAACAAGTGCCAAATGTTTTACAAAGCATGTGACAGCGAAAGCAGGGCAAGCTATAAGGGCGATGCACGAGATCAGCAGATTCAGAACAAAAATCATGCCAATCCTAATGTATGGGATAGAAGTCATATGGTCACACCTTAGCGAGAAGAATCTATCTGTACTTGAAAGAGTAAAAGCTCTTTATAACAAAAAGGTTATCGGAGTGCCAAAAACCACCAGATCCAGACTCGTCTACCTCCTTGCAAGAAAAACATTCCACATTAAATACCTCAGAACCTTGTTAACACAGGAGCCTCAGAGAAACTACTAACATCTAAAATCACTGGAAAGAGAAAGGGAAGAAGTACCCCCGGAATTCTATGAGACAGGGGCCATGATAGAACGAACGTGGACAGCAGCCAACTTCGATATGGGGCATGTGCTAACAAGAATGGCAGTACATGGTTTTCACCATAGGATATGTGACAACAAAGCTTTTCATGAACCATCGGAAATGTGTGTATGTAAACTATATGGACAGATTTGTGTGCACGCTACCACTTAGAACTATCCAGCAAAAGGCTATTTGTCCATCAGAAAATGTGCAAATATATAATTTATATGTATTAATGTAAATCTAAGGCTATTTTGCTGCAATAAAAGTATTAAATTGTTACTCTCACACAATTGCACAATTGTGTCCTAATATCTCTGTTCTAATACCTGTTAATTATATCACTAATGTTAGTCAAATGTATTTGCTCCACATGCGGAAAATAATTCACCGCATATGAATTTGATATCGGAATACCTACTCGAGTTTTACTAATCGACGTTACTTTAGATAAAAGCACCGAACGGCAGATCATTCTTTTGTTTTCCGTGAACGACCTTTCTGACCTATGGGATTTTTTTTCCGAAGGTTTCCCTGGGTCGGTGGGAAGGATATTTATATTCCCCAAATTTCCTGTCCCTCCATTTCACTTCACCTGGTTGTCTAATTCTGGGTTCTAAGTGTCGGCGGGTGTTCCAGCATGCACTGCAGGGAATTTGCTCCTCGTATTCGGCCCCTGGAGTATGTATAAGCTCGCCACCACAGGGGAATTTAAATGTCCTCTCCTCAGAGGCATAGACACACAGGATATATCATGTCGAGGTCTCCTTCCGATCCTTATAGCGTTATTGGATTAAAACATCAATTATGCAAGAGAAGCAGCCCTTGACATATAATTTGTGTCACCATTAGCGCCAGAAGAAACAGGAATGAAAGGAAACAGGGGACGGATTACAAAACAAATGAAAACGAGCGCTGTGCATGCGTGTGGTGTGAACTGAACTCAACGGTGCAGAAAGTCACGTGACCAACACACCCTGGTATCATCTAACGGTAAGATTGGGCGTTTAGGTTCAGCGATGTGTAACTTGTTGGGTATGTCAACAGAGAACTTAAAGATAGAGGATGAATTGATGAAAATAGCGCTGGCTCTTGGGAAATAAAATATCTGAAGGACAACAGAACAGCAGCTGACGCACCGTGGGACCGGAAGTAATTCTCGCGTGCGAACTCCCTCGCAGCAGTTCCGGTGTCCCCTGTTTCTGTCGTACAGGTGCATATTACTGCAGCCATACACCACATGCTGTTGCGTTTGACACACCCACATCATGCTTTCCACGCGATTTCAGATGCACAATTATAGTCCATTTTATAACTACATTGATATTGCAGCTAATGTTTCTAGCAGTAGACTGGAACCAGCTCCTATCACGCGATTTACTCCACATGGAGATTTTATGATGTCTCTGTTTGGCTGAAGTTTGATGTGAATATATTCGTACTGGACGACGGCAGGGAAGTTAAGAACTCTAATGAAGGATGTGGTTGCATACTTCCTTTGCACTACAAGAAAAAATATCTGCTATATTGCAATTACATGACTTTCTCTACTCTAGTACTAACTATTCCTACAAACCCTTATTCCTCTATCTTCTTCATGTTAGTCGAGATAAACATTTGTAGAAATTATCTTGTTGGTAATTTTCTTGTATGTGACAGGGGAATATTGGAGGCTTTGAGCGATTCTAATATTTCCCAGCTGGTCGCTATATGAAGGCTTTGAAATTCCGTTCTCTTTGCACGGCAAAAAGATAAAAAAGTGAACAACGACCTTCCATTTATGAAAAGTATAAGTATTGCAGAACTCACAAAGATAACAAGGAGTATCTCCGAAATGGTTCACAACACACCAAAAAAAATGTATTTGGACTTGTGTGTTTTAACGAGATCTACAGTTTTCGTACAGTAAAATTTGGTTTATCTTATGGTTTACCAATTATGCAAAATTCATCAAGGGTAAACAGTACTGCATGGGGTATAGCCATAAAATTCAAAATATACACGTTATTTGCCATAAAACCCCTTAAACCTATGCCATTTTAAGTCAAAATTGTTGGAGCCATGTTTGAGAAGATCAAACTTTTCGAAAAAAAACTTCATGTAAAGGGTAGTTTATAGTGGAGGAATTTTCTTCAAAATCTTTGCGTCCCATTTTAGAAAGATATTAAACTTAAATGCCAACTTTGGTTCCTAACAACCTTTCGTTTTTTAACTATGCTGTTCACACACACACGCACACGCACACGCACACACACACAGACCTGTTTCTAAAACAGCATTTTTAGGGTTCAGGGAGCCTCAAAACATGTTTCCGGTGAAATCTCGATATCGAATTTTTGAGTCGAATACAATACTTTTCCTTCTTACTATACATAGTAAAGAAAGCAATAGCAGTGAGATAATTTCTGCAAATGTTTATCTCGATTAACATGAAGTAGATAGACGATTAAGCGTTTGTACGAGTAATTTGCACAGCAGTAGAGAAATTCATGTGAGTGCAACACATCACATTTTTTCATAGGCGCTAAATAGGCAGGATGATAATCTATTTGTCTAACTCCTTGTGTAACTCGGATTACACATCCTCAGGTTGAGGTGACATCCTGCGATCCGGAGGACCACCTACCACCTAGGAAGCCCGGGTTCGATCCCAGGGACCCGCATGTGGTATTCATGGTGGACGAAGCGGCGTCAGAGTAAGGTTTCTCCGGTTTTCCCCGCAACTCATTCCACCAATTGCTCCGTTTCATCTTTCCAATCATCGATTTCGCCTACATTTAATATCCTCTTCCTCCATATATACCTGGTGCTTGGCTTGACCACAGATCTTCACTCTGTCCGGTCTATATGTTCTTGTGCTGCCCGACAGGTGTCTGACTCTAGGCACTGGCTTGTAAGTCCTACATAAGGGGAGGGTAATCGAGTAAAGAAAAATAATTCTTTACTAAGAATTCTATGGTTCTTCTGACACGTTTCAAATAATAATAAATATAAATATAAATAATAATAATAATAATAATAATAATAATAATAATAATAATAATAATAATAATAATAATAATAATAATAATAATAATAATAATAATAATAATAATAATAATAATGATAATGATGATGACCAATAACTGCAAAATAATTTTGTTGAAACAAAATTGCACAAGTAGGCCCGGGCCGGTACACTACAACCTCTTCTGGGGCTCGGGTTGGTTGAGGCCGGGTCGAGCCAGGCCAAACCTAAGAATGTCGGCCCATGCAGACCTGAGTCCCGGAGAATCCCATTTTGGACAGCGCATTAGAGTTCCCGGGTAATCCAAGTGACCTGTGTATGTTTATCCATGCACAAGATGCTTCAAGTTACGGGCTTATTTTGTAGCTATTAAATTCCCGATGAAGGGCCCTTTAAATTACTGAAGAGACAACGGTCCCTGGCGACAATTTTAATGTACTCTACTTTTGTGCTCGACCATGCCATAATGTAGTGTTTATACACCACTGTAATGAACCTCATTATAGTGCAGCAATCAAGGTGCACAAGTTCATAACGATGCAGCTAATGGACCAATCAAACATACACAGTTCATCACGGCACTGCTAGCCGCCAATCAAAAGATCCGCATACAGCGATCAATACCTCGGAGTCTGCGCACGGAGCTGAAAGTGTGTACGGAATAAACCTACTCTATTTATTTGATAATTAGTGTTAATATTGTAAATAATATCGTAATAAATTCAATTTGTCTTCTCGTTTTTGAAAGTCTACTCTTTTAAAGGTTTATACTCTCTGTGTCATTGTGTCAAGACCAACATGAAAGTTGAAGGTGCTACTATCGATTCTTGTATATACAATCGAATCTAGTAACAAACAATCGGACATCAGTGACAATAACAAGCAGCGTAGAATATTAAAAACATTTTATAAATGTTTTAGACAGTATAAATAGTCGTACTTAACTTGAGAATACTCACATCTTAATTGCTGCTATTATGCTCTCGTTGCATAATATACTATTTTAAACACTTCTAACATATCATTTTCTCGAGTTCGATTCAACTGCGGGCGTTATGGATGGAGATGATACCTCACTGGGCCTTATTTACTGCTTTTCCGCTCTTTCTTTTCATATCTTTCGTTATTTATTCAATCTCTCCGGTTCCCTTTTCTCCCTTCATTTTCTTCGAAGTTGTGAATGTTCCTGGGTTCTGCATTCATAGCCTTTTTATTCCGATACGAATTTATAACTCGAGGCAAGTTCTCCTGTTGACAGATCCCGAATAACTTTTCCTCTTTATTTTTCCTGTATCTTTCTGTGTTGAGCTGAGGCTTACAATTCCACAAGATGCTGTTTTCCCATTTCCGCTTTGCTGGTTGTTTTCTGTTTTACCACTCTACTTCACGGTATCTTCTGCTCCATCTCGCATCACATACACAAAGCACCAAAGCTTTCAGCAAGCACGGGGACCGGGTTCCAATATTCTTGATTGTCTGCCATTTCTGTACTGGTTATAAAAGTGTTATGCATTTATAAAGTACTACACCATCTAGCCATCCAAATTCTAAAATCTTTACTTTTCATCTTTGAAAACGAAACTTTGTATTCATACTTGATTCAGTTATTCAGAACTTGTTTGTTACTTTTCCCATTTGCATTTTTAGAAAAAAGGTATTTATGTGTGATATAGATCGAGGATGAAAGAGAGAGAGAGTGTATGTTTGAAGATTTTCAAAAGAAGCCCACTCCATATTACACCTTACAAGGAAAGTATATTATTTATTACTCTCTTAAAAATGGCTAACGCTTTTTCATTAAATACCAAATGTTGAAGCTAATGCATAACAAAAAAGTTGATCTTGAATTTTCGTGAATAGCCTGTGAAGTCCTATGAAGGAATTTTGTGAAATTTCGTAAAACTGGTAAAGCTTAAGAGATAGACACAACGCACTACACTAAAACCGTGTAAGTGTCTAAAGCATACATATTATTTAAAATAATCTAGTCTGTGAGTATCGTTCATTTTCGGGGTATCCGTAATTATTGTTATGAATTTTTCAAATATTTGTTATTTTTAAGCTCTTGTGACAAATGGCGTTACAAATCCCACTATTATGACCATCTGGTACCATTATGACAAAAGACAAAGTCCACCTCTGACACCAGTCGCTATTCACTTGTTTCTAGTAATGTCATGGAAACCTATTTCTAATACCGCGACGCAACAGAGCTTATCGGGCCAAGGCCTACTGCTCGGCCACTGTGTCCCCCATCTGTGCTCACCACAGGCGTCATGAGTGGGGTGCAATATTGGAGGTGGGGTGTGGTCAGTACCTCGGTCCCTCCCGGCCGGTTATGCGGTCATCGCAACCAGTGGTCACTACTTTAATCAAATAGCTCCTCAATTGGCCCCTCAGGGACGATCTACAGAGGTTGAGTGTCTCAGCGGGAGAAAATCCCCACGCCGGTACCGGAAATCGAATCCGGCTCTCCCGCTTGCAGCAGCGCTAAGGAGATGACCCAAAACCTATTTCTGCAATGGTTTAACTCGATTCATGTGAAGCAGATGAAAAAGTTTTTGCAAGAATAGTTTATAGAAGATTATAAAAACAAACCATAGTGAGTAGAGAAAGTTATGTGCATGTTACAAAAATGTTTTTATGCAATGCCTGATGATGTTGATTTGCACTTTAGAATGCTTCTTTTTGTTGCAGATCGTTGTCGCAGTGCGAAGGGGGGCAGGAGGAGGGTGGGGAGATGAGCGGGGAACTGGGGGGGCCCGTGCCCGCCAATACCGCGAGCTCCCCCGTCACCACTCCTCCGACTGGTGAACCCCTCACGCACTTCTTCCATCAAAGTCCCGAACATTGCGTCGCCTCCTTCGCCGCCATTAACAAGATGCGCCAAAACACGCAGGTGAGTCCTGACGTCAAGTTATTATGTTTTTCATTTTTACCTCTCGCATAATTTTGTGTTTACCATGGAGGAGTGAGTTTAGTTTGATGTGGCAAAGACAAAGAAAGTTATGAGAGGAATTGAGAGACGCGGATGGGTTTCAAGAAATAACATACTCAAGATGTATGGTAATGCATTATTGTGTTGCTCTAATGGTTAACATGCGCTTTACCTTCGATCATCAGAAGCCTCTCAGGTAACACACACTGCATGCTTTGTTTGTCCTCGGAGGTTGCTGATGTTTTACATTGCACTAATGAGGGCATCGCTTCAGCAAATGAAATCAAAGAAATCAAAACTGAGAGACAATTGTTAACTCCACGTGGAGTGAAACATAGCCTTGCAGTATCCCCCGATTTCTCTTTCACTTTATGAGTTTACTCGTGGCATTGGGCTTCTTAGAATAGAAATGTCCAACCGTTGATTGCGTACGCTTACTTGGGGAAAACGTGACAACGTCGTTTTTCACGACAATGAGTACCTTGCTCTTCTCTCTAGACTTTGACGAGTCGTATGTTAACTATTAGGGTAGTACATTAATACAAACAGTGCTATTGAGCTATTGAAACCTGAGTTGACACTTTATAAGAAAGCATAACATACCGTTATTTTAATGGACTTCTCTGATTATAGCGAACCATTGCGACAAGGTCGCAGAAGTAAAGTTTTATGGAATGAATAACACTCTTCTATTACGATAAAGGTGATCTTGAATGCATTTCTCTACATGCCAAATGAATTTACACCCCTTCCTACACTGCTGCTGTTGATTACAGCGATAGGGTTGACAAGGAAGCGCATAACTTCAATAGACTATAGTGAACCATCGCGATGAGGGTGCAGAGGTAAAATTGTCGGAAATGAGCAATATTAAGCTAAACACACCCCTGACGAAACACTCTACTACTACGATAAAGGTACCGCTATTTTTATTTGCCCCACTGAGGAGGCATTGAGCCTCCCTCGTTAGTTAGTGATCTAACATGAAGGGAGTGTTGTAATGTGTTATGTGAAGGGTTCCGCATAAGCATTCCAGTTAGTTCCGTAATGTGTCTTGCTGGCGAAAGATGTTCCAGGTGCCGCCATGAGCAACTCCTGAGTGCAGTCAGGGGCATTCCTGATGATGACTTTCTGTTTATGTGCAATGAAAATTTTAAAATCTACGTTACCTTCACTTGTTAATATCTCAATGAGGTTAGCATGTAA
Organism: Tenodera sinensis; assembly: GCA_030765045.1. Taxonomy (NCBI): domain Eukaryota; kingdom Metazoa; phylum Arthropoda; class Insecta; order Mantodea; family Mantidae; genus Tenodera; species Tenodera sinensis. The sequence goes on along the minus strand of CM060973.1, from coordinate 4,912,570 downwards.
GGAGTTGCAAGGTAACCGTGAATGCATTTCACTACCTGTCAAACGAACTTTGCTGTACTGTTGCTGTTGACTAGTGAAAGAATCGACAACGAAGTGCATTTCTTCTTATCGGTCGACTAGTGACATCCGATGCTTACTGCGTCCATATTCGCAATTGTTATATCAGAATAGCTCCTACTGAATAATCGTGTGTTCATTTAGAAGTGATAGTTATACTACACCAGTTCTTTAAGGTTTCTCTGACTCAGAATTACAGTCAACTGTTAGTATTTTACATTAGACCTATATAGGAAAGAAAATTTAAAACCTAAACATACCTTGCTAACCATGACTTCCTCTGATTTCATCGCCTTATTCACGAAAACAATTTCTGCTCCATAACTGCGCCTGCTTAGTAAACTGATTATGTTCTTGGAATTTCATGGAATTAAAATTAGAAATACACATTCCCTCAGTGTATCCTATACGCAGAGCATAGAAGGAAAATATAAAATTGTCAGTAAGAATCAAGCGTTAAAAGTAAATAGCTATATGTAAGCAGAATGGTGTCTAAAATAAAAGAAGTACACAAACAAGTATACATTAATATTTGTATTTTTATTTAAGTCAGTGAACACATATTCACCAAATATAATGCAACAGAGCAAGGTGGCTCCGCGGTAGCATGCGAGGTTCACATTCGGGAGGTCTGAGTTCGATTCCTGTGGCCTACTTTCCTGACATTTTATGTAATTGCAAGAACAAATCTTACCAAAAATTACATTTCCATAAAAAGCTGACATGAAATATAGCATATTACATGTAATATGCATTAATCCTTCATAAATAACATGTCTAATAGAGTGAACCATATAATATTTACATAGTAATTGATTATATGTTATGTTTGAATAATTAGTCCACCATAATTCATCTGGTTAATAACGCGTTACTCGCTAGCTAACCTCAGCACGGAACAGAAACAGCGTCTACCAAAACACAACAAAAGAGGAACACAGTGGATAAACCTTCACCAGATATAAGTGCAAAAACGAATCTCGTGAATAGCACCAAAACACTACTTGTTTATCTGTCAGAAGATGATATGAACTGTAAAACCATAAGGTAATAATTTTGGTTAAAACAGCTGTCTCGGGGATTATCACAAAAGTAAGAAACTTTGACAGACGAGGGTACGAGTAATTCAATATAATCAATAATCTGCCTTCTAGTCTAGGTAATACGATGCTACAGGTAGCAAGATTTCCCCTGGGAGGCATTCCGAACTACTAACTTCGACCTTTCACCTATTGCACAATTACCAACTGTTCGCAACATCCGTAAATGTCTTATCTGAATAGGGTGCTCCATTATCTACTGCTATTGTGACCAGTCTTCCTTCGTACCCTACCAAAGAATTGAAGTTCAATCTCATAAGAGTAGCTTGACTTTACGACTTTTTCCTTTAACCTTTGAAGGTGAAACTTTCGTAATTGAAGTGCCTAGCATTCTTGCTTTATTTGCGTCCTGTCTCATTATTTCCACTCATGTTGTCCAAATGTTGTTACGAATGGAAGGTTGAGTTAGATTTGGAAAGAAAAGAAAAACATCTTGTGTGTTGTACTCACATGACTTTCTCTGCTCTTGTACAAATTCTATTCTTGCAAACTATCTACGAGTACATTATTAGTTGTGATAAACATTTGCATAAATTATTTTATTCCTAGTTTTTGTGTAGGTACAGAGGGAAAATGGGTATACACTAGCCTTTAAGCAATATTTTAAGAGCTGGTCGCTATGTGATGACTTTGACGTTCCGTTCTCTTTGCATGTCCGGGACATAAAAAAGCGAATAAAGACGTATCGTTTGAGAAATCTGCAAAATTCAAACACATAACAAGAAATAGCTCACTCCACAAAAAATGTACGATACTGGCGTTAATTGTATTCTTTTGTACGGATTTTGACTATCTCTTATGGTTTACCAGTTGTGCAAAAGTCATCCAGAATGAAGAGGATTTCTGAGGACATTCCCAGAAAATCTAAAATATACATTTCATTTGGCATGAAAATATACATGTGGTATTTTAATCACAATCATTAGGGCCACATTTGATAAAACTAAAGCATTGAAAAACTGTACTATGTAAAGGGCAAACCGGTGTGGGGGGATTTTCTTGAAAATCATCGTGTGGCATCCTTGGAAGGTGCTGAACCTAAATACAAAGTTAATTTTGGTATTTAACTGACTTTTCGTTTTTGAGTTGTGCTGTTCATACACATATACGGACTTGTTTCTAAAAATGTCTTTTTTTTAGAATCAGCGAGTCTGAAAACATGTATTTTCGGTGAAATCTCGATATCGAATAATTGGGCGGAACACAATAGGTACTTCCCCTACTGCTGTAGGTGTTAGAGGAAGTAAAAATATCACAATACTCAGGAATCATCGATAATAGTAACTCAGATGTAAAGGTTCCAACAGATAATCATGTTTCGAAGCCTTCCCGTGGCACTGGGTTTTCAAACCTTATTCAATTCATTAGCCGCATCTACACAGGGACAATGCGAATGGACAACTATTATCTATGTATACTCTCGCAGCCAAAGAGACCATTTTAGAGATTAAGTTGAGGAGTAGGAGAAGAATAGACGTGGAGGAGGACTTTGGCACTTCCACCTGAGAGATCTTTTGGGTCTGTGCCCCGAAGGGGCACCCCGGGAGCGAGGAATGAGGCGAGAGGAGACAGAGGGTGGCTAGACCACAGAAGAGTGTTCACAGCAGAGGGTACATTTTTTTCCAGTTGTAAACTCCCCGAAACCATCAAGCACACTGGTCCCCCGCCGGTTCGCGCAGAGTACCACTGGCTCAAAAGCCACAGTGGGGACACGATAGATTCGGAGCACGGCTTTCGTGACAAGGGACGGAGTTACTCAGAGCATTTCGTCCCCACCATGCTGCACCCAACCCCCACTAAAACTTTCTACTCTGAGGTAAACCAAATGGGCGAAAGCATTAATGAAGCCAGCAAACGCCTGGTGACCCGGGAAAACCCTCGAAAAAACCCATGGGTCAGGTAGACCGGACCGCGGGGATCAAACCCACGACCTCCCGAATGCGAGTCTCATACGTTACCGCGGAGCTATCTGGCTCGCTAATTTGTAATAAGAGAGTTTATAATAGGTTCAATCTCAAGAAATTCAATCAGTGATCTCAAAAATGGTAATTACGTACAGAGCAATTAGAAAATGAGACGGAAGTAGTTCATGGTAATACTTCCAATGGTCAGAAGGAAGAAAACCTCAACCAATATTGTAATATCCTAACTGTTGACGGAAACGTACGTCTTACTAAAACAGGCATAATTTCAAACAATTGCAGCTTAGCTTATATCTCATTCCAACGAAGTCAATATAATTGTATACAGAAACAGTGAGTAATTTTATGAAACAAACATTTTGTAAAGTTTCATAGTTACAGGTGCAACATCACACAGATCAGAAAATCGTTTTTCTGAAAGTTTAAGCTAGAAAATAAAAGAATGTCGCAAAATGCAAAATCAAAATTAACATTTGTGCAAAATACTGCTACTAAAATGTTATACATTATACTTTTTAAAGAGGACTTTAATATTGAAATACGTGTATATTGAATTGAAGCTAACATTAATCTGCTAAATGAAACTTTATTTTTAATCAGCTTTTACACACATGGATGTACACACTGTGTATCATGTCTACAACACGTACCTCACCTGCTTCCTTAAAACAAATTCGTCTCTTAAAAAGCACACACATGCACACTGTACATTTGATAAGGATGACCAGATCAGGAATGAGCTCCAACAGTTGGGAAGAAAGCGGTTTATCGTTTGTTTCTTGGCAGATTGTTGTCGCGTTTTTGTGTATGCTGCTTTAAACTTTGTCACTTTTGCCCGATTCTTAAACGTTGTAGTTATATAGATATAAGCTGAAAACATAGAGAAATGAAGGCTATTACAAATGCCTAAAGATATTATTCCGATTAGAAAATATTTCAAAAATTAAATCGTTTTAGAATATTTCTTAATATTGACACACAATTTGCTTCTTATATTGAAGATATAGCTTCTAAATGGAAGAGACAAAAATTCAATACAATTCAAGCAACAACATTTAAACGTCGTATACACCCTAGTTGCCACACTTGGCGTACAATTGGACACTCAACTATATTGAAATTAGAACTCAGAAATTGAAGTCCATATCTGTAAATGTGCTTACGTGAACCTGGGTTTCAATTCGCTTTGAGAGCTTTCATATGTTACCTTTTTTTCTTTCTCTACTATCGTACGTATAGTAAGTAGGGAAAGTATTGTATTCCACCGAAAATTTCGCTGTCGACATTTTACCAGAAATATATGTTTAGAGGCCCCTGAATTTAAGAAAACAAGTTCGTGTAAGTGTGTATGTATGTATATGTGTGTGTGCGCGTGCGTGTGTGGTTGTCTGCGTGTTAGTCTGTCAACAGCATACATAACTCAAAAACGAAAAGTCGCTTAAAAACCAAATTTGGTATTTAAGTTTAATATCTTTCAAGGATGCGACATGAAGATTTTGAAGACAATTCCTACACCCTAAACTACCCTTTACAGGGAACATTTCTCAAACATTTTTATTTTCTCAGGAATAGCTCTAACGATTTTGATTAAAATGCCATGCGTTTAAGATATTTTTATGGTAAATGAAATGTATATTTTGAATTTTCTGGCTATAGCTTATGTTGTCCTGTTTACTCTGGATGACTTTTGCGTAACTAGTAAACCGTAACAGATAGACCAAATCGTACTATAAAAGGTTAAATACAGAATTTATGTCCAAATGATTTTTTTTGTACGGTGAACCATTTCGGAGATAATTACAATAATTAAAATTTTCTCATATGGATGGTCGTTATTCACTTTATCTCTTGGCCATGCAACGAGAACGGAATTTCAAAGCCTTCATATAGCGACCAGCTTTACAAGATTTTACCATCACTCAAAGTCTAGTGTATTCCCATATTCCTCTTGTACCTATAAGAAAGTTAGCAATAATACAACTTTTTTGCAAATGTGTATGTCGACTAACATGAAGATGGAAGAATAGGAGTTTGTAAGAATAGAGTAGAGAAAGTCATGTGAGTGTAAAACAGCAGAATTTTTTAGTCTTTTTAATCTAGTGAAACATATCTGATGTTAAATGGGTGAAATGATGCTCAAATGAGCCTTCGGTCCAGAACTTAAAAGAAACCCCACATTTTCCTTCTCAGGATGAGGAAATCCCCGAAAAAAACTGTTATCCGGATAACTTACCCTTACCAGATTCGAACTCAGTATCCCTTGAATGTAAGGCAGACAAAGAGGCAGGTGTTAGCACTTTTCTCACTGTGACTGATACTGAGCAAATGGACTCGGTTTACGAACGCTTCATTGAGGAAGGACTTCTTATATCACGCTGGAAGAATAATTTCTTGTGTACTTTGGAAAAGGAAGATTCGAAAAAAAGAAGAATCAAAGTTGGACAATTCGAATTTGTTGGTGTTGTTATCACAAGCCTGCCTCCGTAACCGTAACCCGGAACGTTTTCTATTAGGTTCAATGTCCTAGAAATGTCTAAACTTATGTGAACTAAAAGAGATTTTACATCCTAGGAGGAGTAAATTAGGACTTATGAACTGTGGGACGAAGGAATCTCTAGTAATTGAAGCAGAGCATAGTGGACCATTTGTGCTTCCAAAATGACCCATGTGAGAAAGAGATCGAGACATTTGAAGAGCGACCAGATCCGGATGACGCACACACTAGCGAAGGAGGATATCTAACGATTCCAACGTGACACCAATCCTAACGCTAGCTATCCCTGCCTTAGCCACCCCAAACATCCTGGAACGTGCGATACATTCCACTTCCAAGAAGGAAGGGGACTCAGCACTCCCGCCAACCTCCAAGGAGGAATATTTAGCTAAATTCCACCATCCTGCCGCAACATACCAACCGCATCACCTGGTCCTACAACCCAGAAATAGACGACGTAAAGCACATGAGTGGAAATGATAGAGACGGGAAATTATGAAGAGAAAATTCATAGCAGAAACATTTTCAACAACCCTAGCATGGTCTACTGAGCCGGGAAAATCACAAATATAGAAATGGCCAGAGTGTAATCGATCCCGGGGCTTCCCGAATTGAATCATCTCACTCGGTCATAATTTTGCTAGTACTTTTGGGTAAAAGCTCTTCAGTTTATGTATCAAATATTTAGTAGTTACGATTTATTGCCCTTTTAACTTCTTTGGTCATATTAGGGCTTTGGTTTGAGAAACAACTGAGTTATTACTCGCTTAAGTGCAGGGTTTGTTATACTTAATTTTTATCAGTTTCAACATTAGGCACACACCCATTCATTCCCATATTCATAGTTTCGGACACCGCGAGGGTATTAATTATTCTGGCCAAAGAAAAATTCCTAACCCTCACGGGAGTCAACCCCGGGAGCTGTGGGTTAGGGAACCTGAACGCTCACTATACGACCACAATCTAAGTGTTTCGCTATGTATGGAACGTTGGAAAGAAGAATCCACTTCGAAAAGTTTAAGCAATAGTCTGAATTTGAGCCATGGAAATTGGTCTTCTGTGTCGATAATCTTAGCTGTCAAAGATAACTATTTATGTAATATATTTCCCTCTAAGTATAACCAGGAATTCACATTAAGGATGCATGATTCATTGGCACTGATATATGCTGTCGGTGTGTATAATATTGGACTTCACCGTCTGAAGTGATGTCTGGCTTGTTTACAAAAGAGGCTGGACTTCGAGGAATGAGAGCATGTCTCGTATCAAGATTCCTTAAATGTTTCTTTCCTCTTTATATCGCGAACAATCAGTTTCGTGACGTACACGCAAGAGGGGTAGTGGACATGCATCATCGTGCCTTCCTGGCCACTGAACATGCAACTACCGCACGATTGCTTCGTGAGGTCAAACACCAGTAGCTCCTCATTCAACTCTACGTGATTACCAAGACCTCAACAGTCTATTTGGAAGTTTAGTATTAGATAAAGGGAAGAAAACTATACAGGTGCCCCAACATTAGATCGACAAACTCTGGGAGCTGATAGTTCACATTATTTTAAACACCTTTTGTTAAGGAAAGCTTTTTGCTACGGTGCTTCGTTGAGGTGCTAGACGAGTTAATCTCATAGATTACTGTCTCCCACCCAGCTTAAGTATTTATGGAAAAATCAACAATGCAAATTAGTATTGTATTTATCTTAGTAAGGCACACAATCTTAATCCAAGAAACAAACGCAGAGCACAAACAAAACACAAACATCTCATTGTTTACAGTTCATCACAATTTTACTATTCAAAGTAAATCTTGGAACGCACGCCCATTGTGATTAACGCAAACAGTGCATCAACGTGCCCTATTCTGCCATAGTCTCGCAAAGACACCATCAATTTCTCTGGTTTAAAAGTTTCTCGGTCTAATTTTGAATATAAAGCTGTGATTAACTGTAAACAATGAGATGTTTGTGTTTTGTTTGTGATCTGTGTTTGTTTCTTGGAATAAGATTGTGTGCCTTACTAACATAAATGCAATACTAATTTGCATTGTTGATTTTGCCGTAAACACTTAAACTGGGTGGGAGGCAGTAATCTATGACATTAAAATCGTATAGTGTTTAAACGAAGCACCGCAACAAAAAGGTTTCCTTAACAAAAAGTGTTTAAAATAATGTTATCTACCAGCTCCCAAAATTTGTCGGTCTAATTTTGGGATACTCTGTATATCGATATTTCTCATAAGTCAGGTTGATATTGAAATGATTTTAACAACTCTGTTCTAATGCAAGTAAATAATAGGAACATGTAATTACCTTCTAGTACACAAAGACTTCAAAACAACTACAATATGTGCATCATATGATACTGTGTTTAAATGGAAGGAATACCTTTCGCTGCTGGTTTATTCTGAACACTCAGTAAACAAATACACATGGTTAATAATGTGGAAACGTGAAAAGCGCCATTTAGTGAATTGGTGTTTTAAGTGCTTGGCTTACATCCAGATTCGAATAGTACCCTTGTGCGTACTCTTCCTTTAATCCAGAATGTTTGCCAGTTGCCATTTGCCACCTCAGTTCTGATTTTCGTGAAAGTCATAGAGCTGATATGTAAAAATCATCTAGACTTCAATGTATCTATATGTTCATGTGAATTTTCATACCATATAAAGCTTTATTTGTTTTGAAAATAACCAAAGGGATCAGGAAAGCAATGCTTATTAAGTTTGGTTTATCACTTGTATTAGCATAACTCAGTAATAGGCTTAGTATTTTAACTTCACGCTCCCCTGTGACCCATCTTCCTCTAATTGGGTCTTAATGTTTCTTGCAATCGAGTTATTCAACTTTGCATCAATGGGTGACATACACCATGAATATACAAGCCAAAGTCTGAAAACCCCGATTTTTGGCTTCAGTGGTAGACGTTTGAATAAGATAAAAAATGTTTGTTACAGTTTTATTATGCTGTGAAAAATGACGATGTGTCTCAATCTGACACCAGTGTGACAGATTATACTTTCCATTTACTTTTTCAATCACTTTATTTCTCTTGTAAACCTGAATCACAAACAATACAGTTCTCTTATCGTTAACACATTATAGTTGATCGTGACCTTGCAAACCACAGATGTTCTGCCCTATCGTAACCGATCCTGTCACACACAGCTGACTTTAACGATAGACTCACTCAACACTCACTAAACTGCTTCACTTCAAGACTGTCTTACTGAGCACTTAAAGACTAACTGGTAAGAGCTGTTTCGTTCAACACTTAACGTCCCACTTCTCTCAACAGAATAGCTCAGAATGACGTAGTATGGGATTTGTGAAATTCCCCATTTCATAAACAAGCCCAGCCTGCGAATAGTTTTTCAAACAGTCTGGAATCGCTTTGTTCTGCAGTGCAATTGTCGTCTGACCACGTATTTACAAACAGTAGCATGAGGTAGCTTGATCTTGACGGTCTTTGAGGCACATCAGATGAAAATGCCCCGAAAATTAATCTTAATATTACACCACAATGGCTTTATCCTACCAGGTGGGTAGGAATAGGGCAATGTGGGATGGGATGGGATGGGATGGGATGGGATGGGATGGGATGGGATGGGATGGGAGAAACTAATTAGGGAGTCGAAGGATTTGCGAGAGACTGTATCTTAAGGGGACCCGGTAAGGCAAATATGAGTAAAAATACAATTTTTTGTTTCTTTGTGTGTAAAAATACTAAAGAAGTTTCTAAGTAAAATGTTTCAATTTTTATCTTAATATCACTACTATAAGGATTTTTATAGAGTATTTACCAAGGAGCTGCTTTTAGTGGGCGTGGTCGGTCAGTTTATTGACATTCGTTTTTGCTATCAACGGAATTAGTGTATTTGAAGTTCCCGGTGTTTTAGGAGCGAAATATTGTGGGAAACTTTTGAAATGGCCATACTGATTTTTGGTAACACTAATTACTGACTTATACTGACAACCTAACCTGTCGCTCTTATGGTGCTGGAATGTATTGAAAAGGTTAGTTCTAACTTGAAAGCGCGATATCTCACAACTACATTTTTTATACTTAAGGAACATTTTCTTAGAAGCTGTTAGACATAGAAAACTCATAATTTCAGGCGTTGTGTTTATATAAATGATATACATTTTAACAGGGCCATTTTTTTAATTATGTATAGTTTTGAAATTTTGAAGTGATTAGTATTATATTTTTAATTAAAAGTTTTCTACTGCAAAAAAAAAATTATTCACTCTTCAAATAATTATTGTACCAAAAAACTCCCATGCTAAAGTATGTACAAAAGTCCATATAATGTGCTTTAAAAATTTTAAGTAGATAACAATATATAGTTTCTGAGAAAATGTTCCTTGAAAGCTTGAATTTTAACATTGTCATTATATGCCTGGCCGGGTCCCCTTAAATTTTCTTGGTTGAAATTCATTCCTTTGTTTCTCGTGAAATTCTTTTTTAAACCTAAGTTTTATTGTATAACGAATTGTTTTGTTTCAACCTCCTGAGCCTCGATATCAGCTTATTATTTAACTGCAAGTTTTCCTATGCCATTATTTATTGAGAGTAACTTTAAAAGACAGAAATATAAGTTTTGACAGGAATGTTGTACATTTGAACCAAGGATCTTCCACTTATGAAGCGGCTGCTCTAACCACTGAGCTACCATGGCCAATTTGCCAATATGACATTAAATTCCCCAACCGATTCGTATTTTCCCGGTAGACCACAAGGAAATCTCACATTAGAGATAAATACTCAAAGAGCGACTTACAATAGTAAGTACTTTATGTCCCGAGTTTAAGTAACCTTTAGATTGTAATTATTATTTATTTATACCAGCAAAATAAAACACCAGTATTAAGTTTGCTGGCATAAATAAATAATAGTGAAACTATACCTATTGTTAAACATGCACAATAGTAATGGCAATAAAATATGGGCAAAATTTGGCACTGTTGCGCAATAAAATGCCTTGCCGATTTTATGGTTACAAATGAGCACAATCTTTTTGCAGCAAGGGTATGTAAAAAGGTAAGATAGCGGATATAAGCGGCATCCTAACTTTTTGAGGCTGAAATTTGAACAAAAGGTGTAGCTTATTTTCGGTATTATGGGGAAATAATACACTTTCCCTTTTAATAAAGCCCGTTGGTGTTAATGTCAACTATTAGGTATATTCATTATTTAAATGTATAATTAATACTAAAATTGATACTAAATTGTACTTTTTTAAAAAATAATTTAGGTATTTTAGAGGTCTTTTTAGCAATTTATAGGTCTTCATTTTCCAAGCCCTAAGAAATAGATGTTCGTGTGAATGTGGCACATCACGTATTGTGTTAGAAACCTCTAAATTCCATCCTAGCAACCTTAGATATACAGGATCAGGCCTACAAGGGACCACATCCCCCAGTGAAACACGACTCCCAGCTAATCCAATCCAATTACAACGTTAAGCCTTTAATAGTGCTCAGCGGAGTTGGCCACATTACACAGTTGTTGTATTTAATACTGTCATCACATCACAAAAGTTACCGAGCTTACGATGTCGAGTATTCACAGCAAATACGCTTTATGAGGTCCTATTTTGGAGAAAATGTGCGTATACGGGTTCGTGAGTATATGTATGTTGTGATCTGGTAACCTACTTAACCGACTTTGACGATTATTTCACAACGGAAAGCACCGTTTTACCCGATGGACACAGACTATGAGAAGCTTCTCATTTCAGCTCCTAAACTAGTAAGATAGTACAGCATGTTTGCAATGGTTGTGTATTAGAATACGAATACGTCACCGCCATAAAAGAATATGCCTGCAAATAAGACCTTTTGCTTGAGAAGGCTGTAAAGTTGGATCAAAAAATAGTTGCGTTATTACACCACAGAAAAAGTGTAAACATATGATAAAATATACAGATATTTATATCCTGTACTTCATTAACTGAACATTGAATACGCATATGTGTGCAGAAGTTAGCATTAAACCGTTAGACCCGCGAGGAAGGGTGATCTGAAAGTTCCCTACAGACGTCCGGAACGAATCACAGGCGGAACTATTACGGTGGGTTCCTGACAAGTGCAGAAAGTTCTTCAACCCGACGGAGTTCCAGGTCGCCATAGAGAGCGCACCACCAGTCAGATCTGGCTGAGCAGTCTTTCCCCCTGGCGGGCGGCCAGCCGTCCACAGCGCCTCTCCTCAGCCGGACACCGTATTTCCAGAGTGCTGGCTCCATCGCAGTGCAACCTACCGGCGACCCTGCTGACACAATCTTTAAAGACCGAATAGAGAGAGAAAGGAATGAAGGGGACGGATTCAAGGGATGCCAGGAATGTCGGCCGAGGGAATCGAACTCGTGACCTCCCGAGTGCTACGGACGTTACCGCCTGAGCCATTGCGCTCGGTAAAGCATACGACTAAATGTTACATTAATACTACACAGGATGCGAAAACAAGTTTTGCTGTATTTCCTCGTATTGCCACAGTAAAGTTCATTCTCTAATTACCTAAATTGAGCTAAGCGTAACATAAGCAACTGCTCCACCGATATCTAGAGCCGTGAGGATTATTTTTAGAACGCCTTGACTTCCGCGAGCGTTTTGTGCGTAAATTCCACACTGTTGTGACTCTGGAAGAACTGTGCCGTTCCAAGTAAAGGCCGCAACATCTCCAAGAAAACTGCATTTCGCCACGAGTAAAGTACTATTAATTCCAATACCAAATTAGAAGTCTTCACTGGGCATTAATGCTTTTAATGGATAACCTAAAGTTGTTGAGAAGCATCCATGACCTCCTTTTTAATAGATGTCGCCAAATAAATCCAGCGATCAATAAGAGTAATGCCAAGAGACAAAACTAAAGTTAACAAACGACATCACATCAAACAGAGACAATCACACTCAGCCACTGCTGCTCAGCCCTGCAAAGAACAAGATCCAATCATCAAATCCTACGATGGCATAAACATAAAAGACTACGTGTTGATCATATCAACTCAGAATATCAACTGATAGCTCCACTCACACTAATTAATTATATGACTTATCTCCCTTAATGACATTCAGGTTTCCCGTATATCAAACGGGAGAATTTGTTTCTTCTTCTAAAGCAAGAAATATGTTGAAGACTAGCAAACAGTCAGAGACATATGTAAGCAATGCATCCTGGTAGATGTGGAAGAGAGATAAAACTCTATGGATGGGGTATGAACCCATTAGCTTAAATTTAGCTTACTTCTGTTGTCACAAACAACAAAAGCATAATTGACTTTTTTTGCCCTGTAATCCATAACGACATAATTGAAGACCAAGTTCAAAATATGGGTATCAAATCTATGCCCAAGACATTCCTTATCAGAGCGGGATTCCTGCATATCCTGCCTTTACCATGACAAATCTATATTCCTATTAACCAAGCTCAGATACGTCGTAAATTGAATACAAAGGGACAATATACTGCATATATGTCTTCACATTCGCCTGGGAGCTTTTTATGCAAATCTGAGGAAATCTTTCCAAGTAGTGCTGTAACTCCGTGTCATAAAACCGCACCGATCAAAAAACTAACACAAATTTCGCCAACTTTCGTTCACTAAACCCAACAGTGGAAAAAGAAATGAAGAATCCCGAGCTCCTGAAGCATGAATTATGTTCTACGAGAAGCGTTCTCTAGTAAGTGAGTGAGTTTATTCCTCGAAAAAATATGGATCCTACAGTGAGAGTTTTTCGCTTGTTTATACTGTTATTCTGTATTATCACGGACTAAACACGCTCGTTCAACTGCCCCTCATCTGACGTCTTGGCTGAGAGGCAGAACGCGCCACTATGGATAGAATTGCCCCGTGGTGTTCTGCAACTCTTTTAACGCACAAAGAGATCTCTACTTACGGCGATGACGGATGAAGTGGGCCACATGATGTTTTTATTTTTCTTGGAATAGCTCTAACATTCTGTCTAGTATGAATACTGTAAGACATTGTCATAAGAGATAGACAAAATGTTACTGCACACACACACACACACACACACACACACACACACACACACACACACACACACACACACACACACACACACATTATATATAGATGATCATAGTTTGGACCCCTCAAAGTCCTGACTGCAATCCTATTGAACTACTTTGGGATCATTTGGACAGGGAGGTCAGAAAGCAACAACCCACTAATGTAAATGTATTGTGGAGCCATGTGCAAAGCATATGGAGGAATATTTCTGAAGATACACTGCCGCACTAAATGGAAAGGATGCCCAGAGTTTGCAAAGCCGTAATTAAAGCAAAGGGAGGTTACTTTGAAGAAAGCAAAATCTAACATGCTGTGCTGATTTTCATTAAATACACTGTTGTGTTATTATGTCTCTTTTATTCCGCTGTTTCAATAAATCCTAAAAATGAGGTGTGCAAAAACTTTTGAGCGGTAGCGTGCGTGTGCGTGTGTGTGTATCATATATACACATATACATATACACATATTTATATTTCCTTGTTACTGGTTTGAAGTTTCAAAACTTGCACTTTTCTCAAGTAGAAAGCTTTTTTTATCTCTTGGCGATATAAAGAGAACAGAATCCCAAAGCCATTTCATAGCGACGAGCTCTTAAAAGTGCTGACAGTCGTTTAAGTCTACTGTTTTTTCCTATTCCCATTATGCTGTATGGAAATATGCCCTTTCTACATATGTATAGACATCTAATTAACATAAAATAGATAGAAGAACAGCTTTCCTGTTCACAGTGTCCATCGTGACTATAATTTATACAAGAGTGAACAGAGAAAATAATGTGAGTTTAACGAATCAGGTTTTTTCTCTGCACTTCATGTTGAGTTAGATAAAATGTTACGGAAATAGTTTAATTTCACATTTCGTTGAAGGTGCAAGGGGGATGCATGATATAGAAGGAATAGTCAAATGCTGAAAACCGGGTCGCTATATTTTCTTCAAATTCTACTCTCTTAAGTCACTGACAGAAATAATTGAACAGGGACAGCACTTTAAAATATTATAGATTATTGAAAAAGATCTTATAGATAGGTACCTCGAAACTGCCTGCTGTTACAAAAAGTTTGAAGCAAACTATGTTTGAAAGAGATATTTTTGTCCAATGAATTTTGTCTATCTCTTATGGTTTACCCGTTATAAAAACTTCCATAAGACTCCTTCTGAATGAAGCAGACTTCACGGTCTATACCGAATGAGATGATTTTGCCGTAGCATGTGAAGCTCATATTCGGGAGGTCGCGGTTCAAATCCCGCCAGGACAAACTTTTCTGGCATATTTTTCAGACTTTTATCAGTCCTCATGACTGGCAAATGTCATGAAGGTACCCTAAACTTGGCATGGAACATGTCCCCTCAAAATTTTATTTCCAATTATTTCACTGCATGCATGGCCAGTGTCCATCGCCTGTGGTGCCGTATGAACGGCACTACTAAGGTAATTCCCAGGAAAGTAGACTCCCACATTTTATTTGTCGTGTAAATATCTTAAATACGATGTACTGTAATCAATGACATCAAAGCTACTTTCGAGAAAATGAAAACTAATCTAAAATAAACATTTTCCAGTAAATGGTAGTTTGAGGTGGAGGATTTTCTTCAAACATCTTTGTGTCCCTTTTGCTTTCCATTAATTTCAATGATCATATTGGTAGCCTTTTCTTAGGAGCACATTATCTATAGGCAATGGTGTTAACGCGTATACAGTGGGTTCTGGGACTTCAGGTATTCTGTACGACAGATCACACATACAATACTTCCAGACTCTGCGAGGATAGAGATAATCTTGGCTAGAGAAAAATTCCCCAGCGGGGAATCGAACCCAGAAACGCTAGTACAAAAGGAAGGTATTCCTATTTGGTGCCGCTTGTTTGAAAGAAAATCTGATGTATTGCACTCACATGACTTCTCTACTTTTGCACAAACTACTAATTCCTCTATCTACTGCATGTTAATGGAGATAAACATTGTAGAAATTATCTTATGGCTAATTTTCGTCTAGGTGCAAGGGGAATATAGTAGGATTTAAGCGAAAATCAAATGTTTTAAGAGTGATCGCTATATAATAACTTTGAAATTCCGTTCAAGAGATTCACGACCGATAACGACCTTCCACTTGAGAAAAGTTTAAGTATTACAAAACTCGTACAAATAAAACGAGTATCGCCGAAATGGTTCACTCCACAAAAAATGCATTTGGACATAACTGTGCGTTTTAAGGAGATGTTTTTTTTTCTCTCCCCTTTTTGGTAGTAAGATTTGGTCTATCTCTTACGGTTTACAATTATGCCTAAGTCGTCATGAGAAAACAGAACTACATGGGCTATAGTCAGAAAATTCAAAATATTCGTTTCGTAATATTTTAAAAGATATGGCATTTTAATCAAAATCGTTAGAACCATTTTCAAGAAAATCAAAATGTTCGGAAAAATTTTCCATGTAAAGGGTTTAGGGTGGAGCGTCCCTGAAAGATATTAAACTTAAATACGACCTACCGACTTTGGATTTTTGAGTTATGCTTTTTACAGACATAGACACACACAAATACACTACACACGCGCGCGCGCAATCTAGAATGCTTTTTTTTTCGATTCAGGGGACTTCAAAAGATATATTTCCGGTGAAATCTCGACATCGAAATTTTGATCGAATACAATGCTTCTACTTACCATGCGTAGTAAAGGTGGTAAAAATCCAAAATTTGTTAGTTACTCTGTTCACAACACAACAGAAACTCTCTCTCTCTCTCTCTCTCTCTCTCTCTCTCTCACACACACACACACACACACACACACACACACGCAGATATTTCTCTAAAATGCCTTTGTTATTCAGGGGACCTCAAAAGAATGTCGGAATGGGATTCTTGGGTGGACCTTAATACTTTCTCTTCCTACGAGGTACCCAGTAGAAGTTGACTGTGTTGTGATTGATTACTTATTGACACGCAACGTGTATTAAAGGAAGTATTTCACCTTTGATTATCCACAAATAAGTTGATGGCTTATACAGTCCATTGCCCTTTCTTAAAAGCAACTGCTTTCGTGGCCTCCCTTCATACTCAATTTTTACACGTCGCTTTTCATCATGTTGTATGTAGAAACTGGAACAATAGAAGCGCTGGTGGGTCGAGGTACCTTCCACAAACTTCATTTTAATAATTTATACGTGTAACATGAACACCAGTTGTACGCAGAAAGTGAGGTGGAGATACCTCGAGTTAAAGTGCATCAAGGCAAGTTTTAAAAGAGTTTTACCTAGGGAAACGCCTCAGTCAAACTTTGGGCTTTCCATCGGATTCACATCTCGTGTACACTGCGGAGATGTCCATGTGCGGCCCGTAATCCGAATTCTAGTGTATGTGCGTCCCCGGAGGTTTTAGTCTATCGTCTATTGTAGGTGCGTCCCTGGAATTTTGAAGGGATCATCGATGTGCGACCTAAGAGTACTTGCAATATGCTATACTTAAATACAAACAATATTTGCTTCCCTATTTGATATTCCGTTTGGACTAATCTACTAGGTTTACCATGCAATGTTTGGGATGCTTTCCTCTTAAGAGTTTTTGTCTATCGCTTTCATGATTATGTTCCAAGTTGCTTTCCATTATTTGATTTGATGTATTTAATTTAAAATAGGACTTAAATGTCTTCCTGGTACAAACCCGATCTTTGTGACAGCGATACATGTAACCCTCTTCGACGACCCATTTTTGACTCATCACATCAAGTCTTCCATGGTACGAGAGCACGACGATCACTTATGTATGTTCCTGCAAGTCTGCATCACATGGCCACGTGCGATGAGGAAGGTTGACGTCACATTTCGGCAAGCTCAGGTATTAGCACTGGCCATATTGTGTATTACAATAGTCCGGGCCGCTTTTAGACGTGTTTGCCTAAACAAGTTTTCATCTCGGCATCTCGATGGCCCACGTACACAGGCAGAACTGATGGGTTCCTCACGGCTCGCTCAATCTTTAGATGGATGTCATTATTCACATATAGAAAGCTATGGATAGAAAGAGAAATGCAAATAAGTGGTATAAAATCCATCTCTCTGTACATATTTTCCAAAACAGTATAGACTAGCAATTTTATTGTTACAAGAATTCACCCAAGCTGGTGTATCTAGGTGATACAAGATGCTAACTACGAAACTAAGGCCATCTGTCCAGTACAAAACGAGTACACTGTACAGAGATATTTAATGATCGTGATATTGACGGCTGCTTTTAACTTTTAAAAAGACGAAATACTATTAATTCTTCGTCTTTAAAATCGATAAAATATACTTATTTTTCTTTCTTCCTCTCTTCCTCTCATTCTCTCATTCTCTCATTCTCTCTTCCTCTCTTCCTTGCTTTCCTCCTTCCCTCCTTCTCTCCTTCCGTCCTTTCTTCCTTCCATCCTTCCTTTCTTCCTTCCATCTTCTCTTTCTCTCTCTTTCTCTCTTACTTTCTCTCTCTCTTTCTCTCTCTTTCTCTCTCACTCACTCTCTTTCTCTTTCTCTCTCTCCTTCTCTCTTTCTTTCTTTCTTTATTGATTTATTTATTTATTTCTCTTTCTTTCTTCTATTACCATTTCTTTCGCTCTCTGTTTTAGTAGGAATATGTCTTATTAAAATCGTGCTTAAAGTAATAATGGTGTAGCTTTTTCCAATTTATAGTATGTGCGGCTGGTCGTCCTAAAGGTCTCACACAGATTGCCTCGGCTGAGATCTTATCTCGTGGGTGTTGAAGAAATAATAACCACAGTTATTATTGTGAAACCTTTTTTTATTCCAGTCCACAGTAAATGCTACTCTTCCTACCATATACCCTTTGTTATCGACTTCGTCACTGACTTTTCCTCGCGGTACTGGACGGCGCTGATACTAATGTTGCAGGGGTGTTGTAATAATGTCGGAGTGTGTTGTAGGGCTCTCTGTGTGTGTTGTAGGACTCGCGGGGTGTATTACAGGACTGGGCTCGGGGTGTACTGGGGTGTATCACAGGACTGGGCTCGGGGTGTATTGTATGACTGGGGTTTTAAAATGCGTGTTCGCCGGTTTTATAACTTTCCCATTTCCCCTGACTATACCCTTACCTTCTGTCCACGCAGTTTGCAGTGATTGGTGGAAATTCATATTGTACGCGCGGCTCCCGAATTTCCACCTATAGGCATGCCTGGTTGTGGCGGGAGTTCCAGAAGGGGATTCCGCCTCACTGCACATGGCGTCCCTATTAGCCTAACAAAAGGCACAAAAGGATTTTTCGCCTTTTGTTCAGCATTGTCTGCATCGTCACCTTAATGATGGTTTTACCCTGAGTTGGAGCAAATTCTGGCTGATACACGCCTCTACCTGCCACACTGAATGATCGGTTGGCGAATATTTTGTTTAAGAATTTGCTTTAGCAATTGATTTTATTTATCCCGCTACATATGTCCTTCAATTAGAGGTGTGAATGTCTCACTACTAAGTGAAACATGCTTAAGCAAACTATAAATGTAAGCAACACACATGTTCTGTCTAGTGGCATATCCTTAAGATTTACAACGGATGCAATATGAAACATATTACTCGTATATATTATGTATACGCCAATAATCCCAATCTTTATTATTCAAAGAAGCTTTATCCTTCCCGAGTAACAAACATGGCAACAGAGTAAAGTTTTACAGCTGCATAACTAAACTACGAATATTTCTGTAAAATTTAGAGTTAAACGTACGTACGAAGTGCTTCATTTTGATCTCCGCCTTTAAGATTTTGTTCCAGAGTAAATCTCACATTTTTAACTTATTCTAAATCACTGAGAGATTAAGTACGCTTAGTATAACATCACTGGAGAATCCCCCATACTTTGAATACTCAGCAGTAAAATGCACTGATATGCACTGCTCGTACCTTGAATGCACTGACAAGTAGTGCATGCATTTCTCCTGTATCTCACTGGTTATGTTATGAAATTAAAATAGCAAGTTAAGACGTTGACACCTCACCGAGTCTTTTACAAAAACTAAATGCAAGCACACCATCCACTATTCAGTCCAGGAAACGCTTCTTTGGAACAGAACGCATGGTTCGCTTAGTTCATGGGTTATTGTTGATTCCTCTGCATTTAAATGGTGATGTTTCGATGACTGATGAATGTTAATCGTTTCCTTACTGTACAACGCAATATTTGGCTTTTTATTTGTGCTCTACGTCTACTGTAATATGTGACTATATGGAATCAGGTAGACAGTAGTATGTACAAAGCAGACATAGGCTATGGAGAATATAGACGGTATATGCATTGTATCACTTAGACCTCCTTTAAGTACTTATTTATTCCGAAAGCCTTCAGAAGCAAGGATATCCAGACTGACATCTTTAGATATATTACAAGGCACGCTTGACCTTTCCTCAATTGGATGTTCCCGAGAGATCTGGAGAGGTTAATGAGGCGCTCCCTCGAAAATGTCATCACACAGGCTTCCCTGTGGAATTCGATGAAGGTCCCCAGCGCCGACATTTGTGTACTAAGTGGTATTAGATCCTTGGATGCATTTGCATACTGGATTGTGACTTTAGCAGTGTAAAGTTCCCATCATCACATAAAAGTGTCAGCATGCAAGAATCTTAAAGTCTTCTGCAGTTACAAAGTAAATAAGGGATCAAAACTTCGCATAGAATGAAATTCCTAGTCAATAAGTTCAATAACGCTAAAGAAACAGATTCAACTTCTGGATAGCGAAGTTTAATATAAATCTCGCAAAGGTTCCATAAATTCAAAATAAGTTTTGACTTCTTATATTTGTTACACTATAAATATCTATGTTTTTATAGTTTATATTACAAATCCATTCCAAAAAGTCTTTCATTTTGAAATGTTATGTTTTTAGAAATTATTTTTCAGCACATTTGTTTTTACTTCCTGTACTGCTAAGCAGAGGAAATATTGTATTCCACCCAAAAATTCGATGTCGAGATTTCACTGGAAATATGTTTTGAAACGCCCTGAATAAAAAAAAAAAAAAAAAAAAAGAGAGAGAGAGACAGAGAGAAAAGAAAGACAAAAAAAAACGTGTGTCTGTGGACAGTGTAACTCAAAAACGAAAAGTCGGTTAGAAACTAAAGATGGTATTTCAGTTTAATGTCTTTTAAGAATACGAAACTAAGATTTTGAAGAAAATATTCCTACCCTAAACTACCCTTTACATGGAAAATTTTTCGAAAATTTTGATTTTCTTAAAAATGGCTCTAATGATTTTGATTAAAATGTCATCTCTTTAAAATATCTGTATGACAAATGTATATTTTGAATTTTCTGGCTATAGCCTATGTAGACCTGTTTATTCTGAATGACTTTTGAATAACTCGTAAACCGTAAGCGATAGACAAAAGGTTACTATACAAAAAAATCTGATGTGTTGCACTCACATGACTTTCTCTACTCTTGTACTAACCATTCTTACAAACTCTTATTCCTATATCTTCTTCGTGCTAGTTAAGATAAACATTTGCACAACTTATCTTGTTACTTATTTCCTTGTAGGTGCAAGGGGAATATTAGAATACAGTAGGCTTTGTGTGATAGTCAAATATTTTAAAGCTTTGAGATTCTGTTGTCTTTGCACACTCAACATATAAAAAAATGAACAACGATGATCCATTTCACGAAAGGTCAAAGTTTTCCGAAACTCACACACATAACAAGGAATATCTCCGAAATGGTTCACCCTACAAGAAAATTTATTCAGACATAAATTGTGTACTTTAGCAAGATCTACATTTTTGTATAGTATGATTTGGTCTATCTCTAACGGTTTACCAGTTATGCAAAAGTCGTCCAGAGTAAATAGGACTACAGGGACTATAGCCAGAAAATTCAAGATATACATTTCATTTGCCACAAAAATATCTCAAACATGACATTTTAATCAAAATCGTTAGAGCCATTTTCAAGAGTCAACATTTTCGAAAAATGTTCCATGTAAAGGGTAGTTTAGGGTGGGGCTATTTTCTTCAAAATGTTCGTGTCGCATCCTTGAAAGACTTTTGAACTTAAGTACCAACTTTGGTTTTTAATGGCTTTTCGTTTTTGAGTTATGCTGTCCACAGACTGACACACAGACACACACGGACCTTTTTGTAAAAATGCTTTTTTTGGATTCAGGGGGCCTCAAAACATATATTTACGGTGAAATCTCGACATCGAATTTTTGGGTGGAATACAATACTTCCCCTTCTTACCAGTAGAGTGAGTGAGTGAGTGATTAGGGTTTAAGGGCCCGTCGACAGCTAGGTCATTAGAGCCCCCTCTTACCAGTAGAGAAAGTGAAAATGTAGGTCTCGCTAAAATCACAATTTATGTCCTTTTTTTTTTTTTTATTTTTGTGAACCATTTTGCAGATATTCCTTGTTATTTGTGTCAGTTTCGGAAAACCTAAAACTTTTATGAAATGGATCATCGTTCATTTTTACTTTCTCTACTGTTAAGTAGGGGAAGTATTGTATTCCACCCAAAAATTTGATGTCGAGATTTCACCGGAAAGATATATTTTGAGACACCCTGAACCGCCCCCTCCCCCAAAAAAAAGCATTTTTAGAAAAAGGTCCGTGTTTGTTTGTGTGTGTGTGTGTGTGTGTGTGTGTGTGTGTGTGTGTGTGTGTGTGTGTGTGTGTGTGTCTGTGGACAGCATAACTCAAAAACGAAAAGTCGGTTAAAAACCAAAGTTGATATTAAAGTTTAATGTCCTTCAAGGATGTGACACGAAGATTTTGAAGAAAATAGCCCCACTATAAACTACCCTTTACATGGAAAATTTTATAGGAATTTTAATTTTATTTAATTGTGATGAGCTTGTCTTTTTTTTTCCCCTCCATTTTCCTGCTGGTTCGTTTTATCGGGCTGTTTTCTGTTTTCCTCCTCTCTCTCTCTCTCTCTCTCTCTCTCTCTCTCTCTCACACACACACACACACACACACACACACACACACACACACACACAACGCCAAAGGCTGTTACGGTTAACGTGCTTCTGGAAATCTGAGGGAGGAAGAGGTGACAGAGGTCGACCATATACGGGCGGCAGGCTCAGACGTAGGCGGGGTCTCTAACGTGTCCAGATATATTCTGATGCCCTTTGGACTTTCTCTCCCCACGAAGAGGTCTCTCTGGAAGGTCCTGTCATGCACCGAACGCCAAGGCAGACAATTCCTCAAAACAAACTCCACCGTTTCAGGCTTCGCTCGCTATCACTTGCCTGATTCTTTGTCCCTAAAACACAATAAGAAAATTAAGTTACAGGAAATGGGGAGAGGGAAACCATGAGCAAACGAGGTCAGACGGTGGTCCAACGGGAACCACGGGAACCAATGGAAGTCAGCACCTTTCTGTTTGTTTTATTTCTAAATTAATATTTATTTCTTTGTTACATTTATAAAACAATTCCATATGCATTATTTCTGTGCTTCGATTATTTTTATTTGCCTATCTTTTTAATACACCTTTGTTTTCCCTCTTTACTTTCCTGTGCTTTTTATTTTTGTACATATACACAATATACACAAACAACCATGTCCAAGGCAGGAATCGAACCCACAACCTTCTGCGCCCCAGCGACCACGGCTACGAAGGCCGGCGCCACTTTACCACGGGCTCTTCTTGCTCGGTTGCCAAAGGCGGTACTCGAACCAAGTCTTTAAAACCGAGAAACACCGAAAAGGAGAGTGGCCACGCAGTAGGGATTAAGTTACTGTGCAATATTCCAGCGCTTGCTGTTATTTGTAACGATTGCTAATGTTAGCAGTCACATATGTACTTAGAAATGGAATTCCTCACTTTGCGATCATCCTAACGAGAAGAACATTCCGAAAGAAAATGTGCTCTATTTTTATGCCTATCTATCATCCAAAAGTCCTTATTTTGTTCGCAGCACACGAAGTTGAATGGAGCAAAGAAGGGCATGATACCAAGTGTTACAAAACTTGTTGTATTAAAGTGTTTCTTTTACATTTTCAGAGTTAACTACACTTACATTTCTCACATCACCCTGCAATTGCAGTACTAACACGTTCTGCGAAATTTATTGTCCGGCTGCATGAAAGTAATCACATCGTTCATGGAGTGAGCAAGAGAACAGATTTTCTTTGTTCAACTAATGTATGCAGAGAGAGAGGGGGGGGGGGGAGGCAGCTTCAGTAACACGTTCTGGATTCGATCACCAAACAGACAAATTGACAGGGCGAGGTTAAGACTTTTTCTGCCTACTTGACCCTGAAGAACCTAATGCTAAGTGACTTCTGGCGCCACAGTTTTTAGACCTTAATTACACCATCATTAATTAATTTCACTCATCATCCTGAAGACCACAAATGTGAAATATTAAAGGCTTTAAAAGTGTAATGAATTATTGTGTCACCAACAAAGAAGCGTCTAAGTAGAATGTTTGACATGCTATTAGTATCCACATGTTTTTTTCACTGTTCCCCACAGTTTCTTTCTTCTAGAGTGGCATATTGAAATACTGTGACTAGAGGCATGTTTCATATTTTGAAACCGAGCGGGATGATTCAGGCGGTAACGATCCCCGTAGCCGACCTTGCCGAACCGTGGGTTTTTCAGAGGTCTCCCCGGGTCGCCAGGCGAATACTGAGTAGGATTTGCATATCCTCCGAATGTCCCGTCCCTCTATTTCAGTACTTTAAGCATCCCATTTCACCCTTCATGCCGTAAGGTTTCTTTCAGGGTTGGAAGCATCGGCGAGCGACGTGGCAGCAGCACGGCAGGGAGAAAAGTGCGTTCTGGAAATTTCGTCCCCCGGATTGGAAGTCCAGCTTACTGGTTTTTGGGCCCTCCCATGGGATAGCACAAGCCCGAGGGGGAAGGGGAGCCGATTTCTGAATCCCGCGCCCCCCTTGGGAAAGAGTGGAAGAGGAACTGGGCTGAGCCAGCCTTTCCCGGGTTCTTCTACTTGGAATATATAGGGACGCTTCCCTCTGCTATATCGTGGTAACTTTCCGGCCGCCCTTCAAATCCATTCACCTCATCCATCCTCCCAGGGGTGACCGTTAGGGTCTTAGGCACAAATTTTTCAGGTTATTAATTAGGTTTATTCTTCCCGGTTTTAAATAATACCTAATCATGTGCCAACTTAGAAACGTGCCCACTATCATCCAAAAAAACAGTTTATCTCTACTATTATTTTGTGCATTATTATGCCAGTCCATAAATGACTTGTGAATTAAGTATTCCACGTGAAGTAACCCATAACGGAATAAGGTATAGCTAGCTGTTGATGAGCGGAATAAATTGTCATGAAATCGTGATTTTACGTCTCCATTTGAATTATTCATAGGTATAAACTGTATTTTGAGCCATTCCACATGAAACTCTTTTATTTTACTAATTTCTTAAAGAATTTCTTAACTTCTCGCTGCTTCAAAAATGACACTTTAGTAATTGGTATAATAAATATCAAACGGCTAATATTTTGCGGAAGGACTAAGGCGCAGATAACCCAATTGGCAAAGTTCCATTTTGTTCCGCATCAGCTCAGTCTGCTGTCATGTTCACTGCATCTGTGACGCGACGCTCTTGGTCTTGCAGGCTATTGGCCAAACAAGAATGTAAACAAAGGTAGTACCTACGCAACTCTTCAGGGAAATATAACAGAATGTTCACACTTGCTTACTGGAGTGAGTGAGTGAGTGAGAGAGTGAGTGAGGTTTAAGGACCCGTCGACAACTCGTTTGGACCCTTGTTCAATGAATTTCGATGTGTGAACATGTGCAAGGTTTATCAGAGATTTTCTATTTTCTATCCAGGTGTATTTATTGTGATCGAATGAACGGAGGGGAGAACACCCTGACCCACCGCAGCCTGACAAGGATCTATTGCGGGCTACCACCCCTAGGGGGAAGGGATGAGACAAAGGGAGACCACGGACCCGGCCGAGAACGAAAGCGAAGCACAGAAGCGCACAGAAGCGCACAGAAGTGCGTAACAGTTGGAGAGATTGTCACGTGGGGCACCATGAAGCATTTCTTCCACTCAGGATAGGGCGACGAGGTGACATTTACGGCCCCAGCAGTCGTTTCTATGGGAGGGGCTGGAAATAAGGTTGCGTACAAGTTTATTAGTTCGCCCTTTTACAGGGGAAATTCGTTTTAACACATATGTGAAGCTGGCTGTGTTAGACTCATCATTCCCTATCCACTAAAACCCCTCCATAGGAAAGGGTAAGAAGAATAGCGCAAGAAAAGAAAATCATACGTGAAGGTAGCGCGTTTCGCGTGGCACCTGCGTTGGTCAGTGAAATATGTGTTATATCGCCCATGCCTTAACAACCACCTCGTCCCACTGCCTTTTTGAGTGTCAACTGGTCGCGTGGACGATGTTGTCACGTCTTCTGCTTCGGTCACTCTGAGGTGTAACTGGACAGGTGGAATCTTTAACAAAGCTCTGAATGAACCGGTATAAAGGACTTGGCAACAGCAGATTCTTTCGCTAAGAAGATGCCTTCTATTGTGTCCATGTCATTAGCAGTGGAAGAAGGCTGAGTTCTTGGAATGTGGCCGTTAAAGGATGGATACTACTATAATGCTACCACACAGAGGCTGGGAGGATGTATTAGGTCTTAGGCTACAATCATGGCAAAATGCCCTGACTGCAGCCTAGAGGTTAGAGGGTGACAACGAAGAAAGGGGAAAGGTGAAGTTGGCCTTGTTGTTGATCTCGGAGGCGTCGTCGTTGTCACACTTAGTTGAGGGTATGCCATTTAGGAAACGCTGTTGCTGGGGTGGTAGCTGGTGCTGATGGACTGTGCAGTAGTCATAGTGTCGTCCTGAGCCTACTGGAGGATCGTGACATTGTCTAGCCGTACTTGCAACTCGACAGCAATGCTCTCGGGATAGATGGCTGCTTGAAATCCTGGAGCTTCTGAAAGGTGATGGTGACTCTTCAAGGGCAGCTAAAGAGGTATCGATAATCAAAATATCCACGTGCCGCCACTCCGGTCGTGGTATGTGTTGACTTCTGGGGTCACTTGCTCCTTGTGTAGAGCACTGGGCAAGGAGAGCGCAGAGCTACGACAGTTTTTAAGGGTATTTAAGGGCTTATTTCGGCCTAAGGTTGTTTCAGCGGTGTTCCCTCTTCAGCCGCGAGGTAGTTTTTTTATTTAATTGGAATTAAAAAGGACTATTTTGTGTTTTTATTTTTGGTTTTTATTTTATATTCTTTCAGTAATTTGCAGGTTGCACGCTTTAAAATTTATCTTCATTGCAGTAAGCTGTAATCTTTGCAATATTCATCTTTTGGTATTTTCCCGCCACATATTCCATTACAGTGCTTAGACTGTAATATTAAAATTAATAATATTTTTTGTGTAGTGTTTAGCGCCAGCTTTTACTACATACGACACCACAGGCGGTGACACTGATGATACATGGAATGAAGGTGGAGCACCGGCAGAATGAGATAGTGGGGGAAAACGGAGGACTCGGAGAAAAACCGCCCCAACGCCGCTTCGTAATAATAATAATAATAATAATAATAATAATAATAATAATAATAATAATAATAATAATAATAATAATAATAATAATAATAATAATAATAATAATAATAATAATAATAATAATAATAATAATAATAATAATAATAATAATAATAATAATAATAATAATAATAATAATAATAATAATAATAATGTAAGATTTAAAGCTTTCACGGCGCACGTTATTTATTATCTATTATTTATCACTATTACTATTATTATTATTATTATTATTATTATTATTATTATTATTATTATTATTATTATTATTATTATTATTATTATTATTATTATTATTATTATTATTTTGCAGCTTACCAGTAATTTTGCCGCCCGCTAAAATGTGCCGCCCTGGGCAGTTACCCGGTTTGCCCTGCCGTAAATACGGCCCTGCTGATCTTAAATACAAGTTTAGTATTTAACTCACTTTTCGTTTTTCTGCTATGATATTCACAGATTCACACATACACATACACACACATGGACCTTTATCTAAATAATTAGATCCAAGAAGTCTCAAAACATATATTTCCGGTGAAATCTTGCTATCGAATTTTTGGATAGAACCCTACTTTCTATACGTAATAGAGAAAATAAAAACTGTCGCTTGGGCACTCGTCCAACTCAATTCCGATCGTGAAAACCGCCTTTGTAGTCCTAATGATCAAACGCAAAGACTCGTCGCGTTTTTCTCTCTTTTCTTTATTAGGACAGACATAGCCATAGAGGCTGTGGCCACAGTGAACCCAATGCTGCTGCGAAGTTTCACGCGATAAAAAGCCACAGATACCGCGATAAAACAACGTAGTAAATAGTCGGCGGAAATGGACGTGAGTTTGTTCAACTTGAAAGGCGAGCACCAGCTAACTTTAGTACTCCAGTTCTGGTCACGTGTTTTGCATTTTACGCCTTCCAGGTTTGCATCGATTCTCATGTGTTAAACGACAGTTTTTTTTTTCTTTTGTACTAAAGGTGGGAGTAGTTTATTGCTATAGATCTCTATGGTCATATCGGGAGCTCTAACTGCAGCATTAAATGTTGATTGTATTTTTACGCTTTGAAATGTTAAGTTACTGTAGCTTTTCGTAATTTTAACCTATTTTCACACGCATAATCCGCACATCTACACGTCAGACTATGAAGTGCAACCGAGCGGGATGGCTCCGTGGTAACCTGTGAGGCTCGTATTCTGCAAGTCGTGAGTTCGATTCCCGTGGCCGATGTTCCTGGCTCAGGTTTTTTTTTTTTTTTTTTTTTTTTGAGGGTTTTCCCCGATTCACCAATTGCTGGGAAATGATGACATGATACGCAAACATACCTTCTTCAGTAGTCAGCATTCATTCGGTATTCCTGGAGTTTTTCTCTTAAAAAAGTCTGATGTGTTGCAATCACATGACTTTCTTTTCTTTTGTACTAACTATTCTTACTCCTCTGTCTTCATGTTAATCGAAATAAACATTATTGTATAAATTCTCTTATTACTAATTTCCTGGCAGCTACAAGGGGAATACGGAAATAGAGTAGGCTTTGAGCCTACCTTTGAGTCAAACAGCTGATCGCACGGCCAAGAGATGAAAAAGTGAATAACTCACACAAATAAGAAAGAATATCTCCGAAATGGTTCACCCTACAAAAAATGTATTTAGACGCAACTCTTGTGTTTTAATGAGATCTACATTTTTTGTATAGTAAGATTTGGTCTACCTCTTACGGTTCACCAGTTATGCAAAGGTCATCAAGAGTAAACAGGACTACATGGGATTTAGCCGGAAAATTCAAAATATACATTTCTTTTTCCATAAAAAGATCTTAAGCATGTGGGCTATTTATGTGAAAAACTGATGTTTTGTAAGAATAGTTTATCGAAAATAGTGTATAGAAGGTCTTATGAATGTAACACAAGATTTTTTAAGTGCTGCCTCCAGCAGTTTCTTGCGATGTCGCATGCCGTTTTCATCCAAATCAGCCATGGAAAATTTCAAGGTCAACGTATAGTGAGGTGCTTTTAAATATGTATTTGACTACCATTTCGGTTTTTTGTATCCCTCTTTTATGTGTGGATTTTGATGACCTAAAAATGCTTTTAAAATTAGTTATAACATGATTCTTCAATTTAAAAAATGACAATAATTACAAACAATTCCTTCAAATTTGAGATTCATTATTAAATTTGTGCAAGATAGCTATAAATTACTTTATTAGATGAATATAACTGTTATTCAAGCGCAAGGTAGCTTAATAATTACGGGCTATTTAGAAATTAATTTTACATACAGGATAGAAGTACTGCTTCGGCCAAAATAACCTGTCTAATAGATGCAGGTGTAAGAAATATAAAATACTATGTTTTCTTTCGGTAGGTTTAATAGTTTTCTTAAAATGTTCCATTTTTCGCAATGTAAATGCCAACACTGAACTGATGGGTTAAGTTCTTGCACACGCCAATGAACGACCTGTATTGTACCCGAGCAGCGTGATCTTCCATGCAGCAAAAATACCCGTCCAGTGCGTTTACCGTACCGCGTAAGCGGGCTACTATCTCGGCAAATCAGCACGAATCCAAATCTCCGTTAGAGCTAAACTAATAGTAATTGCCTTTAATACACAAATAAATAAAAGTCTTTTTCTTCATTTTCGTAAAATAATTTCGTTCTTTTGCAGATTACCGAACTGGAATAAAACTAATGATTTCTTTGTGATAAATGACAGTTAAAGCTGCCATCCCACCTATCTCTTCTTATACCTGGCTCTTGAATTTGTCACCTGCCCTACCCATCCTCCTCACTTCGAGTAACGCCAGGCGATACCTCCTGTAACCCACCTCCATCGGAAGGTGCCCACCGTAAGAACAAGTTGAGAACACACGACGCAGGTTTGTCACATTTCTCTTATAAATTAAACTTCGTATGACATTTTAACATTAAACTGTAGCTAAATTCATTGGAATTAAGATAAAAAGGCACAATATTTCCACAACAGTTGGTGAAATAGTAAACCCCTTAAATTAATCCAAGAAGCTGGATGGCTCCAAATGTTTGACACATTTTTTCGGTGAAAGGGTTCTTTATTGACAATAATTGTATTGTACATATTTGTTACACTCATCATGTAGAATAATTGGTTGGCGTATGGCCGAAGTACTACTTTCCACCCGGTATATTTGATCCATTTCCAGGATAACTGTTTTTAATTATGTCTTACAAAACTATGGCATTAGCTCTTTTGAGTTCTCAGGTTATACAACATTCATAGCTAATGAAAAGAAGTTCGCAGCATAAGACAATAGCAACCCGTCTGTACGCACCTATTATCACTAAAGAGGGAAATGTGACCTATCTCATCACTGGTTGGGATAATTATTCCCCTGACAATGGGCAGCCTTCCATACACAAGCACCCCTTTCCTGACTAAAGAATGACTCTTTCACCCAAGAATACGAGTGATGGATGTACAAGGCTATTCTTAATTCTCAGTTGCATAGTTTGTTCTGATGTTTGAAAAGTTATGTGGAATATTAGGAATAGAAAACTCCTAATTTGCTCAGTGTAAATTCAAGAAAATTACTAAATAAAGACGTAAAACACAAGGATATGAGATAATTATGACATAAAATCGAGAAGAAAGTTATCTGAAATTAGAAAATGGTATAAAACGACCAAAATAGCGAAACTGTGGAATTTCATAATCTGGAGCCCCATAATAAGGATTTATATACACTTCACACAAATGATATGTCATCAGAATTCGAACCCTGGCAACGAAGTGTTTCTCTAAATTACATTCGATTAACATTAATTGGGTGTAAGAATAGCCTTTTAGTGGTATGTAGAAGCTGTCTAAAAAGAATCCGATGTGTTGCAATCGCATAACTTTCTCCAATCTTGTACTAACTGTTATTAAAAACAATTATTCCTCTTATCTTCTTCATATTAGTCCAGATAAACATTTGCAGAAATTATACTATTGCTACTTTTCTTGTAGGTACAAGGGGAACATGAGAATACAGTAGGCTTTGAGCGATAGCCGAATCTTTTAAGGCTGGACGCTATATGAAAGCTTCGAAATTCCGTTCTCTCTGCACGGCCAAGAGATAAAAAGTGAACAACGACTTTCCATTTGAGAAAAGTATAAGTATTGCACAAATAACAAGGAATATTCCCGAAATCGTTCATTCTACAAAAAAGTGTATTTGGACACAACTTGTGTGTTTTAACGGGATCTACATTTTCTGTACAGTAAGATTTCATCCATCTCTTACGGTTTACCAATTATGCAAAAGTTATCATGAAACACAGGACTACATGGGGCATAGCTAGAAAATTCAGAATATACATTTTATTTGTCATAAAAATATGTTAAACATGTGGCATTTTAATCAAAATAGAGTCATTTTTGAGAAAATCAAAATTTTCGAAAAATTCTCCATCTAAAGGATAGTTTAGGGTACAGGAATTTTCTTCAAAAGCTTCGTATCGCATCCTTGAAAAATATTGCACTTAAATACCAACTTTGGTTTTTAACCGAATTTTCATTTTTAGTTATGCTGTTCACACACACACACACACACACACACACACACACACACACACACACACACACACACACACACACACGTATTTTTTGTAACAAATTTTTTATTCAGGGGGCCTCAAAACATATTTCCGGTGAAATCTCGACATTGAATTTTTGGATCGAATATAATACTTCCTCTACTTACTACGGCCGCGCTGTAGCCGAGTGGTTAGACCATTCACTTCTCACCAAAGCGGTCCGGGTTCGATCTCAGGCAACCACATGTGGGATTCGGGGACGGGTTTTCTCCGGGTTCTCCGGTTTACCCCGCCATCTCATTCCACCGGTGCTGCATCTTCATTCCATGTATCATCAGTGTCGCCGCCTGCGGTGCCGTAGTAGTAAAAGTGGGCGTTAAACACTACAAAAACAAAAAGTCCTACTTACTATAGTAGAGAAAGCAATAAGCAACAGTGGATAGGGGCAATATAATATATATTAACATAGGAATTGTGTTACCACTCTGGATTAATCGTGTTCATACCAAAGTTTTTATTCTGTGTGGTTATCAGCTGTACTTACTGTCCTTTAAAGTTATTTTACACACGTACTTTATGTCGTTTCCATTGTTCCACGGGCATAGAAAGCTTTTCTCTGTGATTCAGATGTTAACGTGGATGTAGCTTCCCCAGTTGCACGCTGGCGCCAATCTTTAATCAAGCCTAAAGCCAAGTCTGCAGGCTGTTGCCAAGCAACGCATCCCCAATTCCCCGGATTGCTGGCCGTGCTTTCATAAAACAGCTGTAAAGCGTGGGAAAACACTGCCAAGCCTTTCAAACACATTTCTCAAGGCCGAACTTACTTTCGTTTTACACATGTTTACCATTCGTAAACTGCTGCAATCTGAAGCTTATATGTATAATAATGAATAGTGAAGGTGGGTATAAGCAGCTTCCATCAGCTTCTGCTTTTGTACTCGCTCCTTCATACTATTCTACAATAGTATATCAACTATTGTAGAAGGGAAATGTGTTATTGGTTTAAGGAATACATTTATGGAATTGAATTTCAATTTTAAAAGTCATAGAGATAGTATTTTTCAGTTTTTAATTCAATTACACCTGTGTTACAAAACTACGGCAGACACAAAATTTCATAGTGGCTGTTTGCTGTCCAGTTCTGTACTTTCCTGTTTTGCAAATAAATGTTGTGGGCGCAAATTATATTTGTATCATGGCTTTACAGTATGATTTCATAGTGGGTTTAACTACACAACCCCTCAAGGCGTGGCAAGCGTCTGATTGGATTTTGTGTTGATCAGCTCATCCTGCCACCCGCCATTAAATTTTGTGTCAGGCATATATATAGTTTTCGTATCAACACAGTAAGCATTGTTTTAGGACCGACTCCATAGCGCAGAGGTAGCATGCCTGCCTCTGGCACGGAGGACCCGGGTTCGATCTCCGGTCCGGCGTGGGGATCCTTGCCCCGCAGGGAAATCTGGCACGGGGTGCACTCAGCCACATTAGGTCCTGGAGGGGCCAGTTGAGCTACTTGGTTTGAAAGTGGCGGCCCCGGGAGGGACCGGGGGCTTACCACGTCCCATCTGCAGTACTGCAGCCCACTCATGACGCCTGTGGTGGGCAGAGGTGATGGACGTAATGGTCGGACGGTAGACTTGGCCAGGATGGGCTGTTGTGCCATGGAGTTACGTTTAAAGCATTGTTTTATATTATTTATTCTAAGTCGCTTGATTACAGAGGTCTTTTTGCGACAGCTTGAAGAGTTTTTCAATTAATTTACGGTTATATAGCGGGTGGCCATACGTTAACCACGGATTCCACAAGATGAGTGTAACAAAAATGTATGTCCAATACAATTATTGTCAACAAAGAACTGTTTCGCCGAAAAACATTGTGTCAGATATTTGGGGCCAATTACCTTCTTGACGAATGAATATAAATGGTTTATTATTTCATTAACTGTTGCGGAAACCTTGTAATGCATTTGTATCTTAATTCGGATGAATTTAGTCACAATTTAATGTTAACGTGACGTTGCCAAACTTCTTAGAAATTAAACTTTGCATGACATTTGAAATAATAAACCATTCGCCAAGACGCTAGATGGCTCCAAATATTTGACACATTTTTTTTCCTCGGCAAAACAGTTCTCTATTGGCAACAACTGTATTGGACATATTTGTACACTCATCATGTGAATCCCTGGTTGACGTATGACCGAAGCAGAACCTTCCACCCGGTATCAACACAGTAAGCATTGTTTTGTATGATTTATTTTAACTCGCTTGACTACAGAGGTATTATTGCCACAATTAGGAATTAAATATGAGTATATAGGTCTATGTTTATTGGTGTCAATAATTCGAGGATGCCCTTCTCCCATCAACAGTTAAAAATGTTTACATGAACATGGGTCTGAAATAGTTTGTTACAGTTATTGCAAGTTGACACAAATAATAATTAGTGAATTAAATTGTTTTCATTGATTGTTTGGTTGTTTGCTGTAGAGCACATAATTAATATTAAATTTAATTAAACTGTTGTCTGCTGATTGTTCGCCTTTTGTTTGTTTGTGGAGGGTAAAATAAAATTAATTTTTGTGAGTGGACAGACAGCTATCTAGTACATGTGCTCTTAGATATGAATGCATCACGAAAACCTTAACTTTATGCAGAAAGGTACCACAGTAAGCACGAACATTCTCAGATATTCAACACGTGGAATAGTGGCTAATAGGGGACGCGTATCACGAGTTCTTCGTGATGTAGATGCAAACTCATCAAGTCATCAGATAGTACAGGATGCATTGCAGTAAGGGGAGGCGTTAGTTAGATGGTTATCTGGAGAATTTTGAATGAAAGTCTTCTGTAACTGTATTACACCGAAGTCCAACGTTTGCGAAAGAGGGAGGTTAGATTTACCTCGCCCCACTATAAGCGGACTGTGCCACTCTTTAACGCTCAGACTTACATTGTATTGCAGTGGCGGATTGTTTATATGTACTTTGGTTTGATTTACGAAACAACTTAATGTTAGAAGATACACCAAGTGATCGTCGCATAGCCTATTGCAATATAGACTTTAAATATAGTCTATTTGAAGAAACTCTGTTCGTAAATATATGTAGAGCTATACTCACTCTTATACAAACTATTCTTGCGAATATTTAGTTCTCTAACCACTTTATTTTAATCGACATAAGCATTTGTAGAAATTGCCTTATTGATAATTTTCTTATAGGTGAATGGGGAATTTCGTAGCTTAGTAGGCTGTCAGCGATAGTTAAATTACTAAGAGCTGGTTGCTACGTGATGTCTTTTAAACTCCGTTCTCTTTGCAAGAACAAGAAATAAAAAAAAAACGAATAGCATCTTTCTATTTGAGAAACGTATAAATATTGGAAAATGCAAACAAATAATGAATATCGCGAAAGTGGTTCACTTAAAAGAAAAGCACTTCATATAAATTTCATGTTTTAACGAGCTTCACATTTTATATTTAGTAAGATTTTGTCTGTTTCTTACGGTTTAACATTTATGCAAACGTTATCCAGAATGAAGGGGCTTTCTGAGGACATTCAAGATATGACTTAGAAACAGCAATGGAATCGCCTGTTTGTGTCCGTTACTGGATACTGACTGCCCGTGATTCTACACACCTCAGGCACTACCTGACCAACCCTCCGACTGAAAGAGGTGTGGTTGTAGCTGATAATAACCTAAGTGTCTCCAAAGAGACCGGGTTGTACGTCGCCGTTGTATCACTTAAATGTGGATTAAATATGACAGACGTTGAGACAAAAACTTCCTGACATCTTATGGTATAGAAGTGTGCTATGTTCATGAATGTCTTATAGTGCACCAACGAACAAGGATGGGTTTTCTCACGACGGTTTCAATAATAATTAATAATAATAATAATAATAATAATAATAATAATAATAATAATAATAATAATATTAATAATAATAATATTAATAATAATAATATTAATAATAATAATATTAATAATAATATTAATATTAATAATAATAGTATTAATAATATTAATAATAATACTAATATTAATTATAATACTAATATTAATAATAATACTAATATTAATAATAATACTACTAATAATAATATTAATAATAATAATATTAATAATAATAATATTAATAATAATAATATTAATAATAATAATAATCTTAATAATAATAATAATCTTAATAATAATAATAATAATAATAATATTAATAATAATAATAATATTAATAATATTAATAATAATATTAATAATATTAATAATAATATTAATAATATTAATAATAATATTAATAATATTAATAATAATATTAATAATATTAATAATAATATTAATAATAATCATAATCATAATAATAATACTAATAATAATACTAATAATAATAATAATAATATTAATAATAATACTAATATTAATAATAATAATAATACTAATATTAATAATAATACTAATATTAATAATAATACTAATATTAATAATAATAATACTAATATTAATAATAATATTAATAATAATATTAATAATAATATTAATAACAATATTAATAGCAATATTAATAGCAATATTAATAGCAATATTAATAGCAATATTAATAACAATATTAATAACAATATTAATAACAATATTAATAACAATATTAATAACAATATTAATAACAATATTAATAACAATATTAATAACAATATTAATAACAATAATAATAATAATAATAATAATAATAATAATAATAATAATAATAATAATAATAATAATAATAATAATAATAATAATAATAATAATAATAAACAATTGGCAATACATAAACCGCACTCGATAAATAGAAACACGCGTACAATACGTTTTATTTATTATGAAGTGAAATATATAAATTTGGACAAAATATTTATGATGAATTAGTTCATGTGGTGTAATCCTTCTTGACAGTTGGAGTTCACATCTGTGGCGAAACAGCCTTGCTCTTTCTTCTTTGGATTTTTTAGTTAGATTGGTGGATTTCATGACGTTTATGAGGTTTCTTGCGATGCTGGTTTCAACTAAGTTCTGCATAACTCTATTTTCCAGAAATAAATCTTAGGTTGCACAAAGAATGTATGAATTCTTTTCAAAACGGGCCTTTTTTGTGCTGCAAGCAGCACCACCTATTTTAGGGTGCCTAACGGCTTGTGGGCGACCTCTAGTCGGATGCTCTTGGGACTAGAGCTTCTTGATGCGATTTAAACTGAAAATAACTATTACACCAATCCCAAAACACGGTTATTACAATACAGTCTCCGTACCACATTTAAAAAGGTGGTACTCAAAACAAATTTAGTAAAATGTACTGTTTGGAACCCTCTCTCTGGCTCTTATCATCTTACAGGATCTCGTAAGGGGTAGGAGATAATTACCAACCAATGAACAGTAGCAATATTGGGCTAGAGGCGTGGCGCTGTAATGAAGACAAGGAAAGATTGGGGCAGGTGGATAGATACACCTGGTCTCAAGAAAAGACACATTTTAATTTGCTTTAGATTTATCTCCAAATTCTTAATGTCTATTATGCAAAAGATTGCTTGAAATAAGAAACATTTATTGGGTTAAAGGATTCTGTGTTATAATAAAAGCTTTAAATTAGTCCTTAGAATCACAAACACATTAAGCTTTACAGTAAACATAATGTAATATTATACTGAAAAATATAAAAACGTTGAATCCTTCTACAAATTCTCCCTATATTTATACTGGAATTAAAATTTCTATCGAAATAGCTTTAAACATGTTTGTCTGTTACGTTAAATGAACACAGCACTTTTGAATGCAGGTTTACTTCTAAACCTATGCAATAAACCGCTTTTGTTGGGTGGCATAATTTCTGTGAATTTGTACAATGTTACCAGCTTGCCACAGACCAATAATCTGGCCACGTGTAGTTTCTGATCAACGATATGCACCATTTACTGAATCGTCAAAAATAAACAATTCATGCCGACGTGTCATTGGTTATTAACTATGTCCAGGATAAATCCTTTTAGAGGGATAGATATTTAGCAGAGAAGGCACGGTGGCCGATCGGTTAACCCGTTTGCCCATCACCAAGGCCGGGCCATGTTCGAACCTAGGGACCCGCATGTAATATTCGTCGTGGACGAAGCGGTGTTTGGTCGGGTTTTCTGCGGGTCTTTCGGTTTCCCCCGCCACTCATTCCACCAAATGCTCCATGATCACCTTTCCATTCCTTTCCATTCGCGCATTTCATACCATCTCATTCACTCTACCTGGTGTTGGGCTGACCATCCGCTTCTAGGTCTTCATTCTGTCGGTCCATAGGTTCGTCTACTCTCCGACAGGCGTCTGATCAAAGGCACAGGCTTGTAAATCCTTTGGGGTTCAGTCCTACATACGGGGAGGGTAATCAGGTAAAGAAGATTCTATTTGGTACGGTGGCGCCGTGGCTGAGTGGTTAGAACGCTCGCCTACATCTAGGCGACCCGGGTTCGATCCCAGGGACCCGCATGCTGTATTCGTGGTGGATGAAGCGGCGTCTGGGCGGGTTTTCTCCGGGTTGTCCGGTTTTCCACCAATTGCTCCATAATCACCTTTTCAATCATCGATTTTGCCTGCACTTCATATTATCCTCTTCCTCATTCTCATACCAGAAGAAGTTGGGCTGACCACCCGCTTCCAGGTCTTCACTCTGTCTGGTCCATAGGTTCCTGTGCTCCCCGACAGGCGTCTCGCCCTAAGCACTGGCTTATAAGTCCTAGGACGTGTAAGCCCTACATAAGGGGAGGGTAATCAGTTAAAGAAGAAGTATCTGGCTCATATTATATGCGAACTACGCCTGTTATTCGAAATTCAAATGTTAGACATCAGGGTTTAAAGCTTGCATAAGAAAAGACATCGTGAGGATTCGTAGATCCCTCAGTTGCGTATTTCAATGCCTCCCCATCTCCTTCCCCGTTTCTTTCTTTCCTTGTTGTTTGTATTCCATTGTGTTCTTTCTGGCGTCTTTAAAAACCTCTGCATTACTTTCTCTGCCTTTTGAAGCCTTTCTGCAGCTCACGAAGGGTGTTCATCCAAGCAGGCATTCATAATTCATTTTGTATTCTACACGCCCCATACTCCACATTGGATTGCACGGAAGTCTCAAGTGTACTGAATCCAACAGAAGTCATTTTATGTATGTTTTGGATCAAATGTGCGGAAGGATTCAATGATTTTCTGCGTCTGGCAAACGCATACATTATTTTGAGAAACTTTGAAGAACTTGAATTTCTTTGTCTTGTGAATGTATAGTAGGCATTTGTTATGTACAGTGCACAATTAGTAATTTAGTCGTAATTTAAAGTAACACCACTTGTCAGTGCAAAGGTTGATTTACTTAAGGCTGTCTCGGCGTTTGAACATGGCTGTTATGACCATTAGACTATTGATCCAGGTTTCCCAGTTTATGTGGCACCCCGATCATTAGTCTGACCAAAAGAGATCCCACTCCTCTGCGCATTGGTGAAAAAAATAGCAGTCCCAATAAATTGAATAAGCTCTGCATGATAAGGATTTATTTATTATGTGAGAATTATGCAGATTTTATATTATTCAATAATTATGGCACGAAGAAGAAGGTACAAACTTTTAAAATGTCACCTACCGTAATTTTCTAAAAACACTTACTCAACCATTTCAAGCGATGATTGTTCCAGTGTAGTGTTTCCAGAACTTAGGAGATTGTCTCGGAGAGATTAAGGTAATCAGGCATTCCACCAGTTTCAAATCCTTTTCCAGTAATACTAAGGGATTCTTCATCTGTTATTCTGAATAACCTGGGCTTTACGAAATTGGGATTATAAGAGGTAAAGTGTAGGTACCTTAAAATGCTCTACATTCTCTTAAAATAAGTTCATAAAGGACGCCGGGGCTAAATGAAATGAATTACCTCGTCATTCCACTTCAAAAAGCTTCGTCTTTATGTTCCGATTACATAAAGCTTTAAACAGAGGACTTCCTTTACACTAGTAACATTACATAAGAGCTACGTGAAGGCAATATAGCTTGTAGTTTAGAATTAGGCTTCTGGGAAACGAATTATGATGAGGCTTTCATGAAAACGGAGCCCGTTCTCAGATAACTGTTGGGAAAAAGGTGAAACAAGGGAAGAACCGAACAATTTTATTGTACCCACAGATTCTCCAATTCTACTATTTGCGCCGCGGTAATCTAAAGGAAGCATTTTAAAAGCATTTTGCACTTGCATGACACACATTAATATTGCATTGTTTCGCACACGTGAAGCTTGAGATATGAGTAATGAGTAGGGCTAGGAAGTTCATGCATTTGCATAGTTTTTTATAGGGGTTAAAAATGTATGCTTTTACATTATGTGCACGAATTATGGAATTTTCAGTTATTT